>JAPDEJ010000027.1:0-586854 GCA_027569045.1 Aspergillus biplanus
CCCCCCCCCCCCCCCCCCCCCCCCCCCCCCCCCCCCCCCCCCCCCCCCCCCCCCCCCCCCCCCCCCCCCCCCCCCCCCCCCCCCCCCCCCCCCCCCCCCCCCCCCCCCCCCCCCCCCCCCCCCCCGAATCTCGCCTGATGGATAAATTGACCCAATAGCAACTCCCTCTACAAAATATCGATCTCGGGAACAGGCAACAGCTTTATGAGCTTTTGCAGTCCCTCTGGAAATGTTCGGGAAATTGGTTACAACAGCTATAGCTCCGAAGCAGTGGCGGGATTGGGATTCTTCTTCCCCCCTCGCCAATAACCCCGGAAGTTTAGCTCAGAACCCAGGATTGCTCAGCCACGCTGCCGAGAAAGAAAGAGTGGATCGGGATTGACGTCTAGAATATCCATGAGAGCGATCCGTTTTGGTTTCTCCTGCTTCGCTGTGGATTTCGGGGTTCTTTTATTTGCCAGTGATTACCATGTTGATAAATGATAATTCGATCCCGGCCTGGTGGCTGCATAGTATTGGCTCACGTGTCCCCAAGCCGACCAGGATGGTCTTCCTTCACCTCCCACGCCTTTCTCCTTGACGCTCTTCTACTGGCTGCTTTATTCCAACAGTCACCACTCACATCGTCGTAAGGCTGTTACAAGTTGGTGACAATATGTGGACCTTTCACACTGGACAAGCCACACATCTTCGGAGCCTTCAGTCAAGACTAGCTCGTTATTGTCCAAGGCACGTTCGCCTCTTGAACGATCAACTCTCCCTCGCACTCACCATCCTCCAATCTCGTTGCCTCCTGCCCAGAACCGAAACCACTAGTGGCTCCAGCCAGCAGGCACGCCACCGTTGAGATTCCAGAGATCCTGAATCGATGAAATCGGCCAAGATAACGACCAAGGTTCGCGAAAACTTCTGATGTACGTTTTGCGTATGGTGCAAGCATGGCGACCCCTCACGAGTCTTGGGTGTGTCCTATCTCCGCTCCGATCCCAATCCCCCCCAGGCTATATAGGGTATGTCCCGCATTCTGCTCCGCCAGTACTGTTCTCACATTCGTGTTGCTCATCTCCTCTCCTTTTTTGATCGCTCAGCCCCGGAGGAACTCGGATACTACTCTCGCTCTTTCTTCTTAACCAGGCTCTCCCTTTCGCCCCAACTTTAATTGAATGGGCATAGACACGTCCCCGCCTGATGTCGAGGAATCGACTGAACCTCCTATATGTGCTTATCCGGAAAAGCACAACGTAGATCAACCTAAATCACCCGGAGATGTAGAAGCCACTCCTGGTGTTACTGAAAAGGCTTCAGGCTTAGCAAACTCGCCGTCACTACAACACAAGTCTCAACAAATTGCAACAAATCACTCACCTACGAACGAGATACCGAGTCCCTCTCACCATGCCCACATTATTGATCCCGCACACCTCTCGACAATTCTCAATGTCGATCTTGCGTACGTTTTATTTTTTGGCTTTCTCTCCTTTAAATTCTTTTCTTCCTCTTTTTCTTATTCAAGCCTTCCTTCTTCTCAAATCTCCAACATCTCACCGCATGAGCACTTCTAACATACCTACACAGAAATGGACTCTCAAGCGTGGAGGCCGCTGCTCGCCTTGAGCGAGACGGCCCCAATAGAGTCAGAGAGATGGAAGGACTATCCATATGGAAAATCCTGTTGAGGCAAGTTTCCAACAGTTTGACTTTAGTATGATCTCAGCCCGAATAATCACAACTAGCCGCCACGCGGTGGAATAAAACCATTTAGTTAATTGGGGGAAACTAGGTCCTATTAATTACCATGGGAGTGTCCTTTGGGATCGATGACTACATAGAAGGAGGGGTAATCACTGCGGTGATCCTTCTCAATATTGTCGTAGGGTGAGTGACAACGGCCCGACTTGGCTTGAGCCCCTGTCTGACAGTTAATCGATAGATTTGTGCAGGATTATCGCGCAGAGAAGGATATTATGTCGTTGCAGAGATTATCTGCTCCAATATGCAAAGTGATGCGTGATGGTCAGGTTACCTCCGTAAAGGCCGAATCACTCGTAATTGGCGATATCGTGCAACTTGCCGTCGGAGACATTGTTCCTGCAGATTTGAGACTGTTTGAAGGGGTGAATGCCTCAATGGATGAAGCACTCTTGACTGGAGAATCTTTACCCGTTGCAAAAACACCACATATCACTATGACTTCTCGTGATATGCCCATCGGGGACAGGACCAATATGGCGTACTCTGGCTGTAGCACAACGCAGGGTCGAGCAACCGGAATTGTCACCGCTACGGGTATGATGACAGAAGTTGGGAAAATTGCAGAGCTCCTTCGAGATAAACCTGAGTATGATAGCTCAAATCTACTTGTCCGCCTACTGCGGCGTTCGAGCGCCACAGTAAAGACTCTTCTTGGACTAGTCGGAACTCCTCTACAGGTTAAATTGAGCAAGTTTGCTCTTCTCCTATTTGCGCTTGCAATACTCCTGGCCATCATTGTCTTTTCTGTGAATCTGTGGGACGTGCAAGGCGAAGTCTTGATCTACGGAATATGTGTCGCAGTGGCTGTGGTGCCGGAATCATTGATCGCCGTGCTTACGATCACGGTGGCTGTCGGCACTAAGGCAATGGCGAAAGGGAATGTCATTGTTCGAAAGCTACAATGCCTCGAAGCGGTCGGGGGAGTCACCAATATCTGCTCGGATAAGACTGGTACGTTGACGCAGGGCAAGATGATAGCGCGAACCGCATGGATTCCAGATGCCGGCACCTTGACAGTTCACCAGACAACCAATCCATTCGACCCTACCAGCGGGCTCGTCCACATCGACGACAGAGAGTGTAACCCTAAAAGGCTCCGGGATAATAATGGCCTAAACTCCTTTCTCCGCGCCATTTCTTTGTGCAATCTCTCTTTGGTCTACAATGATATCCAGTCAGTTTCCTCAGGAAAGGAACCCACACAGGCCTCTGAAGGCAACTGGATTACTGTTGGGGAGCCTACCGAAATAGCACTGCGAGTTCTTTCCATGAGATTCGGCTTTGAAAAATCAGGTATAATCGCCGAAAAGAAGATGCAACTCCATACTGAATATCCATTTGACTCTTCCATCAAGCGGATGACTGTCGTCTACACGAATCCGCAAACGCAAGTAAATGAGGTGTACACAAAAGGAGCCCCGGAAGCCATCATCCCTGGTCTAGCCGTCAGTGATCTGGAGAAAGAGTTCATCCAGCAGACTGCAGACCGAATGGCCGGAGAAGGGCTGCGAGTCTTGTGTGTTGCTTCTAAAACAGCACCGCTCGACGATAGTTCCCAGGTGTCTCCCCGCGGCAGGGCCGAATCTAATTTGAAATTTGGTGGACTGGTTGGTCTTTATGATCCGCCACGGGTTGAAACCGCAGCCGCTGTCCGGAGGTGCCAAATGGCAGGAATTACAGTACACATGCTGACCGGTGATCACATTCGAACTGCCACGGCAATTGCGTCCGAGGTGGGAATCCTTGATCCGCTGATTAATGCCAAGTCGAGTCGTTTGGTCATGGCAGCCGAAGAATTCGATCGGCTGTCAGATGCCGACATTGATGCTGCGGAGCATCTGCCATTGGTTATTGCTCGATGCAGTCCTACCACGAAAGTTCGAATGGTTGAGGCGATGCATCGACGGGGAGCATTCTGCGTCATGACCGGCGATGGAGTGAACGACTCCCCAGCGTTGAAGCGCGCCGATGTAGGGATCGCGATGGGAAAGAACGGTAGCGACGTGGCTAAGGAAGCGGCCGACATGGTTTTGACGGACGATAATTTCTCATCTATCGTGAAGGCCGTGGAAGAGGGCCGGCGCCTGTTCGACAATATCCAGAAGGTGTGTATTTTTCCGGTGAAAGGCTAAGAAATAATATTTCACTGACTATATCCAAGTTCCTGATGCACTTGTTGATATCGAATATCGCTCAAGTCGTCTTACTTTTAATTGCTCTGGCCTTCAAGGATCAAGAAGGGAATTCGATCTTCCCTCTTTCACCTTTGGAGATTTTATGGGCTAACCTTGTCACTTCTTCCTTCCTCGCTCTCGGCCTGGGCCTTGAGGAGGCCCAGCCGGATATCATGTATCGCCCACCGCATGACTTAAAGGTGGGTGTCTTTACGCGAGAGCTTATAATGGACAAGATGATCTACGGTACCTTCATGGGTTCTCTCTGTCTGGTGGCATTTGTTAGCGTCATCTACGGAGCAGGGTCTGGTGCCGCGGATATGGGCCATGACTGTAATGAAGGGTGGAATTCAAGTTGCGGAACTGTTTTCGAGGCCCGCGCGACGACTTATGCAACTCTGACATTCCTCTTGCTGGTGACAGCCTGGGAGGTCAAGCATTTCTCACGCTCCCTCTTCAACCTGGACCCGGACCGAAATCCCGGAAAGCTCTCCGTGTTCCACTCGATCTGGCGTAATCGGTTTCTTTTCTGGGCCGTGATTGCCGGATTCGTGATCGCGTTTCCGGTGATATACCTCCCCGCCGTGAACCGGATTGTGTTTAAGCACCAAGGTATCAGCTGGCATTGGGGGATCGTATTTGGATGCGTGGTGGTGTATCTGGCGCTAGTGGAAAGCTGGAAAGCCACAAAGCGGGCTTTTAGGATTGGTACGGGCAAAAACGCGACGCTGACGATGGAAGATGCGGAGATGCGGGCGGGTCTCCGGTCCCTGACGCCGTTGTCTCTCAGTGCGAATGCGAGCGTGGAGGCCAGCGTTGAGATGAAGCAGTAGTGGCCCTAGTGGGGGGGGGGGGGGGGGAATGCTCAATCTTGCGAAGTTCAACCGTCACTTGAAGTTATGGATTGGGGAAGAAATTATTCTTATTTATTTACATTATAGTTCAGGGAAGGGGTTCAACACGGCCTTCCTGTCATTGGTGTTGTTTTGGTTACCTTTCTATTTCAGCTCACTGACCCTAAGTCGCTCGTTTCCAATCAAGAGTCTGCCGTAATAGTAAGGCCTTTTAGTGTCTTTCTTCGAGATTTAATTACCACTTTGAGGCCCGTCTTTTATTCGAGCTATATAATGATCACTATCAAGGTCCACAGACGGTTTGGGCTTGCATAATCTGGTATATAGTCCGATGCGAGAGTTGAGCATTTCCGAGGCGTCCAATTCCCAGAGTGAACGACGCAACCATATACCCCACGAACACGGAATATAGAACCAAGGCCATGCCACCTGACATGAGCCAGACAACCGGGGAGGGGGGGAGTAAAATACAGCTATGGCAAAGAAATGCTCTCTCGCCAAACCCGAATCTCGAGAAGAGGCCCGATAGAAATAATAAACTCCCCTGTACTCGATACAATATCGCCGCCTGCCCCGCAACAAAGATCAAATTATCGATAACGGGAAACCCGATGGTGAAGTACCAGTTTAAATATCCAATGTCCATTCGATAATCAAGGCGCATTGTCCAGAATATAGCGTCCAAAGCAAAGACGGCAGCCTGGTAGCCTAAAGCATTGGGGCTGAACGTCGATGTTGATGAGCAGCCCGGATCGATTTGCTGGTATTGTAGATATATCGCTTCAATGCGGAGAATAGTTGTCACGGGCTGGACGATCATAAGATGGGTGGAAACGAACATGGTTCTAGGGATCATCTCTAGACCTGACCCGTAGCCAAATATGATATTGAGGATGATGGCTGGGAAGACAGAGATGCAGAGGAAGCATCCGTATATATAAATGGGTCTCTTTTTGTGCTGGTCTTCATGGAGGCGCAGAGTCAATATGAACCTAAGAAGGATTCCGCAACGAGAACATTCATTTTTTGTAACCTCGTAAGGAATTGATCGTGGTGAACAGACAGTGCAAGGAAACAAAGCCAGATCACTGTTACATGGACGAGATTGACCCGGGCTGCCGTGGGGGAATCCTCCACCATACCACCCGCGCCGAATATTATGGTAAAATGCTCTGTCGCTCCGATGAACATGAAGAGAGCATATAAAATGTAGATATCGGTGTTATCATTTTGCGTCCAGGTTTTCTAGAGTTGCGGCAGGAATGATGTTGCGCAAAGTACAGTTGAGACCCTAATAATTTCGCTGTTAATAATTGCATTTGATCACCATATGAGGGGTAAGCTGACGTTGAGAGGAAGCTGGCGAGGATCGGCATTGTGTAGCGATATAGATAATAATTGAGGAGACCACGAGAGGTAGAAAGAGAAATGAGCACAACACAGCCCCGTGGGGGGGGGATCGGCGTTTGGCAGTTGGGGCCAACAACATGCACGACGAGCTCCAATAATGATCTCCATTTATCCAACAGCGCTAGGCGGCGCCATTGGATGACTTACAAGGCGGCTAACCCTCATCTCTCGTTGAGAAGGTCAGCGTTGAACGAGGAAATTTCCCTTTTCGACTAGGTACCTGGCCGGCGCTTAACGATTCTTCTCAACAGCCAAATTAACCTCAAACGTCCAATCCAATAGTCTCACCCAACCCACGGATGCGGATCTTTTCAACATTCTGCTGCAGCCTGGGATACTGCCCACCCTGATATGCCGCCATAACCCTACCTGTTTCCATAGAACCTAGTCAGGCCGTTAGCTTCCGTCGACAGCATCGATCAAAACGACAACATCAACCGCCCCCTGCATGAGCTAGACTCGGACGACATGAAGCCGAAGGAGGACTAGGTGGAGGTTGCGGTGGATCTGAGCTCTCATTAACCAAATAGAAGGATGGTGAGCGACTTGAAATATCGACGAAGGGTAATGAGATGGGAGAATCCGCACCATAAACTCGAAACAAAGTCTAACTCGGAAAGAGGTCCAATTAAACTTAGTGCCATAGACCAGGTACTAGTTATTTATGTTATCGAGGTGCAAACTAGGCGAACGTAAGTCAATTGACAAAACAACCTCCCCGTTGCCATAACATTAATGTATGACACCTAACAATAGTTAAATCAGAGTGAAGTAAATTTGAGGCATGACTCCAGCTTCTGGCTAGTAGTCTTCCTATCTCCTACCCCACGAGGAAAGGAGCAGTAAACGCTCAATCTTGATAGGTTCCATGGTTGCGCTATGAAGGGTTCCGCCAATTACTCGGTCCGGCGCTATTGAATTCCATACTTCCAGGCTTCAGCCCCAATCTCGACCCCAGGATCTGATCTTCCAAGCCGACGATGGATATCACCAAATTCTAGGTACGAGAGATCATCAACACCACGATCGATAAGAGGTTTTTCAAGGCAATCGGGGATATCATCTTCAGCAGCCGGGCTACCAGAAACCTCTAAAATCTCTCCCTAATTGCATTTATAGAGGAACGCTTGTCGTGGAATGAAAAATCTGTGGTTTTATTCCCCTGTAACTCCTTCCTGGTTCAACGGGTTAAGGGTGTCGATACTGCTCCGGGGCAATTGAAGGTTATGCGAGTCAGTAAGAGGGCAGAGGAGCTAAGAGCGGACGGGGGGCTATAGACGCAGGCCACGCGATTGCCTCTCAGGAGAGTAAGCATGTTATCAATAAGTTAGCCTGGAAGGGCTTGGGGGTGAGTTTGTGGATAGTAGTCTCTGGTGGGATACAAGTGGCTGGAGCTTGACTGTGTCTTCATGCTCTTGTTTGCTCGTTTTCGTCTTTAGCAGTTAGTTCAACACGCGGGTCAGCACTCAGTAGCTTAACAGCCGCTGCACAGTTATTCCCTGCGGCTCTTGATAGTGGTGTTTGCCCATTTACATCCCTACTGTCCGGGTCAACACGGTGATCGGCAAGCAGTAGCATGACAGCTGCTTCGCGGCCATACCTTGCAGCCAGTGATAGTGGCGTCTGTCCATGTTTACTTCTAGGATTTCGTTCAACGCGCTGATCAACAAGCAGTAGCTTGACAATTGACCCATGGCCATTCTCTGCCGCCCGTGATAGCGGTGTCCGGCCATATTCATCATCCTGAGCATTCAGTTCAACGCGCTGATCAGCAAGGAGCAGCTTAACAATTTTCTGACTACCATTCCCTGCCGCCCATGATAATGATGTTCGCTTGCCCTTGTGCTCGCTGTCTGGCGTGAACCTTCCCGTGTCAAAGAGGACAGCAAATAAAACCTCATCCCCAAGCTCTGCCAGATATGAGAGAATAGCTCTCTGGCCCGAAAATTCAAAGTCCCTTCCAAATACTACCTTTATATTCCAAGGTATAATATACTGCCTATGCAAATCGTGAAGCATACTTCGGGAAGGCTTGCTTCTTGCATAGACTCTCAGGAATGTCCTAATAGCTTCCTGTCCCCCACACGCAAGTGCTGCAAAGAGGGGAAGCCTGTAATGCTCGTTTTCCGTTTCAAGCCAGGATAAGTTGGATGGGCAAGATTCGATAAGATTTGACAAGTTATTTTCCGCTAATATATACAGAAGACTCACATTGGGGGTATGCTGGCGTACTTTGGATTTTTCAAAGAGATTGTTCAGTCTATTCCAATAAGCAAGTGAAAAATCTTGAAGAAAAGCTTTTTGGTCAATCCCGTTCCCCGCTGCTAGGTCCGCATGGTGCAGGACATTGCGGACCGCATAGTCTAGGAAGGGAAATGCAATAGTTGCCGACTTGCAAAGGGTTGCCTTGAGAAGAGTACCCACTGAATACATAAAAGTAGTTCGTCTCTGTTGTCGCCATCTCGCTTTAAAATATCGCGGAATAACTCATGCAGATCGCTAGAGATGCTCCGAAGCTTTTGCCGAAGCGCGTGAACGCGGCCTCGATCATACTCCTTATTTAGTATCTGCACAACAAGAACAACCCACATAAAAATCCCGGATGCCTTGGCTTGGACCTCGTCCCTAATCTGCGTGGCAAGGGCGCTGGATCCGATTTTCAGCTCGCTGCCTAAGTAATCGGCGATATCTTGATTATGCCCTTCTTGTCCTTCAAGAACTAGCTCCAAACCTTTCTTGATGGTAATGTGCGGGTAATGTCGGCTTGAAAAGAGGATGAGAAATCTCATCCTGGAATCGACAGCACATTTGCCGACATCTTCGAAAAACCGCAGCATGTCCCGGATTTGCTTTTCTTCGCATTCATCCAAGGCGTCGATGAAGCACACAACGGAAATCTGCTGCAGGCTTTCTATTGCTTGTCTAAACAGGTCTTGCAGTGACTCGATATTCCACTGAAGATGATCATTGAGGTGCTGTGTTGTTAATTCGAGAGAGTCGAATACACTTATTAGATCAGGGACTTTAGTGAGAAGTTTTCCACAATAGAGATCGATACATTCCAAGTGTGGACTTCTCCAAATCTTCTCCTCGCGCGTTGAAAAAGAAGGAGAGAATTATTTCCTTCTTTCGCTTTGAGGAGTTAAGTGCAAATTTCATTAATGTTGACTTCCCCGCTCCAGGCTTTCCTTTGATCCACAAAACACCGTGATGATCGTGAAGTTTAGTGTCGTCGAGCTACTGGAGGTATTCCGCCGCTTTCAGAAGCCATTGACACGTTTTCGCAAGTGCTTTCTTTATAGTCATTTGTCGCGCATCAATCTGGCCAAACTTCAATGCTTCCAGAAGCGCCTGTTTTTCTTCCTCGCCAAGCGACGAAGTATGATGTGTTTCAGGCTGTACAAGGGGTTGGTTTGCCGACCCAAGATTACCTTCGGAATCCTCTCAAGTTCGTATCGATCAACCCAACTAGCAGGCGCTGCTCAATTTTCGGGAAAGTGCGTGCCATGTTCGTGGTGGCAATTGCTGCGGCTCCTTTTCCCCGGTTACCTGGAAGGCAGGCAATCACCACATTATGGCCGCTCAACTCGCCAAGGACGTAAAGGTTCGGGTCTCCTTGAACTGAGGGTAAGTTGAAGTGTTCGTCGTTTAACATGTATCGTACAGCGCTCATCTCGAATTCCAGGGCACATATCACTGCGATTGCGTAGTCTTTGTATCTCAGTTGTTTCTGGCCGCCGCTGCGAACGGTTGGGCTGTGACCTTCATTATAGCCACGATATCTCTTCGGTCTCTTATCCGTCTCTGATTCAAAGTATCCATCGTCGAGCAGGTGTTTTCGAGAGCCATCGGCCATGGTTAAGCGAATCCCCACAGGTAATTCCAAAAAGCTGGACAGGCGAGGTCAGGGAAAGGAGCCCTCGGTTCATGGTGGGAGAGGCACTTGTTGATGGCAAGGCTGCACGAGGCTTGCACCCGGAACCCGATTGTGGCTGGCGCTGAAGCTGCCAATGGGATCAGCCCATTAGCTGTCTGCTTTTATGAATTCATTTTCCCTCCTGTAACCAAAACCACTATCGGATATTTTGGGTATTTATGGCTGCTAGCTGGCTTGAACGATCTTTCCGGTACAATACTTGATTGACGAAGATGCCCGTAGTTTTCGTCTCGATCCGAGGGTTTATGACCTGGATGGGGTTTTATCGGACCTCGTATACGCGCCTCGCCTCCCCAACCAACGTGAGAGAATGCCTGACTTGGTAGGCGAGGGACGCCGCGGCTCATCACTCGTCCCAGATCCCCAATGCTTATTGGCTGCGGCTGCTGCAACTCCATAGAGGCCCGCTTGGAACATCTAGATATTTTCAAACAGCCAAGGGAGTACCTCACCATTAAGTGCGAGTCATCTAGGTTTGAGACAAGTTTCAAGCATCATGCTTCAGCTACCATAGCCCATGAGTTATTAACATCCATCTGAACTTCAGGCGCCGCATCCCAATGCCTGAACTGCTTTTGGTAATCCATCACGTGGAGGGATGGACGCTGCATGCCGACAGCAGCCGAATGCACGTCCACGATGGGGATGCTGCATAATAGAGTTGTGCAATGGGTACAGATGTCAAGTTTTGAGTGGCTAGATTTGGGGAATATCACGTAAAAGAATCTCGAGGTTCGGTTGCTATTTAAGAGCTGTCAATGCGCAGTTAAAATCAACAGTTGTTTCTATAGTTTATTCACCTCCACCTTCGCTTTACCTCGACCATCTACTACTAAGAATACCTCAGGCAAGTATCAACAGCCAACAATAATCCAAATATTAAAATTAAAATGACAACCTCCTTCTCTTCCCTGCCTCTCATCGACCTCTCCTCCCTTTCAACCCCATCCCGCCACGCAGAACTAAGCAAAACCCTCCATGACGTCTTCTCAACCACGGGCTTCGCCTACTTGGTTAATGCGCCTCTCAGCTTCTCCCATGAGGAACTCTTCACGATTGCAAGAGCTTTTTTCTCCTTGCCTGCTGAAAAGAAACTGGATCTCGCGAAGAAATCCTTCCGCTGTGAGAATTCGAATACATATCGCGGGTACCTCCCCCTCTCTTTCTCCTATTTCCCCCATTCATCTATCTTCAAAAAAAGCGAAGAAAAGAAAAAAGAAATAAAAAGATAGAAAATACAAGAAAGCAAGAGTGCTAAAAAAAAACCCATTCTTCCAGATACTTCCCAACCCAGCCAAACCTCGCCCCCGATAACCTAAAAGAAGGATTCGAAATCGGTCCCCCCTCCTCATCCCAACCAAAACCAAACCAAACGAATTTGAATACTACAGAAAATACCCACGAGAAGGAAAAAAGAATCAACCTCACCGAGCCAAACGTCTGGCCCAACCAATCCCTCTTCCCCTACCGTTGCCAACTAGAAACACTATACAATGAACTCCAATCCCTTTCTAGACAACTACTCTCCCTCCTCGCCATATCACTCGGGCAACCACCGTCTTTCTTTGACGCTTATCTGACTAACTCACTGAGTACGCTTCGTTTACTGCATTATCCCCCCTCTCTCTCCCCGAAAGATATTTCAGAAGATGCAAAGAGCCATCAACACGACGAACAAGAAGGGAATGCGCAAGGAGGAGAAGGGGGAGGAGATGAAAAAGCAATAAAATTAAGTTGCTCCCCACACACCGATAGCGGCATCCTCACCCTCCTCCACCAAGACGCGACAGGCGGGCTGGAAGTCCAGAATGCTAACGGGGAGTGGGTGGCTGCACCGTATATCCCTGGTTCGATCGTTGTGAATGTCGGGGATCTCATGGCGAGGATCTCCGGGGGGGTGTTTGTGGCGACTATGCATCGGGTGCGGAGTGTGCGGGGTGTGTCATCGCTTTGTTCGTCGGGTGAATCGTGCGCTGATGCGGGGTTGGCGATTGGGAGGATCAGCGTGCCGTTTTTCTTTGAGCCGGGGGAGGATTGTCTCATTCGGTCGGTTAAGGGGGGTGACGAGGGGGTGAAATATGGGGATCATGTTACGGCTAAGATGAAGACTTGGGTGGAGTTTCGAGATGAGACTAGGAGTAAGTAATTCAGCTCAACTGCTTTTTCCTACAACTCTTGCAAGTGCGTAGGGCCTAGTTTCAAAAGAGTAACGATGCATTTTTTTATGAAATTGAAAGACATGATTGTATCTACGTTTCTGAAAAACTAGGCGTACATATTTAGAATCACAGAAAACATTTTCTACCAGGAAAATGACTCCTCGTAGAGGTCGATCTTTCTTTTTTCCTGGGTCCGTCGAACGCTCTTGCGAACATCGTCCCCCATGCCACCAGGGCCGCATACACTCACAGCCATAGCTCCAATCTGGCTAGCTTTCTCGTCCTCCAGGACATTATCGAAGCACGGTTTTCCGAACTGGATATCAATCGGAACCGTCGAAGGGGCGGTGAGGTTCCACGGGCTTTCATCGGACAGGTACGTCTCGTCGCTACATTCCTTGTTGGTGACATATATCCGGACCGAAAATGTAAACTCTGAAATCTGGAAGTAGGAGTTCTGTTTTCTGTCTGTCGGAATCTGGAGGGCGGGGTGGTTAAGGACGGACGCCATCCACGGTTGAACCCAGGCCATATGTTCTACGTTTATTAGTGTTTGCCCTCAGAACCTCATTATTATCGTCAAACTTACCAAGGCTTCTAATAACCCACACAAGACTAACTCTACGTGCAGCGATCGAGCGAGCAGCAAAGCCGTTGACAAACTCATGCAAGTAGGACATTGGGTGCGTGATTCCTATACCCCCGGCGATCAAAACAACCGTACCATAGGAAGTAAGCGAGTGGAAGCCGCCTGTATCGCCATATTGTCAGCCTCTAGAGACAAACACTTCCATATGGGAAAATTGATCCATACCAAACGGCCCCTCTGCCAGTGCAGTCGCGCTGAATTGACCCTCGCCAGCCTGGGCTTTCCTCAGAAGTTTGCGTGTGAAACCGTCCCGTCGTCTTATTAAAAACGACACAATTTTCGGCTGATACTCACCCAATAAAATGCTAAGGGAATCACTGGAATTTCTCTTCTGGGCAGATTGTGTGCGATCCGTTGATATCCACGCCACGGAGAACGGGTGCGAAGTCCACAGCCCCAAGGAAGGAATATAAAGGTACATGTACTGTCCCGCCTTGAACGTCCAAGCCCTCGCGAGAGACACATTTACACGAGCAACATTCCCCGGGAGAAGCTCAACACTAGCCGCCGTCCGTCGTTTGCCCCAATTTCGCCAAATAAGACTCCCGAGTCGCCCAGCTCTCTACTGAGTAGTCAGCACTCTCCTCTACGGTGGTGGTCCGTAAAAGTAAAAAGAAAAAAAAGAAAAAAGAGGAAATAAAGAGCGGCTCAAGGATAGAATCAGGATTACATACCTCTAGTCCCCACAAAATCAGAGTAGCCAGAAGCACATTCTGCTGCGTGAGATCCCGAAGATGATACCAAAGCCCCACAAAGGCAGTTATCGCTAAGAAGATATGGAAATGCAGGAACGCTTCGTAAAAGGCATGTCGAAGGGGAGAGATCGATTGCAACAATATCAAAACGAACGCGATTATCGCCTACCGTGCTGTTAAAACCCGATACAATTGCCATAACACCCCTCTGAACTTACAATGAGCCCGTATATGAAAAACGGAGTATGCCACAAGGTATGAGTAACTTCGTCCATATTGCCTAATCCACTCATTAGCGGAAGAGTGAATGAAATGTTTCAGCGACATACTATCGAAGGCCATGCCGGCTATCACACAGCTCATGTGGACAATTGCTCCGACTACGATAAGTCGGCCCACCCAACGGTGGAGAAGGTTGAATGAATCAAATTGGATTCCCAGAAGTGGAATCAACGGATTATTTCGGCCGGCAGTTAGCACTAGGCATGGAGTGTTCATCACAGCTAGATGTCCAGCAGCATATTTCAACTGGAACATCTTTTCATCGTAGTTTTCCCACCAGTCGATCAAACAGAAGAAGAAAGCGAGGTTCACGCCGATATATGTCGCAATCAATACAGTCTGCAGGCGTAATGGCACGGTTCCCATGTGAATGCCCCCCAGAATACGAAACTCGCGACTATGGCGCGCGGACAACAGCGGCGCATTGAAGACATGTTTATTGAACCCTGCAACCAAGGAATTCCTCTTCGAGAATCCGGTCTGGTCGTCGCCTTGCAAGATTGCACGAAGGCGCTGGTGGTGGCGCAGTCTTCTCACGAGACGGAAAATAAAGAGGACCCCAAACGCGCCTGCAAGGACGAACAGAGGGGTTGCCAGTACGATATTCATCGGGGGATGAACATCGTGGGGGCGATATGTCCCTGGCTGGAGATGGTCCACACCCATTTCCGCAAACTTCTGAGATCAAAGTGGGCTTCGATAGGTTATGACAGACTGCACAGCGGCGAACGCTGCACTGCCTCTCATACACACTGAACAATCATCCACTCAAACACTTCCCAGAGAGAAGTGTGAAGATGGCATTGCGATCGGGTACAAGTATTCAGAGTATCCGAATACAGATCGTGACGTCCGGCCGTATCTTCCATAGGGCCCCAGCGATGCCGTCATCCATGCTGGTCTCAGCCCATGGAAAGAGTCATGGAGGTTCCAAATTCCAGTAGATTGGTAGCTCAAAGCCAAGAGTGGGCGTTTTATGTGATTGCAACCAAGAAGAATGTGGGGAATGGTGGCTGGGGATGTGAACGTTCAGAGGCCCGACAAAGGCCTGGAACTACTACTGGTAGTATACCAGCCAACGCTGTGCCTACCGGACGGGGACACCTGAATACACATGACAGCCCTTCAAGTCGTAATAAAAAATTGAACTGAAGAAAAAAATCCTTCATAATGTCAAAAGAGGAAAGGGTCGAGAATAGACGAGAAGGCGTTGTGTTTCCACTGGAGCGACTTCGAACGGATGAAACCCTACCACCGAAAACGGACATTCGGAAGGAACTCTTAACCACCCGAGTAGCCACATCCATTCATAGTGCAGAGGAACTTAATCATTGACCTTGTACCTTTCTTCCTCTTTTCTTTGCTCCTTCTCTTTCAAGTTATTATTTAAAACATCTCGTAGTCCTCCGTCCCAATGTAACACACCCCCTGTCCAGGGCGATGACGAAAGCCAAGCCATATAGAGTCCCTGCGATACCATACCACTACAAAGATGGCTAAGAGGTAGTCAAAGAAAAAATTTCAGGTACTCTCCACATGAGAGCCTTGATGTAGTATCCCATCGTAATCCTCATCCGACATCCACAAGGATAATCTGAGACAAATGAACATTAAAAACGTCATTCATTCAAAAGCCACAGGGGCAATAAAAAAGAGCAATGCATGAAAAGTTCTGACCACCTCCCTCTGGTGATCAAGTGGATGAATTATTATACCACATCTTGGGCAGTGATTTGCAGATCATATAGCAGGCTAAGGCACAATTTAACTGTTATAAGCTCTCCTTGTTTTGAGTATCCTCTGAGATTTAGCATCTGATAGTGAGAGATACCACAAATTAAGCATATTTTAACTGTGGATCTATTCTTCTGTTCAAGAGTCCTTTCAAGGCCCATCATGTAACTTTGAGGAGGCGAAAAGTCGTTCTGCGCAGGGGGGTGCATAATGCTTGACGTTAATAGTCCATGTCCACGTAGCGAGCTCCACTTTCTTAGAGTAACTGATTAAGTTCTTCACCGAGTCTTTTGGTGCCAGGAACCATGGCACAGGTGCCCGCGTGGGATTAACATTAGCAAAGCCAAAAGCAAACTCTCACCTGCCAAAGAATTGCCAAAAAAAATCATGTGCCAGTATCCAGCTTCATTGAGGGAAAATACTATGAGATATAGCTATAAACCGAAAATATCATTTACTAAAAATCGCATATTCCGAGCTTAGAGACGCATATTCTACAATAAGAGGAAATATGTAAGGCAAATGCCAGATAAATGCAGGGCATATTATACAATTAAGGCGTGGACAACTCTGTGGATACTTCTAGTGATATTTAATTCTGATTATCTATTTTTTTACTCACCAAAGCTCCTACGGGTAGAGTCCTTATCTACCAGAAGTAAATAATATGACTCTCTTAAGATTTAGATTCTTTCAGGTGTTGGGGGGTTTTCTTTCTCTTATCACTGGTCTACGAGAATCGTGGGAATTTGCAAAATGTGTGGGAATGGTATCAAATTGCATGTACTACGGCGAATCCATATCCCTGTCTGCATTTGCCTAAAGAGTTACCTCAATCTGCGCCACAGCCGCCATGACTTCTCGAACCTGCTTCTTCGCCCCCTCCGCCGCTTCCTCATACGGCGTCCTCGGCTTCAACTTCTCCTCCGCCTCCTCAATCCCCGCCAACGGCGCCGAGTAAATCGCCGCAGCATACTTCGTCGACGCAATGCCACTCTTACACGGGCTCTCCGCCAGCGCTGCCTTCCGCTGCAACTCCATCGCCTCTGCTACCTTCCCCTGGCTATAGAGCTCGTACACCTTCGACGCAGTCCGGGGGAACACATTTGCAAACGCGGCAATGCAGCCCGCAGAGCCCACGCTCAGTCCACCGATCAAGAAATCCGATTGCCCACCATACACCGCGAACTCAGAGGGGGCAAATGTCGCCGCTAACCGGGTGATCTTGCCCACGGAGGCACAGGTAAGTTTCACACCTACGACATTAGATTGGCCAGAGGGGCTGGACGCAGCAGATTCCCGCACGATCGCCGTGATCGTCTCGGAGTCGAGGTCGACGCCGTTGCAGACACCAGGGAAATTGTACACCACGACAGGGAGGGGGCTGTGGCGGGCGACATCGGCGAAGAAGCGCTTGACGACGTTTGGGGTGGTGGCTTTTCCGAAATAGGCGGGGGGTAGGACAAGGAGGTAGTTTGCGCCGGCGGCGGCGGCGTCCGTGGCTAGTTCGAGGACTTGCTTGGTGGAGTGGGCGCCAACGCCGGCCATGAGGGGGAAGTCGGGGCCGACGGCTTCGCGGGCAGTGGCGATGAGTTGGGCGCGCTCTTCGCGGGTGAGGAGGAAGGCTTCGGAGTTTGTGCCGAGGATGACGAGGCCGGCGAGACCGGTTGTGGAGAGGTAGGCGTAGTATTTCTTTTGGGATTCAAGGTCAAGGGTGTCGGTGGCATGGTCGAAGAACGTTACGGCCGGACACCATACCCCGGGTTTAGGCACATGGGGCTGAGGGTTTACGGCGGGGTGGGATCCCATTGTTGATGGCGTTTAGGGTACGGACGGGTGTAGATAGGGAGATAGGGAGAGGGATAGGGGTGGGTAGTATGCAGAAAGGTGTTATGAAATGATCTATATTTCTGTAGAAAGACAACACCAAAAGCAACGCAGACTGAGGAATATTCACACCTTTAATACACCTCAGGTAGCTATGCTTCCGATGTGGGGATGAGGCCTCAGGATAAATATCCGGGCTCGGGAGGCTTTGCCGAGATGGAGATTCTCCGAGTCTTATCACATCCATCCCGCGGGGACTTGGCCCGAGATTTTACAAACGAAATAAAACTTTGGTGCGTACATGCCTTCGCAATTATCTCGTCGTGGGTGTCTTTCTGGGGCACTTATGTTATATATGCTGTCGGTCTACCAGAAACTCCTATCTCATTGCATTTCTTTCTAAATATATAGGATAAATAAGGTAATCGGCGGAAAATCACCCGAGAACACAGGGAAAAAGAAATCGAGGAGAAATGTGTGACTGGATCGTAACCGTAAATCATACCACAGCGTATCATCATCCGCGGAATTCCATTTAGTGCTGTAAGGGGAGATATTAGCAAAGCACCCGTGCGAAAGCTCGGGGTTGGGACTTGACATACAGTGATATCCTCCCACTTCTCCCAACCGCGTCCTCGCACCGCAGCCAGCTCATCCATGGTGTACTGCTTGCCAGTTGTAAAATACCCAGCATTGATCTTTGCATCAATTTCGACCCGCGAATCATCTGGAATCATATCCTCTGGAATGGGAATCCGCTCGATAATCTTAATACCTGAGTCAACGATGGCATCGTGTTTCATATTGGACATGGAAAGCATCCGATCGATCTTTTTGATTCCCAGCCAATGCAGGATGTCCGGCATGAGGGCTTGGAACCGCATCTGGATCAAATATTAGCAAGAAAGAATAATAGATCTGTAGTCAAGAGATATTACTGAAAGGGAATCTTACATCGCGAACACCTGCAATATTCTCGGTCCGCGTGAAATACTTATCAGCCGTATCACCGCCCCGTTTACGAGCATTGTACACCAAGTATTTGGTCACCTCACCTAGAGCACGACCTTCCTTTCGGAAGTAGATTACAACTCCACTGCCACCGTTCTGCGCCTCCCGGATTGCCTCCCGAATTCCAAACGCCAGGTATGGCCGACACGTGCAGATATCAGACTGGAACACATCGCTGCCATTGCACTCGTCATGGATACGCAAGGCGAGCTTAACATTCTCATCAGACACCCGCTCAGGTGGCCCGAATATGTAGACCGTCAGTCCCCCAATTGGGGGAAGAAAGACTTTCAGGTCCGGCCGTGTTATCAATTCCGGGTAACTTCCGCCGGTGTGCTCAAACAAAGTTCGACGGAGTGTTGGCTCATCCACCCCAAACCGCTCAGCAACTCCTGGTAAATACCAAACCGGCTCAACGGCCACCTTTGTGACGCGAACTTCCCCGGAGGAGTCAACCACGATCGACCCATCCACATCAAGTTGGCCATCACGCACCGCCTCGCCAATCTCGGCCAATTTCATATTGGCTCGGGTGACCGCCATGGTTGGGCGAATATCGCAGCCAGCTTCGATCCTGTCGCGAAATTGATTAACGATATCGTGTCCGTAGGGGTCCATGGAAACGATCTTGGTCTTATCGGCCCATGCTGGCTGCCAGGGGAAGTTAAAGGTAGGTTCCGTGTTGAGAAAATTCGGGCGGAAATCGGCGTCGAGGTCACCGGCCGCGATGGCTAAGGCGTTGTAGATGCTGTAGCTGCCGCCGTGGGCTCCCAGTGCATTGCGACGCTTGATCCACGCCCCGCTGCGGGAAACAATGACGGGACCCCGAGATTTGGCATCCGATGCGCCCCATTCCAAAGGAACGGGGTCGATGCCACTTTGGCCGGGATATGTAGTTAACTAGACCAAATTAGATGCCCTTCCTCTCTCTTTCACACACAGATAAAAGAAAATAAAATATATCGCCATAAACGTACAACAATATGTTTACTGTATCTTGACCCAGAAGTGGGGGACTGGACGGTTGTAGCTTCAGGCACTGTTTTGGGGGAAGTATCTATCTGCGCCATCTTGAGCAGATGGGAAGACGACGACAAACTGAGGAGGAGAAGTAGATTGATGACACAAAGACGGGAATGAGGGATAAATAAGAAGCGAGGGGTAGAAAAAGAAAGGAAGGCAACAGAGGCGATGGCCGGATACCATGTGACTTGTACCCCCCCAACCTCCGCATCTTACCTTATCTGTTGCTTGACTTTCGGCATCATTGGGCATAGCCTCTAGCATCCAATCGAGTCTGGCCTAAAGCCCACCCATGGAAATGTCAAACTTATATCGGGATAGTTCTTTTTTTCGACTGGCTCATCACTTTCATTATCATCTCCACGCCAGAAAGGCTAACAGATTGGAAATTGTCTCGAGAGAGCCTTCAGCTCTCCCCATGTTATCTCAATCGGGGCCAGACCAGATCGACGCTGTTCCCCCTCTTCGGCTTCTCTTATTGGTGTAGCTCCTAGTGGCCCACTCCTTCCGGGGGTGAGCTTTGGTGGTACCTCACCGGACCTTGGGTACCTGAACAGGTAGCTCTGGTACCTTATGACCAGCTCCTGAGAAACATGTTATTTAGAATAGTACACATCCTCCGAGCAAAAGAAAATCGAGAAAACAATTATGCTTCGTCCGTTGTTTAATTGGCGCCCTGAAGATATACTTCTTTTTTCTTTTTCCCACTTTTCTAGTCGGTATCTTTAATCCGGCCCTGCAAAAATCCCCACCGAAGCTAGCACTTTTGTTGGGGGCTATGATATCATAGGCGCTCTGCTCTGTCCATTCTCAGCATCGCCTGACCACTCCGTGCAT
This sequence comes from Aspergillus biplanus, assembly GCA_027569045.1. Classification (NCBI taxonomy): domain Eukaryota; kingdom Fungi; phylum Ascomycota; class Eurotiomycetes; order Eurotiales; family Aspergillaceae; genus Aspergillus; species Aspergillus biplanus. The sequence continues at coordinate 20,345 of JAPDEJ010000027.1, forward strand.
TCCTCGGCCTTCATCATCCTACCAAATTTTTGGGGGCTTTACTAATAATACGTACTTGAGTGGCTAGCCATCCTATTCCAATAGGGTAATAATAACTTCATTCTTGTTCGTTGCATTAAAGGTGGGTAGTCAGTGAGACTTTGGGCTTCTATTACAGACGAATCACAACTGGTAACAAAGACTTCATATACGGGGGAATGAATTGGTATCTATTAATTATTTTTTTTCCACTTTTATCAAGGTAGGAGGGATTCATAACTCTTCACGCATAAACCACATCATTTAAACCAATCGTGTCCAAGCAACCTTCATCCGCACAAAGTTCTCGAGTCCTCGTCACAAAGCTAGGAATCATTCAGCAAGCCGAGTTCAGTGTTAAACTTTGTAGCCTCCGTATTCCGAAGTCCCACAGCTGGAGGGGGTACTTGGATTAATGTACCATTGGAAGGCAGGGGCTGTCATCGGCGAAAACTGCTCTTGTTTTTTACCGCCCAAAGGTGGCCTGAGCGCGGGTGTTCTTGATCGTCTTCTTGATAATATCCTCGACTTCATCCCAATCCTTGGTATCGATACGTTGAATACTCGTGTTGAAGTATTTCTGGATTTGGTTGAGCATATTCCATTCCTCGCGGTTTGAAACAAAAGATATGGAAACACCGACACGACCGAAACGTCCAGTACGGCCGATACGGTGCAAGTAGGTCTGGAAATCGGCCTGTCGCTCACCACCACCACGGGCGGATTGGTGAATCTCGGGGATGTCCTGCCGTGCACGAATACGTTAATAAACGGGTTTAAATGTTTGGTTCTTGATGGTACGGTCCGGCTTACATAGTTAATGACCATAGAGACGGTGGAAACGTCGATTCCACGAGCAAGGACGTTGGTAGTGATCAAAACCTTTGCCTGACCGGCGCGGAACTGGTCAATCACCGCATCACGCTGAGAGCCCTCGATACCACCAGTCAAAGATGCGACTGTATGTCCTTCAGCCACCATTCGCTTTTCGATTTCCACTGCAGAGGCACGTGTCTAAACATCCATTAGAAACTGAGAAGCCATTCAAGGGAAGCGTTATATTAGCGTACCTTTACGAAAATGATTGAAGACCCAACAGTAAGCAGACCGTAGAGCTGGACGAGAGTTCTATACTTGTCCTCCTCATCCGAACAGTCCAGGTAAAGCTGCTTGATTCCTTCCACGGTGAGCTCTTCATGTTGTAAAGTCAGCTCGTTGGCTTGTGGAGCAAATTTCGATGCATATTGGTGGACGTGTGTAGGGAATGTCGCCGAGAAGAGAACGACTTGTATGTCCCTCGGCAGCAACCTGTACAGATATTAGCTAGGGTTGCAGCGCGAGGAAAAAGGTGACTAAGAACTAACGCTTTCACCCGAATACACTGGTCACCTAGACCTTGTTGGTCTAGCATATTGTCCGCCTCATCCAGCACAAGTACCTTGAGCTTGTTTGCAACCATAATGCGCTTCTTAATCATATCCATGACGGTTCCGGGGGTACCGACAACAACAGCGCACTCCAACCGCGCAGGACGGCTGTTGGTATCCGCTGGAACAGCAGTTCCGATCACGAGCCCATCAAGGAATTGGCCCATAACCTGGATGACACCAACAATCTGACGTGCTAATTCTCGTGTTGGGGCTAAAATCAGGGCTTGGGGAAACTTTCGGGATTCTTCGGTGGTAAGGTCCAGGCGGCTGAGGACGTTCAGGACAAAGGCGGCGGTCTTTCCAGTACCTGACTGAGACTGGCCGACAAGATTCTTTGGAGGGTTGCTCATGAGCAGGGGTAAAGCTCTCTCTTGGATCTTAGAGGGTCTGCGGAAGTTCATGGCGGACAGCCCCTGAAGAATGCGCGGATCTCTAGGCGAAGGAAAAGTTGTCAGAGCACAGCCAAAACATGGCCCAAAGTCCTCCATGAGCCAAGACGAAGGAATGAGCTTACAATCCAAGATCTTCAAAGTTCTTCACCGAAAAAAGTGGGTTATTTGGGTCAGCTTGGAGATCGCTGAGCTTGACCTCAACTGTGTAGTCCGGCTCATGGAGATCCGAGCCGCCCAGTTGCGTGGCGGCGCCATCAGTCTGGCTGTTGTCATCGGTTTTCTGTACAGTTTCTGTGAATGTCGGTTGAATTAGTCCGCGCTGAATGCGATGGCAGCTGGCAACACACAATGGCGGGAGCTATCGTCCGAATGTGCGGGATGGGTGGCGCTCGTACCTGCAGGACTCGATTCATCGGGTTTTGTGACGCGATCACCAAGAGAACCGCCAGAAGGAGTCTCGGATGCCATGGCGGTGGTTATGGATAGAAAAAGAGAGGTAATTCAAGGAAATTTTTATTGTAAGAAGTTTGTGATTCAGGTAAAGATGAAAAGCGCGGGTGGGTTGGCGGGGCGATTTTAAAGACTGGTGAAACACAACAAGAGACACCAGCAACAAAGAACGCGTAATGGGCGACCTGCCCTTTCAGATTGTATTCTGCGAGTAGGTGTCCGATAATTCAGACTCTTCCAACGCAAACCCAGAAGCGAAACTAGCGATAATGACCGACCGTCGTGCGTCGCTGCAAACACCAGCAAAGAAAACCCAGCTGCAGCTGGCGGGCGGAGGAGGTACCGCCGAGAAAGCCCCAATCCGTTTTGGGCAGCCAGCCGAGCAGCATGTAGTCTAACTAAATAAAGCAGGCGGTGAGCCAGGGAAGCGTAGCCACTGTATGACGTATCTTGGAAGGTCTGGTACCGGTGGTATCAACCGGCTCCCTGGGGCGGCCAACGTGGCCTGATAGCGGCGTATGGTATTGTCATCGAGGGTGACATTTACCCGGCGGAGAGCCATCTTCCCCGCTTCCTCATTGCCTAAGTATTATTATTATGACCCGTCCTGAGCGTCAGTCAAGAATAAGCAAGCCATATTCGCCAGGCGCCAGTGCTTGTCCTGTGTGTCGAGTCAGAGAGTCACGATCATTTCAGGCCGTTGTACAGGATCGCCTTGGGGTTTTTTGCACGTGGGAGGCTGGTTTTTTTAATTTGTTCTATTTTCACTTTCCTGGATACACCTCCACCCGCCCTTGCGTTCCTGAGCACTCTGTGCTTCCCCCTCCTGCGCCATAGCCTCTGGGCAGGTCTGTCACACCCGTCATGGCAACCCCAGACGCGGCTCCTCATTTCGGAGCAGAGTTGAAGGTAAGTACCGCTGTGTACCGACATCGGTCAATGCTGCTCTAACAACTCGTTCGGGATAGGATTCCTTCAAACCGGTCAACAGCTGGGTACGTCTTCCTCCGGGGCCACTTCCCCGCATGTTCGTCTCGCCCGAGTTACAAGTCTCGCGGCCATTGGGGCGCTTGGAGGTCTGTACTGACATACCAATACTTAGGTCTTCAATGGGATACAATGGCTGGACGAAATCCAACAGTTCTACCGGGAGCGAAGTGCGATCGAGAAGGAATACGCCGCCAGGCTCACGGCCCTCTCCAAGAAGTACCAGGACCGCAAGGCAAAGAAGCTAAGCCCCCTGAGCGTTGGAGATACTCCTAGTATGACCCCCGGGTCTCTCGAAAGCGCCTCACTTACCACGTGGGGCACGCAATTAACCGCCGTGGAGACGCATGCCGCTGAGCGAGATAAGTTCGCGACCGATCTTCTAGTTCAGGTTGCAGAGCCTCTGAAACAGGCAGGGACCCAGTATGAGGAGCTAAGAAAATGCCACGTTGACTTCCATGCCAAACTAGAGAAGGAACGAGATGCCAGCTATAGTGATCTTAAAAAAGCAAAGGGCAAATATGACGGTGCCTGCCAAGAAGTGGAGACGAGGAGGAAGAAGATGGAGAACTCGTTTGATCATAGCAAATCCAAGGCACAGTCTGCATACCAACAACAGATCATGGAGATGAACAATGTTAAGGTAACTAACCGTTGTTGGCGTCTCTTACCTTGCTCTTTTTTTTCTCTTGGCTTGCTGCTAATCACAATTCAGAATACCTATCTTATCAGCATTAATGTGACAAATAAGATGAAGGAACGGTTCTACCATGAATACGTACCGGAGCTACTTGATGTGTGTTTTTCGAAGTTCCCTTGCCCCAGATTCTAAGAACTGCTCGTCTGACCTTTACCGCCAGGGCCTACAAGATTTGAACGAGACTAGGGTAGCACGGCTAAACGCCTTCTGGTCCCTAGCAGCACAACTAGATAAGATTTCCCTAGTGAGAAGCTCGGAGCATATGGGCAACCTTATGAACGAGATTCCGCGAAATCTGCCGCATCTCGATTCGCTCATGTTCCTGCGCCACAACGTTACACAGACACAAGAGCCGGCCAACCTTGGTTTCGAGCCTAGCCCGGTTTGGCACGACGACGCTGCGATTATTACCGACGAAGCGGCCAAAGTCTTCCTTCGTAACCTCTTAAGCAAGAGCAAAACTCAAGTCCGCGATTTAAGGGTTGAGGCGGACCAAAAGCGACGAGAAGTAGAAAACGCCAAGAAGGTCAGGGAAAACATCCAACAAGGCCGCGACAAACGAAACGAGGTCGACGTCGTCCGGTCCATATTCTTCCTACAAGAGGCTCACCACGAGGCCGACCGGAAACGCTTAACAGCTGAGGTTGAAACCTCCACCATCATCTCCGTCGTCGGCGACCTCTCCCTTGGAGCCCGCAACCATAACTTCAAATCACAGACCTTCAAAATTCCCACCAATTGTGACCTTTGCGGAGAACGCATTTGGGGCCTGTCAGCCAAGGGGTATGATTGCCGCGACTGTGGCTACACATGCCACAGCAAATGTGAGATGAAGGTCCCCGCGGAGTGCCCTGGCGAGCAAACCAAGGAAGAGAGGAAGAAACTCAAAGCAGAGCGCCAAGAACACGCCAGCGCAGCTCCCACCCTTGATCTCGAACCAACCAGCACATCATCTACAGCTCCATCCCTCACTCGACAAAACACAATGAATTCCTTGAGTTCCGGGTATGCAGTCAGCGCCCACCGATCCCTGTCCAATGTAGGCAGCCAACCCCCAACAAGTATCCCAGCTGAACTCCCCGCTGCCGCCGCCCCAACCGCAGCCTCCCCATCATCTACAGATACGACCACCACTAGCAAGCCAGCCGCAGCAAGACGAAACCGAATCCTCGCTCCCCCACCAACACAGTACGTCAGCAGTCCGCCTCCCGTAAACGAGTCGACGAAGCCCAATGACCGTGAGCCCCGCGGGAAGATGCTCTACGGCTACCAAGCCACTGGAGCCGATGAGATAACCGTACAGGACGGCGACGACGTAGTCATCGTCGAACCCGATGGTAAGCCATTACAAACAGAAAATCCAATTCCCTATATGCTTCTCCCAGTTTACGGCCGGGGTTTCCCTCCTCTGTCCGCTCCCCACCTTCTACGTGGATAAATCCAAACTAAACGTATTGATATCCTCTTTTCCCAAAAACAGATGGCTCAGGCTGGATGAAAGTCCGATCCGGCTCCTCAGAAGGCTTAGTCCCAGCCTCATACGTCGAAGCAACCACCGCACCAGCCGCATTCTCAGCCCCTTCACCCACTCCCAACAACACCGACCGCCCTGGATCAACCTACTCGAACTCCTCCACTTCGCTCGCCGGCAGTGCAACCGCAGCAGGTGGCGGGAAACGCGTGGGCCCCGCCGTGGCCCCACGTCGAGGCGCAAAGAAACTCCAGTATGTCGAGGCCCTGTACGACTACGATGCTCGTAGTGATATGGAATGGAGTATGGTCGAGGGCGATCGGTTCGTCCTCGTCACTCGGGATAACGGGGACGGCTGGGCAGATGTAGAAAGGGGAGGTGTGACGAAGAGTGTTCCCGCCAATTATATTCAGGAGGTATAGAAAAAAGAAAACGTTTCATTTTCTCCCATCTTCTTTTTTCAATACTTATTTTCTTTTCCACCCGCTGCAAATATTGACCGTACAATTTTTTTTTCTTGCTTGGCTATTCGCTTTTTTTTTTGTTTTTGTCATCAAAGTTGCATTATGGGAGCATCCGGAGCGATGGATCTTGTTTTTTGGTCATTAGCAGGCTTTGTATTTCTTGTGTCGGTGCTTGTCTGATCACGCTGCATTATGGACTGCAGCCGCACGGTCGATTGCATGTTGCATATTCATGTAGCAAGTACATATGCTATACTCCAGGCCAAGACTGTATCCGGCCTGTCTATATATATGAAAAAAGGATAAAATGAATTTTCAGGCCCTATATCGAATTCGTTCAATGTTTTTTTTTTTTTTTTTTTTTTTTTTTTTGGTCAGGTTTGGTTGCACAATTAGGGTTCTCCCTTGACTGGATTCATCCTTAAGTGCAACGATGGTCACTATCAAAATCGTGTCCCATTTGTATACCCCCACCACTTCTCTCCGAAAAGAAAGAAACTTCTATACACCCGACGAGGTTCTGTTTTTTCCCTGGTAGTAGAAAATGACCGCGCAAAAAAAGATCCCCACCCGAAACCTGTCACATGCAGGGCATGAATTCATCATCTCATCAAACTCATCAATTGTCGTCATGGTCATCAAATTGGGTCCAATTTCAATCCACCAAACCAATAAACAAATATCCCCCCCCATCCCCCCTCGCAAACTGAATGAAAAAGAGATGCGAAGGGGGAAAGCCAACAGAAAGAGCCAAGCGTAGCTTTTCTCTACCTAAGAGCCTCGTCAGATAGCCATGACCAATCATCCCCTTGGAGCATATCTCCTTGGAAACTATGCAGATCAAGATTTTCCAGAGATGGGAAGGCCGCAGCGCCACCATCCGCCAGAGGGTCCCCGAATGTGTCAAACGGACTGACCATCGACATGGACCCAGGAATATCTGCCAGAGAACAGAGCGGCGGCGGGGAAAATGATCCACAGGTCAGCGGGAGATCCAGCGGGGAGACAACTCCCATACTGCCGGGACTCGACACAAGATGAGAATATGGCTGCTGCGAATGGCGCACGGCGGGCGATCTCGTGGTCGGTACGCGGTGGTGCGACGCTCCCTGTGGTGCGCCTCGGCCTCCTACCGCTGCAGCGCTGGAGGGTTGAGAACCACGGTATCCCGGACGCGGAGATGGTTGGATCGAGGAAGGGGGGGAATTTGATGCCGGACGTGGCGCAATTGGTAGAAAAGTGGATGGATTTGAGCGAGCAGGTCTGCCAGGGGCTCTCTAAACAAGCAGACACAGAAAAAAGAAAAGCCAATTAGTATAACATCTCAAACAAAAATGACTAGTGAGTGAGATGATATGGTTGTTTGGCTTATCGAGTTTGGGGGTTTTTTTGTGCGGTTTTTTTTTATGCTCTTTTGGAATTTTGATTTTCATGCCAAAAAAGTCATGAATTCCTTGCTTGGAGCTTGGACGGGTTTTTTGGTATCATCTAACATTTTGAGCTTGGGATCTCATCTCCGCGTCCCGTTTCAACTTATTGTGCTCGTCCGGAGACTCGCACGGAGTGCAGTTGCATATTGAACAGGTCGAAAAAGGACGACCCTTTCGATTGATGCGAATTAACGGTCGATCTGGGGTGGAAAGGTGAGCTTGGTATTATTATTGCGATAATGGGTTTTGCAGGGTTCAATGGTCGAGATGACGACGACAGCAATTGAATGGACAATAATAATCCAAGCAGCGAAGGAGGGACGGCAAGGAGAAATAAGTACGTACCATGGTGTTTACACGTTGTAACGCGATGGCCACGAACGCAAGCTTCACAAGCCCACTTTTCACCGTCGATTAGCATCCCTTGAAGGTGTGGGAGGATAGGAAGCCATAGCGACGGGGGGAGAGGGCGCTTTATACGTGTGGTCCCCGGACGAAGGCGATGACAGAATCAAGAGAAAGGTAGGAGGAAAAAGCAAAAGCCAGAGCAACAAGCAAGAGACAGAGGATGGGGACCGCAGCAGCTCATCGTAACCGCGGGAAAGCAGCACCAGGGTCGGGAAGCCCCATTTTCTCACACAGCCACCGGATTAGCGAGAGAGAGGAAAGTGGGCATCAAACAAGATCGACTACATGGATGGATTTGGATGGATGGGAAATAATCGAGAGGGTACGAGAGGGGGTCCGAATTGGGCGAATTGGGGAACCGTCATTTCGGCTGTTCAAAAGGATCAATTAGAGAGATACCATTTTACTGTTTCCAGTGCGTGGTTTTTTTTTCCTGCTCTCCATCACCCTGGGTCTCGTTTCATTTCAGTTTTTCTTACTCGATGGCTCCGGTTTAGCATGAGGTCCGGGCTGGTTTTATTTTATTTTATTTATTTTAGCTTCTAATTTTTTGGAACCTCTCCATCTTGATTCCCATTGTTGGATAATGACTTTGGAAATCATCGGAGGAGTCACCGTAATCAGTGACAACGACCATAATTACCTGTCTTGTCCCCAGCGGAGGCGCTCCGTCCTCGATACTAGAAGGGTTTCGAGAGAAAAAAAAGGGAAATGAAAAAAGGAAAGAAAAACAAGGAAGACAAGGAAGACAATCCAAACTGTGTATAGGTACATCCAAGAACAAAGAGACTCCAACTTTCAGCTTCACAAATATCAAGCAAGTATGTAATAGAATCATAGCCTTTGGATCGCCAGTCTCCAGCTCAGTATCATCATTATCAGGGCTGCTATTCCTGTTATCACCACCGCCAAAATAATAATAACACCAATACTAAGTCCTCCTTCGCTGCGGATGAGGAGTCGAGGACAAACCGGAGGAATGAAGCCCTCTTAGCTGCGGGATTTTCCGAGCAAATCAGGGCTCTGTCTTTTCGGTGGTCAACACCTCACAATCAACGTCTTTTCCCTTTTTTCCCCCATTTCCTTCCCTCTGGCAGGCTCTCTCTGTCTCCCTCTTTCAATTCTGACTCCGTGCCTCCTCAATCCCTCCCTCCAGCGAGATTCCCCTTCCGTCTTAGTTGCAGCCAGACCGAATGGTTCAACAAATTCCCTCATACAACCAATCTCCCCTTTTAATTTTTTTTTTTTAATTATTTTCTCCCTTTCACGGGAACGAGCCGTTGTTGGGACTTTTGGGGATCTCCCCTCTTGCCAATCTTGCTGCCTTGACTAGTAATTGCTGGTAATAATGAGAATTAATGGTGGTATTGGATTCGGTGTGCGAGTAAGAGAACAGCAAAGCAATAACGCCTCGTAAATGATATTGTTCGTGATTAGTTTTCATAGATAAATATATTATTTCTTAGTAATTTTAAAGCTGAAGAATTAATTTTAGACTACTTTCTTAATTTTATTTTATTTTTCTTCCTACGATCGACGTTGAAATAAAAAGCAAGAGACTCGAATCATCGGGAAAGAAAAAAGAAAACAGAGGACCCTTGATTGACAAAAAGAAAACATCCACAAAAAAAAATAACAGCGAGATTGAAGAAATCTGTGGGGAGCAAAAAAGGCAGAAAAAGAAAAGAAAAAAGGCAAAGAAAATCAATCAACGCTCGGGTCACCATGCGGCTGGTGAAGCAAGCTACTAAGCTTACATGACATGATTTCACACTGGAGAAATTGAAGATTCATGTGGTCGATGACGGTTTTGGGGAACTGGATCGCTCCCTTCAAGCCGAGTCTGTCTCACTGCCGTCCTATCATATGAAAAGAAGCGGATCGCCGAAATGAATGGAGGTGGCTGAGCACCTTTAGTTCCGTGCAAGTGTCTCTGCAAAGCTTAACGATGGAGCCAATGTGCGGCCTGTGGCGTCCGTTGATCAACCAATTTCCTTTTTTTTTACCCTTCCTTTTCCTTGCTCTTCTCATCATCATCCTCCTCCTCCTCATCATCACCATGCCATTATTATTATCCGTTATGGATTTAGTATTATTATTACTAAATGTATAGTTTGCTCAATCAGCTGCCGACTAAACCTATACTGGGAAATCCTGGCCCCCCTCCTTCTTCCCCTCTTCGGTACCTTTTCTTTTTTCCACCGCTCAAGGACAGCTGTCAATGCGAGGCATTTTTTTGCTTTTGCTTTGCTTCTTAGCGACTGATTGACGATCTTTAATTCAATTTGCCAAGATTTCCCGCCTGAGTTTTTCGTTTGTTTCATCACCAGTACTTTTTTTTTTTCCTTTCTCCATTGTCCCCCGAGTAAATTCCTTTTTTTCTTCTCCGAGGTTGAATATCACGCTCTTGTCTTCACAAGCACATTTCTGATAAAATTTTTATAATTTTCTTCTCTTTCATTTTCCTAGTCCGTAAGAATGTTGAAGCATAATGAGCTCTGTTTTATATATATATAATTAATGATATATATATGTGTGTGTGTGTGTGTGTGTGTGTGTGTGGACCGATTTATATTCTAAGGGAGAGGCCTATATATTTTGTCCTCCTTCCTAAAGCTATACAAAGTTCAGGGCTGAATGGAGCTATGACCGCATCTCCCCTGTAAGTACATCTACCTACTAGGTACAAGGCTACTCCAACATGATGTACACGACACGAAGTCAATACTACCTGAGGGAAACCAAAGTAAGAGACGTTGATGACCCACCAAGCGTAGAATATGCCCAAAACAGACGTGAGATCACAGCTACTCTTTACTCGTGTCTGGCCAAAAAAAACCCCTCAAGTAGCCACCTGGATGGCTTAGTATGAAAAGTGGCGAGGATGAGTGCGGCCGCCGCAGCCTCTGGAACCGCCAGAAAATTCAGAGCTGCTCGAGTCATTAAGCGCGATGATCCGTGCTGCTGCAGCCTCAGCGACGATCATGACCATGGCTTGAGTATTACCGGTGGGCAGGTCCGGGTGAATACTAGCATCGACAATGTACTTTAATCAAAAAAAAAAGAGAGAGAGAAATCACGCTAATTGTTAGCCTGGGAAGAAACCAAAGCTACCCTTCCCCCCTTCCCCTCAGCAAGCGTGCTAGTCATAGAGGGAAAGAAACGCCCTAGCTTGGGGGGAAAGGTAGAGGGAACAGGGAAGGAATTCCTCTTACCAAATTCTCCGTGCCGTAGACTTTCATATTGGTGTCAACGACAGAAGTCCCGTTCTGTCGACCATCATCAGCCCCCATCTTCGTCGTTCCAACATAATGGTTTCCACTTGTCATCTCGGCTATGATTTCCGCTGCAGAGTTGTAACCCTGGACGGAGCAGCCCGTGCTCGAGGAGCTCCCCTCCATGTCATCTAACAGCCCTTGAAGGAATTGGGTGGTTGCCTCCCTGTCTGCATCCGTCTGCAGCAGGGGGTCGACTTCCAACACGGTGGATCCTGCAGCGTTGATTCCCAGCACACCAGATGAAGTTGCGCCATGTGTCAGGTACAGCTTCATCGTGATTCCACCGTTGCCGCTCGGGCTGCAGGAGCCCTGGTAGAACCGAGTAACTCCATCCCTGCCCACGTTGGATGTCCAGAATTGCAGCCGATGGCCTCCTTGGGTCAAGATTCCAGATCCCTCAGAGTAGAGTCTACGGGAAAATGCGTCAGGGCCAGTAGCGGCCAGGACACTGGACGCGTTGAGGCCCGTGAAGTTATTGTTAGTTGTAACAGTGATGGTGAACATAGGATGGTCTTTGAGGCTTTCGCCAACGGGTAGATGGATCCATTCGTTTTGAGGAGGAAGCGTGACACCAGTTCTGCCACCCTCAACGGTATTTATCTGCGCGTCTGGTCCGATACCCGAGTTGAACAAGATGCGAGGGGTGGACATCAATCCTGCGGCAAGGATAACCTTGCCCCAGGGTCTAAGCTTGATAAGCTCAATCCTTCCCGATGCGTTTTCGACCTCAACCCCAGTGGCTCTTCCCCCTCTTCGAAGAACACGTCGCACCTTAGTCTAAAGACGGAGCTTGAAATTTGGTGAATTCATAACCAGCGGGAGATATGATCGTACTGGACCGGCACGAACGCCATCGGAAATTGACCACGAGGGGTGACTGTAGGTCTTGTGCTTTTGATTTGGGTCCTCCTGCTGATTGACAGATTTCCAACCTAGGGTGTCAAGGAAGGAAGAAAGTGCGTGGTACATTCATTGGTCATACCGTATGCCATCTGCAGATGGGAGGACACTTCCTGAGTTTCGCTGATACAGCCTATTCGCTGCCGACTCCACATCCTTCCACTTCCAACCTGCCGGCCACTGGTCGTCGAAGTCTGCTGCCTGAGGATAGATGAATGCTAGCGCATTGACGATTGCACCTCCTCCAAGGACGCATCCAGCCATTCCAGCCGTGTCTGGGCAGAGATAGTCCCCGACGAGCCCTAATTGGGAAAGGGAACTCCCAACTGCTGGAACGTCATACGGAGTCAGCGTCTCGTTCCAGGAACGGGAATAATCATCGGCACCCATAGAAACTATAGGCGCAGCGCCGCGTTCAATCAATAAGACTTTCTTTCGTGTTTCTGCCAGCCGCTCCGCAGCGATGATACCTGCCGCGCCTCCTCCAACAACAATATAATCATAGGTCTCGTTTGAGGGTGTCGGGGTCGCGCTGGGAAGAGGCGTTTGACTGGGGACTGGGGTTGAAGTAGAAGAGGAAACGAGGGGGGAAGGGGTGGCAGTGGACCCAAAATCCGCCATCGCAGCCCAAGAAGAGTACTCCGCCGAGTTCGCCTCGGATAGAAGCACTTCAAAGCTTCTAAAACCTGCACTGTGATATGTTAAAACTGACGAGGAGGATGCTGGAGATTTTGGGGCCGTATCGCTGAGAGCCCACCCAAAGAAGTAGGAATCATCGCTCGCATCGAACGTGGCAGGGGCACCGACAATACAGCCGCTGCAAAGGAATGTATAGGTGAGGTGAGTTGCGTTGATAGAGGTTCCGTCCGCGATTTCGTTGATGCTCGCACTCCCAGCGAATACCGCCGGGTTTGTATAGGACGCAGTTTCCCGCAAAGTCGAAACCACTGCATCACCACTTGGCCACGCCGCAATCAAAAGAGCGTTTGTCATGCCACCTGAGAGACTGACACCACCCCAAGCTTGCGAATTGGAGTGCGGCACAATCAATTGTCCCACAAAGTCGGACCCAACGGACTCAGGGAGGGCCATTCCAAAGCAAAAGCCGGTATCTTCATCGCACCACCTTTGGAAATCAATTCCAGTTGTTGGGTCGTTGTAAGCAGATGTGTTATAAGTGGCTGCTCTGGCGCCCAACATAGAGCTGAGAGCCACAACTCCGCGGAATACTGAGGAATGCATCTTCACTTTGATTACCAGTAACCAAAAGAACGAATGTTAAGGATAAAGCGAAATTGAACGAATGTATGGAATGGTTTGGAAAAGAAAAGAAAAGAGGAATGAAAAGAAAGGAAGGGACACGTCGGATGAAGGAAACAAAAATGCATTATGATGGTCAAGAGAGGCCTTGATATAGTGAGCCGTGGAATTTGCTGGTAAGCGTGCCCTAATAAGCTGCAAGAGACTGAAGTGGGATTTTGTTATGAAGGGGAGTCGATGGGTGAGGCTAAGGCGTTGGGAATATGGAAGAGTGGAACATAGTCACCCCCAAGTTGACCCATTACGTCGACGCATGAGAGTTTAATTCAACTTCCACTGGAGACTTCAAATAACCAAACTCTTGAATATGGGCATGCCAAGTAGTAAGAGTTTCAGGTGGGCTTCAGAGAACATCCAATGTTTGACAGCACCGGACTGCCAACTCTTGTGTTGATCTATCCGAAACCTTGCCGATCACCATCCTCACCCCCAAGGATAGCCAGCCTCGACTTCAACCACATAGCTGGTTGGGAGCCTACGAACTTGAGAAGAAGAAACAAAGGATGAAAGTAGATTTACCTAACGTCAGTTCCTGAGCTTGTTAACAAGTACTCAAGTTATATTGCGATAATTTATGCCCTTTATAGAGCATTTAAGGCCAAGCAACCAAGTGGGCCAAGCGTTGAGAGGCAATTCGTGCATAGTTGAGTAATTATTATAACTAGAGACGCAATTGGCACAAGAGTCCACTCAACTATTTGGAACGAAAGCCAATAAAACACTTGGGAGGAAGACAGCTACTGTTACTCCGTAGTACTGCATGTTTAGTGTTGATCGTGGAATTCGAAAATAAAGAGTGCGCAGATGCAAAAAGCTATTTAAGGAACATAAAGAGATAGAAAGAACGTGAAGAACTGAAGCACAAATCATGTGGTTGATGCTAATATGGCTACCGAGGTATAGAATTGTAAAATGTATAGTACCTATTGTAGGTAGTAGTAGGTACCTCATACTACCTGTTGTCTCCCAGGTCGAACACAACGGTCATACAAATTTGCGCATGGATGTGGCTAGTAGGATTATCCACCCTTGAGTTCATATCGATGCGGCTTGATCAAGTGCGTGTTCTATACTATCAGCTTAATGGAACATTTAATCATTTGATTAAAACTCTATACGCAAAGCCACCGTGCAATTGGGCCAAAGTGTGCCATTCGACTGTACAAATTGATCAACTTTCCCCATTATCCCCGTCGTAGGAATTGCTAGGATCATGGTAATGACTCTCAACTCAACCAATTACAGAATACAAGGAGAAACAAAAATTGAAGAAAAGATAAGATATTTGAAATTCATTCCATGAAAATTCAGACGCCTCCCAATCAAACAAACAAGAGACCGGCCCCGAACACACTTGAAGCAATTGTAACAAGCCCAACAAAGACAGGAGCCAATGCCAAGCTGGGAATGGGGAGGCCGGCAGCGGCGTCAGGGGTGGTAGTGGATCCGGAGCTATAATCAGTAGCACCGGATCCTGGCTCAGCAGTCGTCTCAGACGGAGTTCCAGAAGTCTGGCTTCCATCGCCACTGAAGCCGACACCTTTACCAGCTCCATTTGTCATGTACTTCTTGGCAAGTTCAGGAAGAGCGGGAAGGCTATCGTTGTCGACGTCCCAGTTGGGAGAGTCGCGCGCGGGGCAAGGGTTGGGACCACCGGTCTTGTTGTAGCCTCCATCGCCCTGAGGGTTGTTGGTCTTGTCAAATGCGGACTTGAGAGCGTCATAGTCGGGGAGTTCCGTGACCTTGCCGTTCTTGATTTGGACAAGTCCATAGTGGCTGGGCTCCTCAGAATACTCATAGACCAAGCCACCAGAGTATACAGCAGTCATCTCGGTTCCGTACAGGGACACCACCTCTCCGAAATCACGCTTGTTTGTGTTGCATCCATATTCAGAGAGGAAGAGTGGAAGGCCGTAGCCGGTGAAGTTCTCGACCTTCTGGTCCCAGCCGGAGGTCTGGAAACTGGAGGGGTCGCACCACGAGTAGTCGTTGAAGGCAAAGAAATCGCTGCGCTCATCATCAGTACCGCAGTTCATATACTGAGCCATTTGGAGACGGTTCGTGTTGATATCGGCCTGTTACATAATCATTATTAGCATGATAGATACCCAGAGGTAACGGTCCTTCGGGTTTAACTCACAGCGGAGTATCCCACAGGAACTTGGCGGTAGTCCCGAGCGCGGATGTACTGGCGAATATCACGAGTAACAGCCTTCACATAAGGAGCACACTTGGAGGAAGGACCGTCGTTGATTACTTCATTTCCTGAGAAGAAAGCGAGGGTGTTGGGGTACTTGGCGAACTTGTCAATTGTAGCGAAAATGTATTGAAGATAAACCTCGTTGTACGAAGGCCCGGGGTTCTCGCGGTTGATAGAATAATCGGGAGTGTTGACGTCAAGTACCAGGTAGATGCCAGCATCGGCCAGGGCGCTCATACATTCATCATGATCCTGCGAGTTATCAACTGAATACACACGGATGGTATTCAGACCGAGGTCCTTGAACTTTTCGATATCCCGCTTGCAGCCAGCAACATCGGCGATAGGATCAGCCAGCTTCGATGAGCCACCTGGTTGATAATCGACACCACGCATATAGAAACGTTCGTTGCCCTTAAAGAATGCATTACCCTTGACGGTAATTGGGGTGACACTGTCGCGGGCTTTGATGGAAGGTGCTGCTAAGGCGCTAGATGCGCTCAGCGCGAGGGCTGTGGCAATGGCAGAGCCCTTCATTATGCAAAGGGTACTGTAGAGCCAAACAGAAAGAGGATCCGAGTTGTGCAAAGTCTTAATTAAAATGCGAGTCAAATTAGTCTAGAGAAGGTGGGTAGAAGTGGGATTCGGCTTCGAGTAAATTTAAAACGAGAGATTAGAAATAAAATAAGTCTGAACGAGTGACTGGAGGATTGCTTGAAGTAGGAAAGAAAGAAGAGGAAGAGGATCTCAAACGATCAAAGGGATGAAGGAGGGAAAGAACGGGACGCAGGAGACGCAGGATGAAAGGAAGGGGTGGAGGCACCTTAAAGCATCCCAGAGCACATCCCTGATGCAGGACAGTATTTACAGTACTAACTTACTAGATTACTCCACTCTTACTAGCCCCGGAACATCAAAATACTTCCCTTGTTCTGTCAGACTTACCACCTCAAGCATCACTGTAGGAATAGAAGCCCAAGGAATTTTCCCACGAGCAGGAGCATGATTATTTTTAGGAGGCTGGTGCATCTAACAATAGTATCAGCCTTTTGTGATTTCGGGGAATTTTCTTGCTGCGTTCTCTTTTCTTCCCAACGGCCAGTAGAATGATCTGGCTTTCAATTCAATCGTTTCTTCCTGGGTAGGATAATTATAGAATTTCTTGTCTGTAAATTTCTTACACATACAGACACCGAAAACTTCGGCCAATCTCATCTCCAACTGAAGTATTCGTCATCAGTCTTGTAACAGGTGCAAGATGTGTTGCGGCAGATCACCTACTGGGGTAGGCAGAAGATGGGCAGATCGCCAGGGGTTAGGGGCATTGATGGTTGGTTTGGTCACCTCAAAAACCAGGACTGAGGCCAATCGTCATTCACAACGGGCCTGTTACCCCCTTGTGGATTTGTGGCACACAACAAAAACTTTCTCATGAGCAAATAAAACCCCTAGAAAATGGCAGGAAAAGGAACAAAGGAAACAAAAGAATGAAGATAATTACCATTTCTGTTACCGCTGTGGGGCGTTTGATGACAACCAGAGGATCCTGTGGGTCAAAGCCCTTCAAACTGGGGTCTGTCCCTGGTGTCCCTGGGTCCCTTTGTCCCTGGTCAATTTTCGATGTTTCCAAACGCTGTATTTATTTTTTTGCTGCTTGTTTTTCATGTTTGTATGTATACTACCTAGGTATGTAATATCTCCAGATGAACTCGGAAAATTTTAGGTTGCTTTAGGTTGCCTACCTGCATATTGATGCTTTAAATAAACTACCTGGTACCTACCACTCTCTCATGCACTGGTGTATCTTGCGGGGGAAGGTGAATTCGAGCTGTTGGGCGAAGCATCAAGGAAGAAACAAGTATTTCCGACCAAGGGGATATATGTCTGAACAAATGAAGAAAGGCTTGGGAGTGCTATCTAGGACCTAAGTACGGCACCTTTCTTGTGGCAATGGTGCTCAGCAGGACCAATTGGCACATAATACAAGATGTGATGCAAAAAGAAAAAGGAAAATGGCAGTGCTGGTTGCATGAAAACTTTTTTCCCCATTGAAGACCATTCTTTACCCCGACAATCAAGAATCATCGTGTTCCAAATTCCAGCTGCTTCTGCATCAACTTTTCTTGGCCATCTTGCAGAGGATGTGGCAAATGCGTGCTGTAGTTGGCTCAGTCAAAAACTTCGGCGCTTCGTGTGAGACATGCCAGCACATACATACATTGATCTCTACTTGGAGATTGAGGCGCTTATTCTTGATCAATGGTTTCTCTTTCTCCGGAGCTGCCAGCAATTACTACAAATTGATGTTTCACCAAAAATAGGGAAGCTGACGTCAACATTTCCATGGGATGTTTCGCGGCAGCCGAGCGAATCAGCGGCGTTATTGAGATTATTGACCCACATTCCCGTGTGGCATCGAACAATTCTCTCACCACCCAAAAAACACTTGGTCCAGACCTTCGCGATAGAGATTGGGAAAATAAATAGCCATGTTTCAGGCGGTTGATATTTAATCTCTCGACTGTGGGTTTATGAATTATTGGTCCACACTCCACAGTAATAATATTCTCATCTCTGCGCCTTTTACAGGACAACAATCGAAGGAAGAGAAGTACCGTCCAAGGTTCATGGTTCCAGAGGAGTCAAACTCTTTCCCAGATTTTGCTGCCCTCCCACAACGGCAATAAGAGGTAAAATGGCATTTATTTCCATGCCTCTGGAGAGCATCGGGGCTGGGAGCTCTCGTGTCATGGGGCGAATCTGCCACTTACATATTATAATTTAAAGCTGAGTCTTCGGTATTTCTTAGGGATACCCTGCTAAATATTTCTATACAATAAAATGACCGAGCCGGGCTGGGCATCTTACTCTCTACCTAGGTAGGCAGTTAGATCTGCAGCACTGTGTTTGGATCTAGTACTCCAACTAGATCTATCCTTAACTACGCACGAACCGTTCAAGATCCAACGGTCTTTGCGCTTCAGATTCGTTGTCCTTTCTATCCCGTCAAACGTGGGGATACTACTCGAGAGATTTCTAATAGTATAGGGAGAGTACCTCTCCCGGCGCACTCTGAGAAGAAATGCGGCCCTCATATTTGCTCTTGGCAGTGTCGTCAACTAAAAATATTTTATTTATGGGAAGCATCGCCTGGCAGTGGTACCCCGCGTCTTAAGTCGGCACAACCGATATTGAGTATTATTGACCGAATTATTATCAGCCCAAAAATCCAAGCTTTGTCCTATCCCAAGGAATTGGCACAACTTACAACTCCTAGGCCGTGGAATCATAAGTTCCACGTCCTGCAAAACAAGACTCGAGATTTGGCGCAGACCAACAGCTTCTCAAGGTTCAAAGAGCAGAGGACTCTCTATACCGAGGTTGAACTCCGCATTTGAGCTGAAGCACGAGATTCTTCCAGAAATGCCCACTGCACCTTTTCTGCTCTTGATCACTACCTAACCTATCTCCAACCATTTATTATTGATATTGCTTGTGTAACATCAAGTTATACTTTTCATAATGGAACATTTTTGGTCTAATATTGTTTCCTCGTATTTCCCCCCTACCATCGAATTTGTGGGAACACTTCTCGTCCAGGTGATATCGTTCTGGATCCCATGTGCATGGTATTTGGCCTTAGATTTTCTTTCACCGTCATTCTCTCAGCGCCATAAAATCCAGTCGGCCTCTAGACAGCCCTCCCTACACGATATCCGACAATGTTTCATGGTGGTATTGTCGAATCAAGCCTTAAGCTCTGGTCTTCACCTTTTTCTTCTCGACGTTGTCAAGCGCGGGGACACATCGTACCGAGTACAAGCTTCCCTGCCGACTCTCCCAGAAATTGTGCGGGATGTTTGCCTCAGCCTTCTCTTAAGAGAGGCCCTGTTCTACTACAGCCATCGATTCCTTCATCATCCGTACTTCTATACCCGGATTCATAAGCAACACCATCGATTCACCGCACCCGTGGCCTTGTCTGCTCAATACGCCCATCCCATAGAACAAATATTTGCCAATACGCTTCCAATTTCCCTTCCGCCCCAGCTTTTAAAAAGCCACGTGCTTACATTTTGGATCTTTTTGGCGTACGAACTGTTCAACACCGCTACTGTGCATAGTGGATATGACTTTTTCAAAAGCAAAGCCAAAATGCATGATTTGCATCATGAAAAGTTCAACTTGAACTATGGCTCGATTGGTTTGCTTGATTGGTTTCATGGGACAAACAAACTTCATAAAAAGGGTAAATCCGAGGATTAGAAGTGCCTATTTTGAATCACCGCAACCACATCATTATATTTCCTCCAGGCGATTTCGAACATTTTCAGCAAACATGGAGGAAGAAAACGGTAAGAGAGACAGGAATGCGCTACTAGTTGATGCTTAATCTGTGATGATTCCTGATTACTTCTCTGTCTTTCTATCATGACTCGTCTTGTGTAACTTGTAAGTATGAGGAGGGATATTCATCCTCCAATGTAGATAATGCCAAACATGAATAAGCAGCACTACTAGGACTAAGTACTACTAGTACTACTAGTAGTACTGGGAGTATCTACCACTGAGTACACTCTTTACTACCTTGTAGGATGAACGCGCCTTCCCTATACACATTGGTGTTTATGTCGTCGTTGCCCCAATACAAAATGAAAAACCGCCTAATGGAGATGGAATCGTGAGTTAGGAGTCCTGAGGAGCCCGCCTGCTCTTTCTACATGCGCTCTTTCCGCAGAAATTAATCGTTCCAGATTCATCCGTGATAAATAAATCCAGCTACCCTTGGCGAGATTGTAGGCCAGAACTTGATTCTTTTCCCAAACATACTCATTTGCCATCAAAACTTTTATATTCGGTTCTTATCGCTGGTTAGACTTTATCTCAAAGATTTATAATCAATCAGAAACTTCTCACCCTTCTTTACCGGTGTAATACTGCCCAAAATGCGTTACTTTAAGTCCATCTTCAGTTTGCTTCTCATTCCTGCCACTGTTCGGGGCCTTGGCAACAAGCTCTTTACAAGTTTACCCCCCTTTGCCGATCACCCATACCCCACGATTCCGATCCAGTGCCCAGAGCTAGGCCCGTCAGGCTCCTATCTTGACAGAGATCACTCACAGGATGGGGAAGGTTATTTTCCTTCCTTGTCATGGCCGTCCCCAACCGTCGATACCCGGCAGTACCTACTTGTGAGCGAAGATCCCGATGCACCGGTGTCAGAGTCGATCATTCACGGAGTATATTACGGGATTCCACGCGTGTTCACGGGCTTGCAGCACCCAGACTTCTTGAAAGATGAGTCAAGCAATGACTCTTACCTACTGAGGGGTGGTTTCAAATACGGAGAAAACCGAGGGGAATCAGTGTATCTTGCACCTCATCCGCTCCGTGGCCATGGACCACACCGTTTTTTCTATGAGCTCATTGCGTTGAACGAAACGATCAATCAAGACCATCTCAGTGATCTTGCAAATTTGGGAGAAATTGCGTACGAAATCCAAGGCAAAGTTATTGGTTGGGGTGCATGGGTTGGCGTACTTGAACGAGTGTGATAGTTGTGTTTCGAGTTTCTACTTTGATGCATGGCAGAGTTCGCTGGTCATTTTGTCGAGTCGATTTTGGGTTCTTCTTTCTTTTAAGGAGGTTATTATTCTTTTTCTCGGATTCAACACCAATACTTGTATAATATATCTGCAACTCCCCTGAGGGTTTTAAGGTGTTATTGTGACTATGGCCAGCAAAAATTCATACGTTTCCTCTGTCCAAGTCTGTGGTCATACTTGTGTTGCTAAGCCGACTGGTGTGTTTTCCCCCACGGAGTAAAACTTTCCATCTGCAGAATCCTTCACCAGCGGTATGTGCTCAGTTGAATCATGGGTCATGTACTCCGTAGAGGAGAAGATACCCACACGAAACAAGAATTTGGAATTCGCGCCCTGGTAGCAATAAATATCGGGGAAATGACGTCAACGACTTTTGAACCAAACCAAGAGGCTACAGGCACCAGGCCATATCTCGAAGCACAAAACTTAGGCTATAAACCGGTTGCTATTATATTGATCTCCAGGACCCCAGTTATATATACTTATTCGAATATCGACCGAAGAATAAATGCGAATAATTTACAAGGGTGTTAATCCCTACAAATTGTTCGATTATTTTAAAAACAATTGGAGAATAATCCCCCTGAAGAATAGCTCGTGAGAAGTCTCTGCCCCGAGTCACTGCCGAACTCCGTTCTGAAACAACTACCGAAAAAAGCATAGAATCGTTTCTTTTCCATGAGATCATGAGATCATGAGATGGCTTTGAGCCATGGTCCTATCGGTCGAGCCGGGGACCCTGAGAAGACTAGTAAAATCTAGTCCCATGCTGGTTAGCTAGGGGGAGGGGGAGCCTCTTCGGTGAGTCGGGGCCAATAGAGCGAGCCTCGATCATCCAATGGTTCCCCACATGTGCCGGAAAAAGTAGATCCAGATTGACAGCTGGGTAACTGAACATTCTGGGCGGCGGGAATGTGTGCTATGTGGCTGGCCGAGCTGTGGCCGAATGCGGAAGAACTATTTGAGACGGAAAACCCCTCCCTCTATAGCTGGGAATGGTCGTGTTGTTGGTGTGGTTCTGCAACTATTGTTTAGATTTTTTATTTGATTTTGCTCGTGTAATGATCATCACTATAATAATGATAGATTGTCCCTTAAAGAGAGAGTGGAGAGATTTTGATGGCTGGGAGCTGAGTTTCTGATATCCAGGTACGATTTTTGGGGGACTTCCGACTTTCCCATGGAAATCGCCTGACCAGCCACTCCCCTGACAACACAAAAAAAAAGTAAAATGAAGAAACTCAAAAAAAAGGTCTAAAAAAAGAAGAAACGAAAAAGCAAATATCCTAGTGCGTGGAACTGGTGGGTGTTTCCGACATTTACAGAATGCAGATGTGCAATTTTCATTATTATTGTGGGCAATTCTGTGGAGGAGAGAAGGGAAGAATTTCCAACCAGTCCTTTTTTAATTTTTTTGCTCTCCTCCAGGATCATGTTTGGGTGGAGTTACTGGGCTCAAAAGAGCGGAAATCCATCTTGCACCGTCTGATCTCGCCAGAGAGTTCGACCCTCGTATTTTCAGCCTTCGGGACCTTCGGGCAGATCCCGCGAGGCCGGCTACTTTGCCTGAACTCTTTTTTTCTTATTCGGAGAACAGGTTGGCATTTGATTTTCTTGCTCCTTTCCTCGAAGCATTTTTAATTTTGCTTCAAATCATGCCATCGTTTAAGAGTTAGTTACAGTGTAGAAATAATATCACTTACTGCAGATTCTGTGGAACAGGGCCTCGGGCACACACTCGCAGTGATTCTGTCCGTCAGCGATGATTCAGATTCGGGTCAGGTCAGACATGATAAACGTTAGATCCTCCGCAGCTGATCTGACTGGACGACTGCGCTGCGTGTTTGGTTCATCGTTACGTACGATCCGTAGCACTGCCCAGCTACTGGGTCAGCTCGCACCAACCACCATGCGTTGTTCCTCGGCCCTTTAAACTTGGTAACCAAACTGGGAGGAAAGACGATTGCTGCACAAATTTAGCGATGATGCGCTGGACGACCTATTTATTTCTCCATTCATTGTCCGCGGATCGCGAGGCTCTTTAGCCTTTTTCCTGCGTTTCTCGTTGCCTGATTCACTAAGTACCTACTAGCGGGCCACTAAGTACATCCTGGACCTGCCAAGAAGGGAAACGGCGATTGGTCAGCCTCCACATCCTTGTTTTTTCGAGGCACATCCTTGGACATACAGTTGACCCAGCAAACGGACTCTTGGATTTCCTGGGTCTTATCAAGCCGAAAGTCCTCAAGTCTTGTTTCTTTTCTCCTTTTGTTTTCCCCTTTCCCTTTCCCCAATCATCTGCACCAGTCTCAATATCCGACAAGACTGTTTCCCTCACCTTTGTCCCGCAGATTCACCTACACCCAGAGTATCTTGGAGATCCTTATCTCACCTTTCTTCCACGTTATCCGCAGACATCATCCTGTTGTCCCCGCTCAACCTGCTTTCGCTTCCTTCTTAACAACAAAGGGAGCCTTTGGCGCTCTATCGGAACAAGATGATGTCTATGAATAACATTGTTCGATTCCTGCTTTTTTCCTTAGCCGCTCCGTCGATAGCTGCTGCACCTGCTCCCGAGAAGCCGGGCTTGGATCTTGGTGTAGTATCCGGAGCAGACGATCATGAATATGCCCAGAACGTGGAAAGGAACACTGTCCCGGACCTGGTAGATGTGTTTCGCAATATCCGCCGTGTCAAGGCCCGTGAAGTTCTCCCGGCTCGCGATACTTCCTTTACAAACCCCATGGTTGTGGCGAGACAAGACTCCAGCTCTCCGGATCCTTCCAGTTCGGTGACGGATCCGCCTACTTCGACTACTTCGACCACTGACTCAACCGACTCTACTGCCAGCTCGGAAACTTCATCCAGCTCCACTGTAACACCCCCGCCAACTACGACCTCGTCTAGCACTGGTGATAACTCGGAGACACCTACTTCTACGGAAAGTACTGCCACTCCTACACAAACCCCGACCATGACGACTTCCACAACCTCTTCGACTTCGTCTGAACCTACTTCTACTCCTACTGAGACTACTGCTTTTACTTCTACGGTCACGAGTACTACTAGGGGACCTGATGGTGACATGGTCACCTTCACCGCGACTACCGTTATTCACATAACCCCAACCGCCCAAGACCAAGCGACATCAACCGGGCCGGAGCCGGGTTTGCAAACAAACTCCGCATTCGCCGTTAATGGGTTTGCCAGGGAGTGGTTTGCGATGGTGGGAGGAGCTGCTATCGCTGCGGTGGTTTTGTAAAAAAAAAAAAAAAAATTTCTTATCGGGTTGGGGGTAACTTGTTGTATCTTGATCACGAACACTCGATTCTCTCATTCGGCCTGCATTTCAACGGCGTTTTCTCTTCGACTTTTAAATGATACCTCACCGATACAATCCTTATGCATAAATTTGCGGCGTCCAAAAATTGTCTCTCGTTTTCATACGACTGCTCAGTTTATTTTCTGATCTGGGGGTTTACGATCAAACCTACGACATGCCTCTCCTTTTCCTTCTCCATCCAGCATTTTATTAAGACTCCACATTTTAGAGCCCGTAATTAGCTACTGTGATATGTGAACATATTATGCCAATGGTATATAGGGAACAATACCCTAAGTTTAATTCTTCGTTTCTTATTTGACAAAAACCAATACTATTGACCTATAAAAAACAATAAACATCTCGGCATAATCGGGTATGTAATAGCGGGAAAATTGTATTTACGCGCACTCATATACAGCAAGGACAAGAGAAAATCAGGGGATAAATAAGTAAAAAGCAAGTGGCAGCCATCCGCGTTTCTGCGTCGTATATCCGCCCCAGAGCCCAACCACCGACCGTTCACCCCCACAATATGTGAAGCTTGGGGTGGTTTATTCTATTCTTGAACACTTAGCCATCACCTAGGAAGCCAACCGCTAATACATCCCCTGACCCTTCCACCTCTCTTCCTGGGTGTAGAACCGAACAATGCTCTCCCAAGCGGGGATATCCCCGTCGCGGAGCAGAGCCGCAATATCTACGTTAAGGGGTGAATCGGGTCGGGGATCAGTCAATAATTGATGGATCGCAGTTAATGTGGAAGAGAGGGTATAGACGGGGCTCCAGTGTTCGGTTGTCAGAAGGGTGAGACAGATTTCGCCGGTGGTGAGGCTGATATTGGGGTGAGAGATGCGGGTGGTGAAGCGGATGTTAGGAGGGGCGAGAGGGTAATTAGGAGGAATTGTTATGGAGAGACTCCATAGACCGCCTGTAATTATAGTTTTTGGTTCTTGTTAGTGCTTGGGGAATTGCGGGGTTCCGCAGCGAAAAGCAGGGAAAGGGAGAAACATAATGGCAAGGGAAGGAGAGAGGGTAAGGATTTGTGGCTGGGGATTGGGGTCTCACCTTCATATGGTGTGCCTTTGACTCCTTTCAAAACAGCTTCCCAATGTAATAAGTCGTCTTCTTCGACAGGGCCCAGGTGGAGGAGCGCTTCGTTGGGAGAATTGGTGTAGTCCTTGAGCTCTCTGAGGAGCCGTTGTGTTGTGGAGGATGGCGGCATGGTGGCGTATGTTCTGACTTTTGAGAGAGTGTGTGGAATGTTGCCGTACAAGGGAATGTATGTAGGAGTGAGGTTGCTGTTATTTGGAGAATTTGTATGGCCTCGAGTGGCTGGGGAGAAAATTGATGTGGCTGCTTCTGCAGCGGAGATTGAGGAATAAGAAGAGGGGACCACAAAGATACGATGCACGCTCATCACCGCCCAAAGCGATGAGAGAGTCGGAGAGACCGAGGCTTGAACGATGAGTGGGTCACCTTCTCCATACGTACCAGCTCCCGCGGTCGGGGCCGAGCCATGTGTAATCGTTCACCCAACCTCTAAATTTTCGTCGATCAGTTTTTTGATGGGTTCGCGTTCATGTGAGAAATTCTATGGACCACAAATGATATTATTTCATTTAAATTGAAATCGACGCATCGATGCGTACCTCACGAACATCCAAGGAGACAGCCAAAGTTTTGCAGGCTCTATCTCCCCCTGCACGTCGTCAAACACGCAGTACATCCCTTGCTAGCGCGCTCAGGGGTTTTAAATATCAAGGAGGTTCAAATCAAAACGAATCCCACAAAAGCGATGATGATTCATCTTCTCTCTCATCTGCTGACACTGCCGACATTGAGGACATCCTGGAGCCACCTTCAAAGCGGCGGAAGAGCCAAGTAACCGACACATCTACACGGAGGACTGGCACTCGCTCGTTGGCGCGAACCCCTGAGAAAAGGCTCGAAAGGGATATCAAAAAGGAAAATCCAGCGCAAAGGGCGCGACGTGTCCCTGCCCGCAAGATCAAAGCTGAAGATGGCTCTTACACAGTGGAGCCTCCCTCAAATTGGGAAACCATGTATTCGATAGTCAAAAAGATGCGAGCGGAAAACCCAACGGCCCCTGTAGACACGATGGGTTGTGCAGAACTCTATTGGCGAGCGTCTTCCCCACGGGATCGACGTTTTCAGACTTTGGTAGCGTTAATGCTTTCGTCACAAACCAAAGATACCGTCACAGCCGTTGCGATGCAGCGATTGCACACAGAGCTTGGGGACGGTGAAGTACCGATTGCGATCAAACAGGAGGCACAGGATGATGATCAGAAATTAGGATGCCCCCCTAGGGATAGTACTCTGAATCTCGATAATATTCTTGCTGTTTCTCCCGAGCGACTGAATCAACTGATTGAGAAAGTGGGCTTTCATAACAACAAAACCAAGTATATCAAAGCGGCTGCAGAGATCATTCGAGACCAGTACGATTCTGAAATTCCTTCGACAGCTGTGGAGTTGATGAACCTGCCGGGAGTAGGACCGAAGATGGCGTATCTCTGCATGAGCGCTGCTTGGGGGAAGCATGAGGGCATTGGAGTTGATGTTCATGTCCACCGTATCACCAATCTTTGGGGCTGGAACAAAACCAAAACACCGGAAGAGACGCGCAAATCCCTCCAATCGTGGCTACCCAAAGACAAATGGCACGAAATCAACAAGCTACTCGTGGGTTTGGGGCAGACAGTCTGCTTACCTGTGGGCAGAAAATGTGGTGATTGTGATCTTGCTGGGACCAAGTTGTGCAGGAGCGAAATCAAGGGGTTGGCTTCGAAAAAGAATTTCCAGGATACTTCCAAAAAGGAGGAAGTAAAAGCCCAAGTAATATCGATGACCGACGAAGCGAAGGTCAAGGTCAAGGTCGAGAGGGATTGAGTGCCTGCAGGTTCAGGCAGAGTGTCAGTGACTGTCTCTGCTGCATCTACATAGAGGGGTATATCCTAAATCTAGATTCATATTCTTTCCACCGTCTTCAACATCACCTTCTAGTTGACCTTTCTCGGCCCATCTCCAATGGCTTCTTTCAATTGAGCAATTGATCACCTGCCCGCGCAATTGCGGCCATCGCATTCTTGTCCTTCCACCTTTTCTTCTATTTCCCTCTTTGTGTATTCTAAATTCTCCCACATGACTTGAGGTCCACATCTGTCTACCTACACCACGCGTACGTGTTGGTGATGTTTATTCACCACAGCTGCCATCCATTTGAAAAGCCTATGCATTACTAACTTGTCTACTGGTAATAAGGATTAATAGAGTGCATTATGCATCTTCATTGTAGTGATGAGGAATTTTTCAATGCACTCTTCGCTATGGAAATTGAGCCTGGAGAAAGCAATCTGGGCCCCGGCCCAGATTTGAGCAATGTGGAAGAAGATATGGATACCGATGCCGTCGTGGAACACTCGGAGAAATGCCCCATCACTTTCCTGGACTTACCCGAAAACGTGAAGATAAGGATCTTGCAGTATGCTGGTCTCCTACGTCCTTGTCTGATCAACGTCGCCTTCGAGAAATTTAGAGCTAAACAGGACCGTGGCATGTGCGGCATGGGCAACCCCGTACGGATGACGAGGCTATCATGGTCAGCAACATGGGTCGATCCTTACCACGGGCCCTGCGATCATCCCCGATTGCCCGTGGAGTTGTTTTTAACCTCTCGCAGGGTTCGTGATGAGCTTAGACATATTTTTTTCTCTCGAAACCGCTTTAGTATCCACTTCTACAGCAGGTCTGAATACAAGATTTTTCGTGCCGCCACAGATTGGGGTCTACACCACCTTAGACATCTGCATATAGATCTTGGGCCTCGAGAAAACCGCTTCCTCAAACTGGGTGGTGGGATCCACCGTACTACTATGAGCATGTGGACAAGTTTCTGCCATCGCTCCGTGGATAGGATGCCAGCCCTCGAGTGCTTTAGTATGAGATGCAGGGTTAAAGATCTTGAGGTCGCCTATAAACTGATGTGCGCAATGGACCCGTTTCCAGTCCTGACTCACTGCGCTTTCCATCTCAGCCACTTACAAGATGATGATATTCGGCCGGTGATTAAACGAGCCTCTTGGAGACTGATAGGTAATCTGGACGATCGACCACCCTTTCCGTTCTTACGGCTTCCGAAGGAAGTACAGCTCTTGGTCCTCGAACACCTTTTGATTAACCGCTACGACCCGTGGCTTCCAATCTCCGAACGTTCACCTGGAATCGTGACTTTCCAGGATCGTAAACGCTTGCGAATCACCTCCCACCCTTTGGTGTGCTGTGGGACTTGCTCGACTCTCCGTGCCATGTGTTTCTGCCCCGCTCGCCAAACAGCGTTTTCGACAAGCTGCACTTGTTTCACGTCTCCAATCCCTTATTTTCTCGTCAACCATGGGTTCTATGAGGATTGCCGGCGGGTATTCTTCTCAAAGAATAACTTCGCATTCGTGGAAGAGGATCCTGATTCCATCATGCGATTTATGCATTGTATCCCTACTCTCTCATTCATGCAGATTCGCCATTTATCTTTCAAGTTCCCCTTCTCATATCGTCTATTCCCGAAATCCGGTAGGTCCGAAGAGTCTGCGCTTCTCTCCTGGTCTGTTTTGCGTCGTTTTATCCGAGAGCATTTCGACCTT
This sequence comes from Aspergillus biplanus, assembly GCA_027569045.1. Classification (NCBI taxonomy): domain Eukaryota; kingdom Fungi; phylum Ascomycota; class Eurotiomycetes; order Eurotiales; family Aspergillaceae; genus Aspergillus; species Aspergillus biplanus. The sequence continues at coordinate 49,385 of JAPDEJ010000027.1, forward strand.
CCCCGCCTCTCCCTCACCATTGTCGATTTTGGTACGAAGAATACTGTCAGCCATCGAACTAAATACATGCGTAAAATGCTCAAGGCCTTTGTTGATCTACGAGGCCTACGGGATTTTCGCATATACCTGGCGGATGACCGTGCTTTTGAGAAAGAGTTGGAACGCGCAGTGCTGGGTGCCGCGGGCGATGGAAGGCTCCGGTCCAGTCGTCTGCCGTTCATACGGAACGAACACCCATAAATTTCGCTCACTAGACCATCCCGGTTCGGCCTGAAGATTCTTTCCTCCATGCAATACCTCTATTTGAAGGGGGAAAAAACATGCCTGTACTCGCTAGAAGCTTCGACACTTTTTGTATTTCTTTATCATTTTCTCTACTTTCGTGATGTACCCACCAATCAAACCCATGCCCTTGCCTTTTATCCCCCATATCTAACCGACCCTCTGGGCGCGGACGACAATAGTTGTGGATGTTAATGATATAAGGCTAGTGGTTCTTCTATTGAAAGATAGGTAGCTTAATGAAGCATTGTTCCCGGCTTCAGATCATATTTGAACGTACCTAGCTATTCCAATGTTGAACGCTCTACTGAGTGGGAACCTTAGTTCGTAGTAGAGCGGTTAATCTAACTTAGGTATAAGTAGTTGAGTAGTTTCGAATTCGCTGTGTAACTAATATATTACCTAATATCCCTCCAGGATACTAGTAGTTTGTCTCTACCCCTCTACTGTTCACATTCAGTTTAGAATAGCCATCACAATCAGCCATGCCAATGGATTGTAAGTGATGACTAAGCACAAGTATGAAGTCATTCCAAGTTTCCCCACATGTTTGGCTCAATTTAATTTCGGAGCTCTGATTCCAACTCCGTAACACCGTTTAACTTTGACAGCCAGCACTATACAGGTACTGATTGTAGGGGCCAGTTCCGCCGGGTATCAAATTGTGCACAAATTCCGTTTCTACGCTAGGATAGCAGAAACACACTTTATGGCTCCCACTTCACCCATTCCGATACCCCTCTTCGCTGAAGCTCAGCAACAGCTTCTCCTCAAGGAGCACGAAGCCGATGTTGCCTCTTCCTCTCTTGCTACCACTGCCGCCTCTGTTTCTCCCTCTACTCGTCGAACACTCCAGGCAACTGGTTATGCCTTGACAGGGGTCGTGTTGTCACAATGCCGGACAGGTCTTGGTGGGCGTGTTGTTGGGGAATTTACTGCCGATTCCGCTATTTCATCAGGAAACACAAAGGGCACCGATGGAGAGGATGGGCGGTATTCTTCCAACGGGAAAATACGTCTAGGTGCCCATGGTATTAGAGTCGGTGATATCGTCCGTGTCAATGAAACTGGGGGTTCCGGGAATAAGAAATTGGGCAAAGATAAAGGTAAAGATGGTGGGAAGTCAGGTGCTTCCAGTAGTAATGGACCCGAGGGTGTCGTTACAAGGGCTGGGGAGAGTAGCATTTGGGTCGCTTTTGGGCAAAAGGGCGGTGGTCGTTCGAAAGAGGATGATGAAGCGATTGAGGAATTATGGGGCAAAAAGCTCTGGCTGTACGTTTTTCCTACGGATTTTATGTGGCTTCTAGGATTCCCATGTGGCGGAGCTGAACCTTGGTTTAAGTACGCGGCATTCCATTGCTAATTGCTGGATACAGCATGAAATTGGCAAACGATGTGACTTATCGACGGTACGAACCCTCAAGACGTTTTCCAGCAAACAGCCTGGTCTTTTGTTTTAACTCAAAATCCTTATCTCTAGTATGAACCAAACCATGGAAAAAATGGGTAAGATGACGGAATCCGATTATACTCATTTCATGCGCGTTGCCTTTGGCCACACAACACCTCTACCGCCGGATTATAACCCTATAGGGGAGGTTGAATTCGTAGATCCGACTTTGAACGAATCCCAGAAGGAGGCAATCCGGTTTGCCTTAGCCTCCAAGGATATCGCTCTCATCCACGGCCCTCCCGGAACGGGTAAGACTCACACCGTGATTGAACTCATTATCCAAATGGTTAAAAGAAATATGCGGGTGCTTGTGTGTGGACCGTCAAACATCTCGGTTGACAACATCGTTGAAAGACTGGCCCCAACTAGAGTACCAGTTGTGCGCATTGGTCATCCAGCCCGCCTGCTCTCGTCGGTCCTAGAGCACTCACTAGAAGTGCTCACCCATACGTCGGAAGCTGCTGCTATTGTAAGGGACGTCCGAAAGGAGATTGACGAAAAACAAGCCAGTATTCGGAAGGTCAGGTTCGCAAGGGAAAGACGTGTTATTTACGGGGACTTGAAAGAACTACGCCGAGAATTTCGAGAACGCGAGGCTAAATGTGTGGACAATCTGGTCCGCGAGAGTAGTGTTGTGCTTGCAACACTCCACGGTGCAGGTGGTCACCAGCTTAAAAGTCAAAAATTCGATGCGGTGATCATTGACGAAGCCAGCCAAGCATTGGAAGCCCAGTGCTGGATTTCATTGCTGTCTGCCCCTAGGGTGGTCCTTGCGGGTGACCACCTGCAGCTTCCTCCCACTGTTAAATCTACGAATTTAAAGTCTAAGGACGATAATAAAAAGGGGAAGAGAGACGATATTACTGACTCGCCTACTGAGGATGATTTGACTGGCAAGTTCTCGCTGGAGACAACACTTTTTGATCGTTTATTGTCAATCCACGGATCGGGGATCAAACGGATGCTAACTACGCAGTATCGGATGCACGAGGATATCATGCGGTTCCCATCCGACGAGTTGTACGAATCAAAACTAACCGCTTCTGAAGGAGTCAGATACAGACTCTTGAAAGATTTGCCATACGAGATCCGTGAGACTGACGACACCAAGGAGCCTCTCGTTTTCTGGGATACACAAGGGGGTGATTTCCCAGAGAAGGCCGAGGATGAAGATGTAGGGAAGAAGGAAGCACTTCTTCGTGAGAGCAAAAGCAACGAAATGGAAGCACTAGTTGTTGGAAGGCATGTGGATAATCTGGTTCAGGCAGGGGTACAGCCGGAAGATATTGCCGTCATCACCCCATACAACGGCCAGCTGGCTGTACTATCTCAAATGCTCCGAGAGAAGTATCCGGGCATAGAGTTGGGAAGTGTCGATGGATTTCAGGGCCGAGAAAAGGAGGCTGTTGTGGTCAGCCTGGTTCGCAGCAACAGTGAGCAAGAAGTAGGGTTCCTTGGGGAGAAGCGGCGATTGAATGGTATGTTGAATTATTACCACCAACCCCCCGGGTACAGCGCACTCTGACAGGATTCTAGTCGCCATGACCCGTCCTAAGCGGCACCTCTGTGTCTGCGGTGACTCCGAGACGATTAGCAAGTAAGTGAATTTAACCTTAAACTATATTTCGTCTGTGTTCAAAGATATTGACAAGATTTTTTTGGTTCCCGCTCAGAGGTAGTGGCTTTCTCAAGCGTTGGATGGGATTTCTCGAAGAGCACGCAGATTTGCGCTATCCCGATGCCGGAGAGTTGCTATGAAGTCACCACTCGACCGGTTGCAAGCCTTGAGGTCTTCCGCGTGGGATAAAGACCAAGCAACTTGCAGGGATTCAGAGTGGGACCGGAGCTACTTGACACACTGACCGCCAGCGAGAAATCCAGCCAAGCGAATACAGTGCAACACTAGAAGAATATAAACAGCCAACGCTTCAGAATCCACTCTGACATGCTGCCCTGATCGAAATTCTAACTTTTGGACCAGGTCGGCTGACTCTTTTTTCTTTCGCACACCAACCATGAAGAACCCCCGTCCCAGATAACTCTTGACCCATCCATTGGAACGCGCGCAGAAAAACTTTTCCGATTGTAGTCCTAAATCCGGGGAATACAGGGATTGATTCAGGAGAGAGATAACCTGACTGTGTGGCCTTTTGACTCAAAGTGTGGTTCACGAGTGGACAAGAGCGGGGGTCACAGGTGCAAATCCTCTAGCTGTTTCAGGATATCCTATGGTAGCAATGGAAGGTCTATCGGCATGGTTTTATATCGTTGGGCTCGATTAATCAGGTTCGGGACGAAGTTGCTTATTCTCCCGGGGAAACTCATCAGGAGCCCGCCGATTACCCAAGACTGCGGGAAATATGCGCTGGAGGGTGAAGATCACCGCCTCAATGACGTTGAGGCCTCAGCCTTCTGCAAGGAATGTTAGAGTATAGTGTGGGACTCCTTTGTTTCAGAAAACCCTCGGCTGCCGGATGAATCTGAATTGGGTACGGAAAAACGGCATTGGGTCACAATCGCGGCATCTAAGGGTGATGTAGGTCTCGGTATTATTAGGTATATTTCCTCTGCATGAGGTGCCTATCTGTCTGTTCTGCGGGAAGAAGTACTTAGAGGAGGATAGAAAGAAAGAGGGAGAGGGGAGGACTGCCCTTGTCTCCCGCGTCGAGTGGGTTGGGGGCGTTGAGACGGCATAATTCAGGTGGAGTAAGGAATCGAGATTCCTTGGTCTGGCCCAGGAACCGCGGCTCCACTGGTTGGTCCAATTACGCCTAAAGGAATCAATGCAGGACTGGGAGGTTAAGTCTTGAGTCGTAGTGAGATTCTTTGGGACGGAATGTGACCGTGCTGCTGCCTGCAGCGCCTTGGTGTTAGCGATCGGAGGAGACCCCCAAAAGGGAACAAACGAAGTCTGGAGATATACCGCGTTTAGTATGGAGAGCCATGGGAGATGGTTGGATGATTCTCGGCAATTGGAAAATCACTAGGCAGTTTCGTTTGCAAAACGGGAAAACAGAGAGGTAGTGATTCACAGAATCACTAGTGCTTCCTTCAAGTAAAGTTATTAATTTTTATGTGGTAGTTCAGATCGCTAAAACCATAGTTGCTATTATTATTCCTGACTGACAGGTGACACCTGGGCATGGGGATGGGGAAGAGCCTTGAGGTGGTACTCAATCCGGCATCAGGCAGGAAAGCTTTTTTGGTAATGGGATCCATGGATGCAGTCGAGATCTGATCTTGATTTTCCTGATTTTCCTTATTCCTGTCATTAACCATGAAACATGATTTGAGGATATTTTCTTTTTACCCCGTTTTGAGCAGGGTCTCGTGTGTTTCTCTCTCATCCTCATACCCACATTGGTGGTAGAGCTATAATAGTAGTGTGTTTGTGTTTGTATTTTATTTTATAGGCCCTTGTTCTTCTCTAAGTATTCCCTCCGCTACTTCGAATAACAAGAAGGGAGAAATAATGCCAGGAAAGGAATCAAAAATAGCCTCCAGGAAAAAGAACAGTGGAGAAGAAAAGAAGAGAAAGAGAGAAAGAAAGAAAAAAGCGTGTACCCCTGACTGAGAGCTGAAACACGCAGCACAGACACTTTTCTCTGACTTCCCCACCCACCGCTGCTTGACTTCTGCAACTGGACCGGTCTGTGAATTAATTGCTGAATTCTTGATTCATCCCGTTTCCCTTTGGGCTTCTTTTCCATTTCTTTCCCTTCTTCCACCCTGGTTCTTACTTTCTTTCACCACATTCCTTTCTTCCTTTTTCTCCACCGGTGCGCTGTCTGGCCGGCATCCTGGCTGTCTGGGTTCCGCTGTCTTTTGCGTTTCCTCCGCCCCAATTGGCCCATCTCTCCTATCTCAAACGTTAGTATCCATCGGACATGCATTTCCACCCAGCTTCATCCACCGGTCTCTCCTTTCTTCTCTCCCTATTTGATAAGCTCGATTGACGCCATCTGCATCTCAGCAGCCTCTCTCCACGCCCGGTGCCGCCTCCCCATTTGCCGGTCGTGGCGTCCGTCTGTCAGCATCCGCCCAGGGCAGCCTCTTTACTTGTCTTCTCTAATCCTAGTTTCGACGGGCTCACTCGGGCTATACCTACCTCCACGCTCTTTCAGACTCCGCTTCAGACTAGGATCTGGTTAAAACGTTATTAGCCACGTTATCCTTCTCCGTCCCTCGTTCAGATTTCCGAAAATTTTTTATACCCTGCAGGCCTCAACCTCCGACGAAATTGGATTTGATGATAAACCCTGCTCAATCCGACCCAACTCATCGTCAGATCCCTTCATAGACCACACATAGAATATTATGCCCTGAATCATCTTGCCAAGGTCAGCAGCGCACCCCTCTCATAGTTCTTGGTTCGTCTGTTATTTTAACCCCTGTCTGCTCCTACTTTTAGCCCACCAATCCGAGATACCTTCCCCTTTGACTTTGCTTTTCAGCGAGTGGATCTGCCAGCAATTCCATATACCCCATTGCTCTTCGCTGACGCCCGAAACTCTTCTGGGTCTTCCACTTTGATTTATTTTTATTGCATATATATTTTCTTCTTTTTCTACTTCTACCGCTTACTCTTGACAATTTCTTCGTCATATACATCATTTTGTTCATTCTGGTTTTCCTATGTTTGCGCAACACTCAACTATAATGCCTGCGCCTTTTCGCCTACTCTACCTTGATTGATCAACAACAGCTTCTATCTCGAGAAAAAATGTCAAGGCCCGGCCTTGTGACTGGGAGAAGCAACTCCGTCCGAGTTCGTCCGACTCGTGATTTTTCAGGACCGGTTGTCACTACGATTGAATCAGAGCCATGTTACGACACTGCTCTTCCCCCGATGAGCTCAAAGCAACTCGTTGTGAGCACCCGCCGACAACCTGGTGGACCAGAAGTTTCCGTTCTAAGAAGTCGAACTGCGTACGCACAGCACACGGCTATGATTTCCGGAGGGGCGAGTGGACACCGTCGAACTGGTAGTACGATAAAAACGGTTATGAGGAAAATATTTACACGAAAGAGGCAGAGCCAAACCGATGTCGCGGATGGCACCATGCAGGATTTTCGATTTAGCAACACGTCATCTCTACTGAATACCGGAACCGATAAATCCCCTCGGTTATCCAAGTCTGCGAGCTCACACCGTAGCAGCCCGGTCCAAACACAGGCCGAAGAGCTAACTACGCTGAATGATGTTTTGCAAAAGTTGGACTCAAACCCCCGACGGCGACGAGCCACATTGCCTAGCCTAATTTTTTCCGATGACGAGTCCCGACATGCACTCGACGCTGTGATTCATTCCGATAAAGCACCAAGCAATCGAGCCCTAAGTCCTCACGCGATCAGTGACCCAGACGATACGCACCTACGCGAACTCCGTAAAATAAAGCGGCGTTCACGAAGCGCTGGTGCTTTGCGTGGCATGGCAAAAGATCATCGCATGTCTCCCATCCAGTGGAGACGACGCAGCATAGAGTCAGATTATGTGGTTTCAACTACTGTCGGTATGGCCTCGGACAGTGAACTATCGTATCGACCCCCAACTCGGACGACCGTAGCCAGTAGCCCCAAACCCGCCGTTGAATTGTCTGTTTTTGAGGAAGAGGAACCGGATGTTGATGGAGACAGTATACCCCCAAATGTTGGGGAGTTGATTAATTCCATGCAGCATGATGACAATGCTTCCCCAGAACAGCGGTTAACGACTCTCGAAGTAAAGCTAATCGATTTGGAGTTTGCGATTGCTCGGATACAGGGTGGGCGTGGCGAAACACCGACAGGTACACTCAGTCCGGCTGCCCAAACGCCAGAAACAAGCCGGCAGAGTCGCGCGGCGTCCTCGAATTATTCCCCTCAATCTGAAAGTGAAACTCCTGCCGCCCCTGACCAGGCACCCGGTGCTGATCGCCCTCTCAGCACAGCTACCATCCGGCCAAGCATCAGCGAATTCTACCGTGCTCGGGCCTTGCAAGCAGCGTCATCAACGTCATTGACCGACTCTGGTGCCATATCAGTGCAACAATATAGCGCGCTTGTTATGCTCCTTCGACGAGAGCAAACGGCTCGACGAAATTTAGAACAACAAGTCTCAAGCCTCCGGGAGGATATTCAACAGTTACAAAGGATGGCAAGTGACTCCATGGGTATAGGGACTATGTACCCGATTCGAAGTGCAGAGTCTCAAGAATTCATCCGCCTACGACCGGATCTAGCCGACTCCCCAAACAGTGCATCTCCTATTCGCACCGAAGAAAAGTTTAGCTCTCGCTACGAGAGCGACTCGGATTGGGAGCGACCCGAGAAGCGTTCAAAAGACGATGTCTTTCGATCAAGGTGGCAACCTACCCGGCGTGTCGAAGTTGCTAATATGATATGAAATCTCCTCTAACCCGTCTTGAACATGCCATGATCATCTATCACCTTCTCATCTCCTATCTTCACCAATTACGACCCCCTCACTTCAGCCATACGTCTTTTTGGCCCACATACATTCTTTATCCGGCCTTGGTTTAGCGAACTTTTCCACACTCTCTGCCAAATATTAATGTCCCTCTTTCATTTCGATGATTGTGATATACTGGTTGCTTACTTGATTCCCCCAGCGCGGTTTTTTTTTTACCTGTATATACATTTCCTTCTCTATGTGGGCCAGGGGCCAAAGTTAAAACATACTACCATTAAATAGTTGGAAGCCGGTACTTCTGCAAAATCAATGAAAATTAGAAATTTTATATAAAAATATATATATTGATTTGAAAAAAAAAAAAAAAAAAAAAAAAGCGCACCAGGCCAGCCTTTTCAGCCCAGTTAAGATAATTTAGTCGGTCACTCTATCAGACCTCCCTAGTTCCTATTAAGCAACGAGGAACCCAGGAGATGGATAGAAAAGAACACAGAAAAATCCTAATCCACCTTCTTTGCGGTCTCCTCTTCAGATGTAAAGCTAACCCTCTTCCCAAACAACCACTTCGACCGACCAACAAGCATCCCAACCGCATACCCTATATATGCACCGGTCAAAATGGTAATCGGGTAAGCCTGCCACGGACGATCCCTACAGAACAAGAACAAAAGTTTAGTCGTCAGCACAAACATTCCAAGTTCCCAGCCAAAAAGAAAGAAAAGGAAGAAGAGGAAGGGATAGGGGGCGGGGACGGGAATAGGTAAAACATACCAATCCAAAGGAATCGGCACAGCCCCGAACCAAGCTCCAAGAAAAGTTCCCAATGCTCCACCCCAAACTGAATCTGATGGCCTAGCAGCACCCCAGACTTCCCTCCATGTATTTCCATCGACCCCATGGACGTAAATAAGAGCCGTAGAGGAGAGAACGGCCATATGCGCCGCACAGAGAACCGTTAGGGCATGGTGCGTTGTCAATGGGGCGCCAAAAAGGACAAGTAGGATGCTTAGAACGGGCGTGGCGAGGAGGAAGGTTAGAGTTAGCGAGAGGAGAGCGGGCTATATATACAATACAATATTATTAGCTTCATCTTTTCTTCGATGGAACCCTGGAGAGAGTAGAGATATTCCATGGGGCTATAGAATATGAGGAGAATAGAAAACAGGGAGGCGTACTGTCAATTTCGCAGCAATACACCCCACGATCGAGGTCTTATTACTTGGTTGTGTCCGTCGTCTACCGATCTTGCGGACCGCCGCACCCCCTGTTGCTGTTACAGGGGAGGAGCTGCTCGTGCCGAATTTCTTCTCCTCTGTGGTAGGTGAACTAGCACCATCGGCGCCCGAGGAGGGGGATTTAGGGAGAGATGATGGGGACCCAGCGGGCGGGAGACAGGTCATCACAAATGCGACCTGCAAAAGGGCAAGGAGGGGGAGGTTGTTAAGTAATTCCGTAACGGGGTCATCGAGGACGGCGGGAAAGCGAATTGAAAGTAGAGAGAGAAGTAGAACGGGGTGGCCGAGGGAGTAGACGCGGGCGAATTGGGTTGGGAGTATATTCACGGGTGGTGCGGAGGGTTTCAGTGCTGGGGGAGAGGGAGGCTGAGAGGCCGAAACGGAGGCCATTGTTTTTGGTTAGGCGGCGGCGAAGGCCTGAAAGGAAGTAATGAGAGAAGAGAGAAGGGGTCGCGGCGCAGCGCGCCGAGGGAGAAGTATATTTCTTCTGTAATCCGTTCGTCTGGCACTCTAATTAATGCGGAAGAGGAGAGCGAAGGGAGAAGAAGACGGAATGGACGGAGGAAGCTTTTTTGGAAATGAATAAAGTAAGTTTGACCAGTTTGGTCTATTTGTTCCGTTTGTTTCGTGGGGGTGACAGCATTTGCTGCCTGAGGCCGGAATACGTCATATTATCTAAGGCAGGGTAAAAACATGGTTGAGGTCTATATGAGGATATTAATGGAAGCTCGAACGTGACAGTGATATAATGAGGTTCTTCAATAATGTCAATAAACAACTCTATCTAAACCATACAGTCCTTTGAAAGTATTCAAATCTTCGGCAAGCAAGAATGGATTCCACCTTATCACAAAACACATGACAGCTACACCGACATCAACGGGAAAGACATACATCATTCATGACCCATAACAAGCATCAAAGGGGAATGGGGTATGAGGAAAAGGCTGACATAAACATCAATAAAAGCTAAGCATACATCCCACGTGTCATCCAGGAAAAGAAATAGGAAGGAAACGGACTTGTATCCAGAAAACCAATGCCATAGACTATCACCAAAGGGGCTGAAGAGAAAAAAAAAATGGACCAGGCGATCAAACCATCTATAGGTGGAATAGATGAGTTGGAGCTGGGAAGAGGCCATGGGGGCTACCGAATGGGGTACCAGGCCCGAAGAGCCCGCCAAATGTGTGAAAATAGGGCCGCATAAAGGTTACCAAAAGGATCAATTTTAGTCTATTGGGTTTGAGGTCGAGGTTCAGAGGTGGCTTCGTCGCCTTCTTTCAACTCAGAGGTGGGCGCCTCTACTGAAGAGGGTATCTCCAGAGTTGCCCTGTTCTCTCCAAGCTTAGGTGATGCGACAGGACTCTCCGGGGTGCGGGGTTCCTCCGGTATAGCTGGAGGAAGACCCGAGCTCGGCAAAGGGGATACCGGAGAGCTTATCTGTCCATCCCTATGATCTGTATTGACGTCGATCGACGGTGGACGGTTGCTGACGCTGTCCTTGCTTGGTGGGGACAGTGCCTGACTGGAAGATGCCTTGTCCAGGTCCGAATGAACAGGGCTCCTTGTCCGGTCCCTTTCAGATGACTCCTTCACTCCATCGCGGACTTGCGCTACCTTAGCTTTGAATTTCCCGAAGAGACTTCGTTTCTCTGGCTCTGTGCTTTGCGAGAGGTCCTTGGAAGAACTGTTGTTTATTTCCGCATCCAAACTCAAGGGCTGGTACGACGGATCATTCACAAACTGCTGGAGGTCAGAAGGCGAGCTCTTGCTGGAGTGATGCCAGCTACCTATTGAGCTGGTACTCCGGTCAGCCCCAGGGCTTGAAGCCGTCAGAGGAGGCGAGCCTAGTCCGAGTCCAATTTGCTCGTTACTGCGCTTCGACGAGCGAGGGAAACGCCAGCTTCGACGATGTTCTTTGCGCTCCGCACGGGACGACTCGTCCGGTGGGTCGATATCAGAATAATCAGTGAAAGACGAACGTGAATTCATCGAGGGAGTACGTGACCCATACGGTCGTAACGAAGCGTCCGCGGCGTGCGGACCGCCATCATTTGGACCTGCTTGTTTCTCGGGCCTCCCCTCACGTGGAGGCCCCGCTTCATCGGGGTTGGTGTTATTGGGAGGCTTAGGGGTAGCGCCTCCATTCTCATTATGAGACTCGGATTTCCGAGACACCAGGGGCGGTGATACTAACGCAGACTCAGAAATAGTTGCTGCGGCTTGGAGTGACTGGGAGGAGCTCTGAGCGCTTTCACTTGTGCTTCCTGGGATCCTCTTCTTCTTTAATCTATTTGGCTGTCGCACCTCCTTATGCTCACCGCTTGGTGGGGGTGACTTTGAAAAGAAACTAGAGAGTTTGCGCTCTCTCGTTGGCGTTACAACAGCGAGCGGCGGTGGAGAAGACGCCTGTGGGGTTAAGATGACATGCTGTACAGGTTTATTAGCCGATGAGTCGTTATCAGAGGCAGGCTTTGGCGTTGGCCCGTGCGTAGAAGAATGGATAAACGAGATCCCACTCGGAGTTTCGGTCACTCCCGTCGTTGTCGATGGTTGGGCGCTTACGCCCGTTGAAGGCGGAGTATGGCTAGGGGATCGAGATTGTTGGGAAGATGTAGGTCCCGATGGGTTGAGGCCCGCTGTGGATTCAACAACCCGGCTATATCTCGGGGCAGGGATCGCAGGCGACATCTTAGACGGTAATGTATTACTCCGATGTACGCCCACGGCGCCTAGGGATGTCGGTGTAGCAGGGTTGGAGGGATTGTTGGAGGTGCGGGAGTTTTTGGAAGAAACTGACACGTTACGGCGAAGATTCTCATACTTGCGGAAGCTATCGGCTCCTCCACTGGCGCTCGAGACGGATCGTCGAATGTTCGAATGAGATGTTGGGGGTCGCATTAGGCCGCCCGCTTCTACCTCCTTCACAGTTTGTTCATCGGCCGCCGTCCCGTTCATGCCGACCAAAAAGTGGTCCTGGTTCTCAATAAGGAAGATCAAGACGTCTTGACTCAGCTTATACTCGTCTGGGGACATGTCGTGCTGTGGGTGGGAGAGCAAGCCAGGTTGGAAGATAGCGGAAAGATTCGCCGAGTTCATTCGGTTCTGGTCAGACTTGGAAGCAAAGACCGCCAAGAGATCCAGGATGTAAAGTAATAGTTGCTTGTTGAGCGGAGGGAGTTCTCTTATGAGTTGTTGATAGGCCGCAACGGCTTTGGCATGGTCAGAGGTGTCGGCAGGCTCGGAAGAAGGCCCACCCTCCTGCGCCTGAGATTGGAAGGCGCGTAGCGGTTCGCGGAAACGCTCATAAAACTCGAGGGGAACAATCGGTTCAGGTAACTGATTGAGGTAGCGCCGAAGGACATTCGCTGCGTCATGCACGGTGTATCCTGTCCAATCTAGGCCTTTCCCATACCGCTCAGGTGAATCGAAGAGTTCTTGGAGATCCTTGATACGCTTTGCCGACCCGTTTAAGCGAAATATTCCCTCGACATCCGTAGCTAGAAGAGGATCTTAGCACCTAACGTAGAAAAGTAGGCGACCGGAGTATTCGTACCTTTCTCCTTCAAGAACACGCCGCACTTTGCGACAACGATGGGTACGTAGCCATAAATGAAACTCTCTCCATTATCGTTCGTAAGGGAAATGGCGACATTGGCATATTTTATGCTAACTTTGAGGGGGACTCCAAATATACCCTGAGGCTTTTCTGTACGCAATTCGATCAGTACATTGCCCATAATAATTGGGTGGGGGTTCTGGCTGAGCGATGTGCAATAATCGAGAAAATGCCTGCAACTTTGGAGACAGGGGAGACGATGACTCGTCGCATCCTAAGCGTATCCCATTACAGGACCAGAAGGGTAAAGTAGCTAGAGCATCAAACAATGCCCCTCCGCAAACATACCTTTCGGTTCTTCTTTCCTAGTATTCCGCTTAAATTGCCTCCACCAGGTTGCAAGATCTCGTCTCGAGGGAGGGGAGTTGGTGGTACCTCCGGATTGAGGTGTGGTCGGAGGAAGTGGTTGGAATGGCTCAGCGCCAGGTTGCGACTTTCCAGTCACCATGATGGAGACTGTGCGATAAGAGAAGGTAGAGTTGGATGCGATGGAATTCAGAACAAGAACAGTGAGCAGACTCCCAGAAGGCCGTTGTCACCGCCCTCGTTGTTGCGCAGGAAATTCCGGGGCTGGGATAACGACGATCCCAAAATAGCACGAGGCCTCAGAGTGGTAAGGCGGCGGGTGCGTGAACCACACCGTCCGCAGCAACCCACAGTGAAGAGTAAGAGGGTAAGTAGTAGATAGAACGAGCGACAAGGATAATACTTGGGATAGACAAAAGCGATAGCGAGTAATGAGGGATACGGATGAGTTAGATGCAAGAAAAAGAAGAAAGGAGGGAGAGTTGAGAGAGTGGAAAGAATAACAGGGAAGGAGGGGGAGAAAAGAAAGTAAGAAAGGGTGAAGATCCAAAAAAATAGCACGAGGACTCAGTAAGTACAGCCAGCAGTTAAAGGTGGCTCTAATAATCTCAGGCTGACAGGGAGGTTTGCGCCCCCGAATTCAGAACTGGCCAGGGTTAGACGGGTGATGGCTATGCAGGTAAACAGTGTATTCTTTTTCTTTTTGAAAATTATTTTTCCTTCTTCTTTGACTCTTCATGAGACGGCCAAGTCATCATTTGAAAGAAGTTGCGGGTGCTATAACGAACGGCCCCAAGGGAGTGACAAAAAAACTCAAGTAAACTTTTTTTTCAAAGGCGGGCGCACACGATCATGGGACGACCAGTCATTACCTTCCTCGTCTGATGATGGAAATAATGAAACTATTCATCATGATTAATTATTTGAATGGGGAAAGGTAATATCAAAATTACCGCCCTACTCCATACATACCATAATAATCCCGTTCTTAATATTACAATTAATGGTCCTGACGAGTCCTGTTAACCCAGACCCAAGGATCCAGGGTAAGGAAAGGACGAGGGCCATTGGTTCTGGAACACCAGGGTTCCAGCATTCTACAAAGCGTTTCTGGATATTGATCCTCGGTTTTATTATTAATGAATCTTCCCGTTGTAGAGATTAATCCTATTCGATTAATCTATTCCAGATATAGCTTGCCGGGGTCTGCGTAGGCTTCTGGAAGATCCTCATTATTTTCGACGTAATGTTTTTTGCCCCCGGACGGAGATCCCCTCCACGGAAACCCCAGTCAAATAAAGACCGCTCAAAAATTAAAAAGAAAGAAAGAAAGAATCATAGGGCCATGGTGAAAGGAGCAAACAAACCACGTACATACGAGAGAACATCGAGCCAAGGCTGACAGCAGATGCAACCTTGAGCTTTCAACTCTCCTTTCATAGCCGCAGCGGCGCAATCAGCACCTTACCGCGGCACTCTAACCGGAGCGCCTCCCATCCTAAAAATGACACCAAGACAGAAAAGGCCCCCCTGATACGAATCAATGAAGTTTGGACCACGCCAGGATGCCATATCACGCCAGCCATTGCGGAAAAAGGGCATTTACCCCCTGTCGCTGCTGGTGTCACGGTCGATCCCGGAAGACTATCCAAAGAGGTTTTGACTGCCCCTCATCATTAATGGTCGATGTTCCAGCCAGTCTCACAACCATGGTTTCGTTCATGCCAATAGTTTGGGTCCAGGTTTGGGTGGCACTGTTCTTTTTTTAACCCGCCTGAGTAAGCAGGTAGCCATTGACTGGCTTCAGGGTTCCCTCAGAGAGAAGACGTCGTGGCTTTCCTAGATTCGGAGACTGAGCCAGGATAAATTAGTCACGTGAATTCATCAAACCATTCACGTGATATAGTTATTTATCACGTGATGTATTTCTAAACTGATTACTAAGAATATCTGCTCTAATCATGTGATATCACGTGGTGTTACTCGGAAGAGCCTGCCAGGCCGCTCTGAGCTTCGGAGCTTCGGTTGTGATACCAAGCCTCAAAATATTATTGCATGCAACTCGACTCGCGACATAAAAGCCCAGCCCAACTTCATTTGAACTAAAATATATCACAATGGAAGGGTCAGTATATGCCTCCTCTTTCCCTCACCTGTCTCTCCATGTTCATACTGAATGCACCCCGGTTGCTCTTCAAACCTTGATTTAATGTCTCGCGCTAATACTCCGTAGACTTACTGCCGCAGAACAGCGCGAGTTCGCCTCTCGCATGGAGAGGAAGCAAATGAAAGAATTTATGACCGTATGTTGTTTCGGTTCCGTGGCGCCCCGCTTAATTCCCAATTCCCAATGCCCAAGAACCTCTCTCGCTATCCTCCGTGCTCCTCTCCGCCAGAAACCATGGTACTAATCTAATATCTTACGGTAGATGTACTCTAAACTCGTCCAACGTTGCTTCGATGACTGCGTCAACGATTTCACCACCAAATCCCTCATTTCCCGCGAAGAAGGCTGTGTCATGCGGTGCGTCGACAAGTTTTTGAAGGGATCCGGCCGTCTGAACGAACGATTCCAGGAACAGAATGCTGCCATGATGCAGAGCGGACAAATGCCAGGGCGATAAAAAAGGCCAGTAGTATACTTTCTCGGTTTCGCTTTATTTTTCTTTTATCTGGGCAGTACGTGTAAATTAGATTTCCAAATAATAGCCTCTCTTTGCATATGGTTGAATAATTGGTTTCGGAGCTAAAGATGGGGGTTCAATACTCATTAAGGGATACTTCTGCAGTTCAGAACGGCGGAAAATGCACCCAAAGACCTCAAGCGCTAGTTTCACTCGACCTGGTGATCAACTACAAGTATTGATCAGACCTGCGAACACACATAATCCTGCATTCTGGCACCGATCTCTTTTATTTTTGGCTTTTGGGGAAACATCAAGCACGGATGAGTCTCTTGTTAGCTTGGATGTACTCTTCCTAAAAATCCGCAACAACCCGCTGGGCAATTGCCGAAGGTTGAGCGTTCTTAGAAAATATACTCCTAATCTACCCACGCAAATATATATCACCGCAGGCAGCGATCTCATAACTAGGGGGAAAACTAACAACAAGAAACCTTTAATTATAATCGAATAAATTAGATTACCTAAAAGCTGAGAATGCAAGGCCCCCAACAAACCTAAGCCACGTTCTTGCCATGGCCCCATGATTATGTCTCACAAGTGTAAAAGCCCTCTATGAGAAACTACAAGAGGGCCGAATATTAGAACGGTGGAAAGAACTAACCACTAAATCAAGGCGGCCTGAAGCGCAGTATACTCTCGAGGAAGCAATTGATAAAGAATTCCCTCGGAAATTCAGCCTCACTCAGCCCCCCTTGGCCGGGCCGTTTTTATATTGAGCTTTCGCCTGCTGCGCCTCCAAGAAATGAACCTGTTACCTGGACGAGAAGAGTGAAAATGTCGAGAGCATATTTGTTTCTTGCGGTTGCTGAAGAAAGTAGCCTGGGAGTACTTCATCAGTTTAGGATTCGTCCCAGATATATGTGGGGTTATATATCCCGCAAATTAAACGAGGCTTCATTGTATTTCGGCTTCAAGTGAATAGATGACACCAACTACAGGTCGTTGGACATACCGCGGCATTAAAAATGAAGCCCTCTCGGTTTGATTTCGGGGACGCCTGCTGTTTGTATTGGTTTATTGCGTTTAGTTTGAAAGTTGATGGATTTATTCGAATATGCTGGACCTGGCAGTGACTCTCGATTGTTCTCTCCAAAAACACAAACTCCGTATTTGACATAATTTAACCGTACAAACACTATGAAGTATGTCCATTTCTTGCTCCTTAGAAAATTTCGGTCTTATAAACGTCCGGTGAAATCCCAAGTACATTCGGGAGAGGCTTGATGTCCGGGGGAACGAATGCGATACGAGCACCAATACTCTCCCAGACTTTGGGGGAATAGTAGTCTTTCCAGGATGTAGGGGTGATATTAAAGATCTCACTGAAGTTTGCGAAGCTAATTTCGGAAGCTGGAAGATTAAGGATCGGCGGTTCTTTCTCAGAATTTGAGGATGAGCTGCGAGTTTCAATAGTTTTCAGCGCTGCGTGGACTATTTGAACCCAAAAGTATATCTGAGTTTCTGAGTAAGGGGGGATAGTAGAATCTATGACTCGAAGGCGCAAGGTAGTAGCTTCTAGAGAAGAAAATGCTTCCTTCAAGACCTCGCCACGCCGGAGACCTGAAGCTGAGATGTACTGGGTTACGGTGAATGCGAAACGTAGAAGTCGGAGCGAGCCCGAACCCATTTGGGTTGCAGGGTGTGTAGATTTTGAGTCGGGATTTGGCAGAAGGGCAGGTAATTGCTGGAGATCGGGAGGTATCCATGATTCTTTTGCGCGCGGGGTGAAAATGGAGTCTCTAGAGTAGTAGAGAGTCCAGAGCCTCGTGTTCCTAAGTGACGGTGCGTGGAGCAGAACAGCTTGGAAGTCCTCCCAGGCTGGGTGTTGATCAAGGCCCTTGCTGACTTTGTAGTTCCAAATCGCCAGCTGTAGCTGCAGGAGCCAGAAAATCGTCATTGTCCTGGACATGATATCAAAAAACCAATCCCACTGGTGGATATGCGTTGTACAAAACTTTAAGAGCGACTTACTGATGTTCTGTGTTTCTAAACTTATCAGGGTGAGCATCCTTCAGTCTCTTTAGATGCGCAAGGAAATTTTTTGCCGCATCGAATATAGTATCACCCTTACCAAGAGATTCTAAAACGACAATGTAACCAGCCTTTAAATGACTCCTATGACCCCACTCTGGTACATTGGCGTCGAGAAACGAAGCCCAGAATTCCCGAAGGCTCACATTGTCTTCACGACCTTCTTTCTCGACGAGAGCCGTGAGATCTGCGTCTGACATACCCCCAATATCTTCCTGGGCTTTGGCCGTGAGGTTGATTTGCGGTTTGCGGTGGTGGAGTTTGGCCTTTGACATAGTGGCGTAAAGATCGTCTAGAACCTCTTGCGTACCCTCGCCTGTCGCAGCGCTGAGCTTATGATCTAGAACTCTGTAGGATAGATTTCCCTTGTACTCGGCCAGCTTCTCATTGTACATCTTGGAGAGATTGCTGACAACCTCTGGCTCCACGAGATCTTGCTTGTTTAGCAGGACCCAGAGATGTCGGGTTCCGTTGTCGATTAAGTCGTTCATCCGGTGCCTCAGCTCGTCATCGAATCCCCTTCCCTCTTCATGGGAACAATCGACAACGAACAAAACCAGTGTGTCCGGGTTCAGGAAGTGTCGCATTAACGCCGAGGGGATTATCGAACATCCTCCTGAATGGGTCAAGGTGAGGAAATCATTCATTGATGCCGTAAACGGGAGGACATACCACCAATATCCCAAAACGTCCACTGCCAACCTCTTGAGTCCTCCACCGTTTCAATATTGAATCCTATAGTAGGAATAGTGGTAACCATCTCGTTCAGTTTCAAGCGGTAAAGCAGGGTGGTTTGGCCTGCTGAGAGGCCCCCCAACATAGTGACCCTGTGTTCGGGCGACCGGAAAAGCCATTTCCCTAAGCCTTTGAACATGGTTTTGGGAAGTAGAGGGAGCAAGCTGGTGCGATGAAAGTGAATGGTGTGACGGTTGAAATGACAAGACCTCTGGATCTTCAGAAGAAAAAGAGAAATGCGAAGTGCCTAGCGTAGGCAGAATCTGCTTTCGCTGGCTCTGCGCTAATGTTGAATACGAAGTTGGGTTTCGTCTACTTTGCAACCTCTATTGGCTGAGGCCTTTCGGTAGCGTGCTCCTGAACTCGATATCTTGGGCTGAGGTCGACGCTAATATTGTCCAAACTTGGAAGTCGGAATTCGGATACCTAAAGCAAGGTACGTAGTTAGGTTGGCTTTATTAATGTTGTTAACACGTTGCAAAACATGGTATTACTAATATATGAAAACTGGCCAAATGCACTATCTTACTATTATATCATGAAAGAGAAGGAAGAGGGTGCGAATCCGAGGGTAAGGAGATGTTCATACAAGTCTAAAAGGCTCTCAGGGTTGGCCGCACGAGCACCAGCACCTATCACAACACCTCACCTTAGTGTAGGATCGACCATCTCATTACCTTCATTAACTAGTACTCTATAAGTACTATTAGAGTATGGACTGTGTGAGTCGGTATCAATGGCTCGGCTAAGCCCAAGGAGACACAGGCGAAGCTGTTGAGGATCGCAAGGAATACGGCCGAGAAGATTGGGCTAGCCAGAGATGAGACCTTGGAGAAGGATATTATCCTCGACGAGCGGTATCATGTTGGCACGTACGGCATTCTAGGTAAACAAACCTGGGAGGCCATTGGGGATGCGGTGCGAATTGAGGCCTTCCTGTCTATGAGGGGAAGAGCTTTGCTGGGATGATGGATATGATTTGCAAGGGGGAGATCGAGTGTGGTAATGTGCTTTATGCGCATCTGGGTGGACGGTTGGCACTGAACGCTGATTCTCAGATCGGGTCTACTAATAGAAACCACCAGGCAACGCTAGGATAGGCTAGGATATAGTGACAGCGACGGTTTGCAGTAAATTACTGGTTGTTGTAGGCTACGTATTCACCATGGGAAGAAAACTAGGTTACGAGCGCAAATCAGGCTGAATTTGTATTATCAAAGAGTGACGATAGTTGGATAGTCAGGAAAGAGGCATACGGTCAAAGTCCTAAAAGGACGACGGCGGGAAGAAGCCGCTTAGAAGAGCTTGTGCTCAAGAGTCATGTCAGACTCGGGCTGCAGTCCAACGCAGGCACGGAAAATGTTGGTGAGAGCGTTGCGCTGCTTGGCCAGAGAGTTGACAACGGGAGTGCCGGGAGGAGTCAGAGGAGCCTTCAGCATGTAGCTCAGAACACTGAGCACGCTGTGGAATCCCTTGTATTCAGCGGCTTCCTCAGCCTTCCAGCTAATACGGGTCATCATCTCGGCGATGATAACAAGATCGATGATCAGAGGGGAGGCCAACAAAGAGTCCTCACAGATGTTGAACAAGCTGATGGTCTGGTGGCCGCCCATGAAGATCTCGGCGTAGTACTCATCCAGGGCACGCTTGTTGTCCCCAACAGCAGGCATGTACTTGATGACGACGCAGTGATCGGGGTGCTCGTCCTCGGCGTACAAAATCTTGTTGGCGGCAACCATGTCATCGACAACGTTGGACTTGGAGATCTCCTTGGAGCGGAACTGCTTCTGAGAGCTCAGATTCTTGCCGTCGTTGTTACCGAGATGGTTGTAGCTAGCAATCGAGGTGAGCTTGATGCCAGCGTTGATCAAGAAGTCCACAAGGGCCGACTTCATCTTAGTCTGGCCAGACTTGAAGTCATCACCACCAATAAAAGCGTCGTGCTTCTCAGCAAGTTTAATAGCACCAGGAACGAAGGTGTTCTGGGGGGATCCGTTGATGAACGGAGTGTTGTCCAGAATACAAGCGACAGCAAAGACGGTCGAGGGAGAGACCTCAGCGTGACCAGTCTTGATGGAGTTGATAAGGTTGTCCGCGGTGTCATTGACGCCAGCGATGATATCGGCATAGCGCTCAGTGTTGGCGGTCCACATGACGACGACCTTATCAAGACCATTTTCGGCCTTGAAGTTGCTACGTATTGGGTTAGTCGGGACGGCACAAGTTGAAATATAGTGATAAGCTTACCGAATGTCGCTCTGGATCTTCTCGACGTGAGCCCAAGAAGCCTGGGTGCCCTCCAAGACATTGTCTGCACGGTCCTCTTGGTTGGCAGCAATGAAGTCGGGGTAGTATATACTAGGCAAAGGCTTCATCTCGGCCATTTCCTTGCGGACGAGCTGCTTGAGAGTGGGCTCAAGAACCTGGGCACGATCCATGGCATCGGCAATGTTCATGCCACTGATATCCCAACCACCTATGACGAGATCGTTCGGGTGGACCATGGGCAGAACATCGTGGAAAGGAATGTTGATCTCCTCCGCGGTTTTAGGATCAGTTCCCAGCTTGACAGTGGAACCCATGACGACGGAGCCATAGTAATTGGAAGCATGCATGCCCTCCTTGGTCTCCCATGAGAGACCACGGCGGTTGGCGATAATTCCGGCAGTCACAGTGGAACCATTGTTTCCACCCCAGCCGACCATCATCATACCAACCTTGCCAACTTTGCGGTCGACCTTGAACTGGTAGTTGGTAGCCTTAGGGGTAGCCACAAGGTTACCATCGGTATTGCGGGTGACATCAGTGGTATGGTAAGCATAGGTACTCTTAATCTCCTCGTCGGAGTACACAACATTGGGAGAATTGACGGTAAAGAGAGGGGCGCTAGTGGCACGAGCGGACCCGTTTGCGGCGCCATTGGCAGCAACATCCGAACTTGCGTGGGGGGCCATTATGTCCAGAGATCTTGTGAGGGGACTCAAAGACAGAAAATTGACGGAGCTGGCGGGATTGAGGATGTTTTTTGAGCACTAAAGTCGTTTACTGGACGTATAACGAGTAATCCGGTGCCCCACCACGGTTGGATGAGCGCCGGCCGTTGAACGGGTGGTGCCGGCTAAAAGAGCAGAAATATTAGCGAAGTACTAATGAAGGCCTGGAATAAAAGCTAGAAAACCCCAATGTCCCATCGTCGAGGTCCAATGACCCTGACGGGTGCCGGCACAAACAATGGGAATAGCTGGGAGGAGTAGAAGACGGGCGACATACGAGTTAAGAAGTGTGGCGAAAATTTTGCCGGTGTTACCAGATCACGCCTCGGATTAGGAGTGTGATCGAAAAGTCTGAGTTAAAAGCGTTGGAAAGAACTTTGGAGAGGGTTCAATTGAACGATAGGGGTGAGGGAGGAAAAGGGAGAAAAGAGGGAAAACGGAAGGAGGGGGGTAAAGCATTTTAAAGCGGGATTGTCCCATCCGGTCACGTTGCTCTTATCCGCTCCCGTCTAGTGCTGGAAGCAAGTTATCGAAGGTTCTACCCGGCCCAACGCGTGCACAAATCGCAGCAATTGATTCTTCGCTAGCGGGGCGTTCGAGCGCCATCATCCCAAAATGGCGGGAGGAAATTGCGGTGTGGTGGAGTGAGGAAAAAGACTGGACAGAAGTACTCCGAAAAGCACTGCTATCACTCCTACCCCTCCATTGCCCCTCATGGCCCCTGCCCTTGCAGGGTTATCGCGCCTGCAAGGCAAGGCGCCCGGTCTTATCAAGCAGAGGTGAGCAGATCAAATACCCTTCATTCGCCCTCTTTCCTCTTTGCGCATGGGAGATCTCTTAATTGTTCCGCTGTTCACTCATGCCCAACTTCCCCGACCTCGCATCTCCTCCTACTATAATGATTATGGAGCCATGGGCCAACAAAGAGGCATCCCTCCTCTCGGACGAAGTACGAGTTTTTGTCAAGGTCTCGCGGCCTAATGATCCACTTGGGGTGGGCTCCGCTTAATATCATTGAGCCTTGTAACTTGTTGCTGCTGGGAATCCATGCACTAGTCTATAAAGAGCCAAAGAACAACCATTAAGGAGAATTGGAGACCGCTCTGAACTTTGAAGGACCATTGAGTTGGCAAGACTTGTCGAAGAAGTGCCTACCAGCATCCAGCATCTTCTGCGTTATCCAATTACGATGTTTAGCGAGAAGGCCTGAGACTCCGCAGTCCGGAGCAGCTTTCCCACTTTTTTTATGTGGTGTGACAGGCCTCCGCTCATTCGATTCGTGTCAAGGTCAGAAGTACGTAAGAAGAACAAATAGTTTAACGAGAGAGCTGGGACTTATATAGCTACGGTTTTTGGGACGGTGGAAGTATGGAGG
This sequence comes from Aspergillus biplanus, assembly GCA_027569045.1. Classification (NCBI taxonomy): domain Eukaryota; kingdom Fungi; phylum Ascomycota; class Eurotiomycetes; order Eurotiales; family Aspergillaceae; genus Aspergillus; species Aspergillus biplanus. The sequence goes on from JAPDEJ010000027.1 coordinate 72,516, forward strand.
TGGAAATATCGCCCTCTTTAAACTAGAGATGACGATTGAGAGTCGAGGCAGTTCTGGGTCCCCTCCCCGTGCAATTGTGCGAGGGTGGTGTTGTGTAGCGGAAAGCTCGGATGGAGTCGTTCCATGGTAACAATTTACCCCCTGAATGCTCCCGCGTAGGAATGTTCGAATCTTTGGGTGTTGTTTGCGGAACTAGCCCAACCTCGTCGCTTCCCGAGAGCCTTGGCCGTCGATACTCGATAATAATACTGGTGGTTATCACAGATCTCAGGTATGCTTCGCTGGCCTTCTCGACTATTATCATTAATTATTTATAATATTGTCCCTTGGGCCGTTTTGCTCATAATCGCTCTGACTCCGTTTCAATCTTTCTGAGTCTTGAATGTGTTGTGCGATCCGTTCTTTGTTCCTCCATAAAGATGTTCACAGAGCCAAGAGAATGTGGAGATCGTCCTTTTTCTTGCTGCCTGTGTCAATAAGCGGCAATAATCTTGGACGTTTTTCGTACTCGCATCTTCTTCAAGATCGCATGTGATAAAAATGGATGCAACTTTTATGCATTTTACTCCGCATTCAGGCCAAAAATAAGATTAGTGCATCCTCCAAAATGCTGGTTATGCATTCGCTGAAATAATGGGTGGCTTTGAAGATAATCGCTGGCAGCCGTCCTCCATTCTGGATCTCAGGGCGAAATGGATTTAGCACAGCTGATCTTCAAACTCTCAAAGTGTTTCCCCCCTTTTGTATCTAACAATGGCAGATCTCGATTGAAATCTTAGTTTTCAGTGTCAGATCATCTTCATTATTACATTATTATTGCTCTCGAATCCATATCACATCTTCCTACCCAATTGAGTTGATCGCTTGGTGGTGGCTGTGATTGCTGAGGTCAGCTCGAAGCTAAAAGGAAATGAACGGAAGTTTATGCTAGCAACCTTGAGTCGATTGGGGGTGTCTGGCGATGAATCGAGATTGTTCGGGTTGCCTCAGCACATCTACGAACCATTTATCTCTCTCGAACGATGCCGTCCTCAGAATCTCGGTCACGCGGTCTGGTGCGAGCCACTGCCGTCCTTCATTCTATGCGGGAGGGTGGTAATGTACGGAGTACTGAAAAATCATCTCTGAAGCAAGTCCAGGAGGCGGTGCGCGGACACCCATGGCTTTCCCGGGTCCTAACAGTTTCAAAGCAACGGTGCAGGGATCAATGGTTCCAAATGGTTGTTGGGGCCAACAACACAGAGCGCCCCCTGATAAGAACATGGGGTAGCTGATGCAGTTGTCGCGAGAGATATCTCTCGAAAGAATGATAATCCAACACCGTTGTGCCAGAGGGGCGTTGCCGAAATTTTGGCCTGGAGAGGAAAGAAGCTAAGTCAAGGGAGAAAGAAGCACAAGAGCCCATCCATCTCGAGTCCCTCATGAGGGTACCACACCAGTGACACCACTCTAACCTGACTCGCAAGGGCCCGCCAATTCTACCTAGTAAGCGGCGTTGCGCAGTCAACTGCCTAGATTCTAAGGTTGGTCTCCTTGCTTCGAAATCTTCCGCGGAGGCAGACTGAAGGCTTGGGATCCTGCACCCCGTACCCCATCTCTCGCACCTGTTTTCCAGGATATTCCCGCACGAGACTGGGGATATGTAGCAGGGATAATTTCAGTGTGGGGTTGAGCCCAGGATTGCCAGGGCGAGATCACGTAAAAGAGAAAAATTCGGAAACACGGAGGGGGGAAAATTCATTCTTCAAATATTATTAGAGTGGAACAGGAATTTTAAAACGAAAACGAAAAGCGAACCAGAAAGAGGGGCTCGTGCGTCCGGTGGGAATGGATATGCAAGCCAGAAGATGCAGAGGGAAACAAGGTTGATGAAGTGACAGAGTGGGCGGATGAGCAGAAGGGGGAAGACAACAGCTGTGAGTGGTGGGTGCTCTGCCCCTGAAGGACGATCTGCAGAGGGACGGCTCAGGGGCGAGTGGGAATCAACTCCCACTCCATTCGGGTATGGGTACGTGAACGGTAAACTAGAGGATTTGGGGGCGCAGAATAGGGGGTGGAAGGGGACTGGAGCGATGATAAAAATATCCTCAATCCGCGTCAGCTCGAAGATCCGATCTGGGCGCAGTGTAAACAAGATAGTATTCAGAGGACAGCAAAGAAATGAAGATAATCAACGAGATTGGTCGCCGGACAAATGACAAGAGCTCAAATCCAGCGGGGGTAGTGACATTATCGAGAGAATGCACAGAAGAAGAAATAAAGCCAGTCAATCAGAGGCAGAGTGTTACGTTGAAGAACGCGTGTTGGGTGGTATGGTTCCCATTGGAAGGACTAACCAACTTCGACCACTGCTTTCTTGAGGTTGGTGAACCTGGTTCTGTTTCCTGAACGCCTCTTGGATCGGCCAAACCACACGAGGCCCTTTCCACTGCAACTGGCCCACCCACTCCATCGCCGCCAGGCACTCTTGGTCCGACTCGGTATGGTGCGGTATTAATATTCTGGTGATTGTATGAACTATCTATTTATTATTTCTATTATTTTTATTATTAACCCATTTTATTGGCAACTAGCTCACACTGTCTTGGTATTATTATTATATTTCTTGTTATTCTTTCAGTTACACCCTCCTTCCTCACAGTGGTCAGTAGGTGCCTCTGAGGATCTCCCTCGTTGTCGACCTTCCAGTCCACCATCATATCGTCGTCGCGGCTGGACTTGCTGTCCTCCTGCATCCTCTCGCTCGCACACACATTCTCTCTTTCTCTCTCCTCGCCCAGGGGGCCGATCGAAGGCGCTGAGGGGGGTGACGCAAAAGAGCCCCGACTACGGAGTACATTGTTTCATGAATAAATAACCTGACTGTCTCCACGAATGTACGACCAATGATCAAACGATCTTTCGATCTGTCGAATCGGATGATATAGCGACTGGTGGGAGTTGACGCCATTTGTAGACCTTCGAGTTGGGCGAAATGGCAGCAGCAACAGACATAGGCGATTTGCCCGCGATAAAATGCTCGAATTGTGGGAGCAATGTGGAAATTTCTGCCATGGGAGACCATGTCTGCGGAAACGCTGCACCTGGTACAGCATTTCTTCCTCCATCCGCCCATTGTCGTTTAGGGGCTGGGCTACCTTGCGTATTATTTGTTACTGACAACCTACCCCATAGAATCTTACTCTCCTCCACCACCCCCTCCGAAATCTAGCTTTCGGACGCAACCAAGAGGCAATGGAGATATGTGGTCCAAGTATGGAAGAGCGGAACCTCCACCACGCATTGACCCTCTGATGGCTAGTATGCTTGCTCTTCGAATTGACCCCTACGAAATATGCTCCTCATCCACTAACCAGTGTCGCCCAGATCGCCCCTTCTTGCATCCCGATGATGGCAACAACGACTCTCTCGTTCCGTCTCCGTTATCCATGTCTTCAGGTTCACGATCCCCCCTTCGCCCGTTGCAACGCAGTCGCACGTCACCTCTTCCCTCTGAACCTCAATCGCCTGATGCATTCGGGGAGAACGGAATCCCTAAATTTCCGCTACCCCGGTCTATGTCTGAACGAAGGGTCGGTGGCATGGCCCTGAAAGAAGCGATCTCTGCCCCGCCGGTTCCCTCACCTCATTATGCGCACGCAATGCGCCAGGAGTTGGATAAGCCCCCTCGCAGCGCGCAGTTTCCACCTCTCTCACACCAAGATTTACCATCTCCTACATCACCACCACCACCACCCCCGTTACCTAAAGACGACTTTTCTTCGTCTGTACCTAACGTTCATAAACATTCCGCCTCCATTGAATCTAGAAGTAGCTACGGAACATCCATTGTAAGTAGCAGATATGGCGATAGGAGCTCCAAACGTTCGACTGCGTTATCCAGCCGCCGACCATCTTTTGGAGCCGGTTACAAGTACGAGGACGAAATCCCCCCGATACCGCAGTCGCCCCGTAACTTTCTACACCAGTCAACTTTCTCAGATTCTTCATATTCCGATGTTTCTGTGAAACGCCAGGGTCAGGGTGAAGTCCATAGCGGGTTCGATTTCAGTGTTGGCCGATCAAGTTTTAAGGCAGAGATTGATAAATCAGGTTCGAGTCCGCTGCGTGTATCGTCGAACACGAATTCCGAGCGCCTAAGTAGCACCCGTGGATCAGCCGAGCTTTTCTTTCGAAGTCCGTCACAAAGTTCGTATGGGGCTCCCATCGATCTCCCAGACCCCTCTGAATTACGGTCCGTATCACCTGCTGGGTCTACGAAAGTGGAATATAAAGCCTTTAAACCATTGAGCTCTAACTACCTCCAACCAAACCCTCCTGATCATAATGACCATGACGACATGCCTAGAAAGAACTCAGATGCAACCAGTGAGAGTGCACTCTCAGTCTCTCATTTTGCACGTGCCCTTGGCCTAGATATTTCCGACGATCACGTTGAGGACTCTACAATGTCCTCAGAATCATCACCATCAGAGACACGAAGCGGTACCTCCTTATCTAGCCTCCCTTCCGAGTCAAGTATCTCAAGAAGAAAGCCATCCGATCAAGGTCGCTTAGGGCCCGTGTTGGAGGAACTCCGAACGGAAACAACATCGAAATCGGTGTTAGACGAATCTCTCCACACCGAAAGCCCAATAAGCCTTGAGCCCCCTCGGATTCCTGGCCCGCTCTTTAGTCCAGACTCCCCTACTGATCCAACGCTTGATAAAAAGGGCAGTCTATCTCTCATTCCAGAGAAAACGACAATCCCAAATGCGGAAGACCCGCCACCCAAGCAACATATACTCCGTTCAGCCACAGAACCGGCGAACCGTCCTCCACCACGACCCCGAGGCCGCTGTCGGGGGTGCGGCGAGATGATCCTGGGAAAATCAATATCGTCCGCTGACGGTCGCTTAACGGGTCGATATCATCGAGAGTGTTTCGCATGCTGTCACTGCCGCGCTCCCTTCGAAACATCTGACTTTTACGTGCTCAACGACAGACCTTACTGCGCTCAGCACTATCACGAACGTAACGGTACCCTGTGTCATACCTGCCACACCGGAATCGAAGGCCAGTATCTCGAAACAAACGAACGACTCGGCCCCGGCCCCACCGACCGCCAAATATTCCACCCGGAGTGCCTCAGGTGCCGCACCTGCCAGGTTGACCTCAAAGGCGAGTATTTCGAGTGGAACGGCCTAGTCTACTGCGAACGTGATGCTAGGCGCGCAGCAGCGTCCATGTCCCCTCATCGTTTCCGACGTCCAACTATGCCATCTTCCCCTCTCGCACCCCCAGGTCCTCGTGGGCCTCCCCCTCCTGGATACCCTGGTGGCCGTGGTCGTGGCCGCGGATTCCGCCCCCCACCCGGCTCATTTGATGGGCCCTATGGGCCCCCTCCGCAGGGAGGACCGCCTGGCCCTCGCCGATTCCCAGAGCGGCGTACTACAAGACTGATGATGATATGATAAATTTTTTCTTTCAGTTGGAGCACAGAACTTGGGAAATACATATACACGGCGTTTGTGATTTGTTCTTTTCATCTTGTGCTATTTGGCATCATATATTACCACCTGGATTGGACGATGCTCCACTCGTTTTATATATTTGCCTCCCTTTGCTTTCGCATCTACTCGCCCTCCCGTCCAACCCCCCCTCTTTTATCCTCCATAAATTTTGACTGCCATATACCCATTCGATTCTTGTTGATATTTTCAGATGCATATTATCTCTGTTCCCCCTTGATTTCTCTTTCCACCTTATTTTGTCACGTTACTCACGTTCTCCTAATGAGAATGTCTTTTCCAACTCGACCTCTGTTTTCATTTTCTTTTGAATCTGACTTGGTCGATCTGCATGTTGAGAGGGGTGTGCTGTATACTTGGGTGATGTGGAGTTATGCATCGTTTTATTGTTTTTGAGTAGATTGTTACTGCTAGCAAGTGACCATCGCTGTTGAAATGTATTTGTAGTTATGAAACATCGAGCACATGGGCTTTGAGTGAAACGTGATCATGCGAATGTATTCGGGTGTCATCATCCGATGGACCACGGTCATCCCCTCGTAGTGAATCGCGAACATTATAGTGGAGCTGGACGGACGCCTTCGTCAATTCCAACTGCCGGGAGACGAGCCACCCCGCCCGCCTTCCCGTGTTGGCTATCACCGGCGCGGTAGTCTATGCTCGCGCTTGAGGCTTCTCCATGTACCCCGGTTTGCATGGTGTGCATAACCGTGATTGCGCCCGATGTCGAGGTCCATCAAGCCAGGGAACCATCATGAGGAACGCGGATCAATCGTGGAGGTTGGCACCGATGAGAGCTACTTCTTCATTATCCGTGTATCGTGTGGGACAGGCGGCCAGTCTGCCAAAACACAAAGTTATCGTGCTTTCGGCACACCGCTGAGGCTACCACTTCCACGAATTACCATCTCTCTCAGCACCACCCTAAGCACTTTCCTAGGCACCTGTCTAAGTGCCTCTCTAAGAAGTATTCTTTCTAAGCATCTTCTTAACAATCTTCTCAAGAGTCTCTTCTCTAAGTACTTATCCAAGATATTTAGGAGGGAGCTTAGGGGGTTGCTGAGAGAGATGCTGAGAATACTTAGAAAGGTACTGAGGTAGATGCCTAGAAAGGTGTCAAGAGAGGTGCTTACTTTATGGGAACGGGCCTAGACTAGGTAACCCTAATAAGAAATTGTGCTGGCAAAAAATCAAAAAATTATGTTCTGGCGGACTGGCCGCTAGCTATGGCTTATCATAGGGTGAGTAGGTATATGATTGGGTTAAACTCATGTATTGCTAGTCTAGGGGCTTCAAGAATGAAATGGCTGATCTAACTACGTACATTGAACGGCAGAATTTTTTTTTCTTCAAGAAAAAAAAAAAAAAAAAAAACCACAAACCACAAACCACAAACCACAAACCACAAACCACATAACTTCAGACAGACGATCCTGAAGAATACGTGAAGGTACCACTTGACGAGCGAAGCCTCACTTGTTTGGCTCCTCGAGCGGTCTGCTGAACGTTTTCTCGACTAGTCGGTGCTGGCCTTAGCACTGCCCTTAGTACCTAGGTATTCCCCTCGGTATTGCCCTGGGTATTTCCCTGTGTATTGCCCTCAGAATTGCCCACAGTGTTGCCTGCAGTGTTGCCCGTAGTGTTGCCCGCAGTGTTGCCCTCAGAATTGCCCTGGGTACTGCCATCCTGGTTGTCCCCTTGTTCAATTTGTTGGGCGGGCACCTCTGGAGGTGTGTCGGGAAAGCTGACTATGCCCTGGCTGTGTCTCATGAGGCGCTGGATTCCTCTCGAGATCGGCCCGACGCCCGTGGCTACTCCTGCCCTTGCCCAACCCTTAATTCCCATTTTCTCGCGGCGGGGTATCTTCCAGGCCAGGCGCACATTCTCTTGCTCCCGACACAAACAATCAAACTGCCATGGTCTCTCCGTGATTACTCCCCAAAGCCTCCTTCGGATGCACCATTTCATTTGTTCCACGGTTTCCACCTTGTCTGCATAAACCGCACGTCGCCACTTGAGTGTGTCTGCTAGCAACTTTACCCCCTGGGGAGACATAAGGACACGGCAATCAACCTTGAAGTGGACTTCATAGTTATTATCGCTAATGGCCGTCTTATTAGCATATCGCAGATCTGGGCTGTTCAAAAACATTGGATATCCTCGAAGGGTAATCTGACAGGCAAAAAAGTATTGCTCGCTGGGAACGCCGAAGATCATCCGACGTTTCCAGTCCACGTCCGGGTATCGGCCTAGCACCCTCTGGAGTCCATGGAAGATTGAACTAGGATGATGGCGTGACTTTATATCGAGTACGAGGTACTTACTTTCTCGCTGCGTATGACCGCGAAAGAGTCCGAGTAAATCGTGGAAGGTTAGGACCTTGTGTGGCATACGTGTTTGTACCTCTTCCCATTCCATTGTCTCGATGTCGCCCTTGACATTAAGAGAGGGAAGAATGCTTTTATAAAGGAGAAATGGAACGCCATCTGAACTCATCCAAACTTCTGCCATTATCCCGACACAAGATTCGGGAATCGCCTCGAAGGTACATAGAGCGGGCATCGACGATTCTGAAAAGCAGATGTTTAAGGGTGTTTCAGGTCTCGCGAAGAGATCGAAAGCTGACCTAGGAATGGATGTTGGGATGTTTGAGACTGTCGAGGTACCACTTGGGTTTGGGTGATCACCAGGGTTAGGATTCGTTCCGTCATCGGGGGTTGGATTGCTGTCGCCGGGATTCGTCCCATTATTGGAAGTCGGGCCCTTACTGACTTTCGTGCTCGTAGTGGAAGTCGAGCCACTACCAGTAGCGATGTTTTCTCCAGTTTCTGAGACAGTCTCCTGCCCTGGCCTGTGTTCCTGACTGCTGGGTTCTGACTCTTCTTGTATCACTTCGATCTTGTCTTCTTCTTCTTGTCTCTGGTTACCTTTGCGTGGCGGCTGCGGCGGCCTAGGGGTTGGTTGAGCGGGAGGTTGGGGGGCTTGTTGAGGCCTCGAATCAGACCCTGGTTCAGGGGCCGGTTCCGCGGCCGGTTCAGAGTCGTCCGAGTACAACTCCTCATTCTCGTAGTACCGGGGGGTATGCCTTAACATAGGCGCCGTGTTCCTCACCACAGTGTCCTCAATGAGCTCTCTCGCGGTCTCGTCGTCGAGATTTGGCGGGATGCTCATGACCCGCCTGTCTAGGCTGCTCTTCGGTATTCGAGGAGGATATCGGCTGAGAGAAGGTCTTTGAAAAGCCGTAAACTGAAAGAAGCGTCCAAGGAATTCACTGTATGACATATAACGATACCAAGCTTAAGGGAGTGTGAATGTGTGAATAAGTAAAAAGATTTTCAATTAACTATTTGTGTATCTTTGCTATTGGGGGTAGCAATATGGTGGTAGATGAGTTGAGTAGTGTAGAGGTTTCTGGGGAAGGGGGGTGGATAGGCATCATTCATAAACAGCAAAGGAATGGGTATTCGAAAACAGTAAGAAGGTCTTTTTGTTTGGAAGGTACATTGGTAGTCGGCCCTGGCCGGGTAGGAACTCTAAGGGAGGCACTCTCTATCCCCAAATGCCTCTAAATAGTATGTACATGGTGGCAAATGCGGTAATCACAAGTATAAATCTGTCATATCTGCTTAGTTCCTGCTTTACTCGAAAATTGAAGAGAGTGGGTGCTTCATGTTTACTTACGTATCAGGTAGGTGCTTAGACGACTCATCGTCTTCCCCGCCCTCGACCTGCCGATTGAAGATATTGAAGTGTTGGGGCCCCTCCGTCCAAATGAGGTAGCCCAAGCTGCATTCGGTAAAAGCTACTTGAGGCTGGAGAGAATAAAACATATCGTACTGCCCATCGAGTGCTTCGGCCAGGCTCGTTACATTGCCTTCGGGGTGTAACTGGCGCCATGGTTCTCTACAGGAGTCCCCATTGCACGATTTTAAAACCATCATAAGGGCGTTTAACCGAAGAAAAATTTGCTCCAGGTTCCTGCCAGCAATACTGTACGAGTCGTATCGAGGAAGATCCGCGGCCATATTAACGGTTTGAAGGGGATCGTCCTATAATTTAGTACTGGTCAGAAATATTTCACAACTTGAGCTTAATGTAAAATTTGGCAAATACCTTGAGGTTATAAAATTCTCGCTCGTTGGTGCACCACTTTGCGTAATACAGGCTATAATCGTCTGAAACAAGGCGTACTCCCTTGTAAGTGTTTTTCCTGTACGAGTTTCCGTGGTGGTGAGTTTTATTACTCATATACCCATATATTCCCTCAGGAACAGCCTAAATGGGTCAGCGATCATCTTGAACCCAAAAGGAGGCAACACCTACTCGGCCCCAATATTCAATAGCCACGTGTTCGGAGCTACGGTCTGCGTTTTCGGCTTCGGCTGTTAGAGGAATAGGCTTGCCATCGAGTCCATCCTTGGTAGTACCAGCCAGGGAGAGCAAAGTGGGTGCAATATCGGTATGGCTAGTAACCATATCGGCGGTACTATTTCGGGGAACTCCAGGACCCCTCACGATCATAGGCACGTTTATATCGGTATCTATACGGGTTGAAATTAGTGGAATAATGGGGGGTAAAAAGGGAAGGACGAAAAGAGCACAGGAAAAACTCACCATAGCCGCAGTTTTTTCCCGGCTGCATGGCGTGTTGTCCCACGTGGTATCCATTGTCAGTTGTGTAAAAGATATATGTGTTGTCAAGGACACCGGCCTCGTCAAGACGGGAGACCAGCCTGCCCATCATTTCGTCCACGGCCTGAAGGGCACGTAGCCGGCAACGTTGGAATTCGTCGACGTAATCAATTTCTTTTTGGCTCAACTTAGGTAGCTTTCCAACCCATCCGACAGCTCCCTCGATGACAGTGTTAAAACTCTCATCTCGCGGCACTTGATAGTTCTTGAACATGTTTGCATGTCGCGGTGCGTATTCCGGTTCTCCAAACCAGTGTACCTTTTTAGCTGGGTTTGAGGAGCCGTTGGAATGAGGCGCGTTGGGAGCCACGGTCAGCATCCAGGGCTTGTCGGGATTCTTTAGGGCATCGTCCAGGAAGCCCAATGCCTTCTCCGCAAGAACATCAGTCGAGTACTGGCCTGCATAGCTTACCGGCTTTCCGCCGTTGCGAGTCATTTTGGCTGCATAGTACCGATATGTCCAGGGATCGAGTAGAAAATCGGACTGGTCGAACCCCTTGGCAAACGGTTTGTCGTAATTCTGCGGCGTATGCGCATTCCAGAGCTTACCCACGTAGTAGGTAGTATATCCGGCATCCTGCATCCAAATCGGAAGGTAGTTATCATTCCACCCCGCGCTGACAACCTTTGGAAAGCCTCCATAGGGAGGAGAGACGTTGGTCACGTTTGTGTTGTGTGGCATACGGCCGGTCCAGATGTTAGCCCGCGAAGGACAGCAGACAGCTGTAGAGCAAAAATGCTTTGAATATGTTGTGCCATTTTGGACAAGTGTTTCCTATTGCTATTGATGAGTGAAATGACGAAATTATAGGGATAAGAGGCCCATGTCCGTACCTGGAGAATGGGCATATGCTCCAACCCTCCCATGAATTTCCCTTGATCATCAGTCAAAATAAAAAGGATGTTGGGCTGGGCTGCTAATGACAAGCTCCAGAAGAGCAATTGTGTTAGAATGAGGACACTCATTCTTAGTATGGCGCTGACGCTATCGCATTGGTAGTCGAAAAATAAGATGGTCCAAAATTGGAAAAGCGATTGTAACGGGATTATTCCTGGAAGTCAAGTATAGACCCTGGTGGGCGAGGGCGTCCGTTTTTTAGGTTTGGTGGAAGGAAATGCTTGGCTTGTATCACCACTCCACTCGATTACATTGTGGGATTTCTGAACAGGCCCCTGAGGTTATTTAAGTATTAAATTAATGGTGGGCCTAGTGGCTTAAACTAGAAAAACGGGAAGACGAAGAAGAAGAAAAAAGAAAAGGGACAAAAAGAAAAAGGAAAAAAAGGCATACCCACACACAGCAAAATTATCGTGGCGACATGTATCACAGATTTGATACGCAGGGGTCAGAAAGAAGCAAACGCTGGGCTGTGCAGATCAGGGAATCAAGGCAAATTCCGCCTGGCAATGATGCTATGAGAATGCAATAGCGGGCCCTCATTGCGTCTTGCCGATCATCTCTTGGCCGAGAAGATAAGAGGAGCAATGGACGAATTCTGGATTGTGGTGGATTGTGGTGGATTTGGGTGGTAATCGGGGTAGAGAATCGCAAGAATCAATGCTTGCATTGATTTCTGATGACCTCAAAGACAGAAATCCGCCTTGAAAACACGTGTAGAATACGACGAGATGTAAGCGGTGTCCATGGTTCAGCATGTTGGGCCTGAAGTCAATTTCAGTGGCTGAGACTGGCGCACATGTCTCGAAGGTAAAAGAAATTGAAGCAGTGGACTCTAGGCAGCAGAGTAATCCCCTCTCTTTTATTTGCTGCTTTGTCCCTTTGAAAAGTCAAAAAGGTAACTATATTAAGTGACGCATCTCAGGTGGATAGGCTCATTTCGCGTTATAATCGCCGTTGATCCAACATTGGACGGGAACGAGGATTGGAGAAAGCTTGGCTACGTAACTAAAAGTTAAAGTGGGGGGGGGAAGATCTTGCTGATTCAGACTTTCAGAGTCTCCATCCAAGCGCTTGCACCGTGCTTTGTCCGCTCAGCCTTCCCTTTTATCCCTTTATTTAATCTATTATGCCTTGTCTTTCTCGAAATACGTATGGGTAATTCCCTCATTATTGAGCAGTATGGTACTTTGTTGGAAGCGAGTGGAGACCCAAAATTGAAAGACCAACTAACTGTTCCGAGCTTTCGGGTACACAAGGGGATTTCCGAGGATGTTAGTAGGCATCGTCCCGTCTGCGCTGATCGATGAGCAATCCAGTTGATCAGGGAGACCTACCAGGATCTCAGAAACCCCAACACACCAGGGTCATTATTAGCGTATAGACTTAATATAAATCTGGTAAATGTGGCCAGCCTCAAAACGGTTAACAGGGTTCAATGCCAACGCGAAATGTGCCGAGGACCCAGTTCGCAAGCAGAGGTAAATCCTCCCTGAATCCTCCGTGTTCCCAACTCGTCTGCGTCACGGCGCATCCAACAGGACTAGTGCCCCTGCTCCAAGGCGGCCTTTGGTTGTCATTTTTCGACGCTTTTTAGTCTCCCAAGTCTCCCGCTCGTGGTTCCTCCCTCTGCTTGCCTCCATGATGACCTCGTTCTCCGCTGCTGCGAAGCGCTCCCACAGTCTTTCAGTCAAAGAGGGGGTTATCTGAGCTCGGATTATATAAGATGTGTGCATCAGCATCAACCTAGTGCAGCGAAGTAGCCCAATGCTTAATAAAACAAATCTGCTGAGCTGAGAAAAGTTCATCTTGTTTTTACTGATATTAACATATTCCTCTTGGTTTCTAGGAAATGTTTGGAAATTTGGAATATGAAAATCAAATCCCATTTTCAACACCACACAGAGTTGTTTGGTTGTTTTTTTTTTTTTTTTTTTTTTGACATTTCTGTCTACCTGCAGGTCCAGTCTGCTTTCTCACGTCTTACTCAGAGATGAGGCCGTATTTTCTCACCTGATGGGGGGGGTTCCTTCCTGCCCAACTCCCGACCGGGTGCTATAAGATAAACTGCCGCCCGGTCAAAAATTAAACGAAGTTCTCATCCTACGAGGTACCATCACTCCCCGGTAAGGAAGAAACACCTCAAAAACCCCACACGCCACCCTCCACGATGTCCCAAAATCCAGGCCAAATATCCCCACTACCCCCCCTCTCCCGGTATGTGACTGGCCACAACAGCTCGGGCAAAGCCATCATCCAAGAAGGCGGCGATGCGAAATGGAAATCCTACGAGAACAATAGCATGGCCTTTACCGTCGCTTACACTACTTCCGAGTTCCCTCCAAACCTCAACGATGACGTCGATATCAAGAAGAATGAAGAGGTAACAAATTCGGGAAAGCTGGGGTTGGTCAATCCCAATGGCTCCGTGTGTCGATTTGTCGACTTTGCCCCGGAGGGTAAACCCATCATGCATCGGACACAGAGCTTGGATTATGGAATTGTTCTGGAGGGTGAGATCGAGTTGCTGCTCGACTCAGGTGAAGTACAGTTGATGAAACGGGGTGATATTGCTGTGCAGAGAGCCACAATGCATGCCTGGCGCAACTCGAGTAAAACGGAGTGGGCGCGAATGCTTTTTGTTCTGCAGGAATGCCAGCCTCTTGTTGTCGGCGGTAAAGATCTGGGCGAGGATGTGTCTGAATCTTCCGATATCAAACCGAGGTGAACTGGGGGGTTCTTATGTATGAGGCCAAGTTACGAGGCTCTTGCGACGTTGCGACCCAATCTCTAACATTGAAATAGTTGAATAGAACCAAATTCAACAAGAATTCCGGATATTGTATAAACTTGTATATACAGGCTCCAAGCTCCCTATCGGAAATCAACTTCGCGCAAGGTGCCCGCAGCTCATTGATATATATCATTGGATTTTGTTCCTTGGGTGCCTAAGCAACTTTGATGACTACCTTTCCAAAATGACTTCCACTGGCTAGGAATTTAAATGCTTCCGGTGCCTCTTTGAAGGCGAACACTCGGTTCACCACCGGCCTAATCTGCTGCTTCTCGTAGAAAGCAACCATCTCCTCAAACCGGTCCTTGGGGCCATTGATAATGCCCTTGAGTGTCACATTACGCCGTAGCGCCAGGACGTTCACGTTTAACCGGGCCTCAGGAGCTTCCATTTTGCCGGAGACATAGCCAATGCAGTCAATCAATCCACCGAAGGTGATACAATCAAAACTCTTTTGCAGAGAGTCGCGGCCGGTTACCTCTAGAATAATATCCGCACCATGCTGGTTTGTAAACCTCATTACTTCTTCCTCCCAATTGGGCTGAGTTCGATAATTAATTGTGTAATCAGCGCCTAGCTCCTTTGCTTGCTCCAGTTTGGTGTCAGAGGAGGAGGTGATGATCGCTATGACACTGATATTAGCAATTCTCGTGTGCCCCCTGATGGCCTTTTCTTTGTTTCTTTTTTTAGGGGGAGGCAGAGTGGAGCAGGAGAATCCAAAGCAAGCCAAACCAGAAACCTGGAAACCTGGAAACCTAGAAAAAGCAAACAGAAAAAGAAAAGAAAACTGATGACGTACCCTTGGCGCCTGACGCTTTCGCAATCTGCAACCCAGCAATGGAAACTCCGCCTGTTCCTTGAAGTAGAACATATTCCCCCTTGCCACCATTCTGGCCCATGGGACGCATTCCATTTATCGCCATCCAAGCCGTTACAGAAGCAATTGGAAGTGTGGACGCCTCCTCATCCGTTAAATAGCTCGGGGCCCGTACCAGTGCATAGGCAGGAAATGCCCGATATGTCGTCAGCACACCCGGTTGGGGTAAACCCATCCCCGATCCCATTTCTTTTTCCGTTACCTGGCCAGTCTGGTGCTCTGGTAAGAAGGTAGAAAGGACGCGATCGCCCACTTTCCAGCTTGTGACACCCTCCCCAACCTCCTTGATGACGCCGCACATATCAGAGCAAGGAACAAGGCCCGTTTTGTCTTGGTTGATAGATCGATGGTGGTTGTATTCGCCAATGCACACTATACATAATACCCATAAGAATCTGATCCTGACTGTGACCTACCTCGAAAGCTTCTTGAGCACATACCTTCGAAATCCCGGTAGTTCAGCGATACCGCCCGAATCTCGACGAGAACCTCTCCCTTGCTCGCCGTGGGCATGGGGGCCTCGCCTAGTTGGAAGGAATCCAGCCCAGTAAGAGCTGACGTCCACTGCTGAATGGAAGGCATTGTGCTTGGTGTCTCTCGTTTTCTGTACCTAGAAAAGTGGCAGTTGATAACGAGGAAGGCGGATCGAGGGCTATTTAAAGTTGTTGGGGCATGACCTCATTATTTTTTGGAGAGTCGGAGACAAAAATTCAATCGGGATACGTGCATGTTGGAGATGCCCCACCATACCAAAGATATGCCCAAAGGGGTGTGGAGATCATAAGAATACCCAACAACAGTAAGGACGAGCCCGCGGATTATTAATATGCGATGCGGCCGGATGAATTTGAGGCCGTCCAGCTAGATCCGGGATTTTTCTTGGAAGTAGGAAGGTTTTAGACCTTGATATATACATTTTCAAATACTCAACTCTAAATCTTGATAAGCCACTCAGGCCGTCGCTATCCTCCGATCCACCAAGTTTCAGGGTAGGGTTGGTAAACATGGCTCAACTAGGAATTCTTAACACGGCCAAACCTATGTTTAGAGTGTGTCACCAAGAAGCTCGAGCTTCCATAAGTACATGTCCATCTTATGGGCTCTTGGGTTTCCCGAGATTGTGGTCTCCAAAACCGTCTTGTTTTCCTTCTGGCCATCGATCCCTGGAACACTGCTAAACCCCTGCAGGCCGTTTTTCAGGAACAATATAATGCCGGAATTCTCTAAAAGCATTTTAGGCAATTCCAATCGGCTTGGGGTTTCAGGAACGGGGGAGATGTAAAGCCTGATGAGCGACTCGGCATAGTCCTTGTCGATCCGGGGCACAGGATCACCTTCATTAATAATGGAATACAAAATCGAATCTGGCCCGCGAGCACGGAGAGCCGGTGTAGTTACTGGAGGAGCTCCGAAGACGACGCAGTGAATGGATTTAAACTCTAACCCACATCATCAGAGAGCATGTCAAAAGCTCGGCCCTAGAAATGCGGACAAACCTTTGGCCAGATCGCTTAGTTCTGAACTATTGGTGGACGTCATATGGGAGTACAGCAAAGTTGCTACCGCTCCACCAGCAGAATGGCCTGTGAAAAGAATTTGGACTTCTCCCTTATCTTCTTCCTGCCCACTTTGAGAGAGGACTGAAGAAATGGTAGATGAGACTTTTTCGACCATTGCCTTGGCGCAGTCTAGGAAGCCACCATGAACTTGGATCTCATTGTCGTCGACATCCTGTTGCTTTGCGTCAGATTAAGCTGTATGGAAGGGGGCTGAACTGACAATAAATCCTTCCCCATCTGTGCCTTGGCCTATTTCATCAAAATTGATGGTCCAGTCCCGCCGTTTCGATGTTGAGCCTCTTATCGCAACCACAAGCAGCCTAGCTGATGGTTTCTCTTTCAAGGAGAACAAACGAACTCGTGTCGCTTTTACGGTACCGTCTAGGTAAGACGCGGTAATATTCTCGCTATACTCTGTAGGCAAGTAATCTGAAAAGCTCTCTAGTGGGATTGCATGGCTCATTTGGTCGACATCTGAAGCATACGCTTCCTTGGCCGTCCATGCGGCGACTTTAATCAGTTTAGTGTGTTTGTCGTTTCTTGATCCATACGTTAGCATTAACTTGTAAGAGTTTCAAGTTATAAACAAAGATACAGACATTACAGCTCGTTCCACGGAATCGGGCAAGGACCCATTGAGATAGTGTTCGATTTTCTCAATTTGCCGGCTCATAGACACTACATCGAGCTCAACTTCGCCGCCTATACGCCCTATGTTAGTTTACTATTCTTACGGGAGACAGAGATCGATGGAAAGGCCCAACTAGCGGAATCGGTCCTCTCTAGATAATCATCTAAGCGCGCAGAAAGTTCCCGGAAATTGCGAGATGTAACAGCAGAATGGTTTGATTGAGACACATCGGCCACTGAGGCCGACGACTCCGCAGAGGTCTCGGCTGTCGTACGCGAGATATGGCTCCGGGCAAAAGAGTTTATCAATTTATTGACGAGGTGCTTTTTCATCTTGAACAATGATTATTTTGAGAGGGTAGAGATGTAGTGGAGTGGTATAGTGGTATGTACTGTTGGTATTATGGTGAGTGAATGCTTCTGGAGAATTGATCATCCAACGACAAAAAACACTAACAAAGAACAAGAAAGTTTTTGAGATAAGGCAAAGAAGGAAACGAGATCGGTTTCAAGAACCAAAGCTGGGTTTCGGCCTCTTAAGTGGAAAAAAAAATTCCAATAAGAAGGTCTCGCTTGAAATATCCACGGATATTGTTCACGATTCTCACGGGGCAAAGTATCACGAGGTGGCGTGCGGCTGAAAGCTGACGGAATTTTCAGATAAACCCACCCTCGCCCCGAATTTCAAAGGCTTCAGGCCATGAAATTTGACAATAACGGCACAATGTCCAAAGTTTTCGAAAATCTCGAATCCCCGGCCTCATACGAGGCTGATATCGACGAGGGATGGCGGGACATATCCGAGGAAGGAGAAGACCCTGTGGTGGGTATTTTTAAACTCCTACAGACAGTATACTGGGACGCAGTGCGAGATGAGATGGCAAATGCAATTCTCGCATTTGATGACTATAAAACATTTATGCCAGAAGGGTTACCGGAGCTAGACGAGGAATCCCTTGAAAGCGAGTATCTCCGGGAATTGCTTGACCTCTGGGGTATGTAGTAATTCCATGTTATACCTTTAAGCGGGTTTGATTCTGATACGGAAAAAGACCCATTGGGATTATCTGGAGAAGCAAAAGATGAGTTGTGTAAAGCCATATTTCATAATGTCAAAGGTATGTGAGAGACAGAATAGCTGGAGACGCGAGCTAAAAGACTCGTAGTGCGACAAAAGATGTCACAGGATCATATCGTCGCGTCCGCATTACTACAGGCCTGTGGTTCGTTTATATTTACCCAACTGCCAATCTCAAAATATTTCTTAAACCTTTTGGTGTAGGCTTCACAGATTACGACTACGTTCAAGAGCATCGAAAGCCAACTTTTCCGTCTTTGGGCCCTGCACCTCAAGGTATGAAGCCCTTTATTCCGTAGTACGATTAAAAATGTGTCATCTCCTATATTAACTGGTTGCCTATAATAGTGGATACAAAAGCCGAGGCAATTTATGAAGCTGTCCAGTGTTCAGAATGTCGTTTTTGTATCCGCTCATTCCACTTTTATGAATGCAAAAGTGGGTGCAGAGATTGGTAAGATGTGCCTTGTGTCTTATGCGCCGCCGGCTAACTTGAGATTTGCAGTACCATCAATAGAAATCATATCAAAACAGACCCAAAAAAATCAACAGACTCATTCGGGCACCTTTATCTTGATAGCTTATTCCCAGTACCCTTCCGCTTATGCTGTAGCTGTTTGGAAAAGTCTTCTCACCCGAGAAGCCATCTCCAGGTTGTGTGGAGGTTTAAGAAAGCTGGAGACAAAGGTGCGCTACGGCAAGGCCCCGGTATCATAGGTATGATCACTGATAATACATCAGGGAATCAAGATTTTAGTCGAGAATTGGACGCCCTCGAAGATCATATCAAAGGTCAAGGCCTGCTATCTTTTGGAAATGCATTCCTCGACTACCTTTCCCGTAGTGGGCGACGGCTTTCCGCCATGAGTTCCCGTCACCACTTTCCAGCAGGTAATGCGCACTGTGCCTTAATGTTTGGCCCGCTTTTGATCGAGAATGGGGTGACAATGTGAGTATCGTGAGTCCTTTTATCCTATTTTCCTTGCATCGACCTCTCTAACACTTCGTGGATAGCCATCCCGGTGGTGCATTGATATCAACTCGATCATTGCCTTGTCTTGGGCGTAACTCACCGCAAGAGGTCAAAGAATATCTTAACCCAGACTATTTCAAGACGATCAACGGATATGACGTTTTTTGTGTAAAATTACACTCGGTGTCTCCAAATCGTCATATCTACGAGGCAACAAAGACATCTAAACCGCGCAGATATCTCTGCTCAAGAAAGCAAGTATCTGGTGGATTGTTTACTAACTATAACACAGATATAAAGTGGAGAATTGGAGAAGAAAAAATCACCCGAATGTTTGTTGTTTTTGCACATGAATGGAGAAAGCTTAAGTCGCTACTAGGCCCCGAGAAGAGAAACAGAGAGCTGCTAAAAGATTGCGCGACTTACCTAACTGAAGCGATGCATGTCTTCTTTTCGGAAGATATAAAACTCCATCTATTCCTGCTTGCGCAAAAACTAGGCAAGACTCAAAAGCTGGCTTACAGCCGGATGAGTAACAACTGTCAAGATTTCTGCAACGGCATCCTCATTTATGAAAAGTTTTTGTACCCAACACTTGAGGTCATATACCCCTTTATACCCGTCTCTCTGACGGCTGAAGTTAAGAAAGAGTCGGACGATCACTGCTTGAGCTATCTGCAGAGTTTTGCCAGGCCACTGCAGTATCCCATCGTTGGGTCCCAATCTAGAAGAGCAATGGTTGGCTCGGCGGTGACAATGTATTCCAGCTTTGCCCAGAATGATGCAGATCTTATCGACCACGTTTGGAGTGTACGGTTTGGATACGATCGCACAAATGATTTTTCATTGGGTTTCAAGACTGGATCACGGATAGGAAGAGACCTCTATCTTCTCAAAGATGAAGAAATGAGCTGCTCCGACAGGTTTGCAGCAGAATTTTTGCCCGGATGTGAGCATAGAGGACCATGCACGCTGGCAGATCACCTCCTAGACTGTCCGGTAGACAACCTTTCTATCCTCCAAACTCATATACATCGTCAACAGAAATACTACTACAATGAAGAAGGTGAATTTATAACCAATCTTGGCCCGAAGGACTGGATCACGAACCGTCTCGAAATTCTTCGGCGACTAAAACTACTGCACGATTTCCTCGCCGAAATAGCCAACCTATTCCAAGGATGTTGCGGAGAGGCGCTGCCATCCGTGTTTGATGTCAAGACATTACGCCAGTTTTGGCAACCTCCGGGCACAATCTTTGCCCGGGCATGGCATCTCGATAAAAGAAAAGATGATTCCCTGTATTTTGCGCCAGACATTGACTTTGGTGACGGAGAAATGAGCAACTGGAAAGCGGTAGGGTTTTTCACGCTAGGAACGACACTATTCGAGACACATCGGCAGCTTATGTACTCAAGGGAGCTATTTACTACTCGGCTAAAGACCCTCAAGTCCCTAATTGGTGCACGGCTCGCTGGAAAGGAAGACACTTGGTCGCCTTGGGAGTGGTGCAATTGCTCCCATTGCATGGTATATCGGCTTCGGTATATATGCACTCGCCTTGATTGGAACTATATCTCTGCTACCGGGGGTGATGATCAAGAGACCGCCGTAAATCCCGGAAGCCCGGACTACATATCGCCGCGCGAACTAGAAAAGGTTCTAGGCAACAAAGATTGTCACACTGCTGTAATTGAGCATGGAAAGTACGAGCTTGAAATGCAGGAGGAGCGTTATCAATCTCTCGGTTCGAGGTGGGAAACTACCTATCTCCTATCTTTGAGATTGATATTTGGCACAGATACCACACAACAGATCCAGGATCGACTGGGCTACTACAGGATAATATTCGAGGGTAAGGAGACAGGTAAAAGGAAATAGTAAGGCTACGAAACACTCTCTACCTATTATTTGTGAGTATTCAGCACCATACAGTGAATCAAGTGAGTCCTGTTGGGTTCCTTCTGATCTTATTTAAGGTTGTTATTTTTATTACTGACACATACTCAGTGAACAGTTTTGTCTATTATGAACTAAAACTTCAAATTTCTTTTTCTGGATAATCTTGATCAGGTTGTGCATCACCTGAAAGTTAAAATTAAGAGCCAGAAGATATTAAATATCTTATACAGTAGGATTCCAATGAATATTGTTTTTTCATTATTCCTCCAGGCATCTAAGAGATTGTTAATTCAATTTTGCCTTATTAGACAAATTCATAGGCTCAACGTCCGCCTTTAAAGTAATCTGCCCTATCAAATCCTTTGTACCACCATGAACCAGTAGCTCTCCCCTTAGTGACATTAACTATGAGGCGCTGGGCTGAAACAGATAGCCTTGGAATAAGACTACCAATAAAGCCCTGCACCACATGACCTCTTTTTTATCGGGCTCTCTACTATGTATCTCTAAACAGCCTTGTGATGACCAAGAACTAAGTACTACTAGTAGGCACAGAGACCCAAGTAAGGCTGTATTCTTAAATTCCTACGCCGCGGGTGTGCTAATACTACCTAGATATTGGGTATTACCAAGCATTTCGTATTAAGGTCCAATTAATTAACTTTCTCTCAGTTGGCAGCTGCGGTATGAGAGGATATGCGGCCTGTTGCTGGCATCCGGGCTGAAATCATGGGATCACGTCCCATCACCAAGCGTGCTGCTGTACAATTCGGCGAAGGACTTCTGTGGAAGAAAGCCCTCATATATAACGCAAACGTCTACGGCGTTAATAACTCACCATCCACGTTGCGAACTTATGTGGAGAAATATGAAGCAGCAGTCTCCCTTTCCGAAACACCCAAGTCAAAGTCAAAGCCATCCCCAAGTCCAGAGATAGCCGAGCTTGAGATAATAATCAAAGGATTAGAGAATTCTGATTGTTCTGTTAAATCCAAATACGCTCAGGATCTCCGGCAGAGCATCGCCGCCTTGCTAACAAAGGAGGAAACGCCAGATATGCGAGGTGGCAACGAACTCAATCCCCAAGAAGAAAGGGCGAAGCTCGATGTCATGATTGCAACAGCCCGGGGGTCACTAAGTACACACTATCGTCTTATAAGCGACTCTCTTTCAAATGGCGACCCTAGCTTTTCTTAGCTACAAAAAGCCAACTTTTGGCCGTGTATAACGCCCGTGACCATACTTCGGGAACTTCAGTCCAAGTCACATGTACAATTCGGCCCCGGTATGAAAAAAGCTCTCATATCATATGGGCTAGCTATTTCCAAATTACAAAAGCTGACCAGGTTGAAGGAGGCCGCTTCCAAGAAAGACGCAAGTAAGCTCCACCAGGAGATAACCAGTTCAGGCCATGTCAACTGGGACCCGATTCTCTATCCTGACTGGCTGCTATTAGAAGTCGAGACTAGTATGCAAATACGCCCAGAGCAAGTCACTGTAGCCTTGAAAAAGATATTGCCTATGTCAGGGTCAAATTCTGTGCTCCAGATGAACATGGGCCAGGGCAAAACATCCGTGATTATGCCAATGGTTGCGGCTGTTCTTGCTGATGGGAAAGCGCTCAACAGGCTTCTCGTCCTCAAAGCATTACTATCTTAAACCGCTCAAATCCTTCAGTCTTATCTTGGGGGGCTTTCGGGAAGGGAGATCATGCATGTTTCATTTTCCCGCAGAACGCGAACATCGAGTGCTCTTGTAGAAGAGTATTGAAATATTTATGAGGGTACTTTAAGAAAGTCGGGGATAATTTTAGGTATCCCTGAGCATGTTCTATTCTTTAAGCTAAGCAGACTCCAACGGCTTTGCGACTTAAAACTAATAAAGGCCATGTCAATGATTAAAATCTAGAATTAGATGGATCAAGTTTGCCGGGATGTTCTTGATGATTGTGATTTCACCATCGCGGTGAAAACACAGCTTATCTACCCTGGAGGCTCGCAGCTTGTAATTGATGGACACCCTAATTAATGGGAGGTTGCTATGACGGTCCTCAACTTAACAGCGTGTTACTTGAGTGACCTTGCGCATAATTTTCTACTAAGTATTGATGTTTTAGAGCGCGGTCCTGTAAAATTCCCTATGGCATACTCATTATGCAAGGATGTGGAAGGTGCACTAGTAAATATAATAATGGAAGATATTTGCAGGGGAGGATGTCAATACTTCCCATTTAAGCTTGCACAAACAGGGAAAAGGTCTCAATAAGGGTCTTTATATCCCAGGAAAGCGTGGATAACTCCATAGCTAAGCGTGTCATGAAGCATTTCCCCAATGCACCAAATGCCCGTAAAAATATTTATTTATTACGCAGCCTGCTTGTACATGGTATTCTTATTCTTTGTCTAAAGAAAAGATGGAATGTAGCAAGCTGAATGGGGCCACCTGGATGTAGCTATTTTGTTTACTTGTCTTGCCTTTTACTACAAAGGCCTAAGTCCAAGACAGCTTAAGAGAAGCTTAGAAGCTGTCTTGAAGTCCGACCATCCGGCTGCCGAGTACGATTGATGGATTCAAGATTCTAGTATTCTTCCTGAAGCATTGCGGCATTGGAACATCATCACCGTGGATGATGAGGGGCAGCTTGCAGAAATTTGGCGCCATTTACGTTCCTCGATGGTTGTCATTAACTATTTTCTTAGTAATTTTGTCTTCCCAGTTCATGCCAAACAGTTTTCTACCAAGTTACAGGGGTCAGGGTGGGACCTTCTTTCTTACAACGACAACACCGTTGCGGCACAAAAGAGCCGAGGGCTCACCATGGGCTTTAGTGGTACAAACGACAACAGAAGCCTCCTTCCTCTCACCATTGAGCAGTGCGATTTACCAGGCCTATCCCATACAAATGCTGAGGTTCTTACCTATCTCTTGCAACCAAGAAATCGAAATTATCAACTCGCTGCAAACTCTAATGGAAGGCGTTTGACAGAGGATGGGCTCTTGAATCATCTCACAAAGACCAACATCCGTATTCTAATCGATGCTGGGGCATATATAATGGAGATGGATAACTTCACGGTCGGGCGGACGTGGTTGTTAAAAGACCATAGCGCCCAGGGAGCCGTTTATTTTGGCGAAGATAACAAAGCCTGGGTCCAGTATCGCACCGGAAAACGTGTTCCTCTCATCGCCACACCTTTTGCCGATAATCTGGATGATTGTTTAATTTACCTTGACGAAGCGCATACCAGAGGAACCGATTTGAAGTTGCCCCCATCTGCCAAGGGAGCATTGACACTGGGTCTCGGTCAAACCAAGGACCATACAGTGCAAGGTAAGAAAGATTTCCGATAGTCAAGCGAAAATTTCCGGCGTCTAACTTGCTTTTTAGCTGCAATGAGGCTTCGACAATTAGGAACCACCCAATCAGTGACTTTTCTATCTCCACCAGAAGTTCACCAAAGTATTTTAGATGTGTGTCAGAAGAAGGCTGGGGATACGCTGGATTCTTCGGATGTTGTGAGATGGCTTCTTGACCAGACTTGCGCCAACAACCGAGAGTTACAAGCTCTTTACTTTCCCAGGGGGCAGATTTCTGTCCTCGAATGCAGGCAGCATCAACGCATGCGGATTTCTTATCAGACACTAAGCACCGAAAAGCATATCTTGATATTTTGAGGCAGCCCGAACAACAAACTTTGGAGCAGCTATACGAGCCTCGAGCTAGTGATGGTGATCATGGGGACGATGATGACGATTCTTCTTCAGAGAGCGCAGAACTTTCTTTTGCTGGAAAGGCGGCTACTCTAATGCAGGAGCTTCGGAGACGACGCAACGAGTCTCAATTCTCGGACAATAAGACCAGTTCGGCCCTGGAAGAGGTTGAGCAGGAACGGGAAGTTGCCTACGAAATTGAGGAGAGAGAAGTGAAGCGACCCCGCCGGCCACGTGCACTCAAATTCCTCGGTCTTCATTCCTCCATTCTTTCTTTTGCTGAGGGGAGGCGTCCAGAAGGCGAGGGTATCTTGAAAGCATCTAAAATGCTGGAGGACACGGAGCTAGGTACCAAGTACTCCATCAATGGATCCTCACTAGCCCTGCACCCGTTTCTGTCAGCGGAATTCACCAGAACAATTAAGACGAAAAAAGGCGACATCTATACGGTAAGTGTTGTATAAATCATTTCACCCTACGCTTCTAAGTTAACACGTTTCCTTCGCAGCGCCCAGTGAACTGGATTCTCCTGGATACAACTGCTGAAACCGCACTCGTTATCATACCAGAAGAGGCAGGACTTTTAATACCAATAATGAGGACTAGCGCAGCTCCAGGCATCCACTTGGTCATCTATGCAGCCCCATTCACTAAACCGATGCTTCACTTCAATAGTTTGAACTTCTACGCTCTTCCTAGTCTTCCTGAATCATGGGTAGCTCCCCCATGGCTACCATTCGAGCTTGGGATTATCGCAGGGAAGCTGTACTTTGAGTTTTCAGAGTATCAGGATATCCTAGATCGCATTTACTCGAACTCCTCCGAGGAGATCAATGTAAATGGACCCCTGACAGGCCAAGCTATCACTAAAGCCCGTATCTGTTTCTTGCAGGAGTGGCTAGCGATCCGACGTTAAGGGCAAGATATCTCTCACACCCCGATGGGATACGTCTGTCAAGGTTGGCCGCTGCGCAGCGATCATCCGTTCTTTTCCAAAAGGGCTATCAATACAAGTGAAGGTGGAAATGGGCTCCAACCCCTTAGATACGGCTCTTATGAAGATGAAGGGGGGTGCTACGACAGCGATGATATGGATGAATGGGAGGTGGGAGAAGAGTATAGATATGATTACGAAGAAGAGTATGATCACGATGCTCACTAATTTATTTCATGTACGTTGAACAAATGTTCGGTCTAGTTACGAATGTGACTCACTTATAGTGATGTAGTATTTAAATTTTAAAGTATCCGGGTACTACGGCTACCCAGGTATAGTGACATCCAATAATGTTGCTTCTATTCACGCAACCCACAGGGGTCGCCAAGGGAAACAAGGGGATATTCTTCAGGCCTGTAGAGGAATTAGTAGTACTTGGAGGAAACACATTTCCACTCGGATACGTTTCTCTTGGCTTGTAAATTCGTCTTAACGGACAGTTTCCTACCACGGTTATCCCGCCCTTCACGGCTGAGGGCGGGGGGGAATTCTTCTCGGAATAAAATCCTGTCTGATGAGGGGAAAGGCGTTACCCGAATAGGAACGTCGTACGATTTGGCCAAGTTCGATTAACCTTCCCCCTCGTGGCTGATGGAACTCTCACCACTCCCTTGTTGCACCTGCGAACTAGAGCTTCCAGTTATCGCCCGCCGCTCAAGCTTCAGCTTATCTCCACCGCTATCTTATCCTAAGTTCTCCGCACCTTTCAGAGCTATCCAGACCCCCATTACATGCTAATCCTGATGCAGCAGGTCTCTCCTCATCGAGGCTTCCCCCAATCCCAATCTAGTGCTCGATCGGCAGCCACTCAAGCCCTCCGTGCCCAGGCCGCCTTCTCCCAACATGTTCCATGGCGCATTCATGATAAGATACCACCCAACCAGCCAATGTAACCTCGTCGATCTTAACGTTGCTGACACTACTGGGGTTAGGTGGGGTTTTAGTGCGGCGATGACGATGGAGATGATGTTCTTGGTATTGGAGATGGAGGTGATAAGCTATCAACTTTATCAACCATAATTTATTTGCACGGCCACGGAGTCTCGAGGAGGGCAACAGTTTATCTATCCCTTGCGTCGGCCTATCCTTAAGAATCCCGTATCCTCCCATCCTTTCATTTCCTCCTTATTCCCTCATGTGTTTCCCATTCCCAGAGGAAGGAGCAACGACACAGCATGGATTCCAAGGACTCTCATCCTACCCTGACACCTGTCGACACCTCCAGGTCGGTGGCGAAGGATTCCCTACCGGAGGAAGACCCTAACACAGGAGACCGCTACGCTCCCGGAGTGGTCGAGAATGTCAGCCAGGTCGTCGACCACAAAGCAGAACGGGCGCTTTGCCGTCGGTTCGATTTGCGATTGCTTCCTGTATTAGCCATTATGTGTCAGTTCTCTCTATATCCACCCCAGTCGTCTCTCTCTCATGCCAGCTAACGAGTGCTACAGACCTGTTTAATGCTCTGGACAAAGGTAATATCGGTAATGCAGAAACAGACGGCATGAGCGATGGTAGGTTAATCAAATATTGCCAATTCAACTCCCGGACAGGTACTAATAACTTCTACCTCAACCAGACTTAAACTTCAAACCGAATCAATACAATCTGCTTCTTTCCATCTTCTTCGTACCCTATGTCGTCTTTGCCCCACCCATCGCTATGTTGGGCAAGCGCTTCAGCCCAGCTCGCGTGCTACCTGTTCTCATGTTCTCCTTTGGATCGATGACCCTCCTCTCCTCCGCCACCAAGAACTTCGGTGGCATTTTCGCCTTGCGCTGGTTCCTCGGCACGTCGGAAGCCGCTTTCTTTCCCCTAGTAATCTACTACCTAACCACCTTCTACCGTCGTGCGGAACTAGCTCGTCGTCTAGCTATTTTCTATGCCGCATCCAACATTGCCAATGCTTTCTCTGGCTTGATCGCCTTCGGCGTCTTCCAGATTGAGAATACGCCCATGCCCCAATGGCGCTACTTATTCATCATTGAAGGTTCTGCCACCGTTTGTTTCTCTTTCTTCGCATTCTGGTACCTTCCACGAAGCGCTGCGGAGGCCAAGTTCCTCTCTGCGGATGAAAAGGCACTCGCTTTCCATCGTATCCAAGTGGACTCCAGTGCTATCGTTAACGAGAAATTCGATCTCCGCGACGCCTTCGGGATCTTCCGCCACCCCACCACCTACGCTTTTCTTGCTATCGAAATCTGCCTTGGTGTGCCACTTCAAGGGGTGTCGCTCTTCATGCCTCAAATTGTCCAGCGTCTAGGCTACTCGACTGTCAAGACAAATTTATACACAGTAGCACCTAATGTCACTGGGGCGGTGATGCTGCTCATCCTCGCATTCAGCTCGGACGCCGCCCGTCTTCGCTCCCCATTTATTGTCCTCGGCTTCCTCTTCACTTTCACGGGATTTATGATTTATGCATCCATTGATGACGTGCAGGGCCAAATCCGCGTCGCGTACTTTGCCACCTTCATGATGACCTGGGGTACTTCAGCTCCCTCGGTTCTTCTTAGCACCTGGTACAATAACAATATCGCTCACGAGGGCCGTCGCGTCCTCCTCACCAGTATTGGAGTTCCACTCGCCAACCTCATGGGTCTAGTGGCAAGCAATGTCTTCCGTGAACAGGACAAGCCCAAGTATATGCCCGCCTTAATCACCGTCGGGGCCTTCGGTGCCACTGGCTCCGTCTGCGCAGCTTTACTTGGCGCCTACATGTTCTTTGACAACAAACGTCGTAATCGTCGCGATGGGGTGAATCTTACCGCTCATGATATTCCCACGGAAAGACTGCGAGATGGCCCGGCTAGTCCGGAATTCCGCTGGTTCCTCTAGAAAAAATACCATATGACCATCCCATCCTCACCAGCAAGTTCTTCCACCGAGCTTTCTTATATTTGAGAGGGGAACATCTCATGCCATGACATCCTATTATAAGCTGTCCTGTGTTTTAAGAATTCCACTAATGAGAGCGCTGCGCGCAATATAATCATAAATTTTCCAATGTCTAAACCAGGTAGTATAGTGAGAGATTGGGAAGGTGATTCTCAATCGCACCATTTATCATTCTTAGCAAAGATTCCAGAAGAAAAGGAACATTGGGGGTACGTAGGGGACATTGCAAGCCGGCAGCAGTAAAGGCAGCGAATGTGTCCTTCTCCTAGTTCCTTGTCCGACCGAACGGCAGGGAGAATGTGCAAGAAAAGTTGAGATACAAAGCGGGGAAGATGACAAAAAGCATAACGCGTGGCGGCGCAAGCAAGCTAGCTATGTATAAAACAACACTTGCTTGAATGGTAGTAGATAGAGAAGAGAACGAAAAAGACAAAAACGATCGGGACGCGACTCGAACGCGCAACCTTTGGTGGTCATCCTGCCAGAGAGACAGCCGAAAACCAACGCGCTGCCATTGCGCCACCCGACCTGTTCAGATGGCATTGCTGAACATTTTTGGCTACTCAGATCTTTCCAGATTCCCGACGCTATGAAGAAAAAACCGCGCAATTCCCCGATGGTTGTTATGTTTTGCATATCGACAACGTAAAGGGCTTCTTCCTAAGCATCTCTCTTAGCATCTTTCAAAGCGTCTCATTTCTCGACTAGGCATCTTCTCTAGTATCTTTCTTACTATCCTACTACTTGAAGGACGTGCTTAAAATGATACTTGAATATTTAAGAATAATATGCTCTGAAAGGCGCTTTAAGAGGTGCTTTGCGGCATGCTTAGGGAGGTGTTTCCACAGTAAGATGTACTAGGTACAGAGGGCCATGGCATCCTGGGAATTGGGAGGAAGAAAACATTGCAAAAAAAGTAAAAAAGAAACGACCGAGACGCGGCTCGAACGCGCAACCTTTGGTGAACTGAACCGAAAACCAACGCGCTACCATTGCGCCACCCGGCCGTTATTGTTGTTTTTCCGGGATCCTTGACTATATAAGCTAACAATATAGACCAAACAAAACCAAAAGGCGCCTCATGACCAAATAACACCAACCACATTTACCTAGTAGAAGTAGAATTTAGTTGATGATGCATGGTAATGATTTTTATGAGCTAGTGCTTGATTTACCGTGCATTTATCAACCGATTTAGTGCCACGCAGTAGGAAAGCAAATCGACATTTTTATATATATTTTTGCTCCCAACACTGCCGCAAAGCAACCCCACATTATCTGCGCGGATCCCTCTAGTCCACATACTGTGAGACTTCGATTAAAAAGAATAAAAAAAGAAGAGAAACTTATTAAGAACACATCCCCCTTACATTTCTCGCGTTGTATAATTTACAACCCCGCCCACCCCCTTCCCACTCCCCAGATACCCATCCGCAAGCCCCAAAGCATCATCCATAAACTCGTTAAGCCCAAACTCCTCCACCAACCCAGCGTACCTCAAAACACGAATCCCCTCTCTAGTCCAACTAACACAATTCTGCCCTTCCATCCCCTTCCTCGGCAAGGGAATAGACGCCAATTCCCCCTCCACTAACTTTAAACTCACACCCCCGGGAACCTTGCCTACCATAACCCGGACCAGAATCCGGAAAGCGAGAGCAGGATCATCTTCACTTGAACACGTTCTCGCTCGGAACCGCCAGTTCTGATCGGGATTTCGGTTGGTGCCTGTCATGGAGTCGAGGTCGATACTGTCGGTTACGTCAAATGCGTGATGGGATTGTGCTTGTGATGGAGACTTGGGCGAGATGAGGATACCCCAGTGGAAGGCGGCGTGGTTTAGACGCAGGCGGTTCTCTCCTAGGGAGTTTTTCCCGCGGGTATGGAGGGTTATGAAGACCCGGGGTTTGTTTTGCATTTAATCTAGGGGTTGATGGAGTGATTTTTTGGCTGGGATGATTACCTGGGTATGAATTGTGGAAGGTGGGTAGATGGGGATTGCCTTGTTGGGGTGAGTTGTTAAGTTTTTGGGCTATGCAGGCGAAGCCTAGCTTGAATGGAGAAGCCAATCGGCGATTACTACTGGATAGGACCAACTGTGCAATGAAGATTTGAATTAGAACAAGAGCGGCTGCACTTGGTAGTATACAAGAAATCCGAATGAAGCATAAGGCAAAACCCGAGTTGTTGGAAAGATCCCATACACGCCTGTAGTTAAGTAGGACTTTATCAACTTCCAAACAAAATTGAATATCTTGAATTTCCAATTGCCTGCAATACTCCTTTCAACCCCTGGCAAATTATCACGAAAGAGAAAAAAGTAAGGAAATATGTTCAAGAAAGTCTCAAAGTCATGTACGCCCCCCACAGGACATTGTACAATAATCAGTGCATTGAATTGAAATCGTCACCACTGAGTTGCAATGGATTTAAAATCATGACAAACAATATGTAAACACATGATTGAACCTTCTGCTGTTGTTCTTTACAGTTTTGCACACATGTTGCTGCCATGGAACTCCGCCATCGCCACCGGAACCACATCATTGAGGGCCTCCTCCACCAATCGGACTGTATCCACGGCACATCCAAAGGATAAACTCCACCCTGCCCCTCCGTGACCATAACTATGTACGATGCGACTAGGTTTACCCTCGGACATGCGTAATTCACGCTCCACACGCACATTACCAGCCCGGAAGGGACGTAGACCCTGTGCGAGCGGGTACTCCTCGTCGAGACTGAGATGTTTCAGCGCAGGGACGAATGCCTCGCAGCGGGCTCTCATTCGTTGAATCGCAGGTGAGTTGATGGTGAGATCGAGGTCCCACTCGTGGGGTTCTGTGAAGCCACCGACGAGGAGTATATTATCGTTTCGGGGTACGATGAAGATGATTTCGTTTGAGGAGTGGGAGGAAGAGGAGGTGGAGTTATTCTTATCGTTGGCAGTAGCGGGGATGGCCATCGCTGAGCCGATCTTTGGGGCGTCGGGCCTTCCGCCGTTTTGGAAGCGAAGGAGAGCACCGCGGATCGGGTAGCAGGTTGGATCGTTCGCGAGGGTGAGTGCTCCGAGGCCTGAGGCATTGACGATGGCATTTGATTTAAAGCGGTGCCGGAGATGAGACTCTTGGGTGAGGAGATCGGTGTTGGCGATTGTCCCTGTGAGGAGGGTGGCGCCTTTACTATGGACGAGGGAGGTGAGCCAGGCCAAACAGGTGTCTGTGTCGATGACAGGGGCGATAAGTTGGTAGGCGTCTCGGATGCCAGATTTAGAGTCGATGGGGTGGTTGTAGATGAGGTCGGGGGTGTGGGAAAAGCCACTGACGCCGCTGGTTGCGATCTCTCTGGTCTTTTGGAGGAGGGCGGGGTCGGAGGCTATTGGGTGAGTGAAGAAGAATGTTGCTGGCTTTATGCGAACTCCAGAGGCTGCTGATACCGAAGGGACTGCGGCGATGGCACTCCAGATGTGGTAAGCGATCATGCACCAACGCTTCGAGTTGACAAGAGAGATGACGTCCGTGTGGTGGCCGCAGACTGCAGGGGGGTATTCCCAGAGTGCGCCAGCAATCTGCGAGGTGAGACGCTGGTGATTCGGGATGAACGAGGCCCATTCGCGGGAAATGATGGTGACCTTGTAGCCTTTGTCAAGGAGGACCCAGGCGGTAGTGAGGCCAATTACGCCGCCGCCGATGATGAGGATGTGCGGGGCGGCGGGAGAGGGAGGCCGGAGAGGGTAAGCATCGGAGGAAATATCTGCCCCAAATTTGAGGATGGACATCTTGGCGGAGAATTTGATGGTGGTAGTCCCATTATGTCGTTTCTGGCGCGGTGGTGGTGCTTTAATATTGATGTTGGTTCTCAGTGAATGGAGTGGAATTGTTGAAGCTATTCAACTCTGATTTCCTGACGCGGTCACTGCCGAACAGAGTTTGGGGGCTAGAACACTCATAGCTACACTAACGAGTGAAGTTACTCCAAGCTCCAAAGTGAATCAAGTCTTGCAAATCAATTTCTGGGGTCTTATTGGCACACGGGTGAATACACCCGGATTTAGTTTCTCTTTAGCCAATGATTAGCCCCCGGCGCCAAGCCCTGTGAGTGTCGACTGTATCTGTGCACTAAGGCCTGTTCTGTGCTCTGATACGCTGTGCTGGACATTCCACGAGGACGCGGATGAGATCATCGGCGCAACGGTCGATAGCACGATCTGCAAGACCACAACGTCAGATGGGACGTTGAGACTGGATCAGTGGATGGGCTTCGAGTGTCGATCCAATGCATTTCTGTGATGTCATCGCCAAATATTCATTCACATAAATAACAACCACCAGCAGCAGCAAAGACAGGCATTCCCCCCTATCTTCGCAGTTGTTGGATCTTCCCTTTTTGTTCCAAATTTTCGTTCACCGTGATATTATTTGTTTAATAGTATTTTTTACTATATTTTTGTCGGTTAATACCCGCGTGCAGAGCCAAAATGCCTCCCATTTACGAACGTATCGAACAGGATCTCATTGCCCAGGAACGCCGGCTGTGGACGGCTCTGACTTCGGCCGACCCAGTCCCGGAGCTGGAGAAGATGTCCCATGAAAACGCCAACTTTCTTTTCCCGAAACGTGACGTTGTCACTGTCGACATGCTCGAAGAAACCTTCAAGCAGCCGTTCCACCGATTCGATGCTTACGATCTGAACGACGTACGGGTGATCGTGATTGACCTGATGGCAGGCTCCATCACATATCGGATCCGAGCAAACCGCGGGGGATCGAAATTTGAAGCCTTGGGTTCTACGACGTGGGGACAAGGCTCCGACGGAGAGTGGCGGATTATCGTGCATCAGGAAACGCTATTATAATCCTTCCCGGGTCCAGGCTCTTTATTTTAGTTTATTTTTAACCATTTTCCTTCTGCTGCTTACTATCTGGCTTTGACGTGCCTTTTTCCCGAGCGCTGACCGTTTGTGCTTTAATGAAAGATGTTCCTCGGCACATGCACAAGGTTATGAAAGTTTCACGCGAACTCTACTATGGCACCACGCGATATCCACAATTCTTGGAACTACTAGTTTATTTATTTTTTTTGTCTCTCGTTTTCTCTCCTTTTTTTTTTTTTTTTTTGAATCGAATCATCCTCATCTTTAATATAACAATGCTAGAATCTTGCCATGCCTAAAGATAAAAATAATGAGCCCTGGGAAGGCTTTATTCTCCCTGTACACTCGGTTGCTGATCCCGACCTGACTCCACGGAAGATCTTGATCGTCGGCGCGGGAATCGCCGGCATCGCCAGTGCTCTTGCCCTCAGCAACGAACTCACCCCCCATGAACCTAACCTCCAGATTACTCTGTTCGAGCGTCATGATGTCCTATCAACCTCTGGGGGTGCTATTAATCTCACCCCAGTCGCACAACGGCACCTGGATCGGCTAGGGGTGCTCACTGAGCTTGATCGTCTCGGACCAGACGGTGGCGCCGATGTCGACGCCATTGAGATCTTCTCCGGCCGCTCAGGCCGCCCTCTCGGCTCCGTTGACTTCGTCGATGCACAAGGAAATGGAATAAACGGCTACAAGGGCCGTCGGGTGATGCGGATTGTCCTCTCCCTGGCCATGTTGCGTGTGGTGGAACGCCACCCCAACATCCGCCTCGTGTATGGCAAGAAGCTCGTCGGCGTCTCGTCTCCTCCCTCTCCTTGTGCCCAACAACAACAACCTCCCCAACAAACTATCCTCCACTTCGATGACCAGACCTCCGCAGCTGGTGATATCGTCCTCGGTTGCGATGGCGTCCACTCTGCCGTCCGCACCCAATTCGTCGCCCCCGACCGTCCCTCCGAATACACCGGCCTCTCTTTCCTCCAGACTATCGTCGAGACCCCCTCTCTTTTGCCCCCTCCTTCGACCTCTCACAGCTACCGCCCAAATACAAGCAGTAGCTCCCTAGCCTCTTCCACAAATTTCACGCGGAGTAGTGCATCGGGACATTCGGCCTCCCGCCCTCCCTTCCGCACCACAGGGCTCGCCCTCTCTCGCCACGGTGACCTCATCGCCAGTTACTGTGACCGCGACCACTCCCACCTCTTCCTCTCTGCCATTGTCCAGATTGAAGAGTCCCTAATCCCCCGCTACAAACTCGATTGCCACACTGACCCCCGAGACCGCGTCGCTATCCATAATGCCCTCCGCGAGGAAATCCGTCTGCGTTTCTCTGGTGCCGGACTCCCCTGGATTCGGGAGGTGGCTAACCTCCCCGTGAATTGGGTTCTCTACCCCGTCCACCAGGTTCGGCCGGGAGGTCGGTGGTGGAGGGATCGGGTGATGTTATTAGGTGATGCCGCACATGCAGTAAGTTCTTCTCCATCCCCCCCTCTTTTCAATTATTTTTTGTAAAATCGGATTGCTAAATTGTTAAAAGATGCCACCCCGAGATGAATCTGCCGCGTACGCATTGGACGATGCGATCATGTTCGCACGCATCCTGGCCCACCATAGGGACGAACCGGTGGAGAATATCTTCCGGAAGTTTGAAACTTTGCGGAGAGAGACTGTCGAAGAGGCATTCCGGGCCGCTGGACGGATGTGGCAAACCCATCGGGATATGGGGTTCCTGGAAGGCCGGTGGAAGGAGTGGACGATGCCCTGGGTGTTGTGGAGGGCTAGAGATGGACGGAGTGCGGCATGGAAGTTCGACGCATATGATGTCTGATGAATGAAGGTCTAGACTACTAATAACCCTCCGGCCCTGCACCGTAATTGTACACCCTAAGTTGTATACTAGGGAAACAAAAAAGGAGGGATAAATTAAAGAATTTATAGAGATATATAGGTATAGAAATGTGATAGATAGATTAGCTTAAACTAATATGTACACTGGAACCTATCTTTCACACGCTAAACTAAGAGTTTTGGGGGTAAAGGGCTGTCCCGCTCAACGGTAACGGCAATCGTGCGCAGGACTCAGCAAACACATCGAAAATAACTGTGAATAGGCGCTGTAAAATAGACCAAGTCAACGCTTAGCTAGCTAGCTAATTAACTTAAAAAAGGAGCGAAGGGAGAGAAAAGGGGAGCCTGGAAGCGGAAGGGGAGGGTTTGTGATTTTTAAAAGGTAAGAGTCTGTCCAGCAGTTCCGACAACGGCGGCCTTGACACTTCCGGAGCCAAGCAGCTCGTAGTCGTACTCCATGCTAGTAAGGGTACCCTCAAGGGCCTCGTTTGCGCCCTCACCGAAGTCATTGTCGTTGGAGACAGCGTATCCCTCATCAGTGGAGTACAGTGGGTCACCAACACCAACGAACTGGTTAGACTCAACGAGGACCTGGGCACCATCACGGGTGTTGATGCCATCGCTGCAGTTCTCGAAGTAGCTGTTGTAGATGTGGCCAGTTCCGAAGCGGATGGAGGGGGTACGCGAGTTGATGTTGGACCAGTAGTTGTTGGCGTAGGTGACGCGGAGGTGACCAGTGTCCTCGTCGCCGTTGTTGTCGGAGTGGCCAACGAGGGAGGCCTTCCAGTGGTCGTGGACGTAGGTGTTGGAGACAGTTACGAAGTCAGCGGCGTGGGTGAACTATCATTGATTTTTTCTGTTAGTCTTCCGTCACGTCTTGATTCTTCTATTTCTTGGTTTCTCTTTCGCGGTTATAGGAGGGTGGGGATACAAAGACGTACATCGAGCAATCCGTCATAGTAGTCCTTGTCGTGGTCCCTGTTGGAGGACACATCGCAGTGATCGATCCAGACATTGGTGGCGTATTCTTGTTCATGTTAGAATTTACCGTATTTTGATGCACTAAGCGTTCTGGGGCAAACGTACGAACACCAATGGCATCACCATTGTCAGCAAGGACGTTCTTGACACCAAGGTTACGGATGATAACGTTGGTCTTCTCCTTGA
Source organism: Aspergillus biplanus (assembly GCA_027569045.1). Classification (NCBI taxonomy): domain Eukaryota; kingdom Fungi; phylum Ascomycota; class Eurotiomycetes; order Eurotiales; family Aspergillaceae; genus Aspergillus; species Aspergillus biplanus. The sequence goes on from JAPDEJ010000027.1 coordinate 108,923, forward strand.
CAAGGAGACCGAAGCCCTCCAGAACAGCATCGGAGCTGGCACCGAGGATGCTAGTGTTGCTGCCGACCTTGACCTGGTCAGCGGTCTCTGTGATGGCGCCACTGACAATGACGACCTTGGCCTCGTCATTGGTAACAGCTGCGGTGAATTCGGCGTAGGACGAAACGGTGGTAGTGGTACCGCCGGCACCGCCGGTAGTACCTCCATTCAAGCTGGCAAAGCCAATGGCGGCCTTTCGATTTTATCAAAGTTTGTTAGCAGTTTTCTTTGTATTTTTAACATGGCTCGTCCGGAGAATGGAGGATTTACATCATCAGCGGAAGCCTGGCGCTTGTTCAGCGTAGTGGTGGCTGTAGGAGCTGCCAGAGCCGGCCCCAGACAGCTTGCAACGGCAAGAAGCCACTTCATGTTGGTCATTTTGAAAAAAGGAAGAAGGGAAAAGAAGTATTTGAATAAAATAGGTACAGAAGAAGTGAATCTGGAGTATGTTTAATGAATGGCAGTCAAGCTGTTGAGAAAAGACGACCACAATGATGTTGAAACATTTGGTTTATATAGTTCGATCGAGCTCCCCCATGTCGCCCCCGGGCGTGGCATCATAGGTGGAAGGACTGAAACGATCAGCGCAGGACCTCCTTGATGAGGCAGTATCGACATTGATAATTCTCCGAAGTTCGACCGGGGTAGAGAGCATCATGTGGCGGCCAGGTGGTTTGCTGATGATGCGACACGACAACCCCTGTGAGGCCCAAACACAAGAGGTTTTGAGAAGATCCTCAAAGTGAAGAAACACTTAGCTTTCTTGACGCAACAGGATTGGAGTGATTAAGATGAGACCGGAAAACTTCCACAAATGATCATGGGCTGTTTCAAAAACTTCCCGCCAAGGCGCCAGGGGTGGGAGACTGGGGTTCCTCAGATGCGCTGATCAAAGAGCCTGGCAATGGATTCCGAGAGGTGGAATCTCTCCTCCACGAGTCTTATCCTCGACATGTTACATACCAAAGCGGGGTTTCAATGTCTTGACTCTTTTTTCCCCAGATTAAGGAATGTTCATCTCCAGCCTTACAAGTGCCATGCAAGAACTGTGAGAAAGTGCCCAGCCGGCAATATCCCACGAATCCCGACGATGTTTTGCCAAGAATGATGTAATTATCTTCAGTATAGGGGTGAAGCCTCAATCTATTCTTCAATGTCTCGTTGTCTGATTTATGGAATTGGCAGAATGTCTTGGAGAGGGAGGGTGTGGACCTGTTCGATTCAGTCAGCGATCCCAGCTAATATTCAAAGCCTGGAACATGTACTCCAGAGCAGAATAGTCTGAGCTTACGAGTCAAGAGTCTCAGGCTAGTGACGACGGGGCTGCTTTCCATAACGCCCAGGCGCCCACAATACCCAGCTTCAGCCCGGCGGCCATCCACAGAACGACGTATATGTCCCCCGTGGCCTTCGTAATCCACCCGCCAGCAATAGCCCCAACCAATGTCAGGATAAAGGCCAAGACACGCCTATCTCTCTTCACGTTTTGCCTAAGGAACAACTTCGGATCTGACATTAGATCACACAACAAACTGGTGATGACCACTGTCGGGATCTCGTTGAATCCTAGAGCTCGACTAGCTACAATTTGCCCAGCCGATTGCAGACTCAGCAATACGATCGGCACCTCTTGGCTCCATGCTGGGTCATCTCCGTTGTTTCCGATTCGGTCGGTTGTTGCTCCGGGGGTTGGTCGACCGGCAATCACACCCCCGTGCACCAACCCGGCCGTCATGATAATCATGAGTGTCTGCAAGAAGAATGAAAGCATCAAGGTTCCCCGCCGGCGTGGCCCTAGAAGCCGGTTTAGATGCGCAAAAAGCCATGAGCCGACGATGAAGCAGCCGATCGACGTTAGGGAACGAGCCCAGCCGTAAGGTTGAGGGTTCTGATTCGACGCGCCTAAACCAACAAATATGGTGTTTCCTTTTTCTTTTAGAAGGGAATTAATAAAGCGGGAGGAGGGAAAAAACCTGTCTGCATTGACACAAATGTGTTATAAGCTATGCATTGTTAGAACCGGGAAGATGGTGAGTTGAGAAAAGAAGAGAAGGGGTGGCACCGTTATAGATGGTGCTGTCCACCACACCTGAGCTGAGACAACATCCCATCAGCAGCACATCCGCGTGGTTGGTTTGCAGCTCAGCCACCAGAAATGCCCTTAGAGGACCCAATTTTTTGTCTGTCATTTTGAATTCCCTTTTGCTTTCTCTGCTAACCGTGGGGAAAAGAGGGGGGGGGGAGAGGGTGGGTTCTTTCTGGGTAGCAACTACATTTATCGACCAAAATCTTCCGAGCGGGTGTGCATCCAGCCGAGTCAATAACAAGCCCTCGATAAGACAGACTACCTCCCACCGATTGGATATCGAGTCGAACATCTGCGTGAACGGGACGGCCCGCCCTGGAAAACAGGAGATTCCACACGCCAAGGGCTTGGGCTCTGCATGACATGTCTCCGTGGAAATCGACAAACTCCCCCGATTCGAGGGGGATGAGACCATAGCGAGGATCCTCACCCTATTTGCTTCGGTATCCGCGGAAGGTCCGAGAAGTTGCAAGATATTTTCCTTGCGCGCGCCGATGCCAATGTTCTTGGCCATGCTGACTCCGCCACTTGGATGGCTTGTAACAACACGCAAAAACCATCCAAGCCACTTAAAGTCTTGCCAGGCTGAGAAATTTCCGAACCCCGAGCATTATATGAAGAAACGATATGCATCTATTGTCTTCCCCGGCCTGACCATGCAGTTTACCCTGCACAATCATCTTGCAGAACGCCAATGGCAAGCCATATCGTTCTAACTTCCCCTCTCATCGGAACATGGCCGATTATCTCCGAGTAGCAAGATGTTAGGATAGTCTCGGATGCAATCTATCAATTTTCTGGATAGTGAATTGGCGATATGCTGAAATTGATTAAATCAGCCTTTTCTCACGGGGATTCTTCTCGTATCTTCGGCGTAAAAGTGCTCTCGGCGCTCAGAATTCATGAACAACCAGTGGTCAATATCGTTATCTTGTTTCGGAATACCTGAAGCGTTACCTCCGTCAAGCAATCAGAACATCCCTTGTTTTGAAAAGGAGGGCTAGAGTTACAATTCTCATCACGACATGTCAATTTAAGTCGTTGGTGGGAGAATTTCGGTGCTTGGTCCGACGGATAGATTTGATCCCGAGGGTTCAGGCAAAAAACAAGGTATAAGGTGTATATAAAGGCGTGCTCACACAAGAATGAGCCCTCGAAATCTAAAAGGCGAAATCATCTACTATTAAGTTTTTTTGATCCTAACACGATGAAAGTTGCGGATATTCAAACCCCCACAATGAGTGCCAATACAATCACTATTACAGTGGAAAAGGATGGCTACTACGAAGTCAACGGCACACGGCATGAACCTGTTATCTCCCTGCACATGGTAGCTGGGCCGTCCAAGTTGCGTCGATATCTTAAGGAAACGGACGACCTGATTGTGTGCCCAGGTGTGTATGATGGCCTCTCCGCTCGGATTGCTATGGAGCTTGGCTTCAAGGCACTTTACATGGTACAGCCCCCCTTTGAAGTTTGCATGATTGAATATCGGGTTTCGCTGATGACAAGCAAAGACGGGAGCGGGCACAACTGCGTCTCGTCTGGGAATGGCGGATCTAGGACTTGCCCAGTTACATGATATGCGAACTAACGCGGAGATGATTGCCAATCTGGATCCGTTTGGACCGCCGTTGATCGCCGATATGGATACTGGATACGGAGGTTCGAGAGTCCTGCTCCTTTTGATGGGAATTTTATACTATATTCAAAGACACTAATGGAAAACTATCAATAGGCCCCTTAATGGTCTCGAAATCTGTCCAGCAATACATCCAAGCTGGTGTGGCGGGATTCCACATCGAAGACCAAATTCAGAACAAGCGTTGTGGTCATCTAGCTGGCAAACGCGTCGTCAGCATAGATGAGTATCTATGTCGGATCCGAGCGGCAAAGCTTACTAAGGACAGATTACACTCTGATATCGTGTTGATTGCGCGGACAGATGCCTTGCAGCAACATGGATACGATGAGTGTATCCGTCGCTTGAAGGCAGCACGCGATCTAGGTGCAGATGTTGGTTTGTTGGAGGGGTTCACTTCCAGGGAACAGGCAAGACAGGCAGTGCAGGATCTGGCACCATGGCCTTTGCTGTTGAATATGGTGGAAAATGGGGCTGGGCCAGTGCTTACCACGGAGGAGGCGCGCGAGATGGGCTTTCGGATTATGATTTTTTCGTTTGCATCGTTGGCGCCAGCTTATTTGGGAATAAAGGCAGCACTGGAAAGACTGAAGAGAGACGGGGTTGTTGGAACACCAGACGGCTTAGGTCCGAAGAAGTTGTTTGAAGTTTGTGGGTTGTTGGACTCGGTGAGGATTGATACTGATGCTGGAGGTGATGGGTTTACCAACGGAGTGTGAGAGTTTCTTTCTCTACTTCATTTTCATTTCACTTCTTCCCCTTCTTCCCCTTCTTCCCCTTCTTTCTTTTCTCTCGACTACTCCTGAATGAATTTGAGATGAGTGTATTGGAAAACACACACTGAGTAAGCCCTGTATCACACTGTTTCCGTAAAATCCTTCTGCTTGGCCGAGACCTAGTTGCTCGAGTGAACCGCTTAATCGAATTTTGGGAGACCTTGGATATTCCGCAATTCTGTCACAACTGATGCCACACTTACTATCCTTGGAAAGTTGGTAATCTTATGGGGTTCTCCCTCTAGCAGAGCCTGAATGCCCGTAACGGAAAGCTGAGGTCAGATATTCGATCGGAAATCACCGGGAGATAGTCGTAAGCGAGATTACTGTGCACCAACATGCCAGGAGGACAAAGGAGCCCAAGAGAGTTTGGATGAGGCAGAGGCGGGAGATGAAGGGGACAAAGAAAAACCAAAATTCCAAGGAGTTGGAATATCATGGAGGCAGTGCACTGACGCAGCCCAACACAACATCGCCGGATAAATCGGTGTTCTCCGAGCACCAACTCTCCATGTGCTACTTTCTAAACAGAAGAATAATGTTATATTATTGGTCTATCTATGTAGATCTCGTTAGAAGTTGGCTCAATTTAGTTGACAGATGGAGGGTGAAAACCAAATAGCACCCAATGGAATGAAACAATGGAAATTCAATGCTTCGCCCCCATTCCCCATTCCGGAAAATGCAGCCGTTCTCCAGCTGGGGCCTTTTCTCTCAGCTCTGTTCCCAACAAATCTTCCTGTAATTCAAAAGTCTATTTGCCAATGAGGGATCTATTCCGTATTTTTCCAGTCTAAAAAGATAATCATGGGATCGAATTGATGTATTTGGATATGGGGCCTGAAGCTTACGGGGATCCATCAGCAGCTTTGGCCATGCAGGATTGCCCTAATCCCCTCCAGTTTATATAAATAGACGAATTAGAGCCAATCTTAGAAAATTTAATAGATATAATCATGTCAAGTAGAAAAACTATAGAAACTTCTCTGCCTCTTCCCTCTTTGCTACCTAGCTTTAGTTCGGTGGATTCTGCCTTTAGAACGTTCGATTTCGTGTGTGGAGAAGTTGAGCCCATTACCATCATTGCGCATTTATAACATATCTTGAGGTATTCCCACCGTACAAAATATATGAAAGCGCAAGGTGGTAACACTTTGCGGCCGTACTACCTTTTCTGACATCGCTTTGGGTGGGATGAAACGGGCTGTGCAGTTAGACATCACATCCCTCCGCTCTAGGAAGCATCATCCTTTAGAGGGAAGGAGATTCGGGACCACCAGACCTGTTCGAGTCTCGGAAAGCCTTTTTTTCATACACGGCCGTTAATCCGCGGGCTTAGCAGCTTATGTTGGATAAAAATGTGTGGGGAAAGGAATTTTGGTTGTCGGCCCAGACAATGCACGACACGGTTCCTACGAATGCAGGCCGCCGCTTATGGAGATTAAATTAAAATTAAGGATCGAGAGGGGCTATTTCTGATGGTGCTTGGGTTGTGAGACGTTATTTCTTATTTCCGTCCCATTCGTCTGGGTGTTGGCTGCACAGCCCTCGGATCTGCGAGCGTCCTCGCTCCGCACGTGGATAGAGAGTTATAGGTTCATATGCCAGATATTTTTGCATGGAGGCTCAGCCAAACTGAATGATAAGATTTGTTATTCATGGGTTAAATTTGGAATGAGAAAAGCAATTCAATTACATACGGTGCTATGGGGGATTGGTGGGTATCAATCGATTTCCAGAAACAATGAACATCTTTAGCCCCCCAGCCGGTCGTTGAGGATAGGTACTTCAACTCTTGTAGACTTTATTATTTTCAAAATCAATTCCCAGCTCGCTAACTATCTGCGGATCCAACATCAGATACCTGTTGACCAATAATGACCACCGCAACTGCGATCTAAAGACTATTAGTATGAACCCATTAGAACCGACCCAACTCACCAACATCCAGTACTCACCAGAGCCAAATCCACACCCTGTGCAACTCGCACGTTCCACTTCGGTCGGAAACGAAACGGTGGCCTCTGACCTTCAGCCAATTCTTCCGGGTCTGTAACCCGTTCGATGTAGGCTACCCTCCGATCCTCCACGACCACAGCGTGGACACAGTTGTACAGGTCCTGGGTCCAGACTTGCAGTGCCGTATCATCCCCCGTAAGACTCTGATGTCTGGTATGTCCCATTCCCTGGATCGTATTTCGAAAATGTAAAACAACCTTGGGCGCCTGAGTCGCGACGCGACATTTTGCGGAAAGGATTCTTGTGCCCGTTTCTCCAGGTAATTTCAACTCCAACATGGATGAATTGTACCATCGAGACCGTAATTCATAGAGGGGGAGACCTGTGCGGTCACGGAAAACGCGTCGTTGACCGAGGCTCCATGGGTGACCGTGGACAGTGAACAGCGGAGTCCCGTTTTGTTCGACTATGTAGTCCAGTTGATGCCATGGCTCAGGCCTGTTCCGAATAACGAGGAGGGTTTCTTGTTGCGAAATGGTCTCCCGCCGGAGACCTATGGGCCACGGCGGCGATGTGGGCCGTTGAGAGGACGCCATACATGACTTGGGGGTTCGAGGTGGAAATGGAACCCATTGGATAGAAGGGAAAGGAAGGAGGGAGCTCCAAGATAGGGATAGGAGGAGGGGAGCTTATAATATGTGTATCCATGGTGAAGAATTGCAAACTATATCGGTGAAATTTGACTGGTTGCTTTGGCCGCCCGAGCGAGGCGGATGGTGAGTCTGCCTTGGGGGTTCTGATGTTGGATGTGTTGGGTCAGTCGGGCTGTTGATTGGTAGTATCATTTGGCCCCAATGAGTTTTATGGTCGGCACCGATGAAACGGCAAGGCTGAGGATTAAATTTTGAAAGGGGATCAATGGATTGATCCAACTCGAATCAGTAGCTTCCTGCGCTCTTTAACTATTTATCCAGGTATCAACTATGTCTTAAGTGTGTTACAGGGGTCGACGTTGCGTCCGCTCTCCGTCGCTTCCTTGATCACAAGTATATCGCCCATTGACTCTCACCCCGCACAACTTTCGCAAACTCGTGGCCGATAACCTTGTCAGCTTGCTGTGATGGGTGTAATTCGTCAAACCACAAAAACGACGCTGGGTTGGGTTGTTTCTCGCAGTTCCCACCCGAGGTATCGCAGTTATTTATATACCCCGTTACGTTAGCAGGGGCCGCCAAATACCTCGCTGGATGGTAATAAATGTCCGAAATCTACAAAGTTGGCAAACTAGTCCAAAAAAAAAAATGTATAAAGAGAGGGGGGGAAGGGCATTGGGGGTTATGCTCACCAATCCATACGTGTCCATCACGGCAAGCTTGGCCCCGGGGTATCGGCGCGCAATTATGGTTTCGTACGGCGTCTTGTACCTGAACACATCATTCGCCGTGACTACGGTTTCCCACATCCGATAGCTAATCTCCGTGATGTTACTTCCCTTGTCGGGGAAGTACTGTGTGGCCGCGAGCCCCCCGTTTTCTGGTGTTGCATATTGAGGTAATAGCTGCAGTGGAGCTAGATTCATAATCACAAAGTATCGACCACCGTTGGCATATACCTCATCCAACGCGGCATATATGCATTCAATATAATCAGGGATGGTCTTGTTTTTCACCTGGGCATCGGTGAGGAAGGCATCATTTCCCACATCATTCGTGCCAATCCAGATCGAGTAGACGGTGTCATGCGAAGAAATATCCAGGAATTTCTTTCCCTTTGGTGTGATATACTTGCTGTCGGCAATGTACGCAGGGATCTCATATTCCAGGACGGCAGGGAACGGCGCGTTGATGGCAGAAAATGTGCGCGGAGTGATCTCATTCGAACACACAGCCCCACTAACGGCGTAGTTATAGCGCTTTACACTGGCGGCTTCGGCGGCATAGTAGCCCCAAGAGTATCCTCCGCTAGCAGTGCTGTTGCTCTATTAAGAAGACATCTTTTAGCTTCGTGGAGATAGCTAAGAGCCGAGGTAAGAAGGAAGGGCAAATGTGTGGAAGGAAAAAAAAATTCAATAATGATTAACAAAATGCACTTACCACAGGTTGTTCCCATCCAACTGGAGGCGCTTCTCCACCGTTAATTATAAAGGCTCCTAGCCGTGATTCATCGGTATAGCTGTCTCCAAACGTTACCAAACTTCTCCAATGCGTCGGACCCCAGCTGTGGGGGCGATGAGCTAGTGTTGCATCCAACCCGAGGAGCACAATGCCCAGGATCCGTTGAAGATTACCCATGTTGACGACCAATTGATATCGAGAAAGCTTGGTTTGGAATACCTAAAAAAAATCCTCGGAGTTGGGAACTCTGCTGGTATAAAAGCATCGGCCTTCACAAGCGTGATTTTCTCATTGATCCCCTTTTTCAGAACAAATACGCCCCAACCCCGGGTCTTACCCCTGTAAGGAGATGCGGGGATAGCTCCGGGTGTGGTTAAAAGGGTAAAATCGGCAGTGTTGAGAACTTGAGATTGCCTTTTGATCACGCTCATGTTATCGTTGCCCGAGTCCCTTACATGACTTAATTCGAGCAGGCGATTTTATCCGACCAGAGATGACAAGGCCAAGTGGCTACGAGTGCCTTAATTTTAATTTAGTTGGGTTGCTTGGATATCTTCTCAGCAATAAGTGGTCTTCACGAGGCTTGCCAGTCACTCTTTTTGAACAGTGAATACGACTCATGATGAATGTCATGGCGAGATGGGTTTCCCGCCTTGACGAAGACAGCAGCATAGTTTGCAAAAACCCAGGAGTCCCCTTGCAGGATCTTGCTGAGAGTGAATATCTCAGTTTGATCAAAAGGTGGCAATTAATCATCGCCGGTCTGGAGCTAAAAGGCATCTTATTTTTTCCTGCTGTACCGAGTTTGGGTCCCAATACCCACGTTTATTGCTGGATAATATGAGGGCCATAAATCGATACCAATCTCTATTCTTCTTAATTAACTTTTGTCTTGAGGAGGAGATGATTACTTCAAACTAAATTGAAGTTCACTTGGGATTTAAGAGAATGCAAGTTGGAGAATATTTTGCAGCTTACTTAGATCGGGAGATGATTGAGTGAGCACAGGCACAATTGAGATCGGATCCATGAACCTTGCTTGAGTCTGATTTTTCTGCAGAATCTAGGAAAATATTCACTCGTCTGATCATTCATGGGTTATGTATCGTGTTTTTCTTCTTCGTGTCAGAAAAGAGGTATTACTTACTTCTAGGTTAGCTGCACGTTTTTGACTAATTAATCCAAATCTTAACCAAATCTTAGATTGATGTATTTTCGACTTCCAGGGGTCTCCAACATGAAGATATCTAATAAGTTTTATGTTTATTAGGGGAATTCCGAGTTTTTCTCGGACTCTTCCAGAACTTATATCGAAATTGTTCATGGAGAGGGGAAAATAAAAATGGATGTCCTTTCCCACCAGGCAGCAGCTAGCTATCAACTTTTGAACCGGGTAAAGATATTTGAAGATGTTAGAGATTCATAGATTCGATCTTTTTGAGCTTGGAGGTAAAGGGTAACCCACAGTAGATCTAGCCTTAGGATTGGAACTCATTTCCGTTTTACCATCCACTGTTATTGCTTTTTCTGCTGCCGATCTGCACCTGAAAGCTACAGCTATATCGATCCTTCAGCTCTACGCTTATTTAGGCTAGAAAATTAAGATAAGACGAAAAGGAGGATATTAAAATGGAAAGGAACAAAATTCTCCATTAAAGTGCTGTGATGCTTTTAAGCTTACTAATACAATCGGCACTTCCTGCGAAGCTTCCATGTTGTTTGCAGTGTTTGATAGAAGCGCGGGGAAGATTTGAAATTTTGAATTTCTAAGCGGGGTTGATTGAAGAGCTCAACGAGAAAAGATAAAAAAGAGAAAAATTCTTATTCTACAAAAACCACTATTCAAGGAGAGTACACTACATAGGAATATCTCTCCTGGGTTTTAAATCATTCTTTTAAAATTTCACTCGCCCCTTTCACTTCTGTGCCTACTATATCAACATGTCATCCTCACAACACCCTCACCGTGAGGAGGGAGGAGAGGAGGATGTCTACATTGGGGCTGACGAAGCAGAGGAGATCTTCAATCGCGATGAGGACCACCCCATGGAGTCTGATCCTGAAGATGAAGATCAGCAGATGGACTTCGAACAAGAGATAGCCCTGCAGAACGACTCCTCTGCCCATTTTGACTTGCATAACGATTCTCTCTTCTGCATCGCACAGCATCCTATTCATAACTCCATCGTCATCACAGGTTCCGGAGATGACACAGCATACCTTTTCGATTCCACACCAAACACTGTGCGCCCTGTTCTCCCAGCAAGCTATGAATCAAACCCACAGCCTAGACAGGAGCGAGAGTCTCTAACGCCGATCGCTAAGATGGACGGACATACCGACACCGTGAACGCTGTTGCCTTTACTGAACCGAAGGGTGAATATGCTGTGACGGCTGGATTGGACGGCCGACTGCGCGCTTGGCGTGATACCTCGCCCCAACAGACTGGAATGTCGTGGGCGTTTGTCGCGGAGGCTCAGGAGGCTGAGGAGATTAACTGGGTTGCTGTTTGCCCTTGCGCCAATGGCGAGGAGGAGAAGAAAAATGTTGTTGCCCTAGGCGCTAATGATGGTAGTGCTTGGGTTTTCCGTATCAATCACAACGATACCTCGGAGCCCATTTCTATCATTCAGACCTTTTTCCAGCATACTGGTGCTTGCACGGCTGGTGCTTGGACTCCCGACGGAAACCTCCTTGCGACTGTTTCGGAAGACGGAACTTTCTACGTGTACGATGTCTTTGGCGCTGCTGCCGCCGCCGGTGTATCTTATTCTGCAGGAACTAGCGTCGTTGTGGGACTGACGCCGGACGACCAGCGGTTTGCTGTTGAGGGTGGACTATTCTCCATCGCAATTGCACCCACGGGTGGATTTGCGGCAGTTGGCGGTGCTGAAGGCCATATCAAAATCGTTGGCCTGCCTCGTCTGGCTTCTGGTGGCGGCGCGGGCGCAAAGGGGAAAGGGAAGGGTGCTGGGGCCCAAACATCAGCCGCCACGGCAGGCACCATCCTTGCTGCACTCCAGCCCCAGTCGGATAACATTGAAACTCTGTCATTCTCTGCTCCGCCGCTGACCCTACTGGCAGCGGGCTCGGTAGACGGATCAATTGCCCTATTCGATACCGCTCACCGATTCGCTGTGCGCCGACATATCAAAGAGGCGCACGAGGGTGCTGTTGTTAAGGTCGAGTTCCTCCAGAGTCGCTCTACAGCGAACTCCCTACCTCGACCCAGCCCCTTGGCGGCCGCATCTGCAGGTCAGGGCCGATCGTATCTCCTTACCTCTGTCGGTATCGATGGAGTTGTACGGCGCTGGGACGCCCGTGGAGGTACTGTGGCCGCTGCACAAGGTCTGCTCAACGAGTGGAAGGGTCATTTGGGTTTGACGGAAAATGAAGAAGGGGAGCAGGCTGGTGGTATTATGGGTTTCGTTCAAGGATTCGATGGAAAGAGGGTTGTGACAGCTGGTGACGAAGGTGTTGCTCTGGTATTCGAGGAATAAGTTAATGTCTTTCATGGGATAGATTTGGATGATTTATATAGATGTTAGTGATGAGACCCTGGACAGTATAATTTGAACAAAAAGCCAAAATATTCCCGGCAAAGCCGGGACTTGTAATACACTACCACGGGGATAAAATGGAAAACGAGGAGAAGCCTGTAAACCCGTAGAGTGATATAACACGGTTTTACTGTATCAAATAACAAATGCTATGTACATCCAACAAATGAAACCCAAGCGCCGTCTGTAGAGAGCCGGGGCTGTCCCTGATCACTTCTTCCGATAAGGGGAGAAGTAGCCCTTCTATAGGTAGTATAACACACTCTCTTACCAGCCATCTCCATCAACGAAACGTTCCCCCCACAATAAAACGATTGAACTCCGCGTCGTTGGAAATTCGGGGTATCCATCACATCCTCCCATGTAGTGGCCGCTTAGCCTTAGCCCCTCCTCAATATATCGTACTTTTCATCTTGCGAGCCATAAATGTTTAGTGGTGGCTGTCGCCGTGGTGGTGATCGTCCTTGAGGAAGAAATGTTCATATGCACAGTACCCGGCGAAGGCAACGCTGGCGATGCCGAGGCCAGGGAAGGTTCCCTTGAAACGGTTGAAACGGCTGAAGGGGCCGGTGTATCTCCACGCCTCACTAAGGAAAAAAAAAGTAAGTAACTACCTCTTTATAAGCCAACAAGCGTAATGAACCATACTATCGAGCCCAGGGATCTCTCTTAGCATAAACCGACCGGGGAGAGGCGGCGGCTTTGAACTCGCGGACGTCGAAACCGGTGGGGTTTGGGGAAGGCATGGCGGGCTTGTGGAGGAGCGGAAAAGTTTTTGGTGAACTATTTGATGATTAAAGGAGGAAAGGGAAGGATCTGCACCAATTCACACAAGACCCAGGACACAATGGAAGGCGGACGGCGGACGGTTAGGCTTGCGGATAGAGGTTGAAGTTGAAGCTGTGAGAACTTGGGCTTGGCACACTAAACCGTAAACGGAAGTGGAAAGCTCTCCGCCTTCCGTTTCGCTCTCTGTGGTGTTCAGCGCGAAAAAGACCCGACGACCGCAGCTGTTCGCTTCTGGCTCCCCCTCTCTTCGCTCCAACAGTCTCCATTTCAGATGCATGACCAGCACCCCTTGTTGCACTCGACACCATGCCCCCTCCAGTCGGCAGATACGGGCCTACTGGCCTAAGCGGCCCTTATTCCCATTTACAACAAGCCCATCTTCAACAGCAGCAACAACCCCAGCATCATCCAGCTCACGCCCAATCCAGCAACACAGCTTTACCACCTCCCTCCCTTGGCGGACATCCTGGCTTCGCAACAGGCAACCCGAACACTAACATCAATCCCTTTACGTTATCCGGGGCAGGAATTGCGAACGGAATGTCGGTGGCGGGATTTGGGGGCGCTGGGGATGGTGGAGGGACAGGCCTTGCGAGCCATGCTGCGCAAATGGGCTTCGCAAGAGGAGCACAGATGCAACAACAACAGTTGAACCAAACGCACGATGGTCGGCTTACACTTGACGGCAAAGTAGGAGGTGTAAAGACCCGAATAAGGGACGTCTGGAAGCACAATTTGGCTCAGGAGATGGCCGTGCTCCGACAATTGGTGGAGAAGTATCCCTACATCAGCATGGTAAGGCTTTTTTGGAGATGCTCGGATTTCCCCTTTTGAGGAGCTTCAATCTCTCTCGAGCTATATCGAGGCTGATCATCCTGCGCAGGACACCGAATTTCCGGGCATCGTCGCACGCCCCATCGGAGCCTTTACGAACAAGGCAGATTATCATTACCAGACTTTACGGTGTAATGTCGATTTGCTGAAAATGATCCAGCTTGGGATTACACTCTTCTCTCCTGAAGGTGAAGTGCCTCCGCCCAATGCCACCGATGCGAACGGACAACCTCTTGGGAATAGCGTTGTGCCTGCGCCGTGTACGTGGCAGTTCAATTTTCGATTCTCTCTAGAGGATGATATGTACGCACAAGAATCAACGGCTATGTTGGCTAAAGCAGGAATCGACTTTGCTACACATGAGAAGAGTGGTATTGATCCATTCGAGTTTGGTGCCCTCTTAATTAGTTCCGGTCTTGTACTACTCGATGACGTCCATTGGGTTTCGTTCCACTCCGGCTATGATTTCGGCTACTTGATGAAGATCATGCTCTGCAAACCTCTTCCAGAAAACGAAGAAGAGTTCCACAAACTTCTAAATATCTTCTTCCCGTCTCTGTACGATATAAAGTACTTGATGAAACATGCGGGACGCAATCAAGCCGTAAATGACTCCCCACTGACGCCAGCTGCAGCTCAGATTCTAACCAATCTTGGTCAGAAATCGGGACTCCAGGACATTGCAGATGAACTCGGAGTGAAGCGCGTCGGTATTGCTCACCAGGCAGGGTCTGATTCCCTTGTGACGGGCGAAATTTACTGGAAAATGCGCCAACTCGTCTTCGGTGGTACGATCGACGAATCCAAATATTCTGGTCAGATTTGGGGTCTGAATGGGCAGATGCCGGCGTTATCATATCATATGCAGGCGCAACAAACACCCAACTTGAACGGAGCCACAATTTACTCCGTTTCCGGTACCCCTAGTACCCCAAACGTTGGCCAGACTGGCGCTGGCACCCAAACGCCTCAGCACGGTACACTGACTCCCGGAGCCACGGGAGGAGTTCTTGGACAATTTCAACTTGCAAAGTCATAAGGTCGACAGACCTAGTCTAATTTTATTCCCCTTGTCCCAGATGTACGTCTGGTTCGAACACTTTCAAATGGATCTCCTTCTGTGGCTGACTCTATTTCCCCTTGATTCGATTTGTATAGGCTCTTTTCCTTGCCCTAAAGCTGTCAGCTCCCGAGATATCTACATTTGTTATTAACTCTTCGCTCATGTGGTAGAAGTTGCCTTATCCGGGCAAGGAGATGGGGAATTGATACGACTTGATGGATGTACATAGCATGCGGTCTGCCCCTTGTCATGTCCCAGTTATCTTCTCTTGGTGTCCTTCCAATGTTCGCACGCTGAGGCCGTTTATGTTTGTTTTGTCTCATGCATGGAATCCCATCCCCTCAAATGCGTTTGTGCTGTTTTGGAGGGGTGGTCGCAAAGGGTGTATGGTGTTGTTTGTTCGGATGGAATATGATTTTGCTCTACGGGCGTTTATACGGCTTTATATCTTCCCCTATACGTTCCGTGCGTGCATTGATTTTGATTTTCCCCTCTATAGATGACGGTAGGTAGAAAATGGATTGGATCTATTTCAACTTGTTTCTCGTGTCCTCTTTTACCTTAAAGATATTGGGTCATCCATTTTATACCAGCCATGTAACCTATGGCAGAAATCTTATTAGCATCGCCACTCATCCAAAGGGCATAATAGAGAAAAATGACGGGAAATAGCTCACCCTGTCGCATCACAACACTACACATAAATACCTCCATCGGCCTCACACCCCCGTCCAATTCCACGTGGCCTTTCCCCGTCGTCATCCCCTGGACCTGCAGTTCATCCCTCAAAACCTCCTCCGAGGGGGCGTTAGGGTTATCAATTTTATTCCCCAGAATCAAGACTGGTACTTTCCTCTTCCTCGACCTATCCCGCTCCTTTAAATTCTCGCTTTTAAGGAGCCTGTGTAGCTCTCTCCTCGCTTCCATAAGGAAGTAGGAATCACAAGCAGAATCGACGACGAATACGACTCCGTCCGTGAGATGGAAATTCTCGTCGGGCAGATGGCGGGATGCTGTGTCGTAGATGACATAACGGGTATTGAATGTGAAGATGCCAGTTGAGTGGAATGCGTAATGGCGGGAGTATGCAGTTGAGGTCAGTTCCTACTGTCTTGTCTTCCGGGAATGGGATGGTTAGGGTCATTGATACTTCGGTACGGGTCACAAAAATCCTTATCGAGCATGTACCAAAGGGTAGATTTGCCGGAGTCGCGTCGTCCTGCGAGTACCAGACAAGATTGCTTAGTGCAGAGGTAGGTGAAGTAGGGGGCTAATGGGGCAATTATTAATATCGAGCTGGGGTCTTTATACCCTCATGGTATTCACATATGAGGGTGCTATTGGAGAGATTTTGACAGTGGACTGACTTACTTGATTTGTGTAGAAGAAAGAGGATGGCTGCAAATATAAGCGAACAAATGATATATTCATTTGTGTAGACCATGGCTGTATATCGGCAGCCGCAATCTAGATACGAGTAGAAGATGAGGGGAAAAAGACACAGTGATGGAGAGATTTATATACCCTCAGATCATGCTGTGGGGCATTTGCACTGCCACTTTTGCCTTCAGGTAGCTCCTCGAAGGCAGCTGGCATCTGTATACGAGGCGACCTCATTATTTCTTCTTCGTGCAACGTGGTGGGGAGACAAGAATTTAAGAGATGGAATGACAAGAGGAGCGCTGACTTTTGAAGTCTAATTCATAATAGGATATTAATAGAATTTGTTATGACTCGGCCGCAAAATTTTTTATTATTAAGAGTTTTGGATACGTGGTAGGCCAACTAGATGAGGCTTTTGGAGCCAAATTTGCCAAAAGATAGTTTTCAAAAACCAGGATGGTGTTCTGGACTTAGAAAGTCTAATTAACAAGGGCTCTCACTTTGATAATTCTATAAATAAGGGTTGATTGTAAATAAAATTAGTAGAATAAGGAATATTAATTACTAGATATAGGCTCTTATATGATACCACAGTGTGTATGTGTAATTATATCATTTGGCATACTCCTCTTTCACTTGAATATTATTCATTGATCAATAGGTACTATAGAGAATATCGTGAGGGAATAAGAGCCAACTTCTGACATTACTCAACCTCCCTTTAGCACAAGGATGCGAAGGGATCCTTTGTCCCATCTTCTTCCTCATCCCAAATATATTCAATTTCCTTCATGATACTTCTCGCAATATCTATTCCATATATCTCTCGCACAAAAGCCAACGTCGCATCAATCCCTGCACTCACCCCCGAGGAAGTCCACACATTTCCATCCACCACCCACCTCGCCTCTTTCACCCAATTAACCTCTTTCCTCAATGCTGAAGTTGACTTCCAGAGGATCTTGTTCGTGGTTGCCCTTTTTCCGTCCAAGACCCCAGCTCTCGCCAACACACCCGCCCCGTTGCAGACGGAGATGATGTATTTTACCGAGGGATATATTTTCTCCACAAACTCGATGACGGGCTGGATGATGGTTGGGAACCGTGTCCCAGCACCCCCTGGGACTATAACAACGTCTATCTTAGCACTCCCTTTTGAAGCCGACGATTCATTGTTTAGAGAAGCGAGGAAATCGCTCAACGTCCCCGTTGGCACTACTTCCTGAGAACACACCGATCCTGTTCGATGTGCGGTGGGATCTGGGGAGCGGGTCGAAACAGGCTCAAGTGTCGAAGCTAGGATGGATAACTGAATTTGTGTCTTTGAAGAAAGAACATTCAGGACTTCCAAGGGCCCGAAAACATCCAGGGCTTCGAAGCCGGGAAAAAGGATCATGGCATAGTGCATGTTGTTAGATTGTGGCGTGATCTGGGATGATAGAGGTTTTTGCTATTCTAAAGGCCGCCAAATCAAGAGATGGCTTTATTTTTTTTGTGTGTATATATCCTTTCCTTTTTCGATAATAAACTCGGCGAAAATGCTGGGGAAACAGTCCCGCTTTTATTTTCTTGAGTCATTTGGCCTGCGAAGCCGAAGTCCGGTAACTCCGGTTAGGGAGGCAATCGTTCATTGACTTCAAGAGCTTGGCATTCTGGACCTTTCAGCTATGGACATGGTGGGGCTGTGAGCATGGACAAGATTCAATCAAGAAATGGATTGGTTATTGACTAAGAGGAAATATAGAGGATTGGATTGCAATATTAAAAGGTATGCCAAAAGCCTTCCCCGACAAACGCAATTATATGGAAATTACACTCCACTTTGGGCGAGACCTCAAGGAGTTGGAGGTGGCCTCTTCCCGCTTTCCAGCTCATTAATTCTTCGATTGTCGCTCAGCTCCGTTGTTCCTGAGTCTCCTGGCTTGAGGGTAGCATGAAAAAGGCCTAAGTCACTCCTATGGAGTTGAAACTTGGCTTCTGGGTGCAGCAGCAAGAGAGTTAACGTAGTAAATTTAGGTGGAGTAGGTGGTGGGCTTACCATACGCGGCCAAAAGTATGTGCTGGCCCATCTCCCACTCGAACAACTACTAGTATAAAGTGACATTACCCCTGAATAATAATGTAGAAGCCGATATAGATTTGCAAAAAGTTGATATCATGTATTTGCTAGGATCCCATTCTTATATTGCCTACAATTTGTTGCTAGAGCCAGACGGGCCCTGATTATGTCTACATGTCTACGCAGCTTGCAGACCACTTTCACCAAAACTTACTGTTTCTCCGTGCCTTGCGAGGCGTACGTCAACCGCTCCCGTCACCTCTTTTATGCCTTCGAAAACATCTAATATGTGTTGAAAGTAACCCACCCCGAGACGCTCAAAACCCCCAGCGAGCATCCCTACGACGCCCCCAACTCCTGGGATCCCCGCATAGGATTCAAATATTAGAGCGCCTGAATCTCCAAGCTCAGCAAAAGGGGCTCGGTGGGATGATCCAACCATGTGCTCGACGGTCACAACATCGACATTCCTGCCATTTTCGTCTCTCCGTGTCGTGATCATGGCTTGCTTTACTCCCCCGTATGGACCGGTGGTCAACTGGGTAGTCCTCCCAGTCTTCGACACGGCGCCGAAAGCTTTTGGATCAGTTGATACTGGCATTTCGAACCGGATGATTTCCGCAGCTCCGTGCCCATATGCATATACCTACCAATTGTAGTTGGTCAATACCGTTATTTTGTCTGGTAGGAGGAAACAAACCCACTTTGCTGTTCCCCTGACGATCTGGGCGCACTTCAACTAGCGTCCAATCTCTGGTAGAAGGCAAGATATCCTTTCCGCTCGAGCAAATTTTTGTGCGATACAACCCACTTCCCCACGCAACCTTGCCTAAATAATATTTACTCGGGTCCAAAAACCTTTGAAGACAGGCCTTCGACCTCTCTCTCTCTTGAATCATCCCGGATATCCGCTTCTGCTCCAATCTCTCTTTGTCCGTCGCAGACGCCTCGCCCACTCCTAGGTCTGCTAGGCGAATTCTATTCCAAATGTCGATGTATTTATCGTCCTGTAACGCCACAATCTGCCTTTCTAGGGCAGTTATTTCTGAATTAAGGTCTTGCGGGCTCGGTTGATCCACTCTGAGCAGCTTGTCTGCTATTGTATCGTTCTTCGTGATTGGTGAGAATTTCCACGTTTCAAAGGCCATGGGAAAATACCGAATCAGTGGAGATCACAATATACCTATGATCGATTGAAGGAACCTAACTCACCCTGTGGAGCACCCGGAACCTGATTTAGTTTCTCTCTATGGTCCTTCAGCGGATATATCGAATGGAAACATGCTAACCCGTAACGTTTCCAATCGGACGAGCTGGGGAAGAGCAGTTCCACCAGTCCACCAAGGGTTGATGCCTGGGCTGTACTGTCTCTTATCCCTATGCTAACTCCAGGGGATACTTTCTGACTGAGTGCAGCTTCCGGCAGCCTAGAGCCACGACGAGGCGTGCAGGCTTTCCAATGATCCTCCATAAATATAACAGCTATGTCTAACTCATTGAAATCCCTCAAAATCCCCGCAAGCTGTCGTACATCCTGGTCAAAAGTGCGACCAGTCCCTTTCTCCACTGTTACGATCACGGTGACCGGGTTTCCAAGTGGATCCGTTATGTCTCTCCCGAACCGCCAGCGCTGAAAAGAGGTCCACTGGGAGATATCCATCCAGGTCACAACACAACCAACAATCTTATCCCACTTTGGCCCTATTGTATCCGAAGGTAGTATTGGAAGACAGGATGGTGGGGTGAGCAACTCCTCATCGATGATTTCGATAGACATAGAGCCAAACAGCTGCTCATCAAGATAACCATCTAAACCCTCACCGATGAGGCGCCAGTCGTGGCTAAAATTGGTCATTCGAGGAGTAACGATTAATAGGGTGGTTATTGGGACCTCCTCCGGGTCGACCTTTGATTGCCGTCCGACGAAATCAACAGTGAGATACTGGAAATTCTTCCTGTGGAGTACCTGGTGGACTCTTTGGAGGAGGACCCACCCCGCGAAACGTAGTCGGTAGTATTCACAGTAGCTTGGGTGGACGGGATGGATTGTCGCAGGGAGTGAGCATAAATAGGGACCGCCGGCTCGACGTTCCGATTTGATGAATCTTCTAAGATCGATATCTGTCTCTAAATCAAACACGGGAGATGCCCCAGGTGGGGGTTTGTAGCTTAGCGCGTGCGCTGTGGCTCGTCTGTAAGCTGATGAGGTGGCCATATTGAACATATACTCGGGTTACGAAATGCTAGTCAATGGTAAAGATAAAATGGAGTGGAACATCCGGAATAAAGGGGGATTAGTATACTTAAAGTGTTCCTGGAAGTGAATAATGCTCGGTTACCTGGTTCTCCTGGTCATACTTGGCGTCACTCTCGTACTTGTTGTTGGTGGAGTCTTTTAGTAAGGTTAAGCTTAATTCTAAAGACTGTTTCATTCGCACCTTCCAACAAATCATGCTTTGACTCTCGCCTACCTACTTTGTTTAACCTTCCGCTAAAAAGTTACCTCCTTTGCGGGCCCTTGGATTAAGAACTGCCGTTACGGAGCTAACGTAAGTGGGCCATATTCTATGTCAAATCGTTGATACGGCCATCAATGATAAACCCGCGGATCCCCCGGAGGAGCGTCATTGCGATTACCCTGTCAGGATCAGTGGCGAGAAACGAACCACTAAGTGAGATGTTGCAAGTATGCTAAGTGCTACTATCAGTGGGTGTGCATATCCGAATACTTTAGGTAGGTTTGGAAATCTATAAACCAACCCTCTGCGTCTGTCGAGAGACCCGTAGGGCGATAATAATGTAAAGATCTAGATTGCAGAAAATCCTCTTTTCATTGTACTATGATTTAATATAAACTGGCCCTAATTTCCAGGCGTTGTCTCCACAATTCCTGGAAGCCGCAAAAGAAGCGAAAAAGAAAGGAATGGCAGAAGAGAATAGCATGAATAGATTGAAGGAACTAGACGTTTTGTACAATGAGAGTAACTCGAGTGGAGCATGTACTAGGAATGGTTAGGGGTCCTCAACGGCAAATTAAAACATTAGGTTTCGTGGTGAAAAGTGCACCAAATATAAAAGACAGTGTGAACTGGGTATGAATAGCAGGTATAAAAAGCAAGAGTAACACAAGGAAATCGTACAGGCCCGCCAGGTACTAATATGTCAATTACCTTTCCCACTCAGACGATCTATCACCCCCACTATCAATTCCTTCAAGATCTTGATCTCATCCTCCTGTCCCCTTTCCTTTTCTTTCAATCTCTCTAACTCTCTCTCAAAACCTGCTAACTTCCCCCTCAGGGTGGCTACATCATGTGAACTCTCGCCTAAATCGCTTGTCGAGTCGCCTGGGCTCTGTAGCTTTTGATCCGTTTCTCGGCGTCTTCGCTTCCTTCCTGCTTCGAAGGCAGGACTAGACATTTGGGAAATGGTTTCACCAAAACTGGAATTCGATGCTGTATCGCTACCGATAGAAAGGGCAGATGCGTTGGGTTGGGTATTTGGCGGAGTCTGAACGAACTTTCCATGGCACTTTTTCAAATGTTGATCTCGATTATCCTTGCGAGAAAACGGTTCAGTTGAGCGACGGCAGGAAGGTTCAGGACAGTAAAAGTTCTTCCTCTTTCCCCGGCTGCACACTCTATGGACAGACCATTGATGGCGCTCTAAATCTCCTTTGCAGGCAAAAGCGTTGCTGCATCCATCTTCGAAGCACTTGTTGGGTCGCTCGTGCCTATCCATGTGTTTTCTAAAAATGGATGTGGTCAGTTTTGGCCGTCATATGAGTATGAAGGTATCGAGAGATCAGACGCTGCGACCCCTTGGTATGGATAGCGGCCCGAAATTCGGTTCAACAAACTAACCTCAATTCATAGTGTTTTTCGAACCGAAAATTTCCGCATTCTGCGTACGGACACATGAGATGTTGTGAGGGGTTTCCGTGAACGCCTGACGACTGGTGAGTCGTTGAAGATTCCTGCCTGGTTATTTCCATGCCTTGGCTTCCATTCTGCATGTTGTTTTCAGATCTGTTCGACTCCTGGTGGCAAAATTGCACCCGCTCCGGCTCAATATTGGTATCAAAGACATTAGGTGCCCACGGCTCGGGCCAATCCAAATTCCAATCCATAGGATTTCCAGAAATTCCATCCTCATCGGGCTGCCAAACAACTGTCTCATCAAAGGGTAACGGCCGCACATTATCTTCCAAAGCATTCCGGATTGTGACAGGTGACGGTCTACTGGCTGATCCTTGCAATCTGCGGGGAAAAGGGGGGAAAGCTGTCGAGGTGTTCGCCATAACTTGAAGAAAAAAAAGTTTTTTCTTTGCGAAAGTAGCAAGGCGAGCCTCGGTTGCGTCGAGTCCTTGGATGTGGGATGAGGATCGTGAGAGGCGTAACACCTGCATTCTATGTGTTAGTATATACGGTACAACCCAATAAACGAAAAGATCTTCAAAAAGGAAAAAAAAAGGGATTTCTCCAAGTCCAGTCGCTGTTCCTATAGTTTGCGGTTTTCCAATTTTCTTGTGGGTCAAGAAGCTTGTTCAGGAGTAGCTTCTGAGAGCTGCCCGGCTGGTTAGCTAGCTCTATATCGGGCCTCCAATATTGAGGAGTGGTTCTCCTTTGAGTCCATTTCTAGTATGCAGTTCAATATAAAGCACGGTGGGGCGTGCAATTCCTGTCAGGTCCAATGTGGTATAAGAGTATCCCAGTGGCTTTAGAGGTCCAAAATAACTGAGCTGCGAGCTCCAAAATATCCAGGGGAACATAACAAGGTCCCAGTGGCTCCATATTCTGGCCTGGACTACCACGGATGTGGTCAAATTGCCCGGTGGAAATGGCTATTCCCCAAATTGTGGCCTTGTTCTCATCTATCCAAGGGTGCCTCCTGGCCCTGGACTGGGGTTGGTACAAGACCATACACATTCTTCATGTCACCATGGGATCATGTTTGGGTGTACTCACTCCTAGTCTTACACTATAGAATCGAAACAGATGAATTGAGAAGGTAAGAAGAGAACGCAGACTCTATTGCAGGAAGGATTGACAGTCCTTTTTATCTCCCCTTGCCCCCCTTCTTCCTGGCCTCCTCTTGCCTAGCCTTCTCCTGAGGCTCACATTCAAGGCAAACACCCCATTTTGCCTCGTTCTATTTTAATATGTGGGAAGTCTGGCTTTGGGCACCTTGGGTTAACTAACGATCTTTTGCTTACATACACAAAATACCGGCTGTTGTACAAATCAGATTTGTTCATTTCCTGGTCAGCCTTGGGTAGAAATGACTAGTGCGTGTTCGTTGGATGTGTGGGTGGTGTGTTGAATTTCGCAGCCTTCTGGGCAGTGCAACTCCTGGCGGCTCAAGGATTTCGATAGGCAAGGCAAAATCAACACCCAAGGATCATTTTGGGCACGAAATTGTGTTCATTGGGCGACTATCGCTCCTTCATACCGTTTATCTTTACTTTTTCGAGGCTCGAGCGGGCCGCCCAAGATGGGAGGAATCAGCCGTAGGCTCCCCCAGAAACCAAGTTGAGCTTCGCCTTCCGGGGTACAAAGTCCTGCAGCCTCACCCCCCATAGTGCTGACACCGGTGAGAGGAGGAATGCAGAATCCGAGATGTTGCTTTATCTCATTTGCCTCGTTTTGTAAGATACCCCTTACTGATACGACACCCCTAACCGAGGATATCAACTTGGCTCTCCATTTGCAGCAAATCTGGAGAACATTGCCATAATTATTGTCGGAAAGAACAAAATTAGGATTATGAGCTTAACTTAAGCTCTATAGCATGTTCTCGATGAAGCCTCAGGAAGAGCGGGTGCTGAATAAATCTTTTCCAAAACCAGAGCTCAATCCAGTGAGTTATGCCCCAACGCTCTTGGGGCAACTCAAGTGCGCCCTAATTCAAGATCGGGTCTTTTCATGATAACGGCCTTGTAAAATAAAGTATCACCCTTCTTTCTCATTTCCTCAGTTCAGTTGCAAATCATCTCGGCACCAACCCCACATCTCTCCCTCTTTCTATCTGCGGAGGCAGCCGAGGGTCTCGGGTAGCTTGAGGATGTAACTAGCAGCGGCCGTTACAAAACTCCCTTACTATTTTTTTTTTATATAAATGTGCGATGGTAAAGTATCACCTCACAGTCTGGAGTCCGGAAATACAAGAAGCAGCGAAATAAAAATGTCAGTAGACTTGTCGGCCCCTCCCTTCAATCGGTACCCAGCATGGGTGATCGAGAAACTCCGCCCCATCGCCATCGAGAAGATCCAGGCGGTGCATAACTGGGTGGAAGAGGAATGTATCCCAGCGGATTCGATAATGAGGGCTCAGCTCGCACAAGACCGCTGGCGCACCCCGCCATTAATGCACGACCTACGTCAGAAAGCCAAAAGCCGTGGGCTTTTCAACCTCTTTCTGCCTCATCATTTCCCAGAGTCCCCGGGGCTCACAAATTTGGAGTATGCATGCTGCGCCGAGATCATGGGTCAAATCTACTGGGCAGCCCAAACAATGAACTGCCACGCTCCGGAAACAGGCAATATCGAGTTACTAGCCAAGTACGCCAATGAAGAGCAGAAGGCGCGCTGGCTACGTCCCCTTATGGAAGGGGAGTTCTCATCCGCGTACTCCATGACAGAGCCTGAGGTAGCCTCCTCAGACGCGACCAACATTGGAATCCGCATGGAGCGTCAGGGTGATGAGTATGTCATCAACGGAAGGAAGCTATTCGGCAATGTCTCGTGGAATCGGGAGATGAAGTTGTTCATTTTGATGGGGCTGTCGGATCCGAACAACCCTAATCCATGGAACCGCCATTCAATGCTACTCGTACCCGCTGACACACCGGGGTTGACGATCAAACGCAACTTGACTATCATGGGATATGACCATGCCCCCGACGGTCATGGAGAGTATGTCTATGAGAACGTACGAATTCCTGCTGCCAATGTGATCCTGGGCCCGGGGAGAGCGTTTGAGATTGCGCAGGGCCGTTTAGGTCCCGGTCGTATTCATCACTGCATGCGGTTGATCGGACAGTGCGAGCGCGCGTATGAGTACGCTCTGCTCCGCGCCACAGATGAGCGGAAGAAACCGCGCGGTCGTCTCATCGGTGATTTCGATAGCAACATCGAGCGTCTTGCACAGATGCGGCTCGAGATGGACGCTCTACGTCTCGTTGTCCTCAATGCCGCCAGCACGATGGATATCCATGGCAATAAAGCCGGGAGATATGTCATTGCGCAGAGCAAGATACTGGTGCCTGAAGGGGCTGCGCGCATCATCGACGAGTGTATGCAAATATACGGCGGTCAGGGTCTGACGCAACATACTCCCCTGCCCGAGATGTGGACGTACGCCCGCTTTGTGCGTTTGGCGGACGGCCCGGACGCTGCCCACCGTCACCAAGTGGGCAGAGAGCAGTTGAAGGGAGCCGCCGCAATACGGAAGCGGCATACTCGATACTTCCACATCGCACAGGAACTAAAGAAACGGTTCGGGATGGAAGAGGAACTGGCGGGGGAATGCGCGTGGGAATATTTGGACCTAACATCTCACAAGGCTAATTTGTAGGAGCACCATGTTCAAGAATACTTGTAAACGCATCGTCAGATGGGTTTAGAGAGGTAGAAGAGTTCTATACAAGAGGTTGGTCAATTGGGAAGAAAACTGAATGAAAAACTACATAAACCCTCGGGCACCGCATCTTTTATGCCCCAGAATAAGCCAAAGAGATAGAAATCACTAGACCCTAAACAACTGTTACTGCGTATTCCCTTTCTTTTTTTTTTTTTTTTTTCCTTCTCGTTGTCAAGAATATTACATTGTCCACCAGGGGAGCCCATTCTGGGAGCATAATTTTATAGAGCGGAAAGGCTATTACTCTTGGCAAAAATCCTATTTAACAGGTATAAAATTATCCATATAGGAAAAAGACCAAAGGTCAATAATTACCCAGGCTACTCAGCTTCGAACAGTCAAGGATAGAGGCCCTGGAATCGTGGATCGGTGCTGTTTTTTAGTAGTTATTGAAGGGCTCCAAAAGGCTATAGGCGTCGGATGGATATGTTTCTACCAATCTTGGGGCCAAATTCCGTGTCCTTGTGAGTTAGTTGAGTTACACTTGTCAAACAGTGAGAGGAACCTGACCCTCCGGATTTGTTACACAGCTGGGGAGTAGTATGGCGGGGAGCTATCTCCGCATCTTGTTGATTGGGTCTAAACCCATCATTAATAACAGCAGCTTGTAACCTTATCCAACACCACTACCGGGTTTACGCTTCGATATTTGTCAATTCCCGTTGAGAAAAGCGACCGAAGCTCCCAGTCCGGCCGGGTTCCCTTCCTGCATGGGGAGGATCAACACGAGCTGCCGCGCTAGACCCGAACAGGAGAAGGAATCCGCGCTGGCAGGGCATCTTATCGCTCACCGTCTTATCGGACGCTTCCATTGTCCGCATCGTCTGCAGGTCGAACAGCCATCCAGGAGCTTATAAGCTGCCAACAATCCCCAAGTGAGGGGGTTTTCGTTCATCATTCTTTCCTTCGGATCTCCTCTTTTATCCTATCTTCTTTCTGTGGTGGTATCCTCACATCGGATCTCAATATTGGCCACAACACCATCGCTGTTGAGCATCATCCGTATACTTCGTCCGTAGGACACCCCTCCTATCCGAAATCGTTCTTAAACGCCCAAACCAACATCAATAAAAATGGTCCTCGACCGCCTCCAGCAGTTAACCCTGCAGGTTAACGCCACCTCTCCCACCCCGCATCCTTTGGATCCTCTCTCGACTGCTGAAATCGACACTGCTGTTGCCATCATCCGCAAGGAACATGGCAAGGTCAACTTTAACGCAGTCACTCTCTATGAGCCTCGCAAGGCAGAGATGATGGCATGGCTCGTGGACCCTGCAAAGGCTCCTCGTCCCACACGTTGCGCCGATATTGTTGCCATTGCTCCTGGGGGAAAGATCTACGATGGAACCGTCGACCTGGAGGCTAAGAAGATCCTCGACTGGAAGCATACGCCCGGCGTACAGCCTTTGATCACTATGGAAGACCTGCAAGAGGTTGAACACATAGTCCGTAAAGACCCCAAAGTCATCGAGCAGTGTGCGATCATTGGTATCCCGAAGGAAGACATGGACAAGGTTTACTGTGACCGTACGTTTGTGTCCCAGCCCTACTATTCATGGTTTTCTCTAATGCAGAATAACAGCCTGGACAATTGGATACGATGAGCGATTTGGCACAGACATTCGTCTGCAGCAGGCTCTCATGTACTACCGCCCCCACGTCGATGATTCCCAGTACACATACCCATTGGATTTCTGTCCTATCTACAACGCCGAGACAAAGGAAATTATTCACATCGATATCCCACCAGTTAGACGCCCTATTAGCAAAGCTGCACCCAACAACTACCACCCAGAAGCTATCGAGAAAGAGGGTGGTTATCGAACGGATATAAAGCCAATTCACATTACCCAGCCAGAGGGTGTTTCTTTCCAGATTGACGGCCGCACGATTAATTGGCAAAACTGGAATATCCACGTTGGCTTCAACTACCGCGAGGGCATTGTTCTCAACAATATCACCTACAACGACAAGGGCAATGTCCGACCTGTTTTCTACCGTCTCTCGTTGGCCGAGATGGTTGTCCCGTACGGAAACCCCGAGCATCCCCACCAGCGGAAACATGCTTTCGATCTTGGAGAGTATGGCGGTGGCTACATGACCAACAGTCTCTCCCTTGGCTGCGACTGCAAGGGCGCCATCCACTACATGGACGCTGCGTTTGTCAACCGAGCTGGAGCCAGCACGATTGTCAAGAACGCCATTTGCATCCACGAGGAGGATGCCGGCATTCTCTTCAAGCACACCGATTTCCGTGACGAGTCCACGATTGTTACCCGTGGCCGTAAACTGATCATTTCCCACATCTTCACCGCTGCCAACTACGAGTACTGCGTGTACTGGATCTTCCACCAAGACGGCACCGTCCAACTCGATATCAAATTGACTGGTATCTTAAACACTTACGCCATGAACCCCGGTGAGGATACTCATGGATGGGGTACCGAGGTCTACCCTGGAGTCAACGCTCATAACCACCAACACTTGTTCTGCCTTCGCGTGGATCCTAATATCGACGGCCCCAACAACACTGTCTTCCAGGTTGATGCCACCCGTGGTCCTGGGGAGGTTGGAAGTGTAGAGAACAAGTACGGAAATGCTTTCTACGCCAAGAAGACCAAGTACACAACTCCTCTCGAGGCCATGTCGGATTACGATGGCTTCACCGGACGAACATGGGAAATGGCAAACACCAACAAGCTCAACCCTTACAGCAAGAAACCCGTGTGCTACAAGCTGGTCAGCCGTGAAGTTCCGCCGCTCCTCCCCAAGGAGGGTGGTCTTGTCTGGAAGCGAGCTGGTTTCGCCCGCCACGCTGTTCATGTCACCAAATGTGAGTTCCCTCCCTGCCATTTACAGCAAGTCTGAATCAATGCACTAACCCATCATCTGCAGACTCGGATGAACAGATCCATCCTGCTGGTCGTCACGTCCCTCAGACCTCTGGTGAGCCTTCTGAAGGTCTACCAGCCTGGATTGAAGCAGCGGGCCCCAACTGCTCCATCGATAACACCGATGTTGTCCTTTGGCACACGTTCGGCCTCACCCACTTCCCGTCTCCGGAGGATTATCCTATCATGCCTGCCGAGCCTATGACTGTTCTCCTCCGCCCCCGAAACTTCTTCACTCGCAACCCGGTGTTGGATGTGCCTCCTAGCTTCGCCCGGACCCCATCTCAGATTGCTGCGGGCTCTGCTGCCTGCGCATGCAAAAAGGGCGATGGAGCGAGTGTGCTAGTTTAAGGCGTGACGACATGGCTTTTCTCCTTCATTACTCGAGCATTTTACTATCATGACTGCTTTGTATAATGGCGAACGACTAGGATTTATTTCTTGTATATAATGGGATTTCTTAATATTTTCTGGTTTAAATTTATGAAATTTATGCTTCTACTCTCTACTGAACCCTCAATATATATACGGAGAGTTGATCGGGCCAAGGATACAGAACTGGTACAATCACTGGTCAGATGGTTATAGGTAAGTAGAATACTCAAGGTTCACGGTCCGACCCCAATGACATATCTCATCTAGCAGACATAATGTGGTTGTGGATGCGTTATTGTGCCCAAAGCCAGAATTTAGGACGGGCAGTAAGGCTCTCAAGAGGCACAAGCAGTGGATGCTGAACAGTCGACAATTTAAAACTAATGAGTTCAGTTGCAATTAATAGAAATAATAATCATACCCTAATATATCTTTATTTTTAAGAGTCACATACTTTTGATATACAACACTGTTTCCACGCCGTTGTCAGGCGATGGGTAGTAGCCCCCACAGCTTGAGCAGAGATAGTAGAATTAGTATGTCATCGTTTGGATCGGGTGGTCAGATGGGGCTTCCGCTATATAACAATATAACCCCATGCCAATGTCACCAGCTCACCGGGATATCTCGAACTCTAAGCCTAGCTGGAACAGCCGGTACACTAAATAACGATAATATTTATTGGACAATCGCAGAGAAACGAAATGTAAAAAGAAATATCTCAACCAACGCCTCAGTTTGAAAGTAAAACCTGCAGCAAAGCATGCAATGCGCAAGGGTAATTAATCATAAGATGCAAACCTCAAACATCAAACCAGAAAAAGCCCAGTGTACAAATCCATCGCGCGTCCCTCTCCAAGGAGAAAAAAAGGAGAAAAAAGAAGAAAAAAAAAAGGTTAAGAAGACCGCTTAAGCCCCTCCTCAATCTCCGTAACCAAACCCAACAACTCCTTCCCACCCTCGGTATTCTTCCCCTCAATCTCCAAGCCCCTCGAAACAAACGTCATTGCCTCCTCCCACCGGCTCATCTCCGCCAGACACTTTCCACCTCGCCACCAAGCCTTCACATTCCCCATCGGCTTCGATTCGACACTGGTCCGCGCATCCTGCAACGCCTCCGGCCAGGCCTGCTGCGACATCTGCGCCTGCGCCCGGTTCGCATATAGCCCCGCTAACTCATCCCGGGCGAGTGTGACGGGCTCCCACCCGGGTCGTCCGAGGGCCATGTCGATGGCGTAGGTGTAGAGGCGTACGGCCTCGGCGTAGTTGGACTTGCGGAAGGCAGTGTTGGCGGACTCGCGGAGCTTGGTGATCTGGGCGCTGCGCTTGGGGTTGATGGGGAGGGGTGGGGGAGGGACGTTGGGCGCGTCGAGGCTGATTAGGGAGCGGTGCAGGAGGTTCAAGGCTTGGAGTTCTTCGTTGACGGAGGCCGTTTGGGAGGGGGGGTAGCTCGAGACAGAGGAGGCGGATAGAGAGATGGCTTTGGAGGCTGGGTCTATTTCGAGCCCGTACTCGTTGAAGCGGTCCACACTTTCGGTCATTGTGGGAGGATTAGGACTTGTGAATCGTGTGTGGATAGTTTTGCTATTTGGGTTGTTAGCCTTGGGTAAGCTCAATCCAATGTGCGGATGATCCTACTTACTGGGTTGCTGATGATTATGAATTACCGGGTTGGATGTTTATGATCTTGTGCAAGTTTGCCTGCAGGGTTTCTGCCGTGGCAATTATATGCTTTATGTGATATGTGAAGGGAGAGAGAAGAGGGGATGAATATCTGTGGGCTCGTTTGGTATCTCGCAAGTTGTCCAGAAGCCCCAGCACCTGGCGTACAGGGCGGTGGCAGTAATCCCCGGAATCACCAACTCTGGCCATGCCGACACAATCATAAGCTATACTAGTCCTAATTAGGAACCAACATTGAAATTCAACAACAAGGTTGTGAAAGAAAAGAAAAGGAAAATCAGCACAATATGTAACAAGCTGGCTTTTGGTTCGTAGCTGATCTATACATTCAATGTCCTAACTACTAAGGGAATCCTAATTTTGAAAACAGAGATCGTCCAATTCATCAACAAAACAGCACAATGCAAGGCATTCCAGAACGATGAATCAGATTAATCACAACAGGGAATCACCGCCCAAGGCAGAAAGTAAGCAGTTAGAAAAACATATGCCAGGTTTCGGTTCAGAAACTTGACGAAAAAAAGGCAGTACTGCACTGAAAGGCGCCTTTAAACTCCGCTCCATGGTCGCATCGAAGATGAAGATGTAAAAGTGAAAATTCTCCGGCGGAGAACACGGGCTTAGCGACCGTAGCCGCTAACGGTTGAATCGTAATCTGACGGCGGTGTGTAGTGCTGTCCGTGGGCACCGCCATATCCGGTGCTGAAATCATGGAGCACGGTTCCGCTCGAGGAAGTGGGATCGTAGGCGCCCTGCATCGCGGAGCGCCCGTTGGGGTTTCCAAGGTCGTCCACCTCGCTTTGGTGCAGCAGGGCATAATCTTCATCACGGTCTCGCATGGAGGAGCCCATTCCAGCTCGTCCGGAACGGAAATCGTCTTCCTCTTCGAAATCCTGGTTAGGATTGGACGAAAAGGCGGCCTTGCTTTGCGCAGCAAAAGTGGGGTCGGAGACAGCATCGGGCAAGGTACCAGTCCGACGGAAGTGCATGACGTTGCGGAACGACATGTAGGCGGTTACAACGAAAAGCAGGCTGGGTAGGAAAGCGATGGGTTAGTAAATTGTGCGCGGGGTTTACGTGGGGAAAATTAGAATAGTCCACGTACAAGATGACCACACCCAGAATGCAGGTAGCAGTGCTAATATTGCATTTACTGGCGCTTCCATATTTCCAAGCATCGCACCCACTTTTCTTCTCGTCCTTGTTGTCCTGATTCTGGTTATCCTTATCATCCTCGCTCTTGCCCTCACTCTTGCCTTGCGCAACGTAGCTCGCGATACAGACCCACGCTGTAAACCATAGTAGGGCGTAGAGGCAGTCGACGGTCGCGAAAGCGTAAACGTTTCCGAAACGGCGTGCGCGCGGCCACATAGGTACTGCCACTAAGTAAATAAGCGCAGGTATGGTAAACCAGCACTAAAGAGATTGAATTGGATTAGCATTGCCATTGTGGTTTCGACAAAATTGGTGCATATTTGAAATCATGAGCTGAACAGAGCATACCAAGGCAAAGTACCATCCTGTTCGCCCATCGATACCACCACCCTTCGTGAAAACAGCAATGGTCATAGCCCACGCCAGAAATACAACAAACCCTTGTACTCCATGGATGATGTTCTTTGTTCGTCCTGGATTGAACGCTGGCCGCCGCATTTTGCTCGATGAGTTGTGTACAACAAGCCTCGGGGGTGATTAAAAGAGGAAGAGGGGGCGAGTAGAGGTTTGTAGGGAAGTTATCGAGCTGAAAACCCCCTCGGAATTATTCAAGGGTGGTCAGTTGTAAGTTGGGGAGAGCAAAGTCGGATTCGAGGGAGAAGGGAGAAAAAAGAGACTGTTTGGCGTGAGAGAGGATGGTGTGGGCTGTAATTGTTTACGGCGATAGTAGTCGCTGACAGCGTGGTGGAACGGGGCAACCCGATCGAGCCGCGCGGACGCTAAAAAAGTAAAGGAGGGTCTCAGGTACTTCAAGGATGTCCGGAGGTTGGAATCAACCAAAAATCATTAATAGCAAGGATTAAGAGCCAATATGCACATAAAGTTAGTTAGGTAAGGTGAGACAGAGAAGGGATGGCAACAACATGGATGAGAAAAGGAGGGAAGTGCAGGAAGTTCTGATTGAGCTGGGCTGAGCATACCCGAGATAAGTGGAGGCCTAAGTGAGGAAGTGTGGCTCATGGCCCATCAAAATCTGGCCATGTAATTTTGAATTGCTTTGCCTCACTGCCGGAAATTTTAATCCTGATACCTAGAAGGCTATAAATAGCAGCCAAGACAGAAGATTCGCAATATCCCTGGGTGAATTTCGACAGTTTTGCTGTCTTTCTTTCTCCATACCCTTGAAAAATATGCCATCTCATATCAGTTCGTTTGGATTCTTACCTACACCTACAAATGATTGCGGGGCCTCGCCTTGGGCGGTTCCAAGCCGAGATAATACCTGTAAATGCAGTGAACCTTGGGTTTCCCCCCCCTTTTTCCCTTCTTTCTTCAAATCACCATTTCTTTCTTTCTTCTGGTTGAAATTATGCCATGGAGCTGAGATTTTTAAATTTCTTCCCTCCCTATGGCAGGAGCCTCTCGGTAAGCCTGGGGCCCCGGCGCTTAAATGCATAGCAAGCAGCGTTGGGTAGCGCTAAAGCGGGCTGTTCCAGGCTTCAAGGACCCAAGGCACACTTAACTAAGGTTAAGTTGATGCTTCCTCCAAGTAGGCCCAGTTAGCGCCAAAAGAGGTTGATATAGTGCTACCTTACCCCCGACCGCTCCTTCCTGTTGGTTGTTGACGGACGGGACCAGAGCTTTTGTCATTGATGTGTAAGAAAGATTAATTACCGGATTTCCTCGGTGCACTTATATGAAACAGCCTCCTACTAGTATTACTCCAGGAGGTCAGCCTTGTGGGAAATATTGACAGCTTGCCTGCTTCTTTTCATGCGGTATCAATGGGCCTGGTCAAGATTAGAATGGTTCTTAGGCTGGAAGCAGTATATAGATAGTTATGTGATGGTATTTTCGTTCACGGCTGGATTTGATTTATGTTTTCCATTTGTTTTTCACGAAGAGACGGCTACAGTATATCTCGAGACATGGGCTAGTTTCGTTAAATAATACCTAACTGTCACCATTTTACTCCCTTTGGACCCTCGGGGTGTAATATGAGATCCAGTTCCCGCAGTGGCACGGATACATGCGCGTCCCACCACCAAGGTAAAGGGTCTGTAAGTGCAAATCGCCAATTTTTCCAAAATAATAAGAGGTCACTCGCTTCATAAATCACATCATCCACCCGTTGGGCTAGGGGATATAGTGCCGGAAGCACCTTCCGAATATCATATCCTTTCGCTGTTTGGTACAGCCCCAATCTCCGAGAAGGTGTCCTCGCTATGACAACACTCCGGGTCGAGGACGGTTGGCGCACCGCTCCGACCGAAGTCCTACATCGGACTCCATGCTCCGGAGAAGAAGCCAGCACGGCCAAATACCCCTCTACCAAGGGCTGCGAGGGAGAGTCTTGTAGAAGAGACTGGATTGCCGCTGCGCCCGCTACACAGCCGGCAATATGGACGACGTAGCGAACGGAGTTTAGATCCAATTCCTCGTCGACCAGTAAGCGAAGACAGAGGTGCCCTGTTACCTGGGGACCGCTGTGCTGTGCAAATCGGTCCATCAGATTGTGGATCGCAGTTGCTAGGCCCCTGTTTAATGGGGAATGGCCCCAGTCGGTTCTGCAATGTGCGGGCCTGATCTTAATTAGGTTGACCTGTCCGCGGACGAGGAGCATCTCTGCGAGAAACTCCCCCATGCGGGCGTACTGCTGCATTAGCCAGGGACTTTCTTTGGATACTTGGATCTCGCTGACTTCCGAGTAAGTGAGGCTTAGTGTCCTCTTGGGCAAGGTAAGGTTCCCCCGGTGGTGGTGGTGGTCGTGTTTGCTGGCTGTGGTTGATGATGATGATGTTGCCCTGCGCATGTGGTAGATCTTGGTCGGTGATCGGTGCAGGATCTTGTGGATAGAGTCGCGGGATTGCACCTGGTGGTTCTCCACCACTGGCAGACCCTTGGTCGTTAGGTACTGGGTAAAGGACTCAGATCGGCCCCACTGGTTTGCGGTCTCAAGGTCCAGGGCGATACATTTGCAGTGCGTCTTGCTCTCGATAGCATGCTTGGCTACCGCATCATCCATGACCGAAGCCCCTTGGGAGCAAGGGATCCAGATATCCACTTTCTCGCGGTGGATTATGTCAAGCAGCCTGCCCACATATTGTGATCTAGGGATGCGGTAGAATGCAACCAAGGCTCTGGATTTTCTCTCCCCAGATGAGTGACGCGAGTCAGAGATGACTGCCCCTACAACATGGTGGCCTTCATGGTACCAGGACCTCGCGACTGCCAGTCCGTGAGGGGTATCTACACCCGTGACGAGGACGGTTTTCGGGTAAAATTGGACATCTTGCAGAGCGGTCCGACGCTGATTTATCGGACCTGAATGAGTGAGCCGGGAGGAGAGAAAACCAGCAATCACGACAACAATAAGGATGGTATTGTCCAGTGGAAGGAGGATGAGAGAGATGATAATCCGGAGCAGATGGGAAAATATGGGTACGTGCAGATACTGTGGCATCGAGCGGGCGGCTTTTTGCTTCCAGATGGTGGCTATTGCTCGTCGCACACCAAAGGCGGACATTTTGGCGGCGGAGGGAGAATAAAATCGGGAGGACTATAAGCAGCGGCTCCCACTTTATTTTACTTTCCATTTTATTTCCTTCGGGTGATGATATTGTTGTTTTCTTTTTCCTAGTGACTCCCCCGGAATGCGACCACGTCAGCATGCATAAGAATTAGCAACTTGGATCAAACCCAGCACGAGTTACTCAGTAGCTACTTAATGCCTAATAGAATTTGAATTAAAATATATCCCGATATATCATAAAATAAGATTTTTTGTAGATACTACATAGATTGTTTCCTTTTCGAACCTTAAGGATAAAAAGGATTTAACCAAACCTACCTGACGAGCCTGGGATGTCTGAGACATGCACATATTTGAGCTGTGCATGATATTGGCGTGATTTGAGATTCGCATATCTCCGTCTCCCCGGACTCCGAGTAATCTCCCCTTCCATGATGCAGCACTGGTAGGGCAAGAGGTGCCGTGGCTTGACAACCACGCGGTTAAATTAAGCTTCGAGATACGTTCACTGGTAGTAAGTAGTAAACAGGAGATTGCCTTCGAGATTTTAACTCCTAATAAATTGATACCCATTAGGAATTTTAAAAAGCATTTTTCTCTGGCCTGCCCTTTTAATAATAGATATAATTAATTTATCGTATGGGCATACAGTAGCCTCCCCAAACCTATCTATGTGTGCTTTGGTCTATAAGCTATATCTGCCTTAAATATCTCGCGCCAATCTTGCGCCTGCCCATGTATAAGGATAGTTTCGCTGGTACCAGTTGACGCTACGTTTGCATGTTAGCGATATTTTGCATAATTTGAATTATTGGCTGTGCGCCGCTTACAAGGTAGTCCGCCCTGCAATTCGCGGGTGGGTTGCCCATGAGCCGCCAAGCATTATGTTGTGTTTTCCGTCGAAGAAGTCGGCTAGAATACCCCGGTCAATACAGATACAGTTCGATGGTGCTTGTAAGGGATCTGTGGGTTCAAGGCTTGTGCTTACATGTATATCCCGGATAGATTTCCATGGGCTTAAAGCCGTCGTGCTCAGCGAGTGGAGTACTAGTCCATTCCCAGACACCTCCCATTTCAGCATGACCGGCAAGTCGGTCACCGTTCTGGATGACAGGAGTAGGATGCCAGTTTTTAAGACCGACATTGCAATCGGTGAGGTCAGAAAACACCTGGAAGGAAGATGGAGAAAGCGGCTGCACGGGTTGGTTGGCGGTCTTTAATGCTTGGCTAGAATTCACCTTGGAACACGCATCCGTAGCCCAATATTTGTGTTCGCCGTTGGTGCTATAGTGGTTGAGAAAAAGACATTAGCCACTAAAAGAACCAACAGAAATAGAGCAAAACCAACCCATTGCTATTTAATTGTCCGTCGCTTTTGGCTGCTTTCAATCTCTCCGCGTACATGTAAATACTTTTGACTTCGGTGAATGACGGGATTCTGCAATTCATCCACTCTGCGTACTGAGAAAGCTCCTCGTACGATGCCATTACTGGCCAGTCTTGGGCGAATTCAAGCGGTACAGGGCCAAACACAGTGCGCACAGCGAAACGAGATATGATGCCCTGTTCATCCGAGGCTGGCATGGACTCATTTGGCTTCGTAAGAATCCAGGATGCCGGCCACTGGTCTATCAAATTAGCTTGTAGATAAGCGGCGTATTCACCATTAGTTATGGGTCTTGCTTGTGTTTCAAATGCTCGGATGCCCACAATTCTCCGAGGTTTCTCGTTGTCCCATCCAAATGACTTCTCGGGGATTGACCCATCTTCCGTGTCTTCAAGGCCAACGGAGAGCTTCTGATCCGGAATGGTAAACCACTCGTTTTGCTTCATGTCTTTTCTAGCTTTATGGAATATGGATTCAAAGTCTGGGGTAGGCACACCCGGAGGAGGAAGCACTTTTTCGCTTTGGACTAGCATATAAAGAAACGTCTCAAGGTGCATCGCCTCGTGCTCGAATCCGATCCAAAGAGCCTCCGAAAGACATTTATCCCGTGAGAAGTCGTGTGTTTGAAGGATAGATCGTAGCCTGTTCCTTACTCTATCCTGGTAATCTAGAATGTCACAGCGGAGGGGCCATTCGTCCGGAATCTCGCTATGTGAGTGGCACTTTGTGGGATCGTCAACGTCAGGGTCGACCCCACGTTCGAAAATGAGTTGATAGGACTTGGGATGGGTTGGTTGACTGCCGAGCGCACGAGTAATATGGATATCTGGCAGTTGCTAATGAGCATAAATTCCGTCCCCAATCGGTGACTGGGATAAGTAAATCATAAATCACCTACCTGAAAACGTGGGAATATGCCCCAAGTAAAATATTAAAGAATTTCTAAGTTTAATGGGTTTCGAGAGAAGTTCCTCCTGAGGGATCATAGCCTTAGTGACGATGTCCCATGCCGTCCACAGGGATAGGAACTCTTGGTCACTGGGAACGGGGTGAGCTGCATACTGGGAAGGTGAGGCTGGGAGGCTGAGAGCTGCAGGATATAGTAGGTGAATATCTAGTCACTGGGTCAGCATAGGCCTGTTGTATAGTAATATTGGCGTAGGAAACGTGGCGAAATAGGTAGTGGCCCAGGGGTTGTCACTCACGGTAGTCATCGGAGCTGTTTCCAAACACCGTACTTTCAATCAAAGCTGCATCGTGCCAAAGCTTCCAGCGCATTTCGGGGCTAAATTTGAATGCTTCTTCGAAAATGAGTTTTTCACCTTTTTGAAGAGGGACGTTGTTGATGGATACATCTTTCGATGGTACGTAAAAGGCTTGGTGACGCCCGTGGAGGGCATCGTACTTAGTAATAACTTCCCATTCGCTGGCTTTGAAAGCTTCATAACCAAGAACCTTATTTGCATGGGATAGCCCATTTTCATAAAATTGCTGTGTGATCCCTGCTGCATCATTGTAGGCCTGGTAGACTTTTGAGGGGTCATTGCATGCATCCAGACCAATCGCCATCATGTCGGACGGACCGAGTATTTTGGAGAATTGTGATAGGAATCGTGCGGCGTCTTCGGGGCCGAAGTTCCCTAAGGACGACCCCATCGACAGAACTACTGTTGGGCGTTTTCGGTTCTCTGGGTTTGTAAGCCACGCCCGCGCATCGTCGTATGTACCGTGAAGACCGTGAAATCCAACGTAGTTGTAGCTCTCGATAGAGACATTGGCGAAGGTACGTTGGAGCTCGGAGAGTGAAAGATCTAGCGCATAGTAATCCACATTTTTTCTCACGCGTTCAAGCTCCCGGAGTAGAATCTCGATCTTTCGAAGATTTCTGAGCTGGTTAGTATTTGAAAATGGAAATACAAGGGTTCAGGTCACCGAGTGCTTGTTTAAATAGTTCAAAGGGAAGGGGGCTACATACCCACTCCCGAGCTCTAAAAGCTGTGCGTTGTTTGGAATTCGCTCAACAATTTTCTGAGCATTCACTTCTAACACCTCTATCTCAGCATTTGTGAGATAGTATTCATCGAGATACGTGATATCCTCGAAGAGTTTGAGGCCCAGCGAGTCGTAGAGCAGCATTGTGGGCATCGACCGCCTGGTCCCCGGTGGGGGCTCAATGCCTGCGTGTATTTCATTCACCAAAGAGTATACCCCATCATTCTCTCGAATGTCCACAATTTCAACATTCATGGTTGGAAGCGCCAATGGACTCATCTTCAAGGATTGGGTATCAGGAAAAGACAGAATTCGCCAGGCAAAAGATGGGAGTACTTCAGAATACAAGTATAGCTATATATATTTTGATGATAGCTCAAGAGTTAAAATATGAGGAGGTGTCTTGATCTTATAGGAAGCGCACATGTATGTAACAAAGTTTCGCCGGAAACGGAAAGAGGGGTAAAAGAGGAGACCTATCGATTGCCTTGCGGACAGCGTTAATAATGAAAAAGGGTAATGGACAGCCAGCCAGACCAACAAGAAAAGAGAAAAGAGAAGAGAGTTGCCCTTAAATGAGGACGAAATGGCTGCAGGAAGGCAGGTACTAGGCCCCCGCGGCAGGGGCGGGCATGTTTTCCGATGTTCCTGGAATTGTAAATCATAGATTACCCTGGATGTAAACTTAGGAGTCTGATCGCGGGGCTCCGTGTGACATCAGGTATTCCACTTTGTTTGCACATCAATATGAAGCGGGAAGACGAGAACATTGCATTGCAGGAGGGGAAGCAACCACTAGGTCGTTTGTCCTCCACTCAAGCAGGGGATCTCGAGGCAGCGAGACTAGAATCCGGCCAGGAATCCAATGAAGCCGTCGCGTGGGGTGGAATGACGCATGCCAGGGACGAATGAGGCGCGGTGATTCCCGCACTAACGGCAAGACTAGGAAACTCAGCTGCGTGCCATACTAACCTCCAACTCCCTTAGTTTTATTATTAGTGACCAGAAGGGTGGAGGTATCCATCTGATTGAACCCAGCACTGTCTGCATGACGTGTGGTTTGCATGATTTGCCTTGTTGTCTGCGTTTGTACTGTTTGCCTGGTGGGTCTGTCAGCTTTTAGTTCTTTTCTACTTCCGGTTAGTCTTCCCTATTCTGGATTTATCCTGATTACTC
Source organism: Aspergillus biplanus (assembly GCA_027569045.1). NCBI lineage: Eukaryota > Fungi > Ascomycota > Eurotiomycetes > Eurotiales > Aspergillaceae > Aspergillus > Aspergillus biplanus. Next base: position 149,060 of record JAPDEJ010000027.1, read on the forward strand.
TATCCACGATCAAGATCGAGAACCATCGGGGGTTGCCTCCTCCGAACCCCGACCAGTACGAATGGGCATTTGTTTACCTCGTATCGAGGGACTAGAATCCACGCTGAGCGAAAGATGATACTTGATCCATCCGAGTCAGATGGTGAGTCACACCGATATTGGCATTTCTAAGCATACGACGAAGTGTAGCCGAAATAGATGAAGTTCGAGAAGTTGATTCGAATCAATGATCTCTAGTTCCTTCTGGAAAGGATATAGTTGTCGCCTCCATGGCTCACCAAACATCTCCCCTGGTCCAAAAACATTATCCTCTGCGGATGGTATCCCGCAGGAAGAACTAGCTTTTCTCGTTCTGGGCGGCCGATTTCGGGCCGTACGGGCAGCGTTACCAGGTCCTCGCCGGTGAGTAGCAAGCAATTACAAATAGATGGGGTATCTTGCGGGAAATTTTCTTCGATTATAGCCTTCACCACAGGATGGAAATTTTCATCACTCGCGGGAACCAGGGCGTGGGCCTTAATGTTGAGTACTCGAAGCTCGACCGCAACTTCTGTAAGAAAAGACGTCATCGCCGCAAGGTTGAATGGATGGATTGTAACCAAGGGCTGCTAGATGTTACCATATGGAAGGTCAGTTTCTCTAACTATTGCCTTTGGAACAAAGATGACGTTCGTTGATATTTGTGTAAGAGGACTGCCGGGCAGGCTAGAGAACCTCCGGGTGATTAGCACACGATGCTCTTTGGTGAAATTTTTTACCAGCCCTGGGATGCGTCGTGCGGGCTCGACAGACACGATGGAATTGGTGGTGGGGTGAATAGCCAAGGTGCTTAGTTCCGCCTCAGGAAAATCCACGGTTTGAACGAGTTGCCCGTTGGCACCATGGACGACAAAAATGACTGGGTTTTTCTCAAATCTACTACAAGAGAGCTCGAGTATATACTCCTCATCGTGATAGGTGCGGAGCAATTTGAAGTATGTCGATCGAAAGCGGAGACGGTCCTCGAAGGACTCCTTCGCCCCAAGCCGGGAATGGATCGGGGATTGATACAGGAGCTCTCTTCTACGAAAATCCCACGCCGAGTAGGCGTACCCATCGCCGTGTCTTTCCGCAAGATACGTGAATTTTTTTTCCGATCAATAGAGGCAGTGGGTGGGTTGATCCCCACGCTCGGGCATAGTCCTGATGCCAGAGAGTCTTCTTTTCGACAGGTGAGTAGACGATATTTCTAGAGTTTGTTAACCCAGGATATCACTATCCAACGGAGCACTGGGAGATGTAGCATGGCTACCCACCTTCCAACTGGGGTGTGCCCGTTCATGGGATCGTTAACTTCATTCAATTGAAGTAGAAGAACTCCATCTTGATTGATCTCAATATGGTCTGCCCGCACCGCAGAGCCCGGTCGTTTTAAGAAATTTTTCGCGGAGAGGGGCTTGGACTCGCCCAGGATTCCCTCCGGGCCTCTTGCAAGATTTTGCCAATGTATCTGGTCGCTGGTCCTATCAGTCCCGTCCGAAGACCAAGCAATGAAATCGCCTACAGAGGCAACCGTGTTTCTGCCGGCTCGAACTCTCAAATCCGAACGTGGCTTTCCGCACTGGGTCAAGCGTAGTTCTCGAGCTGGGGGCGAAATTGCTATCAGTAATGCTCGAAAACTTTCCTCTTTTCTTCGCACCATTTCCAGGGAACTAAGGAGAGAAGGGACAACGGAGAAACCACGATATCACCCACCATATTGCTTAAACCCATCATATCCTGGCATCCCTGACTCGGGACTCCAATAGTGCGGGAATTGTCTTGGAATGCCGATGGTCCCCATCCAGGCTTTCACAATCACTTGCCATGCTCGGCTAACACGCTCACATCGAACGATATCCGTGGAGGAGAGGTAGGTCAAAACGATATTGAGAATATCCTCATTCATATAAGTAAAGGGATCTTTCCCCAGTGCAGCATCCTTACTTTCCCTTTTCTTCTTATTTTGGCCACTTTCCCCCATAGTGGAACCTTTATCGCTCGCATGATCAAGCTTCCGTTTCCGCAGACTCCGTCTCGGGGTCATCTTTGATCCATTGCGAAATATGTAGCGTATGGAATAGGACTGTAAGGCAATATACCCGCACGCGTATTACCCACTCCGTTGCGCTCTCCTTGAGAGATGGACCTGTCTTCCTCAGTAAGTGTCCCGAACAGGTGCAAACCAGGCTCGACGACCATGCTCGGCAACGGCAAGGCAGCAGGAGGATCAGATCTCGGGAGAGCTCGTGGACACTTCGAGACTAGCGGGTATTTTGCTGAATGGACCCTGTCAACGATAAATACGAGGGTCTCAGGACTCTTAACGTTGCTCATGGCATGGCTCTGGTTTCGAAGTAAGAGAAAGGTGAGCTGACCCAACAAAAAGCTCACTAAGCTGATAAAAATACACGGGGTTTCTTTGAAGACTTTCGATTAAGCCCAGCTTTTCTTTTACCAAGCATGGTATTTTAACACAAAAACACCTCAACTAAACAAAATTATATATATTAGTTACGGCAGTAGATCTTTGTTTAGTTGTAGCTGCAGCCTGCCAACGGAATCAGCCCATTATGTAATTTTGTCTAAGTCGCTAAATATGGAGAAGGAGAGAGTTGATTGAGGAAGAAATCTATCTATCGTACAGGCGAAATGTGAAGACATATAAAGAGACCTGGCGACGTGATACAGACCACGGGACACATCGTCTAGAAGCTTCTAACATTTTTATTTTTAACTCCCTTTCAAAACTCTTCAGTCCCCCAAATAGCCCTTAGAGGATATTGCCTGAAACTCCCCAGGGGTATATGCAGCATGGAAAGCCAGGCACACCACGCCCATTGTACCCGGCCCGGTAAGCAGCTTGTTTGCTCGACTCGTCTGCCTGTGCAGTAGACAGTCTATTTTTCCATAAATTATGGTCTAAATCTTCGCGGGCACTTAGCTATTTTGATACTCGAGCTAATATTTTATTCGTAGTTCAATATAGTTTTCACAAAGCAAGAAAAGGAAAAAGCAAAAAAGCGATAGATCCAAACATCACCATGGACCAACCGTCTAAAAAGCGACCCACTCCCGAACCAACTCTACTTCCCAGATCGACACGTTCCAGATCCAGCTCGCAGCAGCCATAGCCCCCACACTCATCAGGAACGCCATCAACACATTCACCCCGTTGTTATCCAGGAGGTTCCACCCGCTCTCCACGCGGCGACTCTCCTGTTTCGATCCCGAGGCTTTCTCGGAAGAAGTCCCCGCAGCTTCCGTCTTACGGAGTTGAGCTTTGCCTTCTGATGTAGGGGGCGATGAGGAGGAATGAATGAGGACCTGGGGTTTTCAACGCGTATTAGCAATAGCCCCTTTAGAATATGAAAACGAGGGGGGAAAAGGGAAAAATACCTTCTGCCCACCCGTCCCCTCAATAATCTTCCCTGTCCTCTTATCTACCACACTAGCCTGCAACAATCCACCTAGAACGCTATCCATCACACTTCCGAGACCGCCCCAAAGTGTCACTGCGAGGATCCAGTTCGCTCGATCCGTCAACACACCAATAGTACCAGGCGAATCTTGTGCGCAGAATGGAAGCAGGATAGCTGAGGTGAGAGCGATGGTGAAAGCACCGAGCAACCCCGCCAGGAGACCTGTGCTGGTCACACCCCCATTGGTGCCAGGTGGGACAGTACGGAGGGAAAGAGAGGTTATGAGGCGGGGTTTGGATTTGGAGAGGATCCCGAGTTCGGAGGAGAAGGTGTCAGCTGCGGTGGCGGCGTAGTTTCTGAATCATTTTGACAATGTTAGTCTTTTTATAGAGGAAAAAAAAAGGGTCGTATAATTGACGTGGTGGGGGAGGGGCGTACGCGACAAATCCTACAACAAACAAATCCCCCGCATTTTGACCGTTCGAATAGCAGTACGATGCATCCTGGTCGGTAGCTTTTGAAAGAGACCAGGTGTGAAGGAGGATAAGCACTGTAGCAACGACCGAGTTGGCCAATACTTGGACATGCGTCCGCTGGCCCTCACCGCCGTGGGAGCCAGTCGCAGAGAGCGTTAACTGAGCTTTGATATCGTGTTTGACCTGTCGGCCGATTAGGGTTCCGGGGGTTTTAGAGGAGAAATAGCAGAAGCTATGGGGCATACCTTCGTCGCTTTGGTGCCGCCCAGGTAGAATACCACCAATAAGACCAGTGGTGCTGACCAAGGGTGGACGGCATGTGCGATACCTGTCAGAAGGGCGGTGATGATGCCGAGTGGGGTGAGTGACTTCCTCGACCACGCCCGGTGGAAGAAGGCCAAGAGGACCGGAACCGCAATGAGGGGCTTCATAAATTCGATGGGGCGAGGAATACTTCAAGCTAGATTAAGGGCTCCGAGGAGACTGAGGCATGGTCAGAAGATTTTATATTCGTGGATGAGCACTGGAGCTGGTGCTGAGGTGATCACTTGATCGGGCTAGCCTGAAGCTCGGGTACTACTGTGAACTTTGAAGGAAACCTGCACGAGACTACCTAACCGATCTTGGCTAAGCCGACGGAGTAATTCTTCCCCCATGCTTGGAACGGCTGCTCCCGTTATCACCCGCCAACAAAGTGTTGAGGATCTACGTGGGATGCTCTCGGACATAATAGATAAGTATATTCTCGGGCCTATAAAATACGTATATCTCGCGGTTCACTCTAGGTTAGCAGGTATAGTCATTGGCCGTGCGGCACGCTTCGAGACTCCAAGTAGCCCTCGCTCAACGGCTCGCCGTTTGCATCAGTCCAATCCTCCAAGTCAATGGCCCAGTCCGCATATCCGGTGAAGTTTTGTCTCTCATAGTACTCGATACGGCTCATTTTTGTGCTTCGATTCATGTATGAAACCCACTGCGTGTTGTCATAAACCAAAATATTCGAGTCGGAAATTTTGTCGTAAAAGAACTCGGTCGCGTTCCCCACTTGGATCAAGTCTTCAATTTCCGCGTTTGCCAGAATGCCTGCGATTTGTGTACACACGCCAGGATGTGCGGTTGACTCTGGACCCTCGAAATTACATTCTGGGCTACTGCAGCCTTCTTCGCTCATCCCGAAGGAGCGTCCATAACTTGATACACCCACCGTGATCTTATCGCTGGGAACACCGGCCTTGGTCACTGCACGTGGCGTATTAGCCACTGAATGTTATTGGGAGGAGGAATAAACTGACCCATAGCGAGTGCATATTCCGTCTCGGTCCGGTTCACTGTGCCATTAGATGCATGCCAAACTGGTGATAGTTAGGGTTCATACCGTGACTTCGCAGACAATTGCCTTCTTTGCACGAGTCTTGCGTCCAGTGGCTATCATAGTCCCATTGTCCTAGATATTTAAAACCGGATTAGTGTCCCCCCTCTTTCCTTGTTATTTTGTGCCCTTGCTCCTTTGCACTCTGACTAGAAGGCCTTACCATGGAGATCGTATGTCATGAACACAAGGTAATCAAGGTAAGTCGACATTTCCTCAATTGGAAACGCTTTCAAGTACCAGTAGGAAGACGGCGCTGCTATCGCAAGGACCTTTTCAGGTGGAAATACTTCTTTAATCTTTCTCAGGAAGGCGAGGTAGTTGGGCCCGTCCGATTTGAACCCTTCTGGAACGCTGGGGATGTCGAAAGCCTATGCAGTGTTTTGCCATCAGCCCCGGAACAAAAGACATCCAAGTTGAGGGATGATAAAACCAACCCCAGGGTACTCCCAGTCAAAATCAATTCCATCAAGATCATTTCTCTGGACAAATTCAAAAATATTTTGAACAAAGGTGTCTACATTTTCCGGATCCATGGCCGCTCGGAGCACATCCCAGGTTCCTGAGCTAGTGGGGTATCCCCAGCCCCCAAACGAAATGACCCGTTTTACGCCCTTCAAAGCAATGAAGTCGTTCCATTGATCATGGGGATCTTTGATACCGATACCAAAGTCTCTATCGATGGTTGCAAATGCCCAATGTACATGAGTGTATTCTGCCACATTGATGCTCCCAGCGCGGAGTTTGAGACATGGTCGGTTCCAATTCCAAGACTCATAATACCCAACCTTCAGAAACTGAGCAGGGCTTCGGTGATTGTTTGTAATATCGGTGCCACAGTTTGAAATACACCCTTGGCGACCCGCAGGTGCTGTTCCTGGGTTTCCGACAGGGCCAACCTCGGGTGTGCAGTATTCTGGAGTGATTCCGCATTTGCCCCAAATATTACAGCACGCATTAAGAGGGCAAGGGTTCAATTCGGCTAACGTCATCCCATCCGCTGGTAACTTTGTACCTGGTACGGTTGGACCGCAGACGGCATTGCTCACCGGAGTTGGGACCGGCGGATCCCCTGCGCTCACACATATCGTGAGTCCCAGGGGAAGATTGCCGCAACCGAACCACCCCCATGTTTTCTCATTATTGAAATAACTCAGTTCGTGATCCTCTAATCCGTGCGAAGCCGCAATAGATTTACACGTGTCGGTGGACTCGATAGTATACGCCGCACAGGATCCATCTTCATTTGGCGTTGGCCGGGTGTTTGGAACGGTTCCGTTATCACAGCAAACCTGACTTCCTGGCATCAGTGACGAACAGAGATTATCAACTGCGTTGTATTCAAGGAGCTTATCTCCGGAGATTCCACACTTGGCTGCCAAGGAGGCGCACGAGTCTCCCGATACGATAATTTCTGCAGCGCAGTCTCTGCTCTCGGGTGGGGGCATTGGGTGGGTGATTGGAGTTGTTCCGTTATTACAGCAAACTTGGCTTCCTGGCATTAGTGACGAGCAAAGGTCGTCAACCTCATTATATTCAAGGAGCTCATTTCCAGAGATTCCGCACTTCTCGGCCAATGAGGCACATGAATCTCCCGACCTGATGGTCACTGCTGTGCAGTCTCTGTTCTCGGATGGGGGCGTTGGTTGGGTATTTGCTGTTCCGTTGTTACAGCAAACTTGATTTCCTGGCATCAGCGATGAACAAAGACCATCGACCCTGTTATATTCAAGGAGCTCATCTCCGGATATTCCACATTTGGCTGCCAGCGAGGCACAGGAATCCCCAGACACGATTGTCTCTGCTGCGCAGTCTATGCCTTCAGATGGGGTTCGTCGAATTCGAAAGGGGTGGCTTCGGGGCCACATACGAAGTGGCTTTTCGAAGATAGAAAAGTTCCCCATCTGTGTGCTGTACCCCCTTGATCTCACGCATTGGGCGTCACTCCATGCGCTGACCGATTTCTGAACATCTGCTATGTTTCCCGTTGTATCAACCGCCGCACCGAACGTGTAATCCGCATTGCGATCTTCACCACACAACTGGATAATGGCGCTTCTGGGAGTTAGAGGATTTGAAATTTGCTGACGGAGGTTCTGAAGAATTGATAATGCAGTCACAGAGTTATCAATGGCTGCACCACTGTAGACGCCGACTACGGTGCCGTTTAAATACCCAAAGATATTCAAAGAGTCACAATGTGAGCCATCTGATACATACGATTGTGCATGAGCAAGAATAATGTCTAGTTCCTGACGCCAAGGAGAGTCGTCGGGGTTGTCGATTCCCAGATCCAATGTGGCCGTAGTTTCCTTTCCCAAGACACAAACGGTTCTACGAGAGTTGGGGGCGGACAGTTCTGAAGACTGTGTTGCTGTATGAGCATCTGAAGGGATTCCATCATTCGCCTTAACTGTGCAAGCAAACAGCTTGACCATAGTTTCAGGCGCATCGAGTGGGGTGTGAAGTGAGAAGTCGAGTAACATGGGTTGATGACATACTTTCAGACGATCGACAGAAGTATAGAGGGTCCAGTCATTTGGCCTTCCACTGCATGGAGCTGGGCATGGATAGAGGCTAGAATCGAAGGCGCGCGAAAAAGTGCACAGGATGACTATCGCCCAGAAAGAAGTGGACACAGCCATTGAGCACCGCATCTTGTCAAGTGATATAGGGCAAGAATGATAGGTGAAAAATAGGATGAGGCAAAGAAGATATCCAGCATGGCCTAAGAATAATAGGAAAAGGTGTGTGGAATGCTGGCGATAGAGAAAAAAGGGCAAAAAATGGAAAAAAGGACGATGGGTCTAGACCTAGGGAGAAAGCGAGGTGTTTGGCGTAGGAAGATTTGGGGAAAGCAGGACCGGTGCCTGTGGTCGTTCCTTGAGTACTCCACCCCTAGTAAAGCAACTTCCTGCCCTGCATCTAGCTTCGCTTAGAGAAGCTTACTTGATGAACTGTGAAAACTGAATGCTGAGTAGCATTGATTTGTCGATATACTAACGAGGGGGCAGAATTAAAATCAACCACGCTTTCAAGCTACCTGGCTATGCAATAAAAACCTAAAACTCCCAAAAACCTCTCAAGTCCGCAGCTATAATGCGCAGTTCACTTTTGAAAAACCATAAAGGCGTTTTTTCCTCTCTTTCAGTTTTCCCTTTCTAGCCCATGCTTCCAGCCGTCCATTTCATGGCATGACCTGATCCTAGTATGCGAGATGGATAAAAAGGAAACTCGTAAAACCACCCAAAAAAGTTCGTGTTGATCAATGACCCATTATCTTAAGATCCCAGCCTAATCTCAATTAGCTTCTCTCGAATCCGAATGTAAATATCGGTGGATACATACACCTTCACCAGAATCTCCTCGACCTCCATAGGAGGCTTTTCTGGGGTCGACTGCTCCTCAGGCAAGTCGGTTATTTTTTTCGGTATAGCCTTGTTGTGCTCTTGGGTAGCGTCCATGGTTTGATCCGCTTGAGCATTAAGCGCGGCCATAGATTCTTCATTGCCAGCTTCATTAAAAGGGGCGTGCTCCGGTGCCTGGGGCTCCATGTTTTGAGCAACTTCAGCTATCGGAGCTTGGGAGGGAATCTTTTCCTCTGTGCAGCTGTGTGGTTCGGATGAGGGGGCGGGTATCTCAGCCTCAGTCGGCGGCTCTGTAACAATCGTCGTACTAGTTTCTGAGGACGTGGACTCCTCCGAGTCCGAGGACTATCCATGCAAATTTGTTAATAAAGGCTATATAATCCATGCACATATGGGGCATATAGGTATGCCTCACCTCGTCATCACTATCGCCATCGGATTCAGTTTCGGTTTCTGGCTCCGCCTCCTCAGGCACTACCGTCGTAGCCTTTGTCTTTTTTACCCCCCTTGCAGGAGTAGCCTCCACGGACAAAAGTATTAGCTACAACACGACATTTCTTCATGGATTGAAAAGTACCCTACCTGACTGGTCTGATTAAGGCTCTTTTGTAGCCACTGTGGTTAAATGCTTTGTTAGCCAGAGTCCAAGACACCAGGAAAGGAAAATAAGGTATGGCACTTACATATCTTTCCATACGACGGTCCCTGCAGCGTTGACAGATTTTCATAATGCATTTCCTCCTTGCTGAAATGAATTGGTTACCCGCTTGGATCTTTTTACATACGGTACATCGCTGCTGCATATTCTTGAGATCCATGTTGAGAGACTGGGATATGTCGTATATTGATATTCAGGAATGGAGTAAAAGTATTGAGTAGGATTGTTAGGAGAAGACAGTGGGAGGATGATATTTAAGAGGATTAGGGAGGTAGTAGAGGAAGGGGAATAGATTGGAGAAGAAATAGGAAGAATGTAGGAGGTAGATATAGAGAGGAGAGTAGAGGAGAATAGAGGAGATGATGGGGACCCTTTTATACCTGGGCTGGGGGATGACGTCTGAGTATAGATGAGGTAGGGTAAGCTCAGAGTGTGAGGCAAAGTGACATAGAGATACTAAATAGAGCAAATCGACATTACAAGTAAGTTCAACACTTTTAAATTCTAGTATAAATCACTATAGATTGAACTTTTAGTTTAATAATGATTATTTTTAAAGATGAGAGTAAAGTAAATGGAGGTGAGAATACATGCCCTAACTAGATTATGGCAGTTCTACTATCCTTCTCCTCGAAGATTGTATAGCCCTAATTCACACCAACAGTAATCGTAATGTGAATTTAACTCCCAGTTTTTTGCTTTTATCATAAATTAAACGATTTAGAGGTGAGAGTAAATTGCTAGAGGCTTCAAGCTCCAAACTCCAAAGCCAGATAAATCTGATATCACAATAGAAATTCACAAAACCAGCCGATGTTAGGGCTACTATACGCCTCAACCAGCAAATATAGTATCCATTCCAAGTATTCTCACCTCACTATTTCCTCCTATCTATAGCCAATTGCTAGTCATTATTACCTCAATTATCATAGTTCAATATAATATAATCTATAACCTATAAATGAAACATACTTTGCCCCTCATCCACCTCACAAAACCTCCACAACCCAGCCTCCACCGCCGCATCCCTCACAGACCCTAACTCCTCTTCCTTCACCGCACGATTAATATCCGCGTACCTCACCTCCCCTTCCTCTTCTCCGCCTTTCCCCCGCCTCTTCTTCCCTACATGCGCATCCGGATGATACTGCTCCATAATATGCACGTACAAATCCTTCGACACATTCCCGGCCAACCACTTCATAATCTCCCTCCCCTCATCCTCCTTCCCCGGCATGACAAGATGTCTTAACAAGACCCCCTTCTTCGCAATTCCATCTGAGGTGAAACTCAGATCGCCCACCTGCGCATGCATGGCCTTGATACTCTCCATCGCGGTGACTGTGTAATCCTCCGCCTTGAGGAGACGGCGGGATGTACTGGCCTTCCACACCTTGAAGTCGGGGAGGTAGATGTCTACCAGCCCGTCGAGCATCTCCAGGGACTCAAGGGAGTCGAAGGAGGACGTGTTATAGATGATGGGGATGCGGAGGCCCATTTCGTGTGCCGTTAGGATTGAGAGGACAACCTGTGGGACTACGTGCTCGGGGGTGACGAGGTTGATGTTGTGGACGTTTCCGACTTGTTGGAGTTTGAGGTACCAGTCTGCCAGGTCTTCGGGGGTTAGGTCCATACCATTGCGTTGGTGGGAGATATCCTATCCGGCATCCTCGTTAGCAACTTTTCCGGAACAGAAAAAAAAACGGCAATGGGGGGGGGGACGTACATGATTCTGACAAAAAACACACCGCAAATTACATCCAGAGAAAAAAACCGATCCACTCCCGTGGAACCCCTGGATACATGGTTCTTCGCCGCGATGCGGTGCGATAACGTTCACCTTAGCCGTCTCCGCACCGATTAGACATACGCCCGTCTCCTCGTATCGGTTTACCCTGCAGCGTCGCGGGCATAGATTACAGTTCGCGAGATGGGCGTACGCCTGGGACCGTTTGCGGGCCGCATCGACGGACGAGAGGAGTTGGTACCGAGGGGTGTAGTCATCGAGGAGAAACTGGGGTGGGATACCGAGGTATCGTCGCGGAATGAGGGGGGAGAAACAAGAGAGCGGAGGGCCCGAAAGGAGAGGTCGAGGCGTGAGGAGTCGGAAAGAGGTGCGGCTTAGCCTGGACATACTTCGATTCGCGCCTTCATGGGGCTTGCAACATATTGCTTTTTGAGGGGTAGTTTAAAAATGGGAAGAATAAAGGAAAGAAAGTGACGTCTGGAGAGGAACTAACTTTGAGGATGAAAAAAGATGGAGAGCCAAGGAGAAGAAATGGCGGAGAAGTTGCTTATCGAGGCTTATCTTAGTCAGTGGCGGCTCCTTCTCCACGGCGCAGCAGCAGAGAAATCTATGCTTCTGAGTTCTGAGTACCAGATCTTGTGTATTTGTTATCGTGGTTTTTAAACTTGAAAAGAGAGGTGTATCATAATCAGTAAATAAATTCAATTCAACATATTGCCTTGGGGTATGTAGAAACAAAATCAAATCGGCCATAGTGTACAGATCAGGAACCCATCATCACACCAAACAGGACGCAAATCGCACGCTGAGTGTTAGCCTATATACCTGAAAAGCCTGAAAAAAGACAGAAAGAAAAAAATATATATATGAAAATATTCCTTTCACCCTCTGGTTGATCCTGTAATCCTGGTAGTCTTTGCTTCGAGCGGAACTCGAACGGTCGGAAAAAAGGCCAAGGGTTGCAGGCAGAGAAAAAAAAAAAAGATTATGGGTGAATAAAAGATAATAGAGAAGAAAAAAAGCTTTCCCAATCAGACACTACTCCGATTTTATGAACTCCCAAAAAACCCCCCTGGAGGACATTTATTTCTGGCCCTCACACCCATATTAATCGCTTTCGTGAGATCGTGAACACATCGTCATATCGGTTAACGGAATATATACGGCAAAAAGCATCAAACTGTACATCTCGAGTGTAAATGGATCACAGTGCAAGGCCACTGCCGTCGCCCGTCCAGCGGTATAGAGCGAGTACTTCCCGTCGGCGTTGCTGTTGTTCACCGAAATCTTCAGGGACTCGTCCTCGGACCTGGGCGAGAGCGGAACGCATCACCTTGCGGAACGTTCTCTGCAGGAGGGAGTTAGTATGAAAACAAATAGAAGAAGAGAAATTAAGGGATAGAATTTCCACGGAGGAGAAAACGACATACCTGATACTCGGTGTTCAAGGTCACCACACAGGCTTCGTGGGCGCGCACAATCGTCTCACAAGCCCGAACAACGCTGGGGCTCGCATCTGCTTGCAGCTTGTCGGCTGCTAGGAGTAGGAGGAAGCTACCTTGCAAGAGGTAGATGCCGAAAAAAAAGGGCATGAAACTTAGATCCGGATCGTAGTCCAGAATCTCAGCCGCGGCCTCCGCAGCACCCACAGCGTGACTCATGGCCGAAATGAATGATTCCGACGAAATCCAGAGATCGTGGTCCTCTAGCAGATTAATCGGATCCCATTTCCCGGCCAAGAGTATATACAAGACGTGCATGATGTGGGTCCCGTAGGCTACCACCATTTTGGTGTGAACGATCGACTCGTTGACCCGGGATCCGACGGTACTACTGGAGCGCCCGGAGGGACTGACATGATCCAAGTGGGACCCTTCTACAGGTTCATTTTCCGCGAGGGCGAGGCTGTTGGTATAGCGTGCCTCGAAATCCTTCAGACTCTGACCATAGGCGTCCAACTGTTGAGTAATCTCGAGGACCTGTTGGTCCCACTCAGTGCCGTTGCGGAAGGCGAGACCATAGCGAGGATGGTCCCGCGCGTGCTGCAGGTCGATGATCTCCCCTAAAATCGTCATGAGAGGCAAAAAGTAGCCAAACATACTGTGACCGGAGCAATCCACCGGCGGACCAACGGCGCGATAGGTGGATGCAGAGAAATCCGCAGCCTGCCAGAGATCATCGTTCATCGGCTGCAGAAGTTGGGAACACTCCTTGTCCAACAGCGTCACAGGGCGGTTGTAGCAGAGGGCTAAATGCCGGTCGGTGGCGTATAAAAGCCACCAGAGGCGCCGCCGTTCCTCCCGCTCCTCTTCGGTCACGTTCACATTTGAATTACCTGGGAGCAAAGGGTTCCGTTTGGACGAGTCCATGTCCGCATCGCCCTCGCGCTCCCCGTCTTGTCGGGATGTGTTAGCATTCGGGGGCAACTCACGGCCAAGCTTGAGCTCGCGTGCCAAGGACCAAGCTGCCGTCCACCATCGCATGCTGGCTGCCTTGTACTCACTCGCTGATACCACGGTGGCCAAATGTACATACGTCGCCACATCGTCTACAGCACCGGTCGCAGTGCTCTGGGCACCTAGTTGATCCATTGAGACGCCAAAGCCGCCAAGAGCCACGCCATTGATGACCATGTTAGCCGCATAATTAGGTGATGTTTCACCAGGAGCCGGCCCATGAATCAACGGCCTGAGCAACCCGATCGTCAACTCCAGGAGCTTCTGGCAGACTCGTCCGCGGGCAGATGGCGGAGACGTTAAGAAAGCAGCGTCGCTTGTCTGCGCACCCACCCAAAGCATACTCGCGAGCAGGCCAGGGCTACAAACTCGGGGTTTTGTTGGATGAAGGAAGGCCTGCTTGCGGAAAATGTACCCGACAACGTAAGGTGATTGGGGGGATAGATGGGAAGAGGATGAGCTTGTGAAATATCCATCCAAGAGATCACAAGCAAGGGATTGCGGGATTATGGAGGCAATGTGAGGAAGTACGGGCTGGAGCACCGGGTATCGCAGGCTGCTGGAGAACGGGGGCATGCTGAAGGAAGGAAAATTAGCCGGAGAGGGTGATGGAAGCGGCAACCATCCTGGAGACTGTGCGGGTGGCGAGAGACCCAGGAACGGAGCCGACGGATTCTCTGCGGAGCTACCCAGCCGAAACTGGTTCATCGAAGAAGGGTTTTGTTCCTGGTGGTTCATCAGGCTGAACGCATTGTCATTATATCCGGCATTTAAGCCCTGTGATGGCAAGACGGGGGGTGGGGAGCGAGCGTTGTTATTGTTGTTGTTAGAAGAGTGGAGGATCTGGAGCGACCGGAGGTCGGACACAGACATCTGGGGCCGATTAGAATCATTAAGGTGATTAAACTGGTTCAAGTGCATGGCGTCGAGTGCGGCTCCTAAGGGCGGTTGCGAGTGAACGGGGGGTGGATGCCCATTCTGGATCCCCGTCATACTGTCAGGGTGGTGCAACTGAGACGGAACCGGATTCGACAGGGCTCGAGGCGTATCAAAGGCGGAGTCGTACCGCCCGTTAGTTTCTTGTGACAGTCGTTTTTCCTCGGGCGAATTGCCCCTGGCTAGTGAAGAATTCTCCTTGCCCACGGTTCCATTTGAAGAATTGCCTGTGGCTCCACCGGAAGCCACGGCGGCGGCGGCTGCTGCTGCGATGTCCTTCTTGGAGGCCTTACCGCGCTTCTTGCGCTCTCGGGCATATTCACATGTCAAACCGAATTCTAGGCAAGGTCAGTTAGAAACGGGTTCCTGACAATCCGTGCCGTTTCCGCTCGACGATCCCCGGATGGCGGGAAAAACAGGAAATGAGACACTGGGTGCTGAAACCTACCGATGCAATGGGCACATGGGTTCTGGCCGTCACACTTGGTGCGCAGTTGGTTGCACTGATCACACGCTCGGCTAATTCGGCGTCGGATCGGGCCCGAAGAAGAGTTTTTCCGAATCATTGAACGAGCATCAGCGAGAGAATCTCGAATGGAGGTATTTTTGAAGCCGTTGAGGTTCTGGTGGTGATTGTTTGCATCGGAATAGAGCTGATCCTTCGGCTTGGAGAGCGAATGCCGTAGTGAGCTCCCGTTGTCGCCGGCACCGGCGCCACCCGCCTCGCGCGACAACTGCAATTGCTCAAGCACATATTGAGATCCTTCGGCGAGCGTATCCAGCCCAACCGTTTGAGACTGCGCCATTCCAGCCGACTGAGAACCCGCGGAAAAAGGAGAAAACGAACTGGCGAACTGTTGGATCGAGGTAGTCGACATCCTCACCGGGGAGATAGGACGAAGCGATCGAGTTAAACCGACATAGAGAGTAGGCGCTCGAGATTGGGAGGGGCCAAAAAAAAAAAAAAATCGGGTGCTAATAACCGAGAAAAAGGGAGAGGAAAATCAGGAAAATTGATTTGAAGACCAGATCGTACGCTCCCCCGAATCGCAATGAAGAAACACGGGGGTGAACGAGAGTGAGGAGGGATGGAAAGCGGAGATGGTGGAGAGAGGAAAGAAGAGAAGAGAGGTGGAATGGCCGAGAAAAAAGTGAGGAGCTAAAAAAAACAGAGAAGAATGCGGCAAGTATGGGGAGACGGAGAGAAAGAGACGAGGAAAAGAAGCTAAGGTGGTAGTAATGGCTCGTGTGGGTTAAGAGGAGGATGAGAGGAGACAGCGAAGGGACATTGCCGACAGAGACCGGCGGATCGGGGCAGACGCGGAGAATTTAGTAGGAGTCGTCAGAGCGAACTGGAGCTGCAGGCAGGAGGAGGAAGCAGTTAGAGAATGGAGATGGAACACCACTAGTGGCGGCGGTTGGGGACAGGATAGGCGAAACGCACGAGCTGCATCGAATAAGACCGTTGGGAAGGGGAGGGGGAAACAACAGCAGACACGAGGAGTCAGACCCCAGGAAGGAAAAGTCGGGGAAAAAGGAGCTAAAGTAGTGTTGCAAATAAAAAAATAAAAAAAAAAAGGGAAGAAAAAGGGAAAAATAAAATAGGTATAATAAATCAGATCAAAAGAACATGGGCCGATCGGTGAGATGGAATGGGGGGAGAAGAGGAGAGGAAGCAGCGAAGAGGAGGGTGGGGGACAAATAATAAGACAGGAATAAAAGAATAAAATAAGATTATGGAAGGCGACAATGAATAATAATAATAATAAAATAAGCGCAAATAATAATAAGATGAAGGTGAAGCAGACAATCGCAATATGAGTAATAAAACGAGCAGGAGGATGAGGATGAGGAGCTGGAGACGGAGACTTGTGCAGTTGGGATGGAAAAGGTTAAGAACGTCCAGCAAAAAAGGACCAAGCAGCCAGAAAACGGCAAAAGAGGCCAGGAAAGGATTGAGTCAAGCGAACGAAGTAAAAGTAAGTACCTCAGAAGATGGAGCCCGAGGGCAATACACCGCGTACTCCGAATAGGGCCAGAGATCGGATGTCAGGCCATGCGCTCCCAGACCGGACCAGAGAGAAAAGGGAAGGGATCCTCCTCGATTCAAACAATGAATCCTGCAAGTGCAAAAAAAGCTAATTAACTTCGCTTGGGCTCTCAATGGAGGGAGGAGGATGCAACGAGGCGAGGAGAAACCCCGGACAATTCAAAAAAGCAAAATTAAAACAGAAGAAAAAGCAAAGAACCTTAGGTTTAAGGTTTCGAATTCGAGAAAAAAAAAAGATGGGCAGTTGAAGAGCAAAAAGCGAAAAAGAAAAGGAAGAAAAAAAGAAGAGAAAAAGAAGAAAAAAAAAAAGAAAAAAAGAAAAGGCGGGGAAAGACTCAAGAGAATTCGAGACAGGCCAGTCAGAATTGCCACCTGGAGGGAAGCATCTCGACTCTGGACCGGGGTTTTGTTGCCGGATCGTCAGGTCGGAGGCACTGAGGCAGGCTGAGCAGCAAAAATCGAGTCCAGCTGGCCAGCGATCTCCTTCTCGAGCCACCCTCAGGTAGGGATTATAATCATTATTATGATGTTAGCCTCGACATAACTCATCGCCACTATGACCACCATGACTGCACTCCAGACTTCTCCAGACACCTTCCACTCCGACTCAGAGTCAGGCTCTCCCACTGCAGAGGGTGGATAACTGACGCGCAGTTCCTGATTGGAAGGATATCAACACCGCAGCCACTACATACTACTACGAAACTTTTCAACACGATTATTATTCTTACAATTCTATTATTATAATTATGAAAAAAAGCAATTTATTTATTTCTTATTCCTTCATTATTATCTGATGACGATTCTCCCAAACGGTCTGCATCATCAGGAAATTGGCCCAGGGTCATGGCACCTCGTATGAAGAAAAAACCGACCAGGATAATAGAACAAGTATTATGATCATTCTCTGCACCTGCATGATTCATTTGTTGGGAAGTAATAATAAAAACAAGATACTAATGTCAAGGTGAGCATCTGAACCCCAGGTTTTATTTTATTATTTATTTTTTGTTTTCACTTTGCCACCTCCAGAGTTTCTTCTGTTGGTCCCCTCCCGGATAGATGGAGATGGGCGATGCTAGTCATAGTCCTTAAGTGGAGCAGCAAATAGAAAGAGGCAGACAGGGGGACAGGGAAGAGACGCTGCATACTCAGGGCATCTCAACCTTACCCACCCCCGCCTCTTCCCTCGTTCTGCAGCCTTGAAGAGTCTAAACACACTCCACACGATACACACACTCCACGCTACCTTGGTACGCACCGCACAGAGGACGGGAGATACTCATGTTAGTTTTGTGGTTGACTCACAAAAGCAAAAGACAAAAGACAAAAAGCAAAAAAGATATCAGTCCTCATCAAATGGTTAATCTCCCTCTTGGCACCATATTTCACCCGGCCTATTTTGCCTAAATTACCCCGGACTCTTCTGGCTGTTCAGCTTCCGATTGGCTGCCGGTTGACGCCTCAGCCACCTCTTTGGCTTAGTCTTCCCTTCGGTCACGCTGCACTAACTCGATACAAGAGACCTTCCCTCACCTCTTTCCTTTTAACTGCCAGTGCCTTTCCTTCTTGAGCCTACCGTAAAACTAGCCCCGACTTAAACTTAGACCATCACTGTTCCTGGGGTGGAAAGCTGTCCTTTCTTAATTCTGATAAGACTGATAGAGATGGATTGTTAATGCTTTTCCCCTCAGGTTCCACAAAAGAAGAAACTAACATCCGTTCTCCACGGGGTAGAGACATGTCAGGCACACACCCTTCCAACCCCTCCCCCATCTCCCCCACTTATAAGTAACCCCCCCGTCAGAGATACACATCAGCTGCCACATTGTCCAAGCGTCTCGCTATCTTTCCTGTCATCGTGAGATCGATATCCGAATAAATTTGGTTAGTACCTCTTTGACTGTTACACATCTGTCTATCCACATTGCCCTAATCGGCAAGGAGATGAGGGCGAAGGCAACCTTGTTTATCTCACCACATATAGATACACCGAAGAAAATAATTTCAGAAAGATAAATATGTTTTAAGATGTAGATGTATATGTACATTGATCACCCAGCCCAGCACCGAAACCATAGATCAAAGGCTGAAATATAATAATAGTAATGACGAAGAAAAAAAAACCCAAACCATAAATCTCTCGATATAGTCATACACGGGGGATATCATAATATAATGGCCCTAGCACCGGTGGAGGAGAGGCAAAATGAAAAAAGAAAATAAAAAAAAAATCTCAAACACAACGCCATAAACAGGAATAGTCGATCCCCCCTCTAATCTTACTCTTTCACTTTTCGGTGCTTCAAACATACCCAACGCCAACCCAATGCGTCAATCCTTTCACCCCCTCAGCTCCAGGTGGTCCAATCACCTGGGAGGGGCAGGGGAAAAATAAATTAGGAAAAGAAATATTTGCTGTCTCGGATTCGTGTCAGGTCCCATTCGCCTTTCTTCGGTACCGCACGGAAACGCAGGGGTAGCCAAAGCCACACGTATGTTCGAATCTCCTTCTTCGCGCGATCCCCCTCAGCCTTCTCGCCTTCCAGCCCCGCATCGGCGGCCTTCTCAGCGTGATCGGCTTTCCCTCCTAGGACATCATCAAAGCCGCCGCCGAACAGGGTCTCGATCGCCGGGTCCGAAGGATCTGCTTCCATACCCGAGACTTTCCGCTCCGCTGCTGCCAAGTCTTCTGGAACGTGCCCAACAACCGTTTCACCAAGCGAGCTCGCGATCGCTAGATCGCCGTCCGTGCCACCAGCCTGCTCAAACACACTACCAGCAGTCACTATCGCACGACCCTGGGCTTGGAGTTCCGGATCGTCGGAGTTCAACAGTTTCTGCCTCTTGTACTCCTCAAGTAGTTCCTGGATCTTGTTCGTCCTCTTGGCTCCCTTGCGGAAGGCCTTGATCGCCTGGCCGATTTTGCTCCCGGCAGGCACCTTGGCGAAAAACAGGTTTCGCCCGTATCGGACTTCAAACTCTGCAGCCAACCTTTTCACGACATCATCCGAATGCATTCGAACAAAGGCCTCTCGAAGAATCTGATTCATCGAGTCCACGTCGGAGGCATGGGTCCAGAAGGAGTCATGGACGGCCGAGAATGATAGGCCAGCCCGGTGACAAGCCGTCGCAGACATGATCATATGGGTGGCATCAAGAGAATGGATGAAATTCGGAGGGAAGGCTTGAAGTTGCTTGCGCTTAGATACCACGTCGTTGGAGTTTGGCTCCACGATGCTGAGGGCCTGCAGAGTAGTGTTTATACGGCGGGCCACTCGCACACGATACGGCTGAACAACGGGCAGCCCCAACGGGGTTGTCCAGATCACCGTAGATCTAAACTTTTTGGTAGGATCACTAGCTTTATCTTGGGCTTTGCTAGACGTGTTAGGTGTCAGGGCCTCCTTTGCGATAGCCTCGATTTGGTCGGGCGGTAGGGATTGTGTAATGCGACTAGCACAGTCGCCGAGCCAGTACTGAATATCGTGTGCTCCGTTGAACATGGTGCTGAGCGCCTCAAAGATTTTTCGAGCGATATACAGTGCACCTTGTTTCTTCTCCTCATTGCTAAGGTCGGGGTAATGATCGACGAGTTGCTTACGCACTTGCTTCATAGCCCCCATAAAGGTAACGCCGTAAACGTTCGTCATGACGGTCTGTTTAACGACCTTACGGGTGACTCTTCCTTCAAGAATCTTAGCAATAGAAACACCCTGCGCAGCGTCTTTCGAAACCGCAGCCTTGACGAACTCAGCAACTCCAGTATAGACGTCCGAGGGGCGGTCGGAAGGCTCAAGATTAACTTGCTGAGCACCGATGCTATCGCCACCGAGGGCCGCGTAGTGCTGGAGACCATTACAGGAGCCATCCTGGTGGATTGGGAGGCGTGAGGCATACTCAGTGGGAACTGGATGCTGTAGAGCGTTTCGAAGTTCGCAACAAGCGGCTAAGCATTGCCAAGGATCCTCCGCCTTCAGCCACCATCGCCGGCCATGGAGGCCGTTATTGGCGGAGTCAAGGACATCGTCGAGGTGATCCATGGCGAACTGTTCACGCTCCGAAAGACTGGCTTTGTCGTAGCCCGAAAGATTTGCGATCTGAATCTTCAGCCACTTCAAACCACTCTCCCCGAGCGGCTTGGCTTCACTAAAGAGAAGGAGGCCTCTCGCGTTGTCAGCACCCATCTGGTTCAGATAAGGGGGAAGCGGGTAGGCGCGACCACGGAAGTCCATATTGTGGGGAAGATAAAAAGTCTCGTTTCTGTAGGCACGGGCAACTTCGATCTGGAAATTCTGGAAGCAACGTTGAGAATGGAATCCAGACCGGCGGTTTTCGATATCCTTCATGAGATTGTCCCAATGCTTTTCCGCCTCGTAGCCCTCTTCAGGGTCAGGCTTTGGTGGATGGGGTAGGTTGGGCTCCACTGGAGCAATATCGGCAATTGCATCACCAGAATTCCAGGCCTCAAGCATGACGTTGAAAACGTCCTTGTTGATCGTCCATCCCGTGCTGCCAAGAATATCCAACCCTTCACGGATCTGCTCGAGACCATTATTTTCCAATGCTGCCTTCATGTACGTAGGTTGTAGGCTCTCGCCCGGCGTCGATCGGACAATATTACTCTTGTGGAGATAATAAGCCCCATCTTTGAAGCTCTTCCAGGGCTTCGGCTTGCACACCATAGGCAAATGGCGACCGAGCAGATCCGCACTTGGCTCCTTGGTAATCATCTTCACAATCTCCGGATTTAGATGAATGTACCCGCTGCGTCGTCCCCACGCGATTTGGTACGAATGCTGGAATGCCGGCTGCAAGGTAACCTCTTGTTTCTTCGACGTGGGGTTTTCAACGGCCACGGGGGCTTTCCCAGTTTCAAACAGAAGGCTCATCAGGACTGCACCGACCTTGGCCTTTACTCCGGCCGGCCAAAGCACCTCCGGCTCCTCTTTCTCTAAATCACGAACCATACCCTGCCACTTGGCACGGTTATCTCTTTGCTTCCGTCCCGCCAGCATCTCCTTGACGACTTTCAGACGCCGAGCACTCGCACCAGTCTGCTTCTGAAGGGCTTTCTCGGCCATCAACTCATCATAAAGATCGCTTCCGATGGCTGAAACAACCGTCGAGACCTTGATTCCCTTCTCCATACCTTGCCGGCTAAGGCAGCCCATTACGGTGAGGATGGTGAGGGCGGCCAGCCTATCGGCGTCAATGGCGCGCAGGAAAACACCATAATCGCATCGCTCCTTCTGCTCAACCGTTCGTATAGGATTAGCCTCGGCTTCGTCGACAAGTTTCAATTCTTCCTTAATGCGGAGGACCAAACCCGAATGCCATTGATTGATCATCGGGCTCAGACGCTTTCCACTAGCTGCGGCGTCAGGACTTAATTGCTGCAAGGCTTCGGACTCACGTCGCCAGCGACTAAGTGCCGACTCCATCACATCGGACTCGAGCTTTTGTTGTCGGCGTTGATGATGAAGCTCCTGGCTCTCAGCATCTGCGTGCTCAACATTGGCAACACGTGGTTCATTTGCAAACATTGAAAGAGAGTCTTTCAGGGAAGTCAATCCGAGACCTTTCTGCTCAACGGGTCGAGCTTCCGGGACCTCATCGACTTGAGGCACCAAATCATCGCCTTGAATTGTTCTAGCTTCCATACTATCAATCGCGACTCGCTGGAGGTCCGATGAGCATATCTAAATAGAAAAAAGTTAGTAACCGAAGGGGTCGAGTAGGGAGAGCGAACCAACCTCTGAAAGCTCACCCAGTTCGAGTTCAGACAAGATGGGCACAGCCAAAACTTCTTCCTCGACAGAAGCATTCTTTGCGAACGCCCAGTACCGACGGACAGTCCTGTCTCGTTTAGAGCCGTGGAACATGCGCAGAGCCATACGAATCATGATAGCGAAGGTTGTGGCATCCGGCACGACACCCTCATAGGGAATATCAACCTCGAACCATTTCTGCATTTGCAATACCATATCGTGGTGTCTTGTCAAAATCGTGTGCGACAGCATCGCTTCCAGATAGCGGTTGTGGAGAGCGAGGTATCCAGGGGAACCGACCGGCTGAAACTCCTTCAGTCGAGATATGAGGCTAGCAGCTCGATCAAAGCGGCCAACTCTGAGGGATATGTCCAGGTTCGCCATCATCTCCTCCTCATTGCCGCCAATACCTCTCGTTTTTCTCAGCATCTTCGGCTTAGTTTGTAGGAAATCATCGACAATTATAAGCGACGAAGGGTTGAAGTCCGTAGCGGGAGGGGGGAATAACGAATTCCATTGTTGGTCGCGATACCTCTCTGGAATATAGGGCTGGTTTTCAAATGAGAGATATGATCCTTGTTCAACCGCGGACTGGTCCGCCGCAGTGGCAAGACTTCGGTGAGACTGGAAGGAAGGTCGGCGAGGACGAGACTCGTGGGAAATATTGCTAGAGGAAGATTGAACAGGGGCTAATCGACTCGAATGGGAATGATGGCGTAGTCTTGTGGATGATTGTAGGATGGAGCGTCCTTTGGGAAATCGGAGCTGAGAAACAGCATTTTTCTGGCGAATTAATCGGGTCAACATGATGCACGCACAAAGGCTATAGGAACAGAAAATGATTAAAAAGGAGTATATATCGCAGAAGAAATTAAGAGAAATAGAATAGAGAAGAGTCGATCAAGAAAAGAGAACGTGAAATAATTAATTCAGGCGATGCAAGAAAATCATCGGATTGCCGTAATATCCTCCGTATGCAATCCGGAGATTCCAGGAAAAACAGCTTCGAACAAGCACCTTGTCAGCGGCAAACTGCCAATCCAGAACCGACAAGCCGCCCTGCAGCCTTCCCCGAAAATAAAGGCGATAAAAAGAAGGAAAGGAGGTGAAGGGTGGGAGTGATGTGGGATGTCGAGGTGAAGAGCGATCGCAAAGAAGACTTCAAGGATGGGTGAAAAATACTCACATCCCAAAAGGGAGATTAGGTCACGTGGCATCTGATTTTGCGCGGTCGTTCATTCGTCGGCACGCGTCCACTTTTTCTGCTACTGATTTGGCATTATCAGGGAAGGCGGTGTATGAACGAGAAGGCATTCACCATTGACCAATCAAAATTATTCAGGTCGGAATCTCCAACTCCTTACCACCTACTACATCTTCGTTGACAGCTGCGCGCAGGGGGAAGTCTTCTGCATCTTTGAAAATGTACTAGTACCTACCTTAGGTATCTAGGTACCTTATGTAAGGTACCCGCTCGGTAATTGCATCATCATATTCGACAGTCGGAAGGAGACAGAGAACCTTCGGCCGGTGCTGCCCTTCACCGACACACAAATATATAAATCTGCAATCAAACCAGCGCATTCGAGCTTTTTTTATCCCGGACAGAGGGTTTTGCGCCTTAGAGCTTATCAGCATGCAATGGGCTATACAACTCGAGATAAAAACTAATTATTAACATTAGATTGTTCTTAATATTCAACCGAATCTCAACATCTGTACGTGCCCTGCGCTGCTGACTCCTCGCATCACATCGATCCACGTGCCGCGAAAGATTCCCAGTTTCTCGACATAATATTGGAATATTAAAGATAAGTGAATGGCAATTGTTTGGTGGTTGATAAGCATTGTGGATAACGTCATGATGTACGATATCTACATCATGCCTCCTTTGGCTTGGTGCACTCCCAACATCACACACTCCCTATTTAAGATTGCTCTGCTCCAAAGACCTTTCATGCCTATTACATTGATATTCTTGATGAATATGCCTCATATTACATATCTGATGTCATATTAAGCAGAAGCTCGTCACAGAATAACTTGGGATGTCCTTAAGGGTTACCGAGTTTAACAATGGATTTATGTTTTTTCAAAAAGAGTGTGGGAGAGTAACTTGGCTGAGACAGAGATTTCTTGGATGTTAACATTGAAATGGCGTATGGCTTGGCCTCCGTAACCATTACAAAATCAAAGATGAGTGATTCTCTTTGTAGATTATACCCGACCATGTCTCAGCCCGATGTTATGATGAAACCGGCCCGCAATCCCACCTGTCCAGGGAATATATCATCTGACATGGCTCATCAGGGACGTAATAGTACTTGATTATAAGAGGCGTCATAACTAAATGCCCCTTGTTTAGTGTCATCTGTCAACTGCGCAACATAACAGAAATAAAAAGAGTGGAGTTGAATAGCTTGAGCTCCAATAGTTGAGGTTCATAATCCTTGTCACAGGGTGGTCGGGTTTAGCCGCGTTATCACGGAGCAAAGGAAGCTCCTGAGCACGATGGCGAACTTGCCCTGTTGGCTGTGCTTATCCCGCCTTATTTTTATTTATTTTTTTCTAAGTTTTTTTAGACCCCCTTCTGACGATCAGCGCGAAGGGTGGAGGACCAGAGAGATATGAACAAAGTGGAGGGTGGTGGATGTCAAGCTTGAGGGGAAACTAGTGGATGCTGATCTCTTGGGGGTGTTCACTGGCAAAAGGCAACTAGTGGTAGTTAACTTCGCACCCTCCACATCTATCCATATAGCCTAAATTTCTCCGAGAATGCAGTTGACACCTCAAGGCTGGCGCGAGGCGTTCCTTCTGTTTTCCAGAAGACTTCTGGGGTTTCGCAGTCACTTCAAGCCTTCAGCCTGAAGACGAGGCAGCTGAAGAGAAGCAGGATAGTTTGCTGATCAAACCGGCAAACGGGTTGGCAAGCTACAGGTACATGGCGTTTTAATTTTTTTTCGCCCCTCGAATTTTTTTGCTCTGATTTAATAAAGTGAAAAGGGTACGATGGATACAAATGAAGATCTTGATCTGCCGTGAATGGATTGCATGCCTTTGTGTCCTTTAAAAAAAAATTTCAAAAATTTTAGGAATATTCAGTCACTTCCAGTTCGTTTGGGGTTGAAGTTAACAATGTGATACTCAGGCTAATATCGCCATGACAGGAACCAAGCTCCTTGGACTGAACTGGTCTAGAAGCACCCCAGACTCACCGAGCTTCTAGCACCCTTGACTCTCTTAGGTGCCGCTCAGGTCCCCGTCACATCATTGAGTGGTTGAGAAAATATGAAAACAAATCTTATTTCTAATACCGGGGCCAATCATGGCTTTTGCATGGATATAATATCCATCATCTGCCGACTTTACCCTGCAAGAAGGGCTGGACGGCAGGTCCATGTTTGATCAAGTCATTCATCCTCTTTACTGGTTCGGCTGTCTTGGCGTGGTTCGTGTTGCATTTTGGCTTTTCCTTTGACCCGGGGTTTCACGTCCCCATATTCGCCAAGGGGGCTGAGAAAGAAGGAAGGATTGGGGAACAACAGCATTGGGGGCTAGCCAGCTGTTAGTATCAAGCTAGTGCCTGATCTTGAGGATGTCCTGGAGATGATGGATGTTGAGATGAGGACCATGACCCCCCCAAATCCCGCTAGGTCTCTTTCACACTCCCTTGGCCCTACATACGTGGTCAATGATTAGCCTCCTGTTTCACCAACGCACTTTTTTTTTTTTTTTCATGCTCGAGCGCAACAAAAGGGGTGCCTTCATATCAACAAGGGTGTGTGTGGGCGGCGCTAAATATTATTTCATTTCCCGGTAGATCCTCTCGCAGGGTTGTTGACATCGTGCTGCCTATCTGATTCATTTGTCTCTGAATCAGAATGACATGTCTAGTCAAATTAAATGGGATTGATGCTGGCTTTGTGGGACGCTTTCTTTTTTTGACAAGGCAGGAGCAGTCCGATGGCTAGTAAGTATGAGAAGGACGGGCGTGCATCGGCTTGAGGGAGACCGGGGTGATCGGCTTCCTAATGTAGATATGCTAAGCGACAAATTGGATGAACGCTAGTTTTTACTGCGTTGAGGATATGGCCCTTTGTGGGGGTTGATGATCGACTGTGTGAGAGATTTTGTTGGGAATGAGAGGGCTTTGTGCCTGACATGCACGGGGAGATAGGAGAACGGGGAGAAACCGGCTAGAGAGTCGGGATGAGCTCGTGGTGAACAGATGAAACTTTCAATGGTCTCAATGAAGCCGAGGCTAACGATATTCTAGAAAGAATAGGGTGGCTCTAGAACATTTAGACTCAGTCTAGAAGGATTATCGAATCGACAATCGGTGAGTAAAAGATACCTTGTTTGAAATGAGAGTTTGTTAACATTGGGAGATGTAGAGTGATAGCCAGCCATTTGAAAGTTACAGATTGCTATTTTATATTTGGGAGGCTTATCATGTATAGGATTATTGAGTACCTTCTATAGCCCTCCAACATCTCCCTTATAACCATTTATACCCCTCCAGACAGGTTCTTGCGGTCGCCGAAAAGATTCGATTGCCGTTTTGAGGGCAGGGGGGAATGGGAGGCACTTCTTGAGCCTTCGCTCTTGGTATCTGTCGTTGAGCGGGACAAAGATCATTCCGGCACTCGCAAACCGAGAGAGAAGAGGGTTAGTGCCCTGTTCATTCAGAATATCGCTGCATCTTGCGTAGATCCAACGTAGTTCGCGCTTGCGTTGAGTTCTGTCCTCCCCGGCCACGGTCTCAGTTGGTTCACCCTGCAGGAGCTCCAAGGCCTCCTTTCCGATGTCCATGGAGAGCGCATCACATATCCCAGCCATTTCAACAGCGATATTTGAAATATTTGAATGTGTTACGTCCTTGATCACAAGGAGAAGAACAGCACACGCTTGGGTACCAGCCGTGATAACCCGGAACTGGGTCATTAAACATTGGTTCTCCAGACTCTCGCACCCGCGGCTCGACTTTCTCAACGTACTGTGCGATATACTGCCACCAGGCAGACATCTCAATCAATTTGATATCGTCGGGGTGCATGTTCTCAGATCGGAGCCCCTCGAGGATATCCGAAAATGTGTGACCTAGGAAACGGAACTCTCCCGTAACCAGTTGGTGAGGTGGGATTGCCAGGTTATCGCAAACGGTGAGGATGGCGAGACAGAGAACTTTCCAGCGATGTCTCAGCGCTCCCGGCCCATGCCACAGGATCCACCACTGGATGGCATCCCGAAGGCTTTGTTCACATAACTCTTCCACGCTGGTACCATTCTTGCCTGAGTGGACGGAGTAGACCTCGAGATGAGAGTCAGGAGCCGCTAGGATGTAGTCCTCAATGCACTGGGACAGGCCTGTAATACTCTCGCATGCGCAGGCTGGTGCGCAAGTCTCCCCCAGGGGCGTGAAGAGGCCCATTGACGCTTCCTCGATCTCGATGCCGTAGTTATCGTTGTCCTTTCTCTGTCGAGGCGGCTGAGAACGGCAAAGATGAATGTAGAAGTTAAATGGACTTGAGCCGGGAACATAACCATCCCCAAAGTACTCTTTAATCCTATTCCACATGATATCCATATTGAAATGCTTATTGAAGATTTGTGAGCTGGTGTGTCTCAGCTAAAACAGAGCTTTTTGCAAACGGAGGAACAAGAAAGAAAGCCTTAGTATTATGGTAATCACAGAGCCTTTTTTCCCACTGTCAAGCAAAAGTATTCCAGGGGCCCATCGCTTACGTGAGACTCTACCCAAGGACCACCGGTTGACCTAAAGGAAATCGAAGGTTGGGCTCAGTGAACCCAAATAAATGCAGGCAGGAACCTATCCAGGAGTGATCAACGGTAATCTGAACTCCACTCTCGTCAATCCGGGACGTGATGGATGCCATGCGAACATGGGATTGGAAGCTGTAAGGATCCTCGCTTCTTACGCCCGTATTCGCAAGCATGATGTTATATTCACCAAAGTTCGGTTCATCTTTTACTGACAATTCCCGGTGAATGCTGCAATAAAGTTACTGTATAGTCTTACGGAGACATGGAGACCAAGTGCCTTCCTGCTTCTGTATTCAAACATATAGAGAGCTATGTCGTAATCGGCATTGTATGTTATTTCCAGGGCCGTCTCTATATGATGGAGCCGAAACCTACTTACCTAGGACACTACTACTAATATTAAGAGTGACTGGATCGATAAGGAAGTTAGGGCTAAGCTTTTTACCATCATTATTTTTAGACTTTCTGTGGACACTAGGACCTTAATATAAATATTTACAATCCCCTATAATATCTAAAGAGGATATAAAAATATATGTAATACAAATCCTCAGCGGGGATCATGCGCCACCACCTCAATCTCCACCCTCATATCATCCTCCCCCAGCCTTGTCACACCCACGCACGTCCAGAGCGGCTCATGGTCCGGCATATATGTTCGAAAATTACGCACCATAGCCTCTAAAGCCTCATCGTTAATGGGGACATGGTACGAGTTCACCCGGAACACCTGGTCCCACCCCGTCCCCCCCGCATTCTTCAAATTCAGCTCGACGTTGCGAAAAGCCTGGTCGATTTGGGCGTTGATTTCTCGGTAAAACACTCCAGTCTCCGGATCCCAGCCACCTTTATTGACTTTAGTGTTCCTGGATATTACATTGAGAGGGGGAATGAGGGGGTGAGGGTTTACGAGCAGTTACCTTGTCCGGAGCATTCGATGCGGTCGCCGATGCGCACGGCCTGGCTGTATTTGAATTTTTGTTGGTTTGTCTTGCCAACGCCGTCGTAGTTGTAGTATGTTAGATGAGACATTTTTGGCCAAATATGGAGTCTGGGGAAGGAGCTTTTGTGAGATATTCCAGATATGTGGAATTGAATTGACTTCCAAGTTGCTTTAGGTACCCCTCGTTTGGGTGGCTTCTTTACGTCATGACCGAATACTTAAATGCGTTGAAAAGTGTCCGGAATATCTCCGTCGGGACAATTACTCAGCGATGGATTTATAAGCTGGATTGAAATAATGAATTAATTATCACCTTAGCAGCTAGCTAGCTACTAGTGATTGACTATTTGTGGGGTTCATCATGATTGTCGTTGGGGTGCATCGTTGGTGGAGTTGTATACTTGGGTCCTAAGTAATCCAATCGTTGCAGTTCGACGTGGGGAAACATCCAATCGATGGAAATGTCGATTACTGGGCCATCAAGCTAATTATTCTGCTTAGGATATAGAGGGTAGATATGGAGAAAATACCCTCCAAGAAAAACAATCTCAGTAATCCAATGCCCACCCACCTGGCACTGAACAGCTCATCCGAAGTGGATTATAGCTCCGTATCGAGGATGGGTATGGGGAGAGTAACAAAAATGAGAACGATTATGAAGCTTTTTATCTTGGCCCGACATTTTAATGACAGCCCATCCACTATCCATAAATAAACACAATAAGAATTTTATCTCCATCTATACAATGGCAACTTTGTTATTGTAAGAAAATGACTAAGCCACGCTGTCATGTGGCAAGAAACATCATAATGATCAAAACAAAGTTAACCTACGAAGACCCCTCAACCTACACAATTATGCATATCCATGACCCTTGAAGAAATCAGAATGTTTGCTGGTACTCTTACTGACCTCGTTTGATTGCCCGCGAAGCACTTAAGCAACCCGAGATACGGAAAGGGAGAGAGAAAGAGCCCTGTTTTGCCGCTCACATGGCCAACGTCCCAGAAAGCGTCCCTCCTGAGTGCAGTGATTCCATCTGGTGGCGACTCAGCGAGAACGACCTCCTTCTCATGATGCGCGTCTCTCGGGTATGGAGGCAGTCGATGGAACGATTTCTATATAAGCGGATCTCAATCCGAACGTCCGACTGCCTACACGCTTTGCTACGGACCATGAAAGAACGGCCAGATCTTGCTGCTTCGGTTCAACACCTCCATCTGGATAGCACGCTGCCCACAACGCAATCGGACTACCCCGCAGCTCCAGATCTGGGTCAACAGGAGGTGGCCACAAAACGTCTCATCGGTTTACTTCCGGGGCTGCATTCGGTACGTTTTGGTCAATGGTTGGCTTGTCCTGGCATCCTAGAGTCATCGATCCAGGAGGTCGGGCCGTCGGGGTTCCCGAAGCTGAAGACGGTGGTTATAAAGGAACCAGAGACCTCGGTTGACCAGTTGCGTCTGTTGTGCAGTCTTCCTGCCATCGAGAGTATTGAAACTGGTTTGAGTGCACACCAAGTGTCACCTGATAGTTGGCCGGTTGTGGCTTCACTTGAGAATCTCCGGCTGAGGCCGACAACATTAAAGGAAAATGGGTTGGAGGTACTGTTGCGGGCGTGCCCTGCGTTGAAGACCCTAACCTACGATCGCAGGTGCAATGTTGGTGGTGAGCGTCGTGGCTTTTCTTTATTTCATTTTTCGTGGAATGGCAATAAAAAGCTCCCTCATACTCACTGTGTTTAGATAAACCCTCCGTGATAGACTGCGAGACCCTGACATCCGCCCTGAGCCATGTCGAGGGCACGCTGGAAGAACTCGAACTCGGTGCTCATCTCTTCTGCCTATATACGGATGAAGTAGGGAGCTTAGAGATAACCCCGGTGAAAGGCCACCTCGGATCTCTGAGGGGGTTCAAAACCCTCAAAAAGCTCACAATCCCCTTGGCCGTGCTGCTCGGATGGTTTCCTAAACAGGCTCCGACTGTCACAGAGGTACTGCCCGGTTCGTTGACCCATCTATGTTTATCCGAG
The DNA here is from genome assembly GCA_027569045.1 of Aspergillus biplanus. Lineage (NCBI taxonomy): Eukaryota > Fungi > Ascomycota > Eurotiomycetes > Eurotiales > Aspergillaceae > Aspergillus > Aspergillus biplanus. The sequence continues at coordinate 180,091 of JAPDEJ010000027.1, forward strand.
GACCTGTCACCACAGTGTACATATGAATGGTCAGAGGAATCCGTTCTTCAAAAACTAGAGCTTTTTTCCAGAGCCGTTCGTCAGACAAATCCGCATCTGGAGACATTTGAGTTCCTGCCAAATCGGAACTTTGATCGGTGGCAGGCGCCATCGGAAGATCGACTGCGCGAGATGTGTTCTCGAGCCGGAATAAATTGCATCATACCACCGGAGGAGGACTTGGAATTGTGATGATGGGGCCATTGAATTGGAGGGCTTAGCTCTATAGATGAGAATGGCCACAGTTACTGTCAATGATCTGCTGTTCCAGATGGGGGTTAAGCCCAACTGCAGGTATCCAAGGCCTGTATGATGAGTCCGACTTGTTCCTTTCGTTTTACCTTTCTTTCTTCTTTCCCCCCTTGGCCTGATTTGAATCTCACTACGTTGCGTCTCATTTTTCTTCGGACAGTCTCAGGCAAGCAAGTCGAGCGCGATAACTACACGCCTGGTGTTGCCATACGGAAACCGTAACCAAAGCAGTTAATTTGAAGACATAACGAACGAATACCTTTAATAAATCTCCGGGTGTGTGTTGCAGTTTGGTCATTTCTAAAGAGATATAATGAAGAGTCGAGATACCGAGTAGTGATGGACGAGCCGATATCATATGCATACAACGTGGATCGAATGGATCAGTAACCCAATTTTTGGACATTTTATCCCGGTTAAAGTTAAACCTGTTACACTTCTGATGTTTTTTTTTTTGCTTTTTTTTAAATTTTCCTTCGCTCCCCTCGAGATTTGTCTCACCGCTATATGATTGGGCTCTGATCGTCACACGCAAGCTTCTCGGGGTTCATAATTACTCCGAGGCGCTTCAAGGCGTTTTTGACTCGATCCTATTAAAAGTTTTTTCTGGCCTCATTCATATTTTTTGCATCGGTATTATGAAATGGGGATTCCATGACAACCAAACGAACCGACAAAAAAAGCCTCTCGTGAAAGGGATCCTCAAAATGTCGCCCCTTGTTCGCCGGATCCAATGGTTCGAGGTCACGGATCAGACATGGTACGCCCCTTCCCAAAAAGAAAGAGAGAAATTTATCATTCCCACTGATATCTTTGAAATAGGCTCCCGGATTCACTCCGTGTAGCCATCCAAGACGGCCTAAAAAGCTGCTGGACGTTCCCCAACCCCATACTTCCGGAGGGTCCCCCGCAGCTCAGTGGTGTTCAGTACTCTCAGAGATTCTAGGAAGCGCAATCCGTGATTTCACATTTGTTGAATTTTGTGCCGGCGCTGGGGGCCCCGTTCCATACATGGAAAGATGATTCAACGGGGAGGATAGGCAAGACGAAGACTTACATCCAATTCACCATGGCTGATCTCAGGCCCCCGGTGTCTATTTGGGAGAAACTTGCCGAGGGTCGACCTGCGTTGACCTATATTCCCGAGCCCGTTGATGTGAGTGATGCGCCAGTCATTCTGAGTTCTCGGGAGGGGCAGAAAATCTTTCGATTGTGGCATCTGTCCTTCCATCATTTTGATGATAAGTTGGCAAGCGCTATGCTTGCGAATACCCTAGAGCCCGCGGATGGTTTCACGTAAGCAGTTCCCCTTCGCAAAAATATTCATTCTAACGGAGGGATATATCTTCCAGAAGATAAATGAGCAAAGTCGAAATTAACCAGATGGACAGAATCTGCGAGCTCGAAGAGCGTAGCATCGGTTCCGTTTTTGTTTTGATATTATCTACTATTACTTTCTTTCTCATTGCGCTTTTTGAATTCTGGAGAACACCAAAGCATTTATTTTGGACTTACATTATCCCCACGGTACCATTGATCTTTCTCTTCGATGGGGTCATCAGCTGCCTACGAACTTGTACCGAGACAGAGCTTCTTGCATTGATCAAGAATTGTAGCGCTTTTCTAGATGAGTGGGACTTGGAATACGGACGACGACAAAACATCCCGCTAATTGGATATACCAACTTCTTAGTTGGGGTGAGGAGAAAGTCGCGCATCGAAGGGATGGACATGGCCTCGCTGCAGGAAAAACGGCAGCTTTCGGTGGGGGGGAGACTCTCACAAGGTGTGAAGTGGATATGAATCGGAGGTTCTGTCGTCCGAGAAGCTGGAAGGAATATCTCCAAGGTTCAAGGGAATCACTAGTTCCTCCATGCCGTTGGTAGCCATCTCAAGCCTTCTGCTAAATGGAGAGAGGCGCACAAGTGGCTAATAATCCCCAATGAAGGAAGCACATCCCGAGGGGAACTGACAGCTCAGATCAGCCTCCTCTCCCTCGTGCTTGAGTTTAATAAACTAGGATCTAACTACCTCGAGCTAGCAGGAGATCAGCAAACAAATATTCGAGATCGCCAATTCAAGAGTGTACATAATTAGGGTTCGGTACCGCATTGTCGATCATCACACAACTATTGGCCTCGGCATACATATACCCTCCTAAGTTCCACTTGTGTAACCATCTCGAGTCTGACGTGTCAATAAAATGAGTTGGCGCTGGCCGTGAGATCTTTTTTTCGGCATTAATGATTGGCTCCCGGGGCTTTCACTGACTCTTTCACTTGCGAGTTATCTCCGAATTTTTACTGCGCGAACATCTCTGGGGGCTTTTGATTTGGGGAGCAGCAACCAGTAACAATAATTACTCTAATGTGGATCTAACCTTTTTGACCAAGTTATGCTTCTACTGTCGTATATAGGAACGTAGGGACTATTTACTGCATTTGAAAAAAAAAAAAATTTATTTATCTTGGAAACATGTGGGCCAGAGGGAGTGCATTACACCAAATTTGCCCTGACCTAGCCTGTTTTGCCATCGTTAAGTGAATTCAAGTGGAAATTTGATATTATCAAGACTCAATTTCACTCTGAATATCGAGATTCCACCAAAATCCAATATATTGTAGCTTAATCCCTTCCGCACCAAGTCCAATATCGGCCTTGAATATTCCCAATTTAGTCGGTTGCAGAGAAAGGAGGAAATACAGTTATTTAGCTCAATCTACTAAGGTTCTCGAGACAATAATCTCCGGAGACTTGAATGTGGTGATAGTAAAAATCTACATATACTCCATGATCATGTGATTTTCAGGGCCCTAACTTTGCCATCAGAAACTATCCCCTTGCTATACTATAGAGATTTGACATCAAATATGGCCAACTGCATCTCTATCAACCGGACTCTCGAGTATGGTCAAGCACTTAATTTCCTCCGGGGAGCCACTATATCCAAAAACGGTATTCCTTAAGGCGCACTGCACATGCAAGACAAGACACCCCATCCCCAAAGGACGAGCTCAAAGCGCAGCAACGGGGTAAATAAATAGTTAAATAATATCTCCTCTCCTTCCCCTTCATGAGCATACCTTCGTCCTGTAACCTGGGCGTTTTTATTTTCTCCTTTTCTTCCCGCACCCAATGATCACCTTGGACAACCTCCCTGCTGATATCCTACATCATATAGTCCAGGTTCGTCACCCGGTGCTTCTCACCTCCCTCCCGCTACTAATAATGATCCACCTGGAACACGCAGTTATGCACAAAATCAGACCTCTTATCCCTCCGACTCACATGCCGGAGCCTTTCCCCCTTCCTTCTCCCTTACATAGATAAGCACCTCGTCTCTGAGATCCGCCTCGGGGTGAACTTCCACCTCCACCGAGCGGTAACGGTGCCAACTACTCCCACTTCCCCCAACAGCTACAGTCACACGACTAGATTGTTAGCAAGGCTACTGAATGCGCATGCGCCAGTCAATGCACGCAATGAAGCTGGTGAAACGGCCTTGCACGTTGCGTCTTGATCCGCATACCTACCTGGCGTATCTAGTCTACTTGAGGCTGGGGCGGAGGTGGATGCTGTTTCGATTCATGAGTGGACGCCGTTGCTGCTGGCGAGTCGGTATGGATATGTGGATGTCGTGAGGGTGTTGGTGGAGTTTGGGGCGGGTTTTAATAAGGCTGGGTTTCATGGGTGGACAGCGTTGGATTATGCGGTAAGGAATGGGCATGGGGGGTGCGTCGAGGTTTTAAAAGGGTATGGGGGGATGCTGGGTGAAGACGCTTTCGCCATCCCTACAGGGAGTAGTGTAGTCAAGAAAGGGAAACAGCATTTGGGGATAGTTATTCGTTTACTCATACTCCAGGCTAGGGTTTAGCTAGAAGCGGCCACTTCTATGCTGAGAAGAAATCGGGTATTATCATTGAGTGCAATATTCATAGTTGAAGGGTGGAACGAGTCCGCCATTTGAAGGTGGGTGTGGGTTTTTTTGGGGTCCATGAAGAAGGATGGACTGGATTGATCGCGCTAGGTGAGAGCTAAATTCGGTCTATGCATTGACTGGTTATGCGTCCTTAAACGAGATATCCCGTTAAAGGCGATTGTCGATGATTGATGCTAAATCAAAGCCCTCCCTCCCCACCCGGCCCAGGAGAAAGCGTCTCCATCTGTTGTCTGAACTCGACAAGGCACTCTGGACTTTGCCACGACCACGTCATGCATGGGCTGTTTGTCTTGTCGAGAAGTTCTGGAGCAATCCCACAAGCGTTGAATTCAAACGGTGCCCACAGATCCGTCGACCACGGGAGACAGAATTGATTATTCTCACCGTTTGGATTATCGGGGGATCCGGCTTCAAAGGAAGAGGACCCCGATCCTAAACCCATCCCCTGCTTAAATAACTGCAGCCACTCAGGGTTGTCCGCTGGCGTTTGATTCCACGGATCGTCGTCACTGTATACAACGCAACGCGCCTCCTTTTGTAACATCTCATCCGTGATGATCTGTCCAGCGGTGCTCATTTTGTGTACGAACTCGCTCAGGTGGGCTGTAAGATACTCAAACGGTGTTGGACTGGGATCAACCGTAGGGCCATACCCCGTAGTCTCCGCTCCACAACGGTCGTGCCCACCGGTATCCCTCGAGCGAGAAGCGCTAAAAGGATTCATGCCCTTAGATTCAATGCCTATCAAATAAGGCGGCATCGCGTTTTCTACAGCCAAGGCCACCAGTGGGTCAAAGCCTCGAGATCCGCGCCAATCTTTCATAGAAGCTCCACTCCGAAAGTGCTGCGCGATATGGTCGTTCCTTTCAGACCACACTATAAATTTCTCACCACAGAAGCCACATCGTGAATTGATAATCTTCACCTCTGATTTCCACGCGTTCGTGGCTGAGGTCATTTGACTAACTCCATGTAGTATACGTAAATGCTGAACAAGGTGATCTTTGCGATAGAACGTTCGAAATCCTGACGGTTTTTCCTGGCAGGTACTAAACCGATGCCCCTCTATGTGGGCCTCCGATGGACAAGACTCGTCGCAAAAGACACAACGGGTGGTGTCATCAATTGGGTCAATGTAGAGAGGCCCAGAAGGTGCACAGGTAAACTGCTCGAGGGACAGGTGCAGTGTTTTCTCGTGCCGGGTCCAATCATATTTCGTGCGGAATGCATCCGTACAAAATGTGCACTGAAACGGCCGTTTGTGTGTTGTCACGGCCTTCATAATTTTGGGTTGACGGCGGCGTCGGCGCCGGGGTGGCTCATTTAGGTAAAAGGACTTGAAAGGTCCCCCGGAATTGTTCGATCCAACGCTATACGCAGATGAACCAGAACTATTGGACAAATGAGACCCAGATGGGGACGAGGACACGACCGATTGAGCATCATTTCCCGAAGACGATAAATGGTTCCCCCTTGCACTGGAATTTACAGACGCGGGGCAAAAGTTTCCCTCGGGAAGGCTACCACCCTCCCCACGCGCTACAGCATTCATAATAGCTTCCAACGGTGCTGGCTCGATTTCCGGGGGGGAGTTTTCCCAGCGGTCAAGCGGGCTCAGGGAGAACCATTGGTCGCGACTAGCCAGAGGAAGCTCGCACAAGGAGTCGACCGACCTAGATTTCAACAAGCCGCTACCGGCTGAGGTTCCACGCTTACGCCTTCTCCGCGCATTTGCAAACCAGTTCGACACCTGAGCAACCGTGAGCCCAGCATCCTCGGCCAAGGAAATCTTCTCCTGTTTTGTTGGATAGGGATTATCAGAATGACGTTTCAGCCATTGTCTTAATACATTAACCGTGTCACCCGGCCAATGCGCTGATTTGCTACACGAGGTAGAGCGACGAGACGATCCGGGGCCTGGGGTAGACCCAGATAGACTGTCCTGTACTGGCGAGCCATTTTGACCCAGAGTGGACGGATAAAGTGCTGATGGTCTTGTTGACCGTGAAAATGCCGATTCGAAGTCAAAGATCATCGAGTCTGTCTGCGCCGAATGAGACTCCATTGCTCTTTGGATTTCGCTCGATTCCATCTCTGAGCCCAGATCAGGAAGGAGGTCGTTAAAGACTTCCTCGAAACAATACTGGTCTTGTTCATACGACATTATCAGGCCCTAGAGATGTCACTTCGCGATAGGGATGCTACAACCCGAGGGAGAGGGGGGGCGCCATGAAGACACATCCCGGTATAAGATGGTCTCCCTCAAAAGAGAGGATGGGGGAGGATGATAGACACTCGGCGACTTTTTAGAGCGCACGCCCTTGTCATTTCCTATTTAGGTTTAGTCTCTTATCACTCCCGGCCCACCAAGTCACTCAAGTCATCAGTCCAACGCCAGAAACTCATCATAAACATAGTTATTCAGACCATTTGTGAGATTGACAGGCGATATGGGAGCCTCATTGCCGCCTTGCCCCATTTCGTTTGTCATATAATCCGTATCAGGTGCAGGAGAAGCGCCGTTTCTAATATGGACCTGGCAAGTGGAAGTGATGAACTTGGTGACGATTCTGACAGTGTGACCTCTCATTTTTCTCCCTCTCGAAACTTTTTAAAATGTAGATATATCTCAAGAAGAAGCAGAATAACAAGTTAAATTTAAACCTCAATAAAAGAAAAAGAAAGACAAAGGATTAGTTCCCATTTATGTATGGTGAGTAAAATAAGAAGTTTTGGCCCGTTATATATACCCGAGTTTAACCATATCAATGGTGGATTTAGATCTTCAAACCTTGTTGTACGCCTGGATAGAGCCTATAAAGAATTAACATAGTGAGGAATTATATTTTGGACGTACATAGTTTCTAGGGAATCATTGCTATGCTTCAAAGAGAAATAAGAAGTCAAAAAAGGAAGAAATAACCGGGAAAAGTTCAGCAGAATCAAAGATCGTTCCATCCAATGTATGCCTCACGTGCCAAGACCCAATGCTTTTTGTTTCGGTCGATGAAGTTGTGTCGGTTTCATGTCGAGAGGACCTCGATCGGCTTGCCTTGCCTGTTCTGTTGAATAACTAAAAAACCTCAACAATCGCTCTTAATTCCGGATTAAGTCTTGTTTCTTTTTATTCTCTTCTCTTTCCATCCGAGTGATCACGCTGCCTGTGGCAAGCTAGTTCGTGAGGTGGTGAAGATTATTCCCGAAAATACCCAAATCTCGAGCGGGCGCCACCAGAATAAGGCAGCGATCGCCGTCGTGCGGATGGGCCGGAAAATCCGCGCCCCTGGGTGGGAACAAATCTTACCTGACTAACGAAGCCCTGCTGCGGTCATCAACCTCCAGCCTCTTTTTTCCACTCGACACCTTTCCTTCTGCCTTCGCTGTCACCTTCCATTCCTTCCGTTCTTCATTCCTTCCTGCTGTTTCCTCGAGCAACCACCACCCGGTATCCCTTCCGGCGATATCCAACATGGGTTTGTCAACCCGTTTCCTCCGCATCCCGCGGCCAGAGGTATGTCGACCCTCGATCGGAAGACCTTTTCCCCGTCAGCTGGCCTCCGGTCGCTCGTGCGAAAAACAAAAAGCTAACAACCACCGGGGAATTTTTTGTTGGATGTTACTAGACTTTCCTCTATGTGATGAGCTTGCAAACAGGCGCTTCTCTTATTACCCTGTCCCTCCTCCTGAACAAAATTAGCGGTCTTTATGGCTTGCTCGCCTTGTTGACGGGTTACGACCTCTCCCCCGTTCAGTTGTCTATGTACCTTTACTCCCTGATCGCGCTCGGTCTCGCAGCGCTTCTCTTCCCCCACATCCGAAAGCAGTCCCCATTACAATGTCTCGCTCTTGCGTGGCTGTATTTGTTCGACAGCGTCATCAACGCCGCCTACACTGCCGCCTTTGGGGTCACATGGTTCCTAGTTGTCTCTCAGAACTACGAAAATGGTGGAAAAGCAAAGGGCCCTGGTAGTGAGACGATGGAGCAGACGGCCGGATTCACAAGCCCCAAGTATGGTTCAGGCAACTATGAAAGGGCCTCGGTCAGCAGCGCTGTTTACCAGCCGGAGAGCTTCCAAAGCATTGCGTTCATCTGTTTGCTCTGGGTGATCCGTGCCTACTTCGTCTTCGTCATGCTTGCCTTCGCCCGTCAGGCTCTCCGGCTTTACGTCGCAGTACCTCGCCACACCCAACTCCCAACTCACAGCCGGAATACCTCGGTCGCCAGCGTGGCCAGCGTCGCCGATATTGACCGGGAACCCTTCTCGCCGTACAGTCCCGATGGCCAAGGCTGGCAGGGAAAGCTTGGCCGCGCCATGATTAGCGTTGGACGGAACTACTGGCTCGGCGATGATGAGGATGAAAACTGGATGAACAACATGAGCCGACGGCTCCGCCCACGGGAAAACAACAACGAACTCCCCGGTGCCCTCGAGAGGGAGAGAAGACGTCGATCGGGAACTGGCCCTCCTCAGCCTTCGCAGTCTGTCATCCAGGCCGCCGCCTTACAGCAACCAAACCATCTAGCCCCTGGCTTGAATATCAAGGTTCACGATTGGGCTGAAGGCAGGTAATCGAACCAACCCTGACTGGTTTGTGGGGTTGAGCCCATAATTTGGAGCCCTCGCTTGGTATTTGTCTTTTCCCTGGGGGAGTCTAGACATTTTTATAATTATCGCTAAGGGAAACGGCTTCTCTTCTACATTCGAACTAAAAATCCCCGTATGGGCGTTCACCTATTGCCTATTACACGTATATTTTTTTTATACTTGCATACTTTGCGTTCTTATTTTGTTTTTATATGCCGAGATGATCTACATACCCTGGTTTCTAGCCAGGTCCTGCGGAAAGATCCGCTATGGGTGACAGGGGATCGTCCCCTCATGGCACCTCTCGTGCGGATTTTCCTCGTGGGTTGCTTGGATGGCGGAAGGCGTTGGTTCGATTTGGAGGGGGGATGCTCTGGGACACGGGAACCATCATTTTATTTCAACCTGCGAAGATGAAATGATGAGCTCCCGACGATGGCTGCTACCACCCTCCCGCACGCTATGGCGTCTGGAACATGTACATTGATATAATATGGGCTGTACTTTTTTTTCCCCTGCTATTCTCTCCGCCGTTTATTCTTTCTTCCTTTCTTTTATTCTGGGTCAGGCGTTTGAGGGATCGGTTTACCAATTATCTGAGCTTCATCTACGGATGGGAGGAAATAAAACACCATGACGTATGCCTACTTTAACTGGTATCTACCTCCTCCGTAGGTATCTGGGTGTCTTTGCCGTGTAAATATGCACCGAGCACATAGATCGTGTCTTGAGCCCTCCTAAGGCTGAGCTGTGGCTGGTGTCTTGGCGGTCTATGGGGCTGGAGAAATTCTCGGCGTGAAATCCGCCCGAGTTCTTTTCCTCCGCACTTAATTTTAAGGGCGAAACGGAGAATAGCGAAAGAGACGGCGAAGATCTGCTGACGTGCTCTGCCGGGCGGTCACGGGAACACGAGCTTTGCCTAAAGAAGTATGTTTGTCTGACCAGAAAGTTGCTGTTTGCATCGATGTCGTGATCGAAAACCAATCAGAGGTTTACTAATCCAATCCCGATGGCGGAGAGTCACAGGACAAAAAAGTCTCCCGCAGTTGGGGTTTGGCTTTGCACGCCATTTTGAGACGAGGGGAAAAAAAAAAAAAGAAGGTTTTTGGAAGAATTTATAGAATCTTCCTCTTCTCCTCTTCTCTTTCTTCTCTCACTTCATCCAGTCCATCCCCATTGTCTCCCATCTCTCGACGGAGTCACCGTATGCGGTGATATCCAATCCCCCTCCAACTCCAAGTTCATCCCACCATCTGCAGTGCCGCCGGCAATTGCCACCATGGCCCCCATTGCAACCGTTGGTGAAGCCGGTATGTTCCTTCGCCCTCGGTATCAATTTTTGGAAAGAAAAAAAAAAGAAGAAAAATTAGAAGTCCAATGCCTTGTTGGCTGTCTATGTATTATCTTTTCGTTTCTCGCTTTTGAGTGCTAATTGAGGTCTCTGTGCGTGTGATTAGTGGCGAGAGTCGCCTATCTGGCTAGCGATGTCGTCCTCTCTGTCCAGCCCTCGCTGCAGTCCGACTCGTGGTTCACAAAGACGCTTCAGGCCTTGAAGGCCACCAACACCCGTAGCATTCTGCCCAAGGGGGTTCCGGAAGTGAGTGAGGTCCAGCACTGCGGCCTGTAGTGTTTTTTTGATACAGTATATGCTAACGATGGCGCTAGGTTGTCGCTGTCCGATATAACGAGGATCCCCTCCTTTCCGCTTTCCATCCCCTCCAGACTGGCAAGACTGTGTCCACCGTGACCAGCTCGTCCGTTCTCCTCTCCTCCGTTACCCACCTTTACCGCCTGGCAAGCTATCCCGTCGTGATTCACGTTGCCCTGGAACCGTACCCATTCCCCGATTACTCCGTGATTAGCTCCATCCGACAATGCGGGTTCACATTCTTGCACTCCGAGACGCTGCAAGAGGCCCAGGATATGGCCGTCACTGCCCATGCGCTGGCTCTGAAGTCTGGAAAGGGTGTCATCCACTTCTTCGACCCTGCTAACTCTGCTGGTGACGAGGCGATTGAGGGTGAGGACGTGACTGTCCTCAGGACCCTTCTCGATCTGACCGCAAGCACCGTCTCCCACTCCGCTGGGCACGGCATTGACACCTTGTACACTAACTCTGGGCGGGTTGCTACCGTGGCCGAGGAGGGCGCGGACAACGGCGCTCGCTCCCGAGCTGAGGTTTCTTCCACCCCTACACAGCCCACCAGGACTCCTTCTAGTGTGAGCGTTGATAACTCCTCTGTTGGATCTTCGAAGCGTGATAGCAGCACCGATAGCCGTGCGACTAGCTCCGCCGCTACCACTGTGGATGGCTCCTCCGTGCGCCCTGTCAACGCTGCCGATATTTTTGACTGGACTACCCAGATCTGGCGGGTGTTGTCCGAGAACCTTGGACGCAGCTACCGCCCCGTGGAGTACACCGGTCCCGCTGACGCCAAGTCGGCCGTCTTCGTCTTTGGCTCAACTGGTGTGTTTGTAGACGTCCTTTCAAAGGATGATGTTCCCAGCGAGCTCACCAATATCGGCCTGATCACCGCTCGTTTGTACCGCCCCTGGGTTGGCGGTGAGATTGCCAACTCTATTCCAGCCACGGTCGAAAAGATTGCTGTCTTGGAACAGGTTCGCAAGACCACTAAGTGGGGTCCTTCCTTCATGGATCTTCTGTCCAGCCTCACTCCCTCTGTCGCTGGCAGGGTCCCTCCCAAGATTGTCGGCTACCGACTTGGCTATGTTGAGCCTTCTACCGCAGTTCAGGCTCTTCGCGGCATTGTTCAGAACTTGACCTCTCCTTCCCCCATCCAGAGCCTCGAGATTGGCAGTGCTAAGGTCCCTACTATTCAAACTCCTCTGGAGCAGCCTGTGATTGAGAATGCCTACCTGAAGATTTTGAACCAGCTCTTCGGTGACCGTCTTCACATCGCAAACCAGCTGGGTTCCAAGAACGCTGGTATTTCGTCCACCATTGCCGCGAGCCCCGAGTACGGCTTCGGTGCCTTGATCGCCCGGAAAGAGCACCGTCAGCGATTCGTTCGCGAGGTAGAAGAGGCGTCTAAGTCGGACAGCTTCGCCACCAATGTGCCCAAGAAGTGGCTTGCCGACTGGGCTCTGTCTGCCGGTGACGCTACCAAGTCGAACCAGATCGCCCCTGGTGTTATTTCCCGTCTCTCCAACGATGGCTCCACGCTGGCGAAGCAGCTCCTGGAATCTAGGAAGCTTTTCTATAATGAGTCTCAGTGGCTGATTGGATCTGATGCCTGGGCCTACGATCTCGGAAACTCTGGTGTTCACCACGTTCTCGCCTCCGGCGCCAACGTCAACATGCTTGTCATCGACTCCCAGCCCTTCTCCGAGCGCACCGCCGACCCCACCCGCCGCAAGAAGGATATTGGATTGTACGCCATGAACTTCGGCAACGCCTACGTCGCCTCTGTCGCCGTCTATAGCTCTTACACCCAGGTCCTCCAGGCTATGGCTGAGGCTGAGCAGTTCAAGGGTCCTTCCGTCGTTGTTGCGTACCTGCCATACCACCAGGAGAACGACTCGGCTCTCACCGTGCTCCAGGAAACCAAGAAGGCCGTGGACCTTGGCTACTGGCCCTTGTACCGCTGGAACCCTGCCAACGAGGACAGTGATGAGCCCAAGTTCGCTCTGGATTCCGAGCGCATCAAGCGCGAGCTTGAGGAGTTCCTTCGCCGTGACAGCCAGCTGACCCAGCTCATGAGCCGCCAGCCCAACTTCGCCTCTGTTTTGTCGGAGTCCTATGGTACCGAAGTCCGCGCTGTTCAGAAGCGCAAGGCCAAGGATTCCTATGAGAAGCTGCTCGAGGGACTCTTTGGTGCCCCGCTCACTGTGCTTTTCGCTTCCGACAATGGCAATGCCGCTACTCTGGCTAAGCGCCTGGGTAACCGCGGCCGTGCCCGAGGATTGAAGACTATGGTCATGGCCATGGACGACTATCCTCTCGAAGACCTGCCCACTGAGGAGAACGTTGTTTTCATCACCAGTGTTGCTGGTCAGGGAGAGTTCCCCCAGAACGGCCGAGCCCTCTGGGAATTCGTGAAGAACTCCGGTGACCTGGACCTTTCCACCATCAACTATTCCGTTTTCGGTCTTGGAGACAGCCACTACTGGCCCCGCAAGGAAGACAAGATTTACTATAACAAGCCTGCCAAGGATCTTGACGCACGTGTTGCCTTCCTCGGTGGCCGTAAGTTGACGGACATCGGTCTCGGTGATGACCAGGATCCCGATGCTTTCCAGACTGGTTACTCCGAGTGGGAGCCCCGTCTCTGGCAATCTCTGGGCGTGGACAAGGTTGAGGGTCTGCCCGAGGAACCGGCCCCGATGACCAACGAGGACATCAAGATCCAGTCCAACTTCCTGCGCGGTACTATTGCCGAGGGCCTCCTGGACGAGAGCACCGGTGCTATCTCCGCCAGCGACCAGCAGCTGACCAAGTTCCACGGTACCTATATGCAGGACGACCGCGATGTTCGTGACGAGCGCAAGGCCCAGGGTCTCGAGCCCGCCTACAGCTTCATGATCCGCTGCCGACTCCCCAGTGGTATCGCCACCCCCACCCAGTGGCTGCAGATGGACGCCATCAGCAGTTCTCATGGTAACGAGACCATGAAGCTCACCACCCGCCAGACCTTCCAGTTCCACGGTGTGATCAAGCGAAACCTCCGCGGTGCCATGCGTGCTATCAACAAGTCCCTGATGACTACTATTGCCGCTTGCGGTGATGTCAACCGTAACGTCATGTGCAGTTCCCTTCCCGAGCTCTCGTCCTACCACCGTGAGGTGCACGCTATTTCCCAAAGGATCAGCGATCATCTGCTTCCCTCGACCACTGCCTATCATGAGATCTGGCTTAAGGACGAGGACGACAACAAGGTTCAAGTTGCTGGTGATGCTGTGGTCGATCACGAGCCTTTGTACGGACCTACTTACCTGCCCCGCAAGTTCAAGATTACGATCGCCATCCCCCCTCACAACGACACCGACGTGTACGCCCACGACATTGGTCTGATAGCTATCAAGGGCGCTGATGGCCACCTGGAGGGTTTCAACATCCTCGCTGGTGGTGGTATGGGTTCCACCCACAACAACAAGAAGACCTACCCCCAGACCGGTCGTATGTTCGGATACGTGCCCGCCGCCCAGGCCCACATTGTTTGCGAGAAGATCATGCTCGTGCAGCGTGACTTCGGTGACCGCAAGAACCGCAAGCATGCTCGTCTCAAATACACCATTGACGACATGGGCGTTGAGGGCTACAAGGCGAAGGTTGAGGAGCTCCTCCCCGAGGGTTTGCGCTTCGCTGAGCCCCGTCCTTTCAAGTTCAACTCCAATGTTGATACCTTTGGCTGGCTGAAGGACGAGAAGGGTCTTAACCACTTCACCTTCTTCATCGAGAACGGACGTATCGAGGATACCGCCGAGTTCCAGATGCGCACCGGTCTCCGCGAGCTCGCCAGCCTGAACAAGGGCGAGTTCCGCCTCACTGGTAACCAGCACGTCATCCTGTCAAACATTAAGGACGAGGATCTGCCCGCCATCAAGGAGCTGATGGCCAAGTACAAGCTGGACAACACCGCCTTCAGCGGTATGCGTCTGTCTTCGTCTGCCTGCGTTGCCTTCCCCACCTGTGGTCTCGCCATGGCCGAATCTGAGCGCTATCTCCCCGTCCTCATCTCTAAGCTCGAGAGCACCCTCGAGGAGGTGGGTCTGGCTCAGGACAGCATTGTCATGCGTATGACTGGTTGCCCCAACGGTTGCGCCCGACCCTGGTTGGCTGAGGCTGCCTTCGTCGGCAAGGCCTACGGCGCCTACAACATGTACCTCGGTGGTGGCTACCACGGCCAGCGCCTGAACAAGCTGTACCGCTCGTCGATCAAGGAGGATGAGATCCTCGATATCATGAAGGGTCTTCTCAAGCGGTACGCCGCGGAGCGCCACACCGACGGCGAGGTGCCTGAGCGATTTGGAGACTGGTGTATCCGTGCGGGTGTGATCAACGAGACCACCGATGGACAAAACTTCCACGAAGGTGTACGTACCATTCCCCCCTAAATTCTGCTTTCTTTTATTTTGTTTTACCACAAGCTAACCCATACTCTCTATAGGTCGCTGAAGAGGATGAGGAAGAAGAATAGAGCATGTACCCAAAAGATATAGGAACAAAAGTAAACGAAAAGGGGGACTTTGCACCTGACCTGAGTTTCATGATTTCACGTTTCAATAGCTAGATTTTATTGCATTTGTTGTTTTGTCTCATGATTTACCTGTTTGGATATACCGCTGACGACCAAAATCTTGTTGCATGTCTAATAATTGCACATATTTTTCTTTTCTTTCCCCCGTTCAATATATACCTAGGATGCTCAGATTAGTAACTAATGGAGTAAATTAACTAAGCAGACTTCTGTCAAGGCGGAGAGAGATTCCCCATTCACAGACAGAAAGCGGTGTAAACCTAAAATATTTCTGCCGTTCTTATCCCAGTCATATTTTCGATCCATCCTCAATTTTCAACTTCATCACCAAAACCCCTCTTCTTTCCCACATTAACTCGGCTCTCTTTCCCATAATTCTTTCTTTTTTATATACTCCTGCTATCCATAATCACACAAAGCATAACAATATTCCCATTGTTCATAACCACACCCCCAAAATGCCGACACCACAACCCACCACCTCAAAACCTAACCCAGAAACTAAAGACGGAGAGGAAGACGAAGACCCCATAATCTCCTCGTACGATATTTACCTCAGTGAATCTGACGTCTCACGCTACGTCCTCCAATACATCGACCGCCCCACAACCTACCCCCCTTATAATGACTACAACGGCCAGAAACCTACCGCGTTACGCCTCAAACCCAAAACGGGGTTGATGGAGGTTGATATCCCCATTAACACGGCGCGGAACTATGATGTGAAGAAGGGAGTACGGTATGGGGATGCGTTGAAGAAGAGTAAAAGCGTGAGGGAGGGGGGTGCGTATGGGATGGCGGGGGGGTTTAGTACGACTGGTGGGGGGTCAGGGAAGGTGAAGATGGAGGCGGGGATGAAGGAGGATGTGGATATGATGGGAAGTGGGGAGGAGGATATGTTGTTGAATGTACAGACTTTGGGGGGCAGGATTAAGGGACCGGAGGGCGGCGATCCGGTTTATATGCTTGCGGCTTTCAGAGAGGGTGAGTTTTTTTCTTTCTTCCTTACTTTTTTGTAAAGGGGGGGGGGGTTGGGAGTGGACTAATGGGATTATAGAAAAACTTCATCTTTCGCCCGTCACGGCCGTGGTACAGTTACATCCACAATTACATCATTTGGATGCGATCGATGAGTTACCCAAGGTACGAGGCGGGAAAGGTCGCAAAGAAGGCGAGGAGGAGAGACCCGGGAACGAGGCGCGGGCGATCGACGTCAAGATTAAAGCGGCTGGAGACGGAGAGCCTGTTGTACCGGGGAATGTGGACTTGTTGAAGAGGATGCAGGATGAGCAATGGAAGACGTACGAGTGGGTCGATGCGGAGGTATATATCAATCCCCCCCTTTCTTGTTCAGCTTTGGACTACGCTAATGGTGGATAAATAGACCGAGGAATCATGGTCGATCTATGATCATTACATGATGCAGCAGGAGGTGGAGGGCCTGCCAGAGCTACAGTCGGCGATTGATAGCGAGGGTTATCTGGATAAGATGAGTGCGCCACGGATTGATCCTGCGAGGCCGGAGATGACGGGGTGGGCGATGAAACAGAATCGGCAGAAGCAGGGCAAGGGGAAGGAGTCTTCGGGGAGTAGTACGGAGGAGGGCTAGATATATTGTGAGCTGAAATAAAAGAGTTTCTTTATGTTTCAACGCTATTCTTGAGTGAGGTATTTGATATTGGTCGGGTTATATCAGAGAATACTGGATAGGCATCTGACCCTTTATTCACTCGCACAAACCGTTTTAGGGTTAAAGAAGTGAAATATGTACCGTCGAGGACTAGATAGCCTCATTATCCAAAAGGTATCTTTTCACAGACTCCCCCCAAACGGCAGCCTTCTTATAATAGTGCATTCCCGGAGAATTACCTCCCTTCAGCCCGTCGATGGCAGCAGCCAGGGCAGGGCCAAGACCCTCTTCCTTGATATCCCGGATTGGGTAGAGGTATGTTTTGAAAGAGAACAAGATAGCTTGAGAGTTTGGAAGTCGGTGGACGGCTTGGCGTTCGGTGCGGACAAATGTCTACCATGCATATTATCAGTTTTAACCATCCAGGCTAGCCGTTTTGTTGGCCGATCAGCTTCACATACCTGGTCAATATCAACATCAACTGGAACCACTTTATCACCGTCATAGAGGTGGTTTCCGGTAACTGTGAACATATTTTCGTATTGTTGTACGGTCCACTGTAGCCACAATTCAGTAAAAGTTTGCCGAGTAAAGATATAACCGGCAAGGGAAAAAGTTTACTCACATTACACCTCTTGACAAAGGTCCCCACCTCTAAGCGATCAAACCAGCGATCCATACTTTTCTCTAGTCTCTCCTTGTAGGATGGTACAGGCGTATGTATGTCCCTTAATTTGAGATTCAGCTTCTTGCGTATATTGAACCCGTTTGGGAAACAGGTAACATAGGCTTGGAGTCGGTATCCATCGCCGTCGTCAGAGGGTAATAGGAATAGGAGGTCATCTTCAACCAGGCCCCCGAGTCTTTGTAGCGTGGCCTCCACAGATTGAGGATCCGGCGACAGAGAATAGTATTCGGAGGTGACGTGATTGAAGAGGGATTTCTGGTTATCTCTTCCCGGAACAAGACTGAACATGCGCGGGTATCGAGTGGGAAGGTATGTCCCTACGAGGAAAATGTAGAGTTCATCGACAGCCGACTTGGTGGAGGCATCAGCGCATGCTGCGATTACAACATCGCTGTGCTCTTGCATAATCTGCCGGCGCTGCATGATCCGCTTGAGGTAGTTGCAGTCTATCTCGAGGAGGTCAGAAACGGTGGATGATTCGATTGCTAGTCCAGAGAATGTGTTAGCCAGTTCTCATACATAGTACGGCGTTGGCACCGTGGATCAACCTGAAAGATTAACCCGCGTCACTCACACATCGTCAAATGGTATTTGTCTTTGTATGGACGATATTTGGTGGGCTTGGTGGTGGCCCAGTCAAAGTCTTGTAATGGATCTATTGGTCCATATAACGATATTCCTGCATTTTCCAGCAGATGCTGCGAGGCACCCTTTGTTAGGTTAGCAACCGCCAGTTCTTGTATATTATCGCACCTCACCTTTCCCTGCGCATGTCGTAACAAGAGGAGTCTAATAGTACCTAGAATGGCAAACAGGAGTATCCCCCCAGTTACCTGTACTCTAGTAAGACCAACATTGGGTATACCGGTCGATAATAGTGAAGCCATTGTGAATGTGCTTTGGAGAGTCACTTGTAGCGGGGTAAATATTAATAAACGTCAAGCATGCGAAGAGCTAGCTCTCGACCTATTAAAATAAGTCCTGCCCCTCTTGTGCTGTCATACTTTGATTCACAACATGATCGGTGCTAATCGTGGAGATCGCCTCGGCGAATCGCAGCCCGAGTCTTATCAATATTTCCTCTTTCGGCAAGAATGAAGATCGTCGGGTCGCGAATTTATGCCGGAATAGTGCAGTAGCGCTTTGCATTTGTTCACTTCATGGTTGTTGTGGTTGTGATATCCCCCCTTCCCCAATAATACCCAAAGTCACGCCCATTTTTCTTGTTTCTAACAAAAATGTCCATGCAAAAAAGAAGACACCAATGGGCTATGACCCCGCCCTTCTCCAAGTCCCTCCATGTTTGAGACGGATAGAGCCATCTAATTCCCGCTATTACTTACAACCGCCATTCATAGTGTTTGTACCAAAAAGAAAGAAGAAAGAAACGGCTAGGCAACTAAAGGACGGACTATCAGCAAAAAAGTACCTCCCAGCCATTCTTGATCATCACATCCATCCAATACACCGGTGACACCGATCTATCCAGCTCCTCCCACACCTTTAACACTATATCGACCTTACGTTGGGCGGGTTTTGGGGCAAAGACAAAGCGGTATCCCTCGAGCCTACTCATTATGAAGTTGCGGGCCTCGATAACCTCGACAAAATTCGGACTTGGATCTGCCCCTTTCGTGGTTCGAAGCTCACTAGAGATCGCGACTAGGAGAAATGCTTGGATCGACCGCGTATGGGATTCAAAGTGGACGAATTTTAGGATCTTGACAATGTGCAGAGCCAGTCCCAAAATCCACCTCTCTGAATCAATATTTGGAGACAGATATTCTTCCAGATTCGGTGAGGACTGCGATATCGCCTCTACTAATGACGTCCAGGCTGGATCCGACTCGCTTGAGGATAAGCGCTCCATAAGGACATCAGGAAATACACGATAAATCTGAATAAGAGCGACGAGTCGATATGCTTCCGCAATAGCCATGAAGTGGGCCACGGGAGAAAGGTCATCGCTGGGGTCAACAACTTCACTAGAGGGAGGAAGCTTGTAGTTCAGCAAATATGCCTCAAGCTGCTTAATCCGCTGGATGGTTTGTCGGATGTAGTCCGAGTCCGCGATTCGCCAGAACTCCAATTCACGAGCGCGACGCCTACTGTCATATACCAGACGGCCTACCTCGCTAATGCTGTTCATCATGTCCGGTGTAATTAATGCCCATGGATGGGGTACCGTTTGTAAGCGGAGGTCTGAGCTTTGTATGGCGTCTGGAATGTTGATTCGAGTGTCCTCGACATCACAGACGAATGACAACAACATTCTCCAGTAATGTAATGCCTGTTCAAAAAAACAAGAATTCCGGCCAGAAAGGCCCTGTTTTCCGGCCACACTATCCGACGGCGGCTCATCTTGAACAAATGTTTTGGCAATTCGATAGAGCCCCATGGCTACATCGCCAGGCCGATGCCAGCTGGCTGACTGACCGAGCATGAAAACGCAGAGAAGAGAGATTTCAGAGAGCTGTCCCCGGTTCACCTCATCTTCTATTATCCTGAAGGCTTGTTTACGCAAACTGAACCCCTTTTGTGAAATATGGGGGATATCTCTACATAAACAAGCGGCGGACATGCTCTGTACTGTCAATGTTAGAATCTCGGAGGAGCTCCAAAGGCGGCCAACTGTCGTCCGGAACGGGTTCATATTGCCGTCGAAGCATGAATAGAAGGTAGCGATAGTCTTGAAATAATACTCAACTAGGACGGAATCATGTAGGATAAGCGATTGAGGTATGCTGTGCTTAAGAGAACCCAATAGACCCAAATTTAGGTCCAAGGGTTGTTGTTCAATGAGTATGTCGTCGCTCCCCCCCGGTGCATTCTCATTCTCTTGGAGGTGAACGTCATCGAAAAGGTGGGTGTTATTTTGTCTGAGAAGGTCATTTGGCGCGTGCTGAGCGTCAAGTAAGGGAGAGCCAGAGTATAGTAATCCGTCTGGGATGTCGTCTCCATTCCAGATGAAATTATTCCAATCTATCTCCGAGTCTTTATCAGTGGTTAATGGCGGAATACAGGTTTGACGTGTGGATTGGGAAGGTGCCTCCGTGAATTGTGCTAAAGCGCCGTTCGAAGCTGTTACCATAGTCGACGCTCTAGGTGATGAAAGCCGACTGTTTCCATCGATCATTTTCGATCGCCGATTGGGAGGTCTCTCTCGGTTGAAGACTTCATACTTGGTGGACCATCGCAGGCGTGGTTGATAGCCAGGACACTGCATGTCCAGGTTGGTACATCGCTGACACGACGGTCTGCTTTCATCGCATTTGACCTGAGCTGGTGATGAGTATCTTCATGCAGAATTGGAGGGGACGTGTAGTCTCAAACCTTTCTCTCCTTACATCGCGCGCAGCCACCACGAGACTTTCTTTCTGGTGGCATTTTCGACCATCAGACCAACTAACGATAAGAAAGGCCAGGTTCGGTCATATCATCGTGATAGCGGTGGGATGTGATGGAGTTGGTGTGGGGGTTGGAGAAATTGCCAAGGCCCCGCCCACTTGCGGAGAAGCTATGAAACCGCAATATGAGCGGTAGATAGCGATTGAGAGATAAGTCGTGGGTAGTACGAGACCCATTGGAAGAGGGCGTGATGGGCAAAGAGGAGGCCTCCATCGGTATTCCTTTCGGATTTGGGAAAAGAATGTCATATGAGAGACCCTCCATGGAACTTGGAACCTTCCAGCCTGCCAGTTGAGGGGATTGCCCTTTTGGGTTAAACTTCCCGAGCTACTATAGTGGAGTGCCTCTGGCTGATTGTTTACCATTTCCTATCAAATTCGCTCACTTCAAGGTAAAAATTTGAAGGAAATCTTCTCCTTTAGCTTCTCCCAAATTGAGTTTCAAGGAGAGCTTATTTCGCGGCTGCCAGACAGTAATTTTGAAGATCTAGGTTTTATAGTTAAGTTTTCCCGAATTCTCGATGAATTGATATTAAGAGTTGGACAGGGTGACTCTTATGCTGCCTTGGTGGCATTTCCTGGGCCCAACGTTGGCATTTTCGCTTGTCTCCGTATAACTTTGCGCTAAAAAAGGTAGCAATAGTACGAGAAACCAATGTAATGAATGAGCAGAGCACTTGATTTGGTAAATCACTACGGCCGCGAACGTTTTTGGTGCAGGGTTGAAAGGAAAGGGTGGCATCTGGCGACACGCCCGCTGTGGCAGAAATCATCCATGCTACCACAGCACCTTGGTGTATTCTGAAGGATTCGGATCTATGTTTCGACGAATATTGTAGGAAAGCCCAAGCCAGAAGCCAAGCGAATCATGAAGCGAGCCCATTTTATACGATGACGGCAAGTCGCTAGGAAAAAAAAATAAGGGCAATAGCCCACCGAGGCAAGGTGGTATCCCGGTGGAACCGGAACAATTCCACTACTTGACCCCTGGCTACCTTGGAACCTGGCGATGCTTTACAAGTGGTGGCCGGCTTTGGCAAGATATCAAACCATCCATGGGTCTAGGAGTGTTTTCACTGCAGCACGAGGGGTACAAAACAAGTACTTTCACGAATTACCCTGCTTGCGTGATTTAGCGAGATACTGATCTTCTGGTAGCAATGAGTTATGCTCTCACACCAACCCCTCATCAGCTTCTATCTAGGAACGGGAAGAGGATGACCCTTTTTTAATGTGGGAGGGCATATCGCAGTACTCCGCAGATCATCAAGACCTCCGCTTTACTTTTTCTCAGCGTGAGTTTAGCCCTGTGGTATACAACTTTGTTCGGAATAGTATTGAAAACGGTGTGACATTCTTTAAAGACCCAAGTTCCTTTGGTGTCACCCATTGTATCTGCCTCATGTTTCCAAATCCGGCCCGGCCCAATTAGCAGCTCGGAAGCCACTTTTTTATAGTCTTGGTGTTCATGAGTCGGCCGAGGCCGACTGAAACTTTCCTCTCATAGGCTATCCATGCTGAAATCCACGGGTTCATTGGGCGGGGCAGCCCGTATGCTGTTGATATCTGGGCAGTTGGAGAAACTGCATTCCAGATGTTAACAAAGCAACCGACTTAAAAACATCTTGGATTACTTTTCAATTATATGAAAATGCCTGAAAGTTTCCCCACTGATCTTCTCTTCGCCACCATGTCAGTCAGCTCGGGGTTGAATTGATTCTCTCTCTCATGTCCGACTCCTGGGGACCGAATAACGGTGGAAAGTGCATTGCATCACTAGTGGACGATTCATTCGCTGCCTAGCCGTCGAGTTTCGGCTACATCCGTTACCTCTAAATAGCTACACAATTTATTAGCGATTGAGGCAGTCACCGAAAAGTTTTCAGCATGGGACACTGTCACAACTGAACAAGAACCAGCAACTCTCATCCCAAGGGCCGCAAAAAAGTTCGATAATTTAGCTCACCACATGTTCGACGGAGAGAAGGGGACGTATAGGCCTCTGCAAAATACTGGTATTTCTATTTCAAACGGCAAGCTGGGGACGCTCCACACACTTGCGGTTACCAGTTATAGCAGTGGAATTCTTTCTAGATAGTAAACTGATAACATCATTCTCTGACTCTGCGATAGCCAAAGTTTGGATAGTGCTACAGGCGCCACGCTCCGCATATTTACTAGCCATTTTGGTTGGGCTGATGGAGTGGCATTCTCTCTGGATGGTAGATTGTAGCATCTGCCTCTGCAGATGAAACAATCTGTCTCTGGGATACTAATATAGGGTCAGTGCGTCAAGGGATATTCCGGTTGGGTTAGGGCGGTGGCATTCTCTCCTGATGGTACATGGTTAGCATCCTCCTCTTTGGATGGAACAGTCTGGGTTGTGTCTCGCTGAATTACACAATTATACTTTTGTGACGCGAGAACTGTCTACCAATCGCACCGATAAACCTGATCGATGCGTATAATGCTTCCATACTTCCTATTCTACTCGTAGAAGAAGAGTTTGGGGGTCTGGTAAATTTGTCTGTTCCTCCTTTTCCGCCAGGCCTTTTTTGTCCCTGCGCGACTCATCTTGTCAAGGTTCGAAGAGCGCTCAACATTCTCCAAATGCGGCAAGCTCATTATGATTTAGCTTTGAGATTATATTCATCGGTGGAGCCCGGGCAGCTTCTCACGGCAGCTAGGATATGATCTGCTGTCCTCTCCAATCCTAGGAGGGTTGAGAGCTCTCTCCGAACCTGCGGGGGATGCGAAACATTATGTCTCGTATCTGATTGGATGCCGGCGAGGTGACTGAGGCGAGAAATTCGGTTCTTCGGCTTCTGTCGTAAACGGTACTGCTTATTCGTCAAGCCCAGAACGCCCCCTTGATCCTTTCCTCGGGAAGGATGCGAAGGCACCACACCCTCTCGTCATGATGGAGGGAAGGGTGCATTGGGGTTTCCTTGGTGAACTGGAGGTCTCTTCGTGAAAGCTGCTTCAATCCAGGTCAAGTCTTCAGGATGTAAACCCCTCGGGAACCGTTAGGAAGGGGAGGAAACAGGAAATCAGGGACGGTATGGTGTTCCCTGGTGACAAGGTTTCCGGATACCCCTGCTCAGGGCATCTGCTCCATCCGTTCCAGCCTTCCAGCCCCGGTAATCGATACTGTGGGTTTAAAGCTTAAGTTAATATGGACAATTTCCACAAGATAGGGATAGATTATCGAGGTGGGCTCTTTCGTTAATATTTTTATTGGGTGGCGGCAAACACGAGACCCTCATGAATCCTGAGGGATGAATTCGAAGCCCTACCCCGCCCTCGAAGAACTCTATTTTTTGAAAAGACCCATAAGGGTTCTCGTCTTGGCATTCAGGAGGAGCGAATCTGGGGAAGATAGCCGTTGCAAGTTGGAAGTTTCTTGTCAAATCAACCGGCCAAGAAGCACGGCCGACGACCACCCCGTGTTCTGGATCACAGAAACTATATAGATATGGGCGTGGTCCATCATGGAGAATATTCTCGTTCGCGTTTGTTCAAGAATTTGCGTGGACATTATTTCCCCCTTCTGGTCCCGAATCTAGTTGAGGATGTCGATACCGACGGTAGAGGATATGGCCACATGGCCCACGCCAGACTATGACAACCCCCACAACTCCCTAGAACCGGCCATATACGGGATCAACATTAGCTTGATGGCACTGATGACGGTTTTTGTCGCTGGAAGATTTTATTCCAAGGCGTTACTCAAACGCAGCGCCCTGGGTGCGGATGACTGGACAATGCTTGCCGCATATGTATGCATGCCGCACCTTTGCTTGAATCGTTTTAACCATGTGAGCTAACCGCCCACTTAATTACACTTGAAGACTCTCGCCATGGCAATGTCGATATGTCAGATTGTTGAAACAAAGTTTGGTGTTGGGCGGCACCTGTACGATGTTAAACCCGAATGGTTTCCCTTATTAGGGAAGGTTAGTTAGCGACAGTTCAAGCAGATTCGGTTCCAGTGCTTACCTTTTCATGTTCTCTAGAGTAGCGTATCTATCCAAGCCCTCTTTGCTCCGTGTTCTGCGCTCACCAAGATATCCATCTGCCTGACCTATCTCCGAATCTTTCCCTCGAAGACAAACAAATGGTTCAACTACATTCAAATCGCAATCTCAGTGGGCTTTGGTATTTCAACAACGGCTGGAATGCTCCTGCAATGTCGGTCAGTCACTGCAATCTCTACAATGGGTGTTACTTACTAACCCCCCGCAGACCCCTTTCGGATGCCTGGAATTTAATGAAGCCCGAGTCCGAGAAGACTTGCATCGAGAAGGAAGCATTCTTCATTGCAGCCGCTGCGATCAATAGTGGTACCGACTTTCTTGTGTATCTCTGGCCAATATACTACCTATGGACAGTGCGGCTCAGTTTGATGAAGCGGATTGGGCTAATTATTTGCTTCGGAGTTGGCACACTGTAAGACCCATGAGAATTCTCTACATAGCCTTTCCGGGCCTTTATGAGTGTGTATTGAGGCTAATAAGGCTGTCGGCTTTTCCAACGGGGTATAGGATTTGCATCGCTGGCATTGTCCGCATTACTTGGCAGGTTAAATATGCGCACTCCTGGGACCAGCCATGTATGTGGCGTAGTTCCCCTCTCTTTGTCATTAACTGGCTTCCTATGCTCACATATTTATAGATAATGGGGCAATTATCTTTATCATCGTTGCATTTGAGCTCAACTTGGGTATCGTGTGTGGATGCTTGCCTTGTATTCGTCCCCTCATCCGGAGGTTGTTCCCCAGCCTCAAAGATTCCACCCACCCTTCCAACCCAGGACACGGCTATAACGCCCAGGTCATGTCCCAAAAAATGATTTCCAAGACAGGATACCAGGGTATGCACTCCATACACATCGCACAGGAGGTGGAACTGTCGGTCTGGAACAGCAGATCACCGGGTGGTCCCCAGGATAGGGTCGACGCGGTCGAGAGAGGAAAAGGAGCTAGCGAGGAATGGATTTTCCGGCCGTATTAAATAGGTAATGAATTTAACTTGGTGTTATAAACGATCCAGTCGTTCGCAACTTGAATTGCGGGACCATTAATATAATGAAATGCTCAAAGGTTTCGGCAAATGCTAAACATTCTCAGTGGCGGCCCCTATATCCTCAAAAGAATTTTCTAATAACGAAAGTGGGTCCCAGATATTGGAGACGGATTCCAAATCCTGAAACGAATGTTGATGCTCGGGATCCCAGAATATTGCGTTCTGGGGCACCATGATTTCTCCATAAGCCTCTGGCCCATTCATAGGTGGAGTGTTCAGAACCTGACCAGGCCCATGAGGAGGATCCGCCGTGGAACAAGGGGCCTGAGGTTTTAATGCGAAAGGCATCTCCAGCTTGTGACTGTCGTCAATAAAATTAGTCCGACCAAGGACACTCAGCTTGGGAATAATTTGATGAGGTGCAATCTCTCTCATCGTCGAGGGCTTCGGGTGAACTGGAATCCCGCGAGTAAATGCGTGTAGATTCCTTTCTATACAAGCTGTCTGGAAATTCATTATCAGCACTAGTATCTGTGAAACTCCTACTTTTTTTTTAAGAGCTTACTCACCATGGCGGACACGGCTGGATACATCTGTTGTAATCTCTCAGTCAACTGCAAACACGCAGTCATATAATCTAGCGCTTGCCTTTTAGCAAGGCCGACTTTTTCATAAACCGTAGTATCACAGGCTAGCAGAATTTCCACGGCCGTGTGGGCGCATTCGGCCATTTCGTATTCAAGGGTCCAAGAATCGCCCTCTACGGCCAATAAAGAGGAGAAGATGGTGCCGATAGCATCCGCGTGAGAGAGACACTTTGCTTGGTTCTCCAGTACGGTGGTTGCACCCAAGTGTTCGAGGTATGCTTCTGGGATCAATGGAGGAGAGCTGGAGATCATCCCGCGAAATAATTGGCAGTAGCAATGGTGCCACCAAATATGTGTCATGATAAATCGAGGAAGGCGCGGAGAAAAGGCTCGCAGCTTGAGGTTTCTTTGGGAATACCGTTCACCCTCTGGCAGCTTTGAGGTGAAGATCTCCAAGCTCTTCTCCAGGGATTGAGATTCCGACGCCAATGTTCGAAAGTCAACCTTAGGGTGAGATGCCTGTCTAGTGTATCTGAAATATTCATGTAACTATACGGTTAGAGAGAAAGAATCCCTGCGATTATTGGCTCACTCAAGTAGGGACGCACCGATTGATTTCATCGTGAATGCTAACAATACGCACATAATAGGCGAGAATACCCAAACGAACCGCACCAGCCTCACCCTGCCGAATATACTCAATATTAGTCTCATTGTTCAACTCAAAATCGTCTTCCGCGCAGGGGAGGCGAATGTGCATCACATTTATCGGACATGACGTATATTCTTGGAGCCCACAGGAAAGCACGGAATCAAGAATGTATATGGCCCACATGAGTCTGCGTCGTGACTCTTGGATGAAAAACGATGGCTTCGACGTCTCATAATTAATTCGCAGCGCAAAGGCAGACCGACTTAATTGAGCCATCAGCAAAAGTGCATGATCTGGGGACCCAGTCCATATTCTGAACCGAACCAGTAGGACTAATGCCTGCAGCTTGAAGACGGACGGCCGCCTAAAATCATTAAGGATCAGATTCTCTGCCATTTCGGCACACTGCGAGCCAATTTCTCTGTCACCTAGGGATGATTCTGGAAGGAGAGATGTCACTGCGATGATGCAGGCCAGTAGAGCCTGGTCGGCCTGGCCTTCGGAGTGGAGTCGTAAGAGAGAAGCCTTATGGAGAAACGCAAGACTTGGCAGGCAGTGAAAGTGGCTGAAAAAAGATAGTATAGCCAGCCTAATCCTCTCCGGCTCAGGCAAGCTGCTGGTAAAGTGTTGTATACTCATTAGGGGATCAGTGAAATCATCCAGAAATGGAGTTCGTGGATGATGTGTGTCAGGTTCGGAGCTTCCTTGCTGCTGTGAGTGCCTGCTTTGCCGTTGTCGGTAAACACAAGCATTGCCCTTCGCCTCGCATCGCTGACATGTGGGCCAATGGCCACTGCACCGCGACTTTATTGTACGACAAGCCTGACAGGCCCGCGATACTCGAGGCCTTTTTGGCGTTGGATGGTGTGTAGACTGCAGGGCGTCTCCGTTGACGGAGCGGAAGGAGCAGTCAAAGCCCAGCCTGGCGCAGTTGCTACAGCCATCAAGGAGGCCATCGCAGCGTACCTGAGAGTTGTTAGGGCGAAAACAGCCCGATAAAATTGACCAAAACTCACTTTCCTGTTCCTGCATTGCATACAGGTCTTTTTTTTGGCGGGGATGCCATCCATGACCCCGGGTTTGCGTTAGGGAAAATAGTGGGCTCCCACGAGGTTCGGGGGATTTCCAATTCACCTCCAACCACAAAGCCGGCCACTCATGTGGGTCCGCATTGTAAAATCTATCACGTCACCAATAGCATCTAGTCACTCTCTGGTCTCCATGCACTCTCGCATTCGGTTTGGAGGTCTTTTAACTATATTCAAATTTTATTATAGCGGCTTTTGATTCGGAAAAGCTTCTAGCTAGGTGAAAAAGACGGAAGAAATGCTCTAAGGATCTACGCTTTCCACTAAAGCAGGGTCATCCACCATGTGCAATTCCATATCCCTGTAGGCCTCGCTATCAACCACAAAATCAAAGCGCTTTGGCATTCTCAATCCTTCTCCGGAATACCTCTGTAATGCGACAACGCTTTGGCCGTCTCTCCAGAGCCACGGGTCGTTCGTCTTTGCCTGCCACGTCTCCATCTCCCTCCTCATCTGCACCACCAACGATTCGTATTCTTCTCGACCCACCAGGTTGACAACCTCCAGCGGATCCGATTCAAGATCATAGAGTTCCTCGGGCGGACGCCGGACGTACTGCTTTAGAGCCCGTTTGCCCACCATCACATCCCCTTCCTTACTACATTTGTGATTCCTGCGGATCCCCTCGAGCGTCAGGCTGGCATACAGATCCGAGGCAAAGGGGAAATCGAGCTGCCATGCAATGTTCCTGTGATATTTGTACTTGCCATTCCGCACGAATCGGGTTGGCCAGTAGTTTGCGAGCTCGTGGAAGGTATGAGATCCATACACCTTGTCCTGCCAGATCGGCTCACCCAGGACATCCGTGCGGGCGATAATGGGTAGAAAAGACCGCCCAAGGCGTTTTGGGGGCTCGGGAGGCTTGGTCTCCTTGGTGAAGATCTGGTCCTGTGGGATTTCCAGGGGCACCGAAAAGTCGACGCCGTTGGGTGCACCAGCCCAGTCCAGAAAGGTGGGGAGCATATCAATGTAGGAAATCAAATTGGGGTTTCTGATACCCTGCTGGGAGGCACCTGGCAGGCGAACAATGAATGGGAGTTGGATCCCCGCCTCATACAAGGTGGTCTTGGAATTGATGAAAGGAGGCCCATTGTCACTACAGAAGACAAGCAGCGTAGAGTCCGCCAACGCCTGTCGCTCGAGCGCATCCAGCACGAGTCCAATTCCATGGTCGAGGCGCGCAATAGCCTTGTAGTACTCGACATACTCAATCCGTGCTTCCGCCACGTCCGTGAGCCAGTTGGGGATTTCTACCTGGCCGGGCTCGAATTCTGGGGCCACAAACGTGCCACCACAGGTTTCAGCATTGCCAAACCCGCCTCTGGTGGTGATATCGCGGTGAGGATCAACGTATCCGATGGTGAGAAAGAAGGGCCGTTGTGTGTCGTTGGCCGTCTGGAAAAAGGCCTCTGCGCGTTCGGCAACCCAGGCGACGTTTCTTGTCTCACTCTCCTCTCGTGACTCCCAAGGGAAAACATTTGCGGGTCCGACATGGACTTTGCCCACGATCCCCGTTTGGTAGTTGAGGGCGTTGAAGAGCTTGGGGCCCGACTGAATGTGGTCGAACGATTGAAAATGATTGGTGCCGCCCACAAGTCCATACTGGCCGTTTTCGTGTGGATGAAGACCGGTATGCATGACGGTACGACTTGCGCTGCATGAAGCGGTGCTTGTAAAAGCACGATCAAATACCGTCCCCTGAGCAGCTAGTCGGTCGATGTTGGGGGTGTGCAGACCTTTGGCGCCGTAGCACCCCAAGCACTTTCCCAAATCATCGGCGACAATGAAAAGAATGTTCTTTCGAGTAGAGCCCATTTTGTCGTCACTGGGGACAATGACAGTTTCCCATGCGTATTTTCTTTTGCTTTATTCCTTTATATAGTGAATGGGCCTTGGTGTTTATGCCGACCGAGCCGGTGATCAACCCGACCGAGCCGACCGAGTCTTCTTCAGTATTTTCCAATCCGCCAATCTCGATGGTATTTCAAACGGCATCTCGGGATCCACGCCATTTTCGTGGGGTATGGGGTAATCATGCTCTAATTTTGATATCTCCCCAGATATAAACCATGCATTGGAGAACAGTGACCTGAAATCGTATAAAAAAAGCCAGTCCCTTCAGGGTGTCTACCAAGCCGACTAGCATCTGACATCCCATGGGATCTGTTTTCTCATATAGCATCATGCTTTCAAACACTGGACGGTGGAATACCACCACCCCATTTCTCCTCTTCTGCGCTTTGTTGTTTGCATGGGGTGGTGTGCTTTTCGGTCTTGATACTGGCTCTTTCGGTGCCGTCCAGGCCCTACCCAGTTGGTTGAAGGACTTTGGGACGAAGAACGCTGACGGCGAATACGAGTTGACTACCTCGCGCAAGGCAACCATGAATGGCAGTAGGTCGCTCTGGTTGATTCAATCCATTTATTTCTAATGATCTCCAGTTGTGTGGCCGGGCAAGCTTCTCGGTACGGTCATCTTCGAGCCGCTGGCAAAAAGATACGGGTACAAGGTGACAGTTCTAGTGACCTGCTTCATTCAGTTCATCGGGATCATAGGTATCATCATCCCACACCTTCCCTCTGCTACCCTTTTGGCATCCAATAACGCGCGTTTAAATATAGTTGAGGTCACCGCGCACGAATGGATTCAGTTCTCGATAGGCCGAATCATCGCCTACCTGGCAGTCGGTCTGATTGAGAATGCTGTGCCCTCCTACTCGGCTGAGATTGCTCCCAAGTCACTCCGCGGCCTTTTTGCCGGCTCACTGATGTGCATAGTGACGCTTGGCAATATCTGGGGCGCTGGTATGGGCCAGGCCTTTTCCGGGTCGACCACAAAAGCCGGATGGTTGGTACCAGTCGCTGTCCAATTCATTCCTGCTGCCATTCTGCTTGTCGGGATTCCTTTCACGGTCGGTGAGTGCTTTGTATAAAGGGTGAATTGGCTTAGATAACGGGGTATCTGACAATTCTTGCTAGAATCGCCAAGGTGGCTGGTTGGTCAGGGAAAACATGCTGCTGCCATGGAAAGCCTGAATCGGCTTCGTCCTCCACATCAAGTTTCGAATAACACCACAGCTTCCGAGCTGAATGAGATGGTTGATGCTTTGGAAACTGATACCGCTTCGGCCGAAGGAACATGGCTTGAACTCTTTCAGGGTACCTACCTGCGCCGAGTCATCATAGCATCCCTTTTATTTTGGGTATGTTCATCCCACAGCGCCAGGAAAACCTTCAGTAGCTTTCACGTACCCTCATGCTAACCACTTGCAGTTCCAACAAACGACAGGAAGTCAATTCGTGCTCACATATTCACCGACATTCTTCAAAGACATGGGCCTTGGCTCGAAGTCGTTCACGTATTCCCTCATCGCTCAAATTGCAGGATTTGTCGGTGCGTTGATCGCCTGTGTGACGACAGACAGAATTGGCCGCCGCCCACTCCTCATCAGCGGCATGTTTCTGGCCGCACTATTCAACTTCCTAATTGCTGGGCTCGGAACAAATCCCAACCCATCCTCATCTGAAATCAACATGGTCATTGCCGCACTGGTGTTACTCTCCACAAGCATCAAGTATTCCGCCTCCACTTTGTCATATCTCATTGCGACGGAGATTGGTGGCACTCGGATGAGAAAGAAAAGTATGTCCCCTACCCCCCTTCTTGTATGTGGCCTTCTCGGGCTCTTAGTTAACCACCAGAATAGCAATTGCCGTCGCAACTGCAGTCGACGTTATCGCTGCTGTCGTTATTACGGTCTCCATCCCATACCTGCTTGGAACCCCTGGCGCTAACCTCAAGGCTGGTGTTGGATGGGTACTTGGTGGTAACTCGATCTTGGCGCTGGTATTCGCAATTCTGTTTGTTCCTGAGTTGAAAGGTCGGTCCCTGGATGAGGTTGATGAGTTGTTCGAGGCAAATATCTGGGCGTGGCAGTTCAAGGACTACCAGACCTCAAGCGTTGAGGTACAGCTCAGTGTCGACGCGACAAAGGTTTCACCTTGAAACTGGCGAAGAAATAGCCTTTTTTTTAGCCACCTGCTAGCCATCCGATCGATAAAGGTAGAGGAACTTGTTTTAAGAGAATAATTTAAGAAGGAGGACCGTGGTTTTTCGCGGTTTCTCATTCAATTTAAGTGTACAATCATTTCAAATTTGAGATTTGAAGGAAATATTCTCCTTTGGTTTGTGTCAGATTGGGTTTCAGGGAGATTGCAGGTGCACGTTAGATTTTCATCTAATGCAGAGTTAAAGCTTCCCCAGATCTCTGTGTTTCATCGTTAAAGCTACAGCTTACTTTATATTTCTAAATACCTTTTTTGATTCGATCCCCAATATTTCACCAAGTTACTTTACTTCTACACATTTATTATGATAACTTGTTTCCTGGATTTTTCTCCCATGTACAATCACATGGTACTACCGGTAGGTAAGGTTACTTCAGCACGGCCACAGCGTCTCACTCCCCAACATTAAAAAATATGTCGACCGATAAAAGTATAGCTCAATAGGAATCGAGTCAACCGAGAGTGTGTTGCCATGTGAGATCTCAAAAGAGGCATTTTCTTGTTTTTCAACCCTGTCCCGAGGATCCTCGCCCAACAACCCCGGAAACATATTCAGGTAAAAAAGAGAAAAGAAAAATAAAAGAAAAGTAAGAGGCAATGATGCAATGAGGGGATGAAAGGAATCAACCCCGGAATGGAGGTTGCGTAAGACACTGACAAACCAGAGGGGACTCTCATGTCTTATAGATCCTGTGCAGATCCTAGATCGGTCCGCGGAACCCAACCACCACTTTTGCGGGGAAGACCACACAACGCACACCACACAACCAGTTTCAACCACTCGATACCCACTCGACTCTTCGGCCCGAGAAGCATATACACGAGCGATCCAGTCAAAGCCCATCACATGGGGTACCCGCATCTATCTCAACGCAGGTCGAGCATTCCACCATAACTGGTAAGCTGGTTGCGTTATTGGCTCATGGGTTTGTTCACAGAGCTCATCAGCTATATATTTCAGTGACAAGATGCCCCTCTCGAGAGCTATGAGAAGAGCACGTTTTGCAACAGAACCGCAAGACCCAGCCAAGTCTCCTTCGCCGTTGAACAGGACAATCTTCTCTTTTCCCTCTTCTCCTCCTCCCACATAGCAAAATGAAGTTCCTCAAGGCAGTCGGTGTTACCATCCTCCCCCTCCTTCTCATCCCGGGCCAAGTCTTCGCGGCACCCCAGTCCATCGACATGGCCGGCCTTAACGGTGTCCTTGACGACCTGGCAGGTGCACTAGGCAGCGCTACCGCTACAGGGACAGCGGCTCCATCTGATGCTGCCGCAGATGTTGCCAATGCCACTGAGACCCCTAGCTCGACCGAAGTCATCACCGATCCCATAGCATCTACCACGCCCACATCTACGACGGAACCCCCGACCACAATTACCACCACCACAACTACCACCGGCAATGACACAGCTCCTGCTCCCACTTCTACCAGCGGAGGTGGCGGTGGCCTGGGTGGTATCATTGGTGGCTTGGTTGACGGCTTGGGCGGCCTGCTCAGCGGCAACGGCGACAGCGGCGGCATCATCGACCTCTTGGGCAACCTGCTCAACAGCATCGGTCCTGTCCTTGGTCTGATCAAACCGGAAACAATCCAGGAAATCGCCACGGTTCTCAAGAACGCAGCAGACCTGCTGGATGACGATGGTGTCAAGCGCACGAAGAATTTGATTTCCAACGCCAACGATCTTCTCTCCCCAGAGTTTGTGAAGAACGTTGGGGGGTTGATTGGTGGGATTGCTCCGGTAAGATCTCATTCCTTTTAACCCGGTTGGTATTATTAGTGAAAAAGGAAATATGCTGATTTGATTTTTTCATAGTTGATTAATGTTGTTATTGACGCCATTAGCGGAGTTATCGGTCTCCTCTTTGGTGGTGGGAATTAGTCTTTTGGGATGATTGGGTGTAATCGATGGGAGCTGGTGTATTTCATTTTGCATTTATGACTATATTTAGTCAACGACCTTCTTTTGATGAATCATGACATTCTTTACGACATGGATTAGAAGGGGGGAAAGGAGGAGGAGAGAGAGAGAGAAACATGGAAAGAGAAGCGGGAGCATACACTCGAGGATAGGAGACCAAGTAGTTGACCTACTTAGCAATGGAAAACACTACCTGCTTACCCTAGAGGTAGTATCATAGCTACATCGTTAGTCAGAAAAGTTTCCTACCTACATCTAGGCAGTAAAGTCCTTAGCCATCCTCTACCCGCTTTGCAGTGTGAGCTGTTGGAGTACGCCATTCCCATCACATGCAGAACCCTGCATAAATACCTCTTAGCACGTTATCCGACCTCACACCCATACTCGCTTCCTCGACTATCTCCCCATCCTCTATAAATCTTGGCGCCGCCTCATCCCTGTCACACGCCCGTGATAGCACGAGATCTTCCCAACCCCAAACCGGACCCAGATAAACACAACCTAAAGATGCACAACCGCGCCATGGGACCTTTCCTTCCATAACCCACTCGACCGGAACCTCTAGATCCGGGGTTAGCAAGATATGGTACCATGGCAGCATGGAATCCTGCGCGTGCATCGGGCAGGAGAAATACCTATAGGATAAAAACAAGCTTATGGGGTTGCCGTTCCGAGGACCGTCGGCCGCGGCGCCAACCATTTATGTTGACGGCTCCCTCACATCCCAAAAACCCATTTCAACACACATTTATTGGATATGAAAATTTTATTGGGGTTCTTCTGCGGCTGGGGAATCCATCGGGCGGGGTATTTCCAAAGAGCCGTCTGGGGAGTTCGCTTGGCGGCATTTGATGATGATGTATAGATCATGATAGGGGCCGGCGGCCATTGTGATGGAATACAGATAAAAGCCGGGTTTGTGTCGCTAGAATTCCTCTGGAATTTCTCATCATACTTTCCCTTTAATAATAATACCCATTTTTGTGATTTTGTTTTGGTGCCAAAATGCCCTCCTCAGATTCATCCCCCGACAGCATCGACCTCGAAAAGCGAGGCTCGAACTACTTCGATGGATTCCGGGACGACCTCATTGAACTTCCCAAAATCCTCAACGAAACCATCACCGGTTTCGGCGGTCTCGCCGCCCTCCTCTTGCAGATTGCTCACCCGGGAGTCGCACGAGGGGTAAATAATCACAGCGAATTCGCAGCGCGACAGCTGGATCGCGGCGAAAAGACCGCTATCTTCGTTTACACGATGGTATACGGGACGCGAGAGGACAAATCCTTCATCAAGGAGTGGGTGGATCGACGGCACGCGCCTATTAAGGGCGGCGAGGGGAAGGATCGGTACTATGCCAAAGACCCGGAGCTGCAGCTCTGGGTTGCGTCGACGCTGTACGCGACCATGGTGAAGCTGTATGAAATGGCGTTTGGGGATCTGGACGACGTACGAGGCGAAAGGGTGTATCAGGAATTTGCGGTGTTTGCGACGGCATTGCAGGTGCCGGCTACTATGTGGCCAAAGGACCGGGAGGCGTTCTGGGCGTATTATGGGAAAGTAGTGGATAATGATCTGAGGCTGGTGAAGGAGGGGGAGCAGGTGTTTTATCATATTATGCATCCGAAGTTGCCGCTCGTGTTTCGGCCGTTTATACCGGTGTTTTTGTATCTGGCGCAGTTGTTTGCGGCAGAGATTTTGCCGGAGAAGGTCATGGAGACGTATGGGTTGAAGCCGAAGAAGGGGAGGGTGGATCGGTTTGCGAGACGGGTGGTGATTTTCCAGTATCGGTGCATGCCGCCATTTATTCGGTCGTTGCCGAAGAAGTATTATCTGAAGAGGTCGAGGAAGATGATTGCGAAGTTGAAGGAGAGGGGGTTTGGGGAGGATATTCGGATGAGAGCTCATTAGAGGGGGGACCTAAATATGTATACGCTATTAATCAAATTTTACTCATGCAACTATATCATCGATATTTGATCTTGATTCTAACTAGTGTTGCTAAAGGAAAGCGATAATTTTGTACAATTGATGACACTCACTCAAATGTCGAAGTATGCGAGTATTCATTCCGCTCACCTCCATCTCACTCTGAGAATCTGATTCAGCAGGGGTAGTATTCCTGACTTGCCCTCTTTGTCTCTTGCCGTTCCTCCTTTCATGATTTGCTGCTCCGTATCTGGAATGCAGGTAATAAAAACGCCAAGGCACTGAAGAAATCAGCAGTGGAGACCCTGCAAGGGGAGATTACCTTTGGTTCCATTTGCCCTTGTGGCCCCTTCGCATCGTCCCTAATGAAGATCACGCTGCGCCTCCTAATAGTTACATTGACTGATTTAGCCCCTCAGCACGGTACAAGCATACTTTGGAACAGGTTGCAATTGGGGAATATCTAACAGACCGATCGTATGTCTAGCAAAAATATACAGTAATAACCAAAGTCTTATGACGCCATAATAAAAGTGAGAAAATGAGAAAAAAAAGATATTCATGACAAAAAGAAAAGAAATCTATCGGATCACGCATCCACACCAATACAGTAGTAGTAACCGGCCTGGAACATCGTATTACACTCTTTTCCGTCTTCTCCAAGTATCGTGTTCCATTCGTACAGCTGCTCCTCCGTAATGTCATTGTCCTTGGCAAAGTCCATGCAGTTATCACCCTTCTCTACCTTTTCGTACCTGTTGCAATTCTCGGGGATACTGTCGGATTGTGTGGGTGACGGGACGGATCCTGAGCTTGTTGTAGTTGGGCTACTGCTGGTTGTAGTGGGCTCCGTGGTGCTGGTGGATTCTGTGCTTGTAGAGGGGGTTGATGTTGGAGGAGGCGAGGTTGGCTGAGGTGTCTCGGTGGGGGTTGGAGTCGGTGTTGGGACCGGGGTTGTGATGGGAGGAGTGCTAGTTGGAGGAGTCACCGCACCATCTCCCTTGTACATGCAGTATCGCAGGGTTTTATCAAAGGAGCAGCCACCCCCGCCCGCGGTGCTATTGCTGGATGCCCGCAGAGAGGGATTCCATTTTAGCAGGTCCTTTGGTTCAAAGTTCCAAAATGCCTTGGCAGCCGCACACTGGCTGGTGCCGGGGAAGTTATACTGTAGATCTCTCCCCTCGGCGTAGACCTCGCAGTCCCCATCGGTACCTGGGGCCAGTTCGCTACCTTCAGGGTTATTATGGGGTACATAAGTTGCCTCTGGTAGGGAGTCCCAGGGAATGGCAGAGTATGAGGGGATGGCGCCGATGTTTCCGGGTGCATTAGGATAATCGTTAATATCCCCAACAGGCATCACGCAGTAGCTGATGCCAAAGAGAAGGTTCGTGCAGTTTTCATTGATACTGGGATTGAGAACGCCAAAGTCTTCCCGCGATAGCGCGAACTGCATGAGAATGGTGCTGCAATCTTCTCCTTTGTTCACCTCGTAGTACTTCCCACACTCCTTGGTGGTATTGGCAGCGACGTTGGTGGGGGCAGTCACCGGTGCAGTCGCTGTTGGAGGAGCTCCAATCGGGGTGGATGGGGGAACATATTTATCTCCAGGCTCATTCATGCACAGTTGGGTACCAATAGTTCGGTGGAAATTGTAGCAGCCGCCATCAATCCAGGGGTTATATGAGCGTAGTTGCACCGTGGTGATGTTATGTGCTTTGGCAACACTTTTGCAAGTGTCACCTTCCTGTACAGTGTAGACGTCACACTGGTTCTTGATGCAAAGTTCTCCCTTCTTGGGGAAGTTGTGGCAGTATGCAGTCAGCTGGTTGTCCATCAAGAGTTGGAATGTGGCAACTCCCTGCGACTCGGCGATTGAGAAGCAGTCATCTCCATCCTTGATGGTATACTTTTTACCGCTGCAGCTGCTGGGTGTTGGCGTGGCAGGTACAGAGGACGATGGTGTGGTGTTATTCGTACTATCAGGCCATCAGGTCAGTATAAACCAGCTGGTACGTGGGCGGACTGGGGGGGAACATACGGGATGGAGGCAGTTGGACTGGGAGAGCCTGTTATGGGATGCCCGGTGAATCCACAGGAGGATGTGAATTCCGGGTAGCGAGACGTTCGCACCTCTGGGCCCGATCCATAGGGAAATTGAGCAAGATTGCGAAGCTTCTGGAGAAGACACATGTTACAGGGATCGCCTCCTGTCTCTGTCAAGTTTCCGATGACAACATTGCAATATTGGCCATCTTGCTTGAAACAGGTTTGTTTGAAGTTGAAGGCAATCTTGCTAGGGATTGCAGAGATAGGGTCATCATGTCCCCATTCATTGGTGTAGGATACGCCAGGACATGACTTGACGACGTCTTGCTCCCAGGAGGTGAGGGCTGCCCGGCAATTCTCGCTGCAGAGGATGTCCAGACCTTTGGTAGAGAAGTGATCATTGGGGTTTATTCCAGCAACACCGTCCAAACAGGCCGTGACATTGGTTGCCAGTGCGTCTGCACACTTATCGTCGTAGCCCTGGAGCGTCTCGTCAGGGAAGAGGACGAAGCAATTCGTGATAGTGAAGAAAGATAGAAAAAGCGTGTACCACAAAGCCATATTGAGAGAAGCCATGGTTATTTGCAGTACTTGCAGCACAAGATGAATCAAGAGGGAAGGAACCAGATAAACAAAAAGGGACAATCGTCGGCCATAAGAACGAGGTTCATCGTTCATCCCATACCTCTGATACTTTCTACATTTAGAAATAAACTGCGACACCGCGGCTGAAGCGTTTTGGCCCCATTCCTTGTTTTATCTGCAACTCTTTACTCAGCCTTCTGCAACGTGGGGAAGCAAGGGCATAGCGGACATTTCCCGAATCACCTCATCTTCTGTAACACGGGAAGCAAGATTGTTGCGACCGGAGAGAATCGCCAAGGCTGGCGGAGCATAAGCTGCAGCACTGTCGCCAGTCCCTTTGGCCCTCCTCCCTGTTTTATCTTCAAACTCACAGCTTCTCCACCTCAGCCGCCCGCCGGAAGCACAGCCAGCCCGACCCTTGGCATGCAGGAACGTCGAAGATCTACACGGAGAACTTTGCTCGTGGGAACGGAAAATTACTATGAATAAGACGAGAGGTAAAGGTGACATCGCCAAGGCTGGCGGAGCACCTCAGGCCCCCAGGCTGAGTAGGCCAAGGCCAGCGAAGTCCAGCTAAGGCCTCCAGAATAAGCGCCGCTAAAACAAGCTTACTCCACCGAGAATCCTTTGGCCCCCAGAGGAATTGCATCAGCGGGTTCTTCATCATGCATCGAAGCAAAAATTTCATGATGCTCCTAATTATGGCAGGGGGGGTGTTTCCGCCGTGCAACATCGCCGGGTCCTCCAACCCCTCCGCAGATACATATCTACCACGCATGGCCGACTCTCCGGACCGGTTTTTTCTCAGTCAACCAACACATTCACCATGGCTCGAACGTTAGTGAGCCTTTGTCTTTTTCTTTTGTTACTTGTGTCCTGTGCTTTAGCACAATGGGCCGATCACTTTGATGATATTGACGACCTCGATAAACCCCACGTCGACATCCGCGACCTTGATCACCAAGCGTACGCCGACTACCTCACCCTCCTCGGCAAGCGAGACGAATACAGCTGCAGCAAGAAAAAGCCATGTGGAAACGGCGCTTGCTGTGGTAAGTCCGGGTACTGCGGATATGGTAAGAAGTACTGTGGAACAACCGGGGAGTCACCTAATGATGACTGCTGGAGCAACTGCGACGCTCATGCAGAGTGCGGCAAGGATGCTAAAAAGCCGGGCACTAAATGTCCCCTCAATGTCTGTTGCAGCGAGTTTGGCTTCTGTGGAACCACTGAGGAATTCTGTGGTGACGGCTGCCAGAGTGGTTGTGAGGATCCCAGCTCGGGAGGATCCAATGGTAATGTGCAAGAGCGTGTTATTGGATACTATGAAGCATGGAATCACGAAAAGAAGTGCATGGGGATGCCCATCCACAAGATCCCCGTTGAAAGTTTGACCCATGTTAACTGTATGCCTCCCGCCCTTCTTCTTTAATCTTTCTTTTCAGGGAACTAATATCAGCAGATGCCTTCGCCTACATATCTCCCGATGATTTCGAGATCGGACCCATGCCGGACGTGGATGAAAGCACAATCAAGGAATTCACAAAGCTCAAGGAACGCAACTCTAAGGTGATCCTCGGAGTGTCGCTCGGAGGTTGGACCTTCAACGACAACAAAACCGATACCCAAATTGTCTTCCATGATCTCAGCTCCAGCGAGGAGAAGCGATCGAAGTTCATCAAGAACTTAGTTTCCTTTATGAATCACTATGGCTTTGATGCAGCTGAT
This sequence comes from Aspergillus biplanus, assembly GCA_027569045.1. Classification (NCBI taxonomy): domain Eukaryota; kingdom Fungi; phylum Ascomycota; class Eurotiomycetes; order Eurotiales; family Aspergillaceae; genus Aspergillus; species Aspergillus biplanus. Next base: position 220,481 of record JAPDEJ010000027.1, read on the forward strand.
TTGGATTGGGAATATCCTGGAGCTCCGGACCGACAGCCTCCTGATACCGACACTGATGACGACGGCAAGAACTATGTCAAGCTGATGCAGGAAATTACCAAGGCCTTTAAAGATGAGGGCAAGAACTGGGAACTTTCCTTCACTGCCCCCACTTCATACTGGTATCTCCGGTGGTTTGATATCAAGGAGATGGTGAAGGCTGTAACCTACGTTAACATGATGAGCTATGACCTGCACGGTGTCTGGGATGGCAACAATCCTATTGGCAAGCAGGTGCTTGGACATACAAACCTTACAGAGATTGATCAAGCATTAGATCTCCTCTGGCGGAATGATGTGGCTCCTGAAAAAGTTAACCTGGGACTTGCCTTTTATGCACGTACCTTTGAACTCAAAGATAAAAAGTGTACCAAGCCTGGCTGCAAGTTTGAGCATGGTGGCAAAAAGGGGGCGTGCACTGATGCCTCCGGAATTCTGGCTTACAATGAAATCGTGGATATCATTCACGAGCAAGATATTGAGCCTGTTTATGACCAGAAGAATGCTATTAAGTATATGGTCTGGGATGAAAAACAATGGCTCTCATATGATGACCAGCAAACCTTCCAGCAAAAAATCAAATTCGCCAATGAAAGAGGACTAGGGGGCCTACTTATCTGGGCAATTGACCAGGATACGAAGAACTATGACGCCCTGCGAGGGGTACTGTACCCCAAAGAAGTACTAATCACTGATGGCATGAAAGATGATACCAGTTACTGGGAAGACCAACACCCCGGTGACTGTATCAGTACCGCATGCGGGAAAGGATGCTCTACAGGCTGGGTTAAAATGGACACATTCGACTGTCCAGATGGTGATGGAGATTCTACCATCTGCTGTCCCATCTCCTCTGCTCCGAATCCAGACGATTGTGCATGGCGAGGAAACCCGCCTCTTTGCAATGGCCAGTGTCATGGTGGAGAGGTTGCTCTAGCATCTGCGACCCACGGTGGAAACGGGGGTTGCGACGATGGTATTTCATTCCTCTTTCTTTTAACTTTCATTTCTTATGCGTGCATTGGCTAATCTGGTTCTTCATGCAATAAAGGCCGTCAATTCTACTGCTGCAAGATCCCCGATGTGGCTGCCGGTGATGGCATCAACTGTGGCTGGAAGCAAGGCGAGTGTAGTGACGACCAGGAAGTACTGACCTTCGCCGGAACCTTCCTGACAACGATTGAAAACATGGTTGATTGGGCTGGCCTTCAGGGAGCGGCACTAGCCGACTTCTTACGTGACATTGAGATGGATAATATGCAGCAGTATTGCTGCTCCAAGGAGGAAATTAAAAACTGGAAAGACTGCTACTGGGCGGTATGTATCCCCATTTCTTTCGCTCGCCTCGTTAATTCCATTGGACGGACGAGCTAACGGGAAATATAGGGAACTCAAAAATTCGGATATCACTCCTGCGATGATAACCACTGCGAAACGGGTATCGAGGTGATGCTGACGAATAGTCCTTACGGAGAGGGTGGCACATGTTCACCAAATGAGGCTCGTCAGAGAGCCTTTTGCTGCACCCCTGCCAGTGGTGAAACTCCATTCCTACCGGTGCCTCTTGACTATCTTTTCCCTGATGCACCCGACGACCTAGACCCAGATTTTAACCTTCAAGTCGACGACACCTGGGGAACCGGTGATTCCGAGGCCGACGAAGAACCTGACGAAGCATCGTTTGGATTCGTGGTGGTTACTGCCCCTGATGAGGTGAATGTCAGTATAGACAAACGCGATGGATCCTCGTGGGAGGTTATGGACTGTCCCGATTCAGACGAAGAACGCGAACATACTGTTCGCATGGTTTGCACAGACCCCAGTGAAGATAGTTCCTGTAACCATATCTATCGTGGTTATGGTGTCCCCGGCACAATCCTGCAAATGCCTGATAAATGCGGCCCCGGCCGATACGCCGTTGCAAAGACATTTGGTATCTCTGAGAACCAGTCATTGCCTGGTCACCTCAATAAGCGTGACCTCGGGGAGGCCAAAGTCTACGATCTCACCTTCGACTATAACTTCGCCCGGGTACCTCGCGATTTTGGAGACTCTCAAGTGCGCGTGGATTTCAGCAACCAGCCTGGGTACTGGGACAAAGTTGTTGACCGTCCCGGTTATGATGATGAGGGTGAGAGGCACAGTGCTCGGGCCAAACGCGATGAGACAGGATACAAGAAGAACCGGAAGCGTTGGATGGAGGAAGAATGGCGCGATGCCTACCATATGGGTGGAATGAAGCGTGATGAAATCCACAAGCGCTGGTTTGGTGAAAACATCCTCAAGTGGCTGGCAGAACTCATCTTTGTTGGAGAAGCTGAAGTGACTGAGGAACTTAATCATCGCGTTGAGCAGGAGCTGGAAGTCATTCTCATCGACCAACAGTTTGGACCGTGTCCAGTCGCCGGTGGGCAGGCACAAGCAAATATCAAATCTACCATCACCGCAGACCTCAAGGTGGAGACCTCATTTGGTATGACCCTCATTGCAACTTTAAGTAAGACTGGGATGGATCTCAGCCAGTCCTATCTATACTTCAAAAACCGGGGCTCAGTTAAAGCCAAATTCGAGCTGGATGCAGTTGCCTCCTGGACCTATGAGACCGGCGACAAGAAACTCATCGGTCTTGATGACTTCCCCGGTGCGACCTTCCGTGTTCCTGGAATCGTGACCGTGGGTCCCAATATTGCTGTGTATGCCTCGGCCAACGCTGAGCTCGTGGTTGCTGGTCATTTCGAGGCCGCGGTGACAGTGGCCGAGTGGGAGATCGAACAGACATATCCCCAAACAGAGGAATATCCCGCCGAAGTTGAGGACGGGCCGGATCGGGATGGCACCCAAATGCTCAGTGATCCCAAGATCGATGCCTCTGTGACGGCCAACGGTGAGATCTCCGTCCATATCAAGCCTACTGTGACTTTTGGTATCGTTTTCGACGATCGGTGGGGTGTGGACCGGTGCAGTGTAGACCTCGTCCTAGATGGCTATGTCATTGCCTGGGCAGAGGCCAAATATGAACTAAACGGAAACAATGACTGTCCGTTCAAGTACGGAATCGATGCAGGCTCCACCCTGTACGCTCAGCTCAATGCTCCGAAGCTCTTCGACTGGGGCGGCACTAAGAGGGTAGTCCTGTCGAATGTGCCCCGCAAGCAGCTCACACCCGACAGTTGCCCCAAGAGCGACGACAACAAGCGATGGTGGATCGACGGTGTCGACAGCGAGGGCGACTATCTCTCCCCGGTGGTCGGCCGGGATGCCGTGGGCGCGCTCGCCATGCACGAAAAGCGGGATAAGTATACCGTGGGACCCTTGGTCACTATTCCGGACAGCTTCCTCAACTGCCCTAACGATGCACCCAAGAGTAACGGTAGCGAATGCATCATATGCAGTATGTATGGGGTCGACAAGGGACCTATCGACGACCCGGACGACCAGAAGGCCGTCCTCACCATCCGGGCCGACGAGGGCGACTCCTGTCCGTACTATCCCCCGGTCGATACGGATGATGTCTGTAACAGTGATTCCGACTCAAGATTAGAGGCACGCGCGCCAAAGCCCAGTGTCAAGCACATGGAGCTTTCCTGGATCAAGGGTAAGAAGGATACCTATCTCAAATACCCGTCGTGTCAGGCGAAGTTCGGTGGGCCATCTGGCGTAGTCAAGGTATTTAATTTCCCTTGATTTATTCCCATGTTTGTATATGGAATCTAACAGATGCTAGTATTATCTCCCGACATTCATGCTTGCGGACCCAAACCCAGCCCACATCGATGTGAAACGATGCATGGTGGATACGATCCAGAAAGACGTCGAAAAGGATTCAACTGACGGCAAATATTACATCGAAGACACCGAGTCAAACCCCAACCTCGCAGCAAGCCTGTTCCGATCGGAGCACGTTTTCGAAGTGCATCTGGTCGAACACTTTCTAGAGTGGGTGTGCCAGGGAGATAAGGAACTTGGCTACGGGGACGTCGGGAAGCTCCCTTGGATTGGGATGGGGTGGACGCAACCTGATACCAAATGGTGCACTGACGTATTTGGCCGTAAGTTTTTTTGATCTATTCCCTGCGTTCCTTTTGATGAAGACGAGTAAGACTAATGGAAAAATGCAGGTGCCAACGGACAAGATGGTGTGACCTGGCCCAATCCAAATGACAAGAACAACAAGAAGAACTGGATCGGGCAAACCTCGAGCCACCTTGGAAGCGTCGGTCGGCTCGATTTGCTGACGCTGTATCACGACAAGCCCAACGGGGTGAAGAAAACCCTGACCGAGGGCAAACAGTCCCGGATTGAGGCAGGGATGGGCTTTACAGAAGCGAAGGAGAGGGTGATGATAGTCGCCACTGTGTTTGACTATCTACGCAAGTTCGAGTACATGTGGACCTACCCCTCCAACGCAATCGAGAAAGTGTCGGCTCAGTTCGACAAGGAATACGCAGACAGGATTAAGAACGGCTTCAAACCCGGTGGCACAGCCCTGAAGCCGCCTGCCAAACCGGCCGATGTGGATTCGTGGGGATTGCGCACATTATGGTGCTACTGGATCGACAACCATCTCGCGCGAGTCGAAGGCATCATGGACGGATGGCATTCAACGTCGAAGAGTCTGATCGAGCAGAAGCATCCCCAGGTTGTGACCAAAATGTGGGTTCGGCATCTAATGGACAACGGGGGATCAGCCAGTACTTCGAAGCTGAGGTTCCCAACGAAGAACGCCGCGGCACCACTGCCTGGATCGGGCAGCGCCGCCAGCGAGAAGAGTCGCTATGGTATGTGGGGGGATAACAAGCTGGGCAAGCTAGGATTGTAATCTGAAGCATTTACATTTTATATACACTCAAGATACACATGATATAGATTTGATATAAATTCATTTTATTTTTATTTTTTTCGATTTTATTTTATTTAATTTATTAGTGATTTCGGAGATCTGGGGGAAACATCATGACACGTGGTATTCCCCTGAAGGCTGCTATATTTATAGAACCTTCTCATCCTCCGATATCTGCCCCTGGAAGAAAAGAAGAGAACGAAACCTGAACAAAAAGAAGAAAGGATTGGTGGATGATGTCATGCTGCGCACTGCCTCATTGGTGCCCCTCAGTCTGACCCGCCTCTACAATCACAATAAACACAGACGCTCCTGTCTCACCCCCTTGCGAATTGCCAATTATTTTTCTCACCCCCGACTTTATCGCTACAAGCCCATCAGAATGAGTGACAGTGGCAGTGACAGTGACGAGCCACAATGGCAGCAGCAACGCTACACTGACCACGAGGGTCACCCCGTCGTGCGCGAGGAATACATTCTTGACCCCGACGATCCCGCCGAGCCAGAGGACCGGGTCGCCATCTCGGTGTATAGCACAGTCCCGCTCGATGATGACCACGAGAACCTTCGCGACTATCTTATGGGCAGCTTCGGGGACGAAGAGAAGGCGCCCCCTTTTGAGTTTTACTCGTACAATCCGCCCCATGCGTTTGCTTGCGTCGAATACCATCGGCGCGAGATCGCGTATCGGAAGCGCCTCCACGCCGCAGCAACAGCTACAGAAACGGAAGAAACAAATCTTCCTCCGTTGATCCCCCGGGGTTCCCATCCAACCTACCACTCCCCCATTGGGTCCTGTGTCCTGATTAATTCTCATAGCTACCGTCTAGGGAAGATCTATGACACTAAAAAAGCAGCTGCCATCGGCCCGGGCCCCGATATACTCTGCTTTAACCGCACATTCTCCCATAATCTCACGCGGGCGGATCGGTTTAACCGTCTCGAGCACAATCCATCCTATCAAGGCTACCGTGGGGGCGGACGGGTGGAGCTGTACCCAGAGGCCCTGGAGTTGGAGATCGAGCGCGTTCGAACGCAGGAGAACGTCGACCAGCATGTCGTCCAGGGATTATGGGGCGGGCGCCTTGGAAATGAATCGGGGAAGGTCGAACAAGTGCTGGATGAGGACGAAGGGCAGCCGCGATCGGAGCCGGAGTCATCAGTGGAGATCCAGCAGCATCTAGACCAGCAAGTCCAGGAGGGCAATTTGACTCTTGATCCATCTTTCCGGGTTTCCCATCGCGATGATGACGCGGTGATCACCGTGACCAACAAGGCCAGCGATAATAGTGCCATCGACCCTGACCTACAGTATCTCATTTACGCGCCATTCCTAAGCCACATCAATGACTTCGCTACTCGTCTGTCGCTCCTCGAGACCACAGCTCGTCTCTTCACTGCCGCTCTGGCAACTCACCTCCCCAAGAAGAAAACCCTCAATCTCGAATTCCACATTCCAAGCTCCACATCCAGCGACTGGTCCTCCATCGGACCCGCCCACACCTCCGCCCTCGAGCGCCACGGCAACAACTTCCCCGTCGGCGCCCTGCAAACCGTCACTTATGCCGATAAAACTACCAAGGAATGGCAACCAGCCGCCCTGCACCGGGTAACTCCCCAGGGCCGCAGCGATGACTATTCCAGCGCGGCAACTGCACTAGAACGCGCGTTCCGAGTCTTTGCGGTTGTCCTAGATAAATCGAACTTTGTGAGTGAGGCGGGGGTCTGCTTTTATATGGCGGAGTATGATGGAGAGGATGAGCCGAGTTTTGTTACCTTTCCGACTGCGGAGGTGTTACGGAGTGCGGGGATGGACAAGGTGGCCAGGAGACTAGGCATGTTGGCCGTGGAGGAGAAGGGGAGGGGGGTGAAGAGGACGATTGAGATGGTAGATGTGCCTACTAAAGGTTAACCGTCCTTTCCATATCCAGTGATGACTTTCAAAGCACAGTGTAGGTTATCTCTCCCAAGAGTAAAGACGTTTCCTACCAGTATACCCCGCACTTGCGTACCTGTGTAGGTTTTCTACCCCAACTCTCCAAGACTGGGCTTTATCTCGGCCAAGCATCATCGGCCTTTTTTGCCCAAATTGACCTAGAGGCTTTTGATAACACACCCTAACAAGGTGCATTTTTGCTAGAATAGGTAGTTATGGTTGATTTTCTAGTCAGACCTACACGAGGGCATGATAGGACGTATGAAGATCGCTCACACATCTAGCAATATAAGAACCGGCTCTGTCAACGGGCCGTTTCTCATGGAGATGGTTTCTCCACCGGCTATTGAGTTGGTTGTTTGAATCAATCATTCGCTCCTTCTTATCCCTTAAAAACCAGTACATAATTAATGTTGCCGGTCGAAATGTTAGTAAAATCAGAGGAAACACAGGATCCTGAGCAGAGTCTCAATCCCATTGAGAGCACCCAAGAAGGAATCACCATCGAAGAGAGCCATGACCATCCCCTTGAGACCAGACGCGGGCTCTCCCCACGCCATTTACAGCTCATGACCATCGCCGGAGGAATTGGAGTCGTTCTCTTCGTCGGTATCGGAGGTGTGCTTAGCAAGGGTGGTCCAATCAATCTGATCTTGGGATACCTCTTCTACGGCTGCGTGTTTATCTAGCCTGTAACCCTAAACACAGCCGAGATGGTCTCCTGGCTACCCATCCGGGGCTCGATCTATGAGCTGGCTACCCATCCGGGGCTCGATCTATGAGCTGGCCTCGCGGTTCGTCGATCCCGCTCTCGGATTCGCCATGGGGTGGACATATTTCTTCGCCAGTGCTATGGTTGTGTGTACTGAGTACTCGGCCTTCGCCTCGATCATCCAGTACTGGAATACATCGGTTAATCCGGCGGCGTGGGTGACGATCACCATCGCAACATGCTGCACTATTAACCTAGTAGCCGTCAGGTATGTTCCTTCCCCTTCTGTGTTTCTCATGCCCTTAACCTCTCCATGGAACTGACCTAAAGAAAGATGGTACGGCGAATCAGAGTTCATCGTCTCGTCCACAAAAGTCCTCCTCCTCCTTGGGCTGATGCTCATCACCCTCATCACCATGCTCGGTGGTAACCCCCACCACGACATGTACGGATTCCGCAACTGGACTGATGGTCAAGCCATGCACTCTTATCATTCCCCGGGTACGACAGGCCGTTTCCTGGGCTTCTTCATCGCCATCCGCTACGGCGGCTTCACTGTCGGCGGGCCTGACTTCATCTCCCTCTCCGCCGGCGAGATCCAGAACCCGCGCCGTACAATCCCCCGCGTCTCCAAGATGATTTTCTATCGCATCATCTTCTTCTACGTGGCTGGCGTCACCTGCGTCGGAATCCTCTGTCCATCCCGCCACCCACTCCTTGTGTCCGTCTTCATCGACAAAGAAGGTAGCTCCTCCACTGCCGCAGCTTCTCCGTGGGTCATCGGGATGCTCAATGTTGGGATTGGCGGTTTTCTGCCCGGGTTTATTAACTTTCTTATTCTTCTCTCTGGCTGGTCTTGCGGGAATGCCTTCCTCTACTCTGCTAGTCGAACACTATATTCCCTCGCTAAGGACGGCCATGCACCTGCCCTTCTCCTGAGATGTACCAAGGCCGGGGCGCCGTATGTTGCTGTACTGGCGGTAACGGCTATAACCCTTCTCACCTTTCTTGTGTCCTCCAACGACGCCATTGTTGTCTTCGAGTGGTTCCTTGAACTCACCACAGTTTCCCTCGTGGTGAAATTTACCGCTATGTCCTGGGTGTTTATCGGGTGGTATCGCGCTCTGAAAACACAAGGTATTGCGCGTGTCACAAAGCACAATTCAGACCAAGCCACACGTGGTATAGTATTCCCGTATATTGCACCATTCGCAAAGTACACCATGTATCTCACGCTGGTTGTGGGATCGGCGATTTCGCTCTTTATTGGATTTGATGTGCTTGAGCCTTGGGACGCAAAGGGGTTTGTGACAAGTTATTTTGGTCTGGCGTGGTTCTGGGGTATGTTTCTGTTCTGGAAGGTGGTCAAAAAGACGAGGTTTGTGGTTCCTGGTGAGGTGGATATATTTGCGGATGGTTTGAAGCAGAAGATCGATGCGGAGTGCGAGCAGTGGGAGAGAGGGGACTGGGATTTGAGGGAGAGGGAGAGGTTGAAGGAGATGAACTTTTTTATGAGGGGTTGGAGAAGGTTTTGGGGGAGATAGCCTTCTCCAAGTTCTAGCAGGAGGCTAAAAAGAGCTTTAGTAACACTGGGAACAAGAGTTAGGCAATCCTGGTATCTCTAGAATACTGATAGGATAAATACACTTCACTAGTAATATTTAACCTTGCCTACTTGTAAAATCCTGAGCAACTGGTGAGCTACTTGATAACGAGGAAGGATTGAGGGAGCAGAGGCGCTGGCGGAGGGCATCGTGGATTGGTTTAGATTTCTTGCGCTGGAACTTGGTAGATCTTCTTTAATCATATACCACCCATTCCTTGGGGTTCTTCATAGCCTACCGTAGTTTAGGATTGCGCATCCGGCTATCACTCTTCATCAAACACCCTCAGGATCCGGGCCAGGATCTACAACCGGGAGTGACAGCCGGTGCGGGGGCATGGGTAGTATATCGTCCGCACCCGATCCCAATATATCAGATCTATTCCCCTTATACACGATTGATCCGGGCAATATCAATAGCGAACAGTGATGCCCGATATGTCCGACTGGAGATGCGCCGGTATGAGTTTTTTTATATGGTAAAGAAGGACGGGGGTGTGCCTCGGTTACCGGAATAAAATACGGCGATAGAGAGAAAACGAGGGGAAGCTGGGGTCAATTTAATCCCAAACCTATAATTTATATTTGTCTCTCTCAAGACACAGTACACCCTCCGCTGGTGAGCTGAACTTCACTGTTATAAAGTTGAAACCGAATTCAATCCAATTCTCCTTCTATACAACTCCACTCATGCAATAACCACCCCAACTCCCCAAAAACCAACCAGCAAGAGACCCGATAAGACATAAAACATGGAGCAAAAAATGGATGAAAAAAGCGAAGAATTCATCAAACAAGAAACTCTCGCGTTCTTCAACTCCATACCCCTCTGCGCTCCCCTTCTCTCCGACCCCGCGTCCACAATCCTACCTATCGCGTCAATAGGCCCGCACGATCCTTTCTTCCGCAAAACCGCCCACTTCAACGATGGCGTCCTCCGCTCGCTCTTCCTTTACCACAACTCCTCCCCCCCGGGGCCCGCGGAAGGCCATCTCATGATCCAAATCGGCGCCGGCATCTGCGGTCAAGCCAACATCGCGCACGGCGGGTTCCTGGCCACCGTTATGGATGAAGTATCGGGGACATTGATTGCGTCAACGAAGCTAGATGAGGGACTGGGTATGTTTACGGTTGCGTTGAATACATCGTATCAGAGACCGGTGTTTGCGCCGGCGGTGATTATGGCTAGTTCGAGGGTGGCTAAGATAGAGGGGAGGAAGGTGTTTATTGAGGCGACGATAAGGGATCAGGAGGGCAATGTCTGTACGACTGCCGAGGCGATTTTTGTCAAGAAGAAACCTGGTTCAATTTAATCCTTCATCCACTCAAGCTAGGGGTGGGGTTGGAATAGATTTGTTGATAGAGGCTAAATTCAGTACATATTCTATAGAAGTGGACAAATACTTGATTGATTCCCGAGCCCTTTTACTGTACACCTCTCACACTCAACCTCCACTCCAGTTCACGGCAACCAGCGGGATTAATTCCATGCAATTTCACGCACACAGGAGGGCTTGATAGCCAAATCGCATCCATACGCCTCAATGCGGTATATAAAACGGAACCAAAAAAGAACAGAAACAAGAAATTGAGAAAAGAGGAAAGAGGAAAGAGATAGAAGAAGAAAGCCCAGGCAGAAAATAAAAGTCATACAAATCATCTCTCCCTTCCTGCTTGCAGGCTCTTCTCACGCGACTCCGAAATCATTCGCCCGTCCGGCGACCAAGAGACCGATGATAAGACCGAAAAGACCAAGGACGGAGCTGAAAATCTCGATAACCAGGATCTTCACAAACCTATCAAAAAATGGATTAGTACAGGATACGGAGTAATGGAAAGAGTATGGCGAAGGGAACGAACAGGGTTCCATCCGAAGCATCAGCGAGCGCAGCACCGCTACCGTTGATACCAACGGAAATACCGCAAATCAGGTTGCACGCTCCGACAGTAATTCCCGCCCAGAAGAGCGCGTATCCGGTATAGTAGTTGCTTCCGGAGAACACTTCCTCCTGGTCGACGAGATTGAGTTTGGAGGAGAAAATGATAGCCATGATAACACCGTAGATGGCGACAACTTCGCAGAAAATAATCGAAATCAAGTTCTTGGTGCGGATTTGAGGAGCCTTGACACCTCCGCCGACAATGGAGGAGCCCGTGAGAAAGATGCCCCTGAAACAACACGGTCAGTGACGTCTCCCAAACTCAATCCGGTGGTCGCCTACCATGCAGCTCCGACGACGGATAAGCCGATACACATCGCAATTCCAATATTTGCCCAGGCGTAGGGAGAGACGGACTCGAGAAATGCACCGACCTTCAAACCGGTTAGTGAGATTGCGGAACAACTTCGGGGAGGGGTCATCGGAAAAGCAAAGTCCATACGTTAAAAGCCTCGCCATCACCGTGGAACAGCATGTCTTCAAAAGAAAAAGCAATATTAGCGAGTGTCTTCCACGAGCGTGGTGTTGGGCGGATCGGAGCACTTACAGCCTCCTATTACTAGGAGAGCCACGGTTGCATAACCAGCAGGATAGTAGAGACCCATGATGACCCCCAACTTCTGAAAGAACGTGCAAGTTGGAGGAGAGGGGAATGAAACAACAGATAGGGGCGAGGAGCGAGTCAGCAGGAGTGGCAGGCAGATTGTTGGAGCTCTTGGAGAGGACGGGGCAGCGAGAGATGCCAACCATGGAACTCTTGTTGGTGCTGCTCGGGCCGCCTTTAAGTTAATCCGTGGGGCGCCGACTCTCCAGTCAATAGGTATGGCTCTCCATCCCCAGATTAAAAAGGTCCCTCTTCCCCAATTCTCCCTTCTCAGTCTCCCTCTACATAATATTTTCGGTTTTTATTTGTAGCCTCGGGATTCTATAATTGTTCCTTCAATCTTTGTTTTCCCTCCTTCTTTCTCCTTCACCTGCTTCCTCCCGTGCTCCGACCATATTCCACCCCTAACTGCCCCCTCAAAACTCTCCCCACCGCCCCGAGCGCTCATTGTTTCCGCCGCCGACTTTCAACTGCCCCCAATCCCCCCCCCCAGTCCATAAACACACTCGCCATGGCTTCAGCTTCCGGAGTAGGGTCGTATTCGAACCCGTTGAAAAAGTTCAAGTACGCCGACCACAGAACGGATTCTCCAAGGCGCGGAATTCATGGCTAACCTGATCGCAGGCTGGTCTTCTTAGGAGAGCAAAGCGGTACCGACCCCATTTCTCGATCGTGTCAACAATTTGGGTGCCTAATGTGCTGATTGTTTGATGTGTAGTGGGGAAAACATCGTTGATTACTAGATTCATGTATGATTCGTTCGACAACACGTATCAGGCAACCATCGGAATCGACTTCTTGTCCAAGGTGAGCGCGCGAACAAACGAGAGAAAGAGAGAACCGTGCACCCAGCCCCGTGTACCCTCCATATCCTAGCCGCCGAAATAGAAAGGCCCAGGAACCATGCTAAGACAAGGCTCTTGCGCAGACTATGTACCTTGAAGATCGAACCGTTCGATTGCAGCTCTGGGATACGGCCGGTCAGGAGCGATTCCGATCCCTAATTCCGTCCTATATCCGCGATTCCAGCGTCGCGGTTGTGGTTTACGATATTTCCAACGCCAAGTCCTTCCAAAACACCCGAAAATGGATCGACGACGTTCGGGGGGAGCGCGGGAACGACGTGATCATTGTTCTCGTGGGCAACAAGACCGATTTAAGCGACAAGCGGGAAGTCACCACCGCCCAGGGAGAGGAGGAAGCGAAGAAGAATGGACTCATGTTTATCGAAACTAGCGCCAAGGTTGGCCACAACGTGAAACAGCTGTTCAGGAGGATAGCCCAAGCGCTACCAGGGATGGAGGGAGAAGCAAATCGGGCGGAGAACCAAAGTCCGTCCCCCCTTTAATACATTTTGAGATGGAGTACTGACCAGGATATTCCAGTGATTGATGTGAACATCAGCCCGAAAGAGACGACGAGCAATGAAGGATGCGCCTGCTAAATGCCTTTTGTGACTTTTTTTGATCGCCCATTGGGGCCTTAGTATTTGCCTGGATCTCAATGATGATGTTTGAGATTGTTTATAATTCCTGTCATTCTCCAGATGTACATTTTGCCTTGTTTGCTTGTCAGTTGACTAGCGTGTCTAGATCAAAGCCGTTTTTCCCTTTGCCCTCTATCTCTCCATCTCGATATTCTGCCTCATGTTCTCTTTTTACTTTCCATTTTGAAGGTTATTGGGAGGAACAGGCGTTCTGCTTTTCACTTAAACTTTTGAACAACTTTATACCTGCTTTTTTTATGCCATATTACTCCCAGATGAATTTGGTCTATTAGGCTCCCTATTTCTCTGGCCTTATTCACTTTTCATACTCGCACCGATTATCAGAGGTTCAGTCAGGTAAACCTATCTATATCCATGCCAGTTATACAGGTTTCACAATGACTGCTAGTACTATAAATTAATGGGCCCTGCAACAATTTCAGCATGATTTTTCAGAAAGCATGAATATTTGGAACCAATCTAGAAAAATCACTGAGCCAAACCTATCTTTGTGTGGTTTAGTAGGCAATTCACTTCGACAATTCACTACACTATGAATGAACCTGACTGCTAGAAATCTGTCCCTTCATGATTACAACTTTTTTGTGAATGGGTAAATTTGCAATATATATAAAGGCCCCTCAAACCCTTCGAGAACAAGCTCATGGTGCACTTCCCAGCTAGTTGGGAAAGCATGTTTGTTTAAGACTCTTGGTTAGGAATATGTATTAGTAAAGAAACCAAATCCAGAAATTGAAAATCGATACCCATTATGCTCCTCTGTCCTAGTACACAACTCTAGGGGTATCAGACCGAGGAAGAAGAAAAGAAAATTGACAAAAACCAAACTCAGTCAGATACCGAAATGTGTAAATTTATCGCAAGTCTATAAATCACCCTTTATGGATTTTCCATCCTTTCTTTTTCTCAGCACGAAAAGCAGGTAGAGTAGCGTCTCGGGTTTGTTTGCGAGCAATCTCAATCACAAGGAATCGCACAAAGTCCGACAGTGTCCAGTAACTACTGTGGGCGCTTAGCATGTTCAGGTACTGGATATTCAACGGACCGCTGCCGCCGGAAAGAAAATAGTCGATCTGACCATTGTCGTTCAAGAGGGACATCCGCTTCTCGGCGATTTCCTCGCGCGTGAAGTCATGTGTCTCCATTTCCACAGTCGATGGGAGCTTGGTCATGGCAGCGGGTCGGACAGGAGCGGCAGATAGAAAGCTAGGGGACGAGCTCCAGCGGAAAACACTGCCCATTGACTGCCAGAACGATGCGGAGCAATTTGGTATAGCGGCCGTTTTCAGGGAGTTGGCTAAATCGCTATCAACAGCGGCATTGACACGATATGCGATGGCTGGGAAGGGTTAGTGGTACTCCCTCTCGGATGGCAAGAAAGGGAGGAGTCAGACTTACGGTCCGTAGTGTGCATGATGTTATATAGATTATCCACGGCCAAACAGCCATATGTATCTACCTCTCCCGCGACTCCGCGGAACCGGTCTTCCCCTTCCCATCCGGGCTTATCCCGGCCTCGTCGTGGTAAGAGGTTTCCTAGAATACCAAATTTATCAGTCTTGATGCTCCATTCTTCAGGAGAGTTGGTTGATTTTACCTTTATTCAAAAATAAGAATAAGCCCACAGGGCTTCCACAAATGAACAAATTCTTGGTGTCGAACTCAAAACTGTCCCCGTGAATGCTGATCTTGGAGAAGTCATAATCCGGTATTTTGGTCGGCTGGTGGCTGAGTATGTCCAATGCCATCGCACTACCAAGGGAATGCGCCAGGAGATGAACTCGACCATTCTGCTGGAACCCCGGGTTGTTTTCACACCAAAGGCGAAAAACCCTGTTGGCTTCCTTGGCCACCGCTTGAATCATTTTAGGTTTATGGTGCGACAAATAGTAAGGGATATCAAGAATGACATCGCTGATCAAAGATCTCACCGCAGGTATGGTCTCTGGGGTAATATCCTTCAACGTAAAGTGATTCGCTGCTGGATCCTCAGCCATCTGAGATTCAAGAGAGGGGTCCTCCAGGGACAGGGTAGAGCGCCAATTGATAGGGAGAACCATAATACCCCCATGTCCCTCCCGCACATGGGGCCAAACGGGTTCGCTATTCAGCTCCAGGTTAACATGCCTCCGAAAGGCATTGATAGCGTGAGTGAAGTGAAAGCTCTCCATCCGCTCCGAGAGCTTCTGGCCAATACCATGGATGACAAACACCAGATCGGTTGGGGTAGGCCTTGCCTCCTCCATCGCACAGGAATAGCAAACCTGCTCGCCACCAGTTGCAGGCATGGTTTTGGACTGGGTGCCTCGGAGATAGTTTCTTACATCCACGGGGCTGGGCTTCGATGGATGAAGATGTTCCCACATACGCCGACTAAATCCACGGACAACCGGGATACCAATTTGTCGCCCTTTACGGATTGCGCTGAGTGGCCGTCTCCCTCGCGATACCGAAGGAAGCAGACTGGGTCGGAGGATCTGGGCATTTTTCCCATCCGCATAAATGACACTCGAGCTCAAGTAGGGCTTAACAGCAGCCGCATGTGCCGCTATACCACCAGCAGCGCGATTCTCTGCGAAAATATCGTGGTGGCCGTTCTCATCATTCTCCGCAAGGCTAGGATCTCCTATCGCTGTGGCTGTTGTCGACGGTCTTGACTCCTCTTTCGGCCAGAGTCGATGGACAATCTTCATTTCAGCGTCCGCGCCGTTTTCCACACAGCTGTTGAGTTCGTCCTGCCATGTTTCAGTCCAAGGTTTCAGGTAGTTATACCCATCCTCCAGCTTATTGGCAAGCTCCGTTTCCACTGGAAGCATGGTATTCTTGTAGAACCAAGTTGCACGGAGTACGTTGGAAATATCATGAAGAGGGCTCCAATATATGGGTTTCATCTGCAAAGTATTAGAAAATCTAGCTATGCATGTAAAATAGGCATAATGGGGAGAAAAGAGTGTACCTTCAAATTTGGCAGCTCAACCAGGTGAAGTCGAGAAACACCGACGGGAATTTTTGATTCGGGTTCGTCCTCGTTCTCGGGTTTCCCATCATCTCCCTTCTCAGAAGTCTCGGGGGATTCCTCCCGGTAGACACTGGTTCTTAGGCCGGACGGCCCGTGAGCGGTATGGCCAAGACTGTTTTGTGGTTCTGTTTGATGCTCCTGGTTCCCCTCCCTCGACGGAATTGAGTCTACTGACCGTCCAAGTGGGCTTGGTGGCTGGGTGAGAGGAGCTCGTATAAAGGGAGAACCACTGATACTCCCATCACGAGAATGGTGTCCCCGGGACCCCACGCTCTCTCTTCCGTCGAGACCTGCATCTTCGAGTCTTGGAGACCCGCCGAGTTTGCGCCTTACAGCCGTCAGGTTGCCACTTGGGGAAGTATCTCGCTTTCGATTGATGGGAGTCCCTGGTATTAGGCTATCCCCGCTGGGTCCCTCCAACGTCGGATGGGAATCCTCGAAGGTACTCGCCACATTTTCACGGGATTCGTTCGGGTGTATCCTTGTAGTCTGGGGCGACTGCGAATCCAAGGAGAATTCGGGAACATGATATGAGCTTCCCCGGCTACCAGCCGCACTCACTCCTCCCCGACTTCCCACTTGTGTTCTGTGTTCGCGTTTCAACACGGCCTCTCTTCCCGGCACTGCAATTCCCGGGTTTCCTTTCCTTGAGTCACATCTCTGAACTTTCAATCTTTCCCCTGCCTTCTGCCTTCTATCACGCTGTATCGCTCTCCAAGCTTCCTCGAGGGCAATATTATCCCTCACCGAGAATGGCTGGGGCGGTACCCGCTCATTTCCAGGGTCCTGACCACTCGGAGGGGGTGGTAAAGAGGACAGGGGATCGTCTATCGGCAGCGAGGAAGTATAGAAGAATTGGGGACGCGGCTTGGGAGGTTTATCGAGGAAGTGCCAGCTCGAAGGGTCAGGGTCATCATCGGCCAAAAGGCAGGTCGGGCCGTGGGTGTGGAGCGGCCCAGCCATGACGGTTCGTAGTCGCCGAACGCAACCCGAAATGTCTCGATCTCTGTGCAGGGACAGAGTAGGGGCGCTATCTAAGAGCAGGCGTTCATACTGAGGAACAGCGGTCCGTTCAACCTACCAGCTCGCTCCGGGTTTCAGTCCCAGACCTTTTCTTGAGGTTGGGTCAGCAAGGGGGACTTCCGGGTAAAATAAAAACAAGCTCCCACGGACCTTCAGGTCTTGTAGAAAGGTCCAGATTTTTTTCACGGAATATCGAGTAAAAATGCAGACAGATGCATTGTGGCAAAAGAAAAATGAGGTTACCTAGCTGAAGAGCTCGTGAAAGCCGTATGTGTCTTCTGCTCAGGGACCCTAGATCCGCGTGAGCCTATGACGTCGGCCCACGTGCAAAAGCCGTCAGCAGGAACTAAAAACAAACACCACCAACCTTCAACCACTACGCCTCTCCCACAAAGAATATCGAAGAAACCGAAATTTGCTCTGGAGGATGCATTAAACTACAGAATATAACAAGAAGTAGCAGGTGATGGCACCGGAACTACTAACCATCAGAAAACACCCCTTGCAGAGTTCGCAGATCCTCATTGCTAACACTCATCACTCTAAATCCTAGTACTATTTATGAAAAGTGTCCTAAATACATGCCTTTTACCCCCTCTCGCCTCATTATCCCCTTGATCCCCTCATCCCCTTGAATGTGTCTTCCGGGTACGATAGTTCTTCACCAGGTGGTCGTTCATCGACGACAAAGCGCTCATTTGAAGCTTCTGAAAAGCGATAAATGTATTAACAGGCGCATCCAACATATCAAGAAGCTTGTGGATATCATGAATATGTTTCCGAATCACGCTATCCGGAGCGCAGAATGTGCGGATGCTCATTTCCTTCACAATGGCCTTCCAATTTTGAAGGTTCGAATGCAAAAGAACCGGATTGGTGGAACTCTCCCCGTTGAAATGCAAAGTTCGGATATTGGATAGGATTAGCCGGCGCTGGGTTGCTTGATCGTACTGAAACTCGACAACTTGCGGCCGGTTCTTCGAACTCCAGAACTGGTTGGTCTTTCGAATGGATTCCCTGGACAATCGGCCATCCTCATCTTGCTGGATCAGAAACCTGTTCGCGCTGAGACAGATCATTACTTCCATCTCGAAGTACAACTTCCCCTGTGTTGTGGGATCGAGCGAAATTGGGATGGCCGGGTCCACAACGGCGCTCAGCTTATAGAATCCATGGAAGGGATTTGGGTATGACTTTGCCATATCCCCAGCCTATTTAAACGTTAGAACTGCGACGAATCAACGATGGGTACTGGGGGCTTCGCTTACAATCTCGCCAACATGTTGTTTCAGCTTTCTCCCTAGACCTTTGAGAGTCTTGGACCGGCTTTTGCTGGGCACTTCTAACTCTGCAGTGCACCCGAGCCAGCCATTGTCTCCGAAGAGCTTCTTGTGTGATGTTTTTGTTGGGGCAAGTTGATAGTCGAACGACAACGGCCCTGGAATATCCGGTTCGTGCGTCTCAGAACATTCCTTTATGGGTGACAGCGGCAGACTTTGCCGCTCTGCAGGTTCCAGAACAGCAGTAAAGCTGGTTTCGCAAGCGTCGTACTCGCTGTAAGCAGGCTTGCACTCTCCACCACTGCGTACTGCCACTTGAAGTTTTTCCGGTATGCAAAGTGGAAGTTGTTGCTCGATATGGCACAAGGGAGATTGTGCGAGTCCAAAGGGGGAGAAGTATGAGTCTTCCGAGCTCATTGATCGCAACGACGAAGTTATGGACGAGCCGTCCGACGAGTATGAGGTACCCGGTGTGACCAGGGGGTCGGTCCAAAACGCGTTGTACTCTTCGTAGAAAGGATTCAATTTCGCAATGTCGTCGTATGAAAGGTTCCTGGTCCCATTGTTAGCACTAACTCTACAGACTTCATCGGTTACTTTACTCGGTGCTGAGCATGATCGGGACCTCGAAGATCTCGCCGCTAGAAGTCTCGTCGCACATCTTGAAGCCGCGATGGATAATTGCGTGAAATTGATTGATTGAAGTAGATCTTGTAGATGCTTTTCGAGAGAAGCGCGATACGTATAGTTAAAGTAGCTAGGGAACCAACGAAGGAAGCTTGAGACTGTCTACAAGTTACGGATGATCAAGTTCTTATGATATAGGTCCCATATTGCTATCGTGAGTCCCCTTATTGTCAGTTCGGTTTTCGTCAATATCGTATTCAAAAGTGATTAGGGAAAGTAGGTAGGTATACAGATTGGTATTGTCGCTGCCCTTCATGAATAGCCATGGGGATACCCTGTATTCATGCGGCTGGCTTGAGCAAGTCGGCCTGTATGCAAGGAGTGAATGCTATTGAAGAGCAACAATAGCAATTCTCTTATCCTCTGCTGTATTCACAACACAATAAGCAACTCGGGTTGTTGTTTATTGATAGATAGTAAAATAAACTAACTCAAAATCCCTACTACTCTCATGATTCTGGTGTAAATTATCAATCACTAAATTTGCTCGTCATTATTCATCATCTTCATAACTGTACATGAAGCAAGCCTCTGACAAACACCAGACAAATAGTTATTTAAATTAGTAATAGACACAATCAAGTTCATTGCCAACATAGATATCATCATAATCTATCGGACGGATTCTCAATTTTCTATTCTGAAATATACCTTCACTCATGGCTGAGGATGGAGGCAGGCTGGTGGAAACTTCATGAGACAGCTTTAATAATATCTACCACAACTTTCCATCTCAAAATATCTATAAAATATTCTCACCAAACTGGGATCAAGCAAGCCTGTAATAACATCTCAAAAAACGACTCTACGCAATTTTTACAATTTTTATTTTTATTTTTTCTCTCTTTGTTCATTTGATCAATCCAATTCTACCACATGGATAGCGTGATTATGTTTAAATATATATTTTAAATACTCAGTAAATTCTCAGCTACGCGAAGGGGAATTCACAATGACTTGAATATTCCATATTATATGGAGAATATTGAAAAATAAGACAACTTTAAAAAGTCCAATTACAGCTCATGTTTCTATTGGAGTTCATAAAGAGCTTTCAATCGATGTAAATTGGTGGGCGCCAGGGCCTCACACATAATTGCCCTTTACAGAAGTCTTATTTGTGTTGGATGAATAAAAATTCCCCTATATTTCGCCCGTCGAATCCAATACACTTAGAAATCAATCTTCTATTCCATACCCCTTAGATACAGAGCCAACAAGCAAAGCTGAAGCTCTATAGACCATGCTCGGTGATGCC
Source organism: Aspergillus biplanus (assembly GCA_027569045.1). NCBI lineage: Eukaryota > Fungi > Ascomycota > Eurotiomycetes > Eurotiales > Aspergillaceae > Aspergillus > Aspergillus biplanus. The sequence continues at coordinate 240,929 of JAPDEJ010000027.1, forward strand.
AAGCAGGCACTGCACTGGGCAGGTGAACTCCTTGCCCAAATAAAGCTAGTCTCAATTGAACTGACTAAAGCTATGGACTTCAGTGCTGGAAACCGAATGAGCGAGAGAAATGGATAATATTTGCTCCTGACGTGACAGACGGAGTCTCTCAACGGTATCGCTTGTAAGCGGGTAGGTGGACCACAACCCGCTTCCATTTCGGTGTCCATATATGGTGGGAAAAAAAAGCCGAGATCCAGTGCCCGCGGAATGGATATTATGAGGGGAAAACTGTTAGCTCGCCGCTAACAAAGGCCTAAGTTGCAAAGTACCTCGCTTCCCCAATTTAAAGCTGTTGGATTGTGAATTTGTCACTGGCTGTGGAGCTCAATAGGCTTATTTTCCTGTGGTGAAGTTGTGGTTACGCCCTCCAGCTTTTGGATCAAGGGAGTGAGCACGGTATTCTCAGGTGTCTCGGAAAGCTTACCGGGATGCGTCAAACATGGTAGGCTCGGGGACCCAAACTGTGGAAGGGAACGGGTTCAACGGATGTGATGTCAGGCTGAGTTGGAGGAAGGCAAAAAAAAAAAAAACCAAAAAACTTTCTCTTTGACGTGGCATTGATTTCCGACCGGGAGAGCCGGGAGTGATGGAAGTGGTTCGGGGATGTCTGAATAGGAATTATAGTCCTGGTTCAAGGCTCAAAAGGTGTTTGTGAGCATGCTCCCTCCCAATTTGAATGTTCATGAGGGAGGTGACGCGTGAGCATCAAGGGTATCGCCATTCTTCCTGTGCCTCGGGTGTAGATACTCCGTCGTGGGAAGTGGCAATTGGTGCTTCTATTGAACTATCCTCCTGCCCTGGGACATTCTACATCATAGTATTTAAGGTAGAAATGAATTTACATTGGTTTGGTAGTTACTTCCTAAGTTGTGTTACCCGCCTACATTCTTGAAAGTTCAGTCGCATCGTAAACTGGGCCGAAGGAAAAAATAAGAGGTCCTGATCTTGGAGTGGGGAGGATTTATGACAATACAGTAAATGATTCCTGCTGCGCGGGAAATTGCCATCCTCCATCAGCCAATGACTATTGAAAATTTTGGCGGAAGGTATATAGATTTCGAATAATACCAGCAATATTGTCCACCTGCAGTCTTCCACCTCCACCAAAGACAGAATATTGAGCGGGCAGCCGGGTGATTTGCCTACAGGTGTGTGAGAACTAAAATGTAGAAGGGAGTGCGCTGCTGTTGGTTACAAACTCAATGCTAACCTGCAGTACTCGCACCTATTATTACCTCCAGGAGACAGTTAGTACTGCTTAGCAGTGGGTAGAGTGGTGGGTGTTGTACGACACACTGACACAACCAGGAACTAGTATCTACCTCCCTGGGGCTTCGTATGCACACTCTATAGGAACCTGTTTCTCTGTTACCGCGACCTTCCCCCGCGTCGTGCAAGAGCTCCACGGTGACTTGCTTGGATGGAGGAGGATTTCGTCAGGCCTGGATTAAAGCTCACGCCATGGCAAACAAATCGGCATGCTCATGAGCCAATCAGCGGGCGCATAATGGCACTAGAAATCCCGGCGATTCTGCCGACACTGGGCTCACGTGGGGTCTCTCCACTTGCCGATTCACTAGCCGCGCTCTTCTGAGAGGATCGGAAGGCGTAACGGCATTGTCTTCGCCTCCCCGCAGACTCCAGCAGCACCAGATGGAGGGGGACGCACGCTGCCAATGGTTGGCCTGCTCAACCACCCTTTGCGGCGCTGCTGCTGGCTCCTGCTTACGAACGATGTGCCTGCTCTCCTCCCCGCGATCCAGCCGAGATCAATGCCGTTGTGGCCCTCCGCTGAGGGTCATCCACTGCAATGGCTCGGCCTTCCCCAGTTCCCAAGAATTATTATATATGAGCCTCCCATCCCAGTCCGAATGTGAAGTTATTCTCTCTCATCATCTCATCTCCCGATATCCTTCCTATCCTCTTGCGGGTGATTTTCTCTTCCCTCTCACAGCATCCCTATACGTACCTTTGGGATCCGCCGATCATCCACCTTCCCGCAAATCCCAGGAACCTTAACACACCACATCCTAGTCAATAACATCATATCGCCAGGATGAGCAGCAACAACCACTACCCCAAGAAGTATGACATTGTCATTGTCGGCGCTGGCCCCGTTGGTATTCTCTTGTCGCTCTGCATGTCGCGATGGGGCTACAAAGTGAAGCACATTGACAACCGCCCTGTGCCTACCGCCACTGGCCGCGCCGACGGTATCCAGCCCCGTTCCACCGAAATTCTTCGTAACTTGGGCCTGAAGCGCCAGATTATGGCCTACGAGCCCGCCAAGGTCTACGATGTTTCCTTCTGGGATCCCCGTTCCGACGGCGCTGGTATCCACCGCACTGGAAGCTGGCCCAGCTGCCCCCGCTTCATTGACACCAGATATCCTTTCACCACCCTGGTCCACCAGGGTAAGATCGAGACTGTGTTCTTGGATGAAATCAAAAAGGCTGGCACCTGCGTTGAGCGTCCCTGGACTATTGCTGGATTCAACAATGACGGTCAAGACGAGACCTACCCCGTCCAGGTGCAGCTGAAGTGCATTGACACCAACGTTGTCGAGACCGTCCGCACCAAGTACCTGTTCAGCGGTGAGGGTGCTCGCAGCTTCGTCCGCCAACAGCTTGGCATCGAGATCCACCACAAGGACCCCATCTCCTACGTGTGGGGTGTCATGGACGGTGTCGTCCGAACCGACTTCCCCGACATTGAGGTAAGCAATATAATCTTTTTTCTTACTACTGTTGAACAAGGGCACCGCAAGCCTAGATGATCAATGAGGATGCCGCTGACTCGTTTACCACAATATAGACCAAGTGCACCATTCACTCCGATGCCGGATCCATCATGGTTATCCCCCGTGAGGACAACATGGTCCGTCTCTACGTCCAGATCGCCTCGTCTCATGATCCCGACTTCAACCCGAGAAAGACTGCCACCGCAGAGGAGGTCCAGGACGTCGCGAAGAAGATTCTTGCGCCATACTATCTCGAGTGGGATCGCGTTGAGTGGTACTCCGTCTATCCTATCGGCCAGGGTATCTCTGAGAAGTACACCCTTGACGAGCGCGTGTTCATGGGTGGTGATGCCTGCCACACCCACAGCGTACGTTTTACCTACACTCGCCCCGACTGATAAAAAAACCTGCTGGAGTAAATGCTAACTTTCCACAGCCCAAAGCTGGCCAAGGTATGAACACTGCCTTCCACGATGCCTTGAACATGGCCTGGAAGATCCACGCCGTCGAATCCGGATTTGCCAACCGCTCTATTCTGAGCACCTACGAAACTGAGCGCAAGCATATCGCCGAGACCCTGTTGGACTTCGACAACAGGTATGCTGCTCTCTTCTCTAAGCGCCGTCCCACCGCTGGCGAAGTTGGCTCCGCTAGCCACACCACTACGGTTGCCGGCGGAGAGGAGGACGAGTTTGTCAAGACCTTCAAGTCTTCCTGCGAATTCACTAGTGGATACGGTGTTGCTTACCTGCCCAACATCTTCAACTGGGATGCTACCCACCCCGCCAAGTCGCCTTTGTTCAACATCCCCTCCGTGAAGCTCACCGTCGGTAAGGCTTTCACTCCTTCTACCGTCACACGCCTGGCAGACTCCAACTTCGTGCACTTGGAGCAGGAGATCCCTGCCAACGGTGCTTTCCGCATCTTCATCTTTGCCGGTAGACAGGGCAACAGCAAGAAGGCCATCACGGATCTCGCTGCGAACCTGGAGAAGGAGCGCTCCTTCCTGTCGGTTTACCGCAGACCCGATATTGCTGATGTTTCGTACTTCGAGCGCCATCTGCCTCACTCCAAGCTCTTCTCCATGTGCTTGATCTATGCTGAGAAGAAGAACGACGTTGACATGGATGCTGTGCCCAAGATCCTCAAGGATTACCACCACCACATCTACGCCGACGATATCCCCGACGTTCGGGTGCCCAACGCCAAGTGGGCCGCTCACGAGAAGCTTGGATTCAACCCCGAGCAAGGTGGTATTGTTGTCACTCGCCCTGACAGCCACGTCGCCTGTACCATCCAGCTGGCTGAGGGCAGCAGCACCGTTGATGCTCTTAACGAATACTTCGGTGCTTTCGCCACCAAGCCTCTGGGCCAGGAGCAGCAGAGCCGTCTGTAAACGAAAGAATTCGTCACGATGATTTTGCATTTTGAATATGTTTGATGTGATGTATATATATCTCTTTGATTTTTCTTATTGGTTATGACTCTGCATTTTTGGCGTTGCATGTATATCCCCACAAGAAATACAAGTTTTCTTCAAATATCTTAAAAAAGATGTTTTTTTTTACCTTTTCAAACCAGTAAAAGATTTAATAATATATCGTTCGTGGATTGTAATTCGTTCAAAACCGTACCTGGACGGACTCGCGTGCCGAATTGTAACACCCCTCCGAAACCTCTCACTACATCACCTACCCCGCTTTAAAACATTTAATCTTCGCCCTGTCGCATCGCATCACCATCGCAGCAAACCAGCCGAAAAGCAGTCAGGATGCTCTCTCTCCTCCTCAAAGCTGAGCTCGTGGGGTAAGAATAACCACCGACTCTTCCTTTCTTTCCTCAATGTTGTCCTCATCCCGAACTTGCTTTCCCACCTCAGTGATTATTTTTACTTTCCCCGCATTTCAAGCTGCCCCTCGCAATGCCAATGCCATAGCACCCTCCCATATCTATTTTGTATTTCATCCTCGCTGATAATGAAATACTACAAATAGTGTAACCGACCTTCGTCCCAAGGACACGGAGGAAGAACCCTACTTCTATACGTTCAAGGTGCAATGTACATCATGTCGCGAAACCCACCCGAACTGGGTTAGTTTTAATCGCTTCGTAAGTTTTGTTTCCCCCCTCTTTTTGCTTTGAGTCGGGGATAAACGGCTAATATATGTGTAGGAACAACATGAGATCCCTGGAAGTAGGGGTGAGGCGAATTTCGTGTGGAAGTGTCGGCTTTGTTCGGTGGGTTGAATTTCCATCTAAACTGCTAATGGGTTGGGAATGCGCTAACGCTAGGTGTTGCGCGGGTAGAAAACGCACTCGGCTTCTATTATAGCTGGTCCAAATGCATATGAGGTCGAGGAGGGACAGAAGAAGGGACGAAAGATTATCGATATTGATTGTCGTGGGTTGGAGTTTACGGAGTTCAAGCCGGATGTGTGTTGGCTCAACTAAGCTCCTTTGTTTGATGGGATTTGCTAACAACTTTGGTATAGGGAGATTGGGAGGCTAAGGGGGTTGAATCGTCTACGCCCTTTACGGGGATTGATTTGCTGGAGGAGGAGTGGTATGACTATGATGAGAAGACTGGTGAGGAAGTGTCCATTAAGGATCTCAACTGGGAGCTGGGAAGAGCTTGAGAGGCTAAGGTGTTAACCTGGTGATTGTGTACTGCAGAACCTGTGGGGATAGGATGGTGATAATTTTCTGACATGTTTAAGTAATCGACTACCCAAATGAAACAATGGTTTATTAGCATTCCACTTTAATGTTTGAATGATGCTTTGCATCGCATCCCAGAGGAGGATCGAACTTGGCCTGGGAAAGATTGCTTTTTGTTGGTGCAAAGGCGGTGACTATACGCATGTTCTGATTGGCTTAGAGAGAACCGCGTCGAGCTGCTGCACATTTTCCAAACGGCTGCTGGAGGATCCCAAGAGACACTTTCCAGCAGATTGACCAGACCACCATCGTCCATCAGAGCCGGAGAATTGCTCATCCAAATAGGTAGCTGGTATAATCGCCCTGCTACTTAATTGTTGTCTCCCGGAACGGACTGGCTCCATTCTACGTCGCACGCAGCTCCTGATTTTCCTTTCTACCGAAAGCCGTTAGAATCCTTCCACCATGAGTGTGAGTTATTCTCTTTTCCTTTTCCTCTTTGGTTTAATCGTTTTGATTGCATGTTGGAAGGCTTTCAAATTCTGACGGTAGGGTAAAACAGCTTCAACCCGTGAACCCGCGACCCTTTCTGCAGACTAGGTACGCCGTTCGAGATGATCCCAAGTCTCTCTGATCGCAACGATCTTTCGCCTCTTTTTCACCCTGTGCCTTATCCAATGATAACCCGGGGAGTCTCGTTTCTAATTAATTCGTCCCAGGGTCGGTACCGACGTCATTATCCGCCTCAAATGGGGTCAAACCGAGTATAAGGGCAGACTGGAGAGCATCGATTCGTACATGAACGTGCTGCTGAGGGACACGGAGGAATTCATCGATGGAAAGAATACCGGAACTCTAGGCCTTGTGCTAATCAGGTGCGTTTACAACTTGTTCCGCCATAATATTCCCCTCGCCGTCCTTGATTAATGCCGTATGGGACTTGAATGCTTTTCGCTGGCCTTTGCTCCGGTAGTTTGGAGGATGAAACTGACAAAGTACAACTCAATAGGTGTAATAATATCCTCTGGATGGGCTCGGCAGAAAATGTTGAGATGACGGATCTGGGATTACGATAGGGGTGAGAGTTGGTGGACACTACGAGTGAGGAAAGAGCATTCACATACGAGCTCCCAACCTGCCTCCCTCATGCCCGCGTTTAAGACATGTGAGGGGTGGTGGGGGGGCATAGAAAAAGACCGAAAGGTCTCTCCGTGAGCAAGCGATACCTAGTACCAAGCTCTGTTGTCTGTTTTCCTGTTTCTGGCGCACAATGTTCTCTTTAATGACGACTTCTGAATAATACTGCTTTGGGGAAAATGGGGGCGTGCTGAAAATTCCGGATGTGGATTCTACTAAAATAAACTGGCTACAAGGAGAGTAATTTGTTGGGCTTTTGACTGGAAGTGATAACTGCGTGCGATCTGGTTCGGAGGTGGGGGTTGAGGTCCGCGATGTCTCTGATGATGCCCCTATGAAATCTAGTACCTAGCCCCTTAGACCAATGAAAATTAGATACTCTGCAAAGCCCCAAGGGTTTCTGGCAGCACGATTGTACCTACGTAGGTACCACCTAGCTTTGGCTTTGGTCTTGCGAATTCGACGTGGCCCAGTCATGCGGGCTAAACAGGGAATTTCGCTGAGTCCCACCCCTCCACATTCTGGCCGGTCCCCATTCAACACTGACCAACATCCAGGCCATCAGCTTCTAGGCGCACAGGGGTCACCAGCTTGTCATCCGGAAGAATTCTGTACACCAAACTTCAAACCGAACGACGATGAGTGCAGATAATGTACCATCATCGGAGAATGAGCCGATCCAGGATGAGTATTACAACCTCGGCACCTTCCATCGACCGATAAGCTCCACGCATCCTCAAGCCCAGATCTGGTTCGATCGGGGTCTGGTCTGGACATATGCCTTCAACCACGAAGAAGCAGCAAATTGCTTCCAGAAAGCCATTTCTCACGATGGGGAGTGTGCCATGGCGTACTGGGGGCTCGCCTACACCCTCGGACCCAACTATAACAAGCCCTGGCAGTTCTTCGAGGAAGGTGAATTGCAAGCGACTATCCAGCGCACGCATCTTGCGGCCAGCAATGCGAATAAACACACCTCTATCGTAAACCCCGTGGAGTATGCTCTCATCCAAGCGGTCCAGCATCGATACCCCCAGGATCAGCCAGACGCGGACTGTTCGTCCTGGAACGTCGGATACGCAGACGCCATGAAGGCCGTATATGAGAGGTTCCTAGACGACCTAGATGTTGCTGCGCTGTACGCCGATGCGCTGATGAATCTGACTCCGTGGGGATTGTGGGAGCTGCGAACCGGCAAGCCAGCTCCGGGGACACGGACTCTCGAGGCTAAAGCCGTTCTGGACCGTGCGTTGACCCTGGACGGCGGTATTCAGCATCCGGGCTTACTGCACCTGTACATCCACCTCATGGAGATGTCTGGTGCCCCCGAAAAGGCATTAGTGGTGGCGGACCACCTCCGCGGCCTAGTGCCCGATGCGGGCCATCTCAACCACATGCCGACGCACTTAGATATTCTCTGCGGCGACTACCGACGGGCCATGGCGTCTAATTTAGAAGCTATCCGATCGGACGAGAGATTCGTTGCCCGCACAGGTGCGGTCAACTTTTACACCCTTTACCGCTCCCACAACTACCATTTCCGGATCTATGCGGCCATGTTCGCAGGTCAGTCAAAGGTGGCATTGGATACAGCCGCGGAGTTAGAGTCGTCTATACCCGAGGAGTTGCTGCGGATTGAATCACCGCCGATGGCGGACTGGCTGGAGGGATTCCTGGCTATGAAGATGCACGTGCTGATTCGATTTGGACGCTGGGATGAAATCCTGGGAGCCGAGCTTCCGCATGACCCTCAATTGTATTGTGTGACTACCGCGATGACACATTACGGTAAAGGTGTTGCGTTGGCGGCAACGGGGAAGGTGGACGAAGCAAACCGCGAACGAGATCTATTCCAACAAGCCGTAGCTCGAGTCCCTGCCAGCCGAATGCTATTCAATAATACATGCGTTGACATATTGGCCATAGCTGCCACAATGCTAGATGGGGAACTGGAATATCGTCGCGGAAACATTGATGCAGCGTTTTCGCACCTGCGCAAGTCCATCGAGCTGGACGACGGACTCCCCTACGATGAACCCTGGGGATGGATGCAGCCGACCCGCCATGCCTACGGGGCTCTCCTGCTAGAACAGGGGCGTGTAGAGGAGGCTGCAGCGGTGTATAGTGCGGATCTAGGTATGGATGACACTTTACCGCGGGCGCTACAGCATCCTAATAATGTATGGTCGCTGCATGGGTATACTGAATGTCTAAGTAAGCTGGGACGAACTGCGGAGGCGCGGGTGTTGAGGCAGCAATTGAAGCTGGCGGTTGCTATGGCTGATGTTCCGATTCAGTCGTCTTGTTTCTGTCGGAGGGACATCTAGGATCAGTCCTGGCAATGTGAGAGGGTGGTTTAGTATAAGGGGTAATTTTGGATATAGGTTAATTTTTGAGCTTATCTGTCTGATGAATGCCACGACTTATGATTCGGTAAATATTCGAGTGGTATCAAGTTTCTAAGTATTCGAGATATCTCGAGATCCCAATCATCCAGCCAGACGATTGCCCCCATTTTGAACATAAGCCAATAAAAGCTGCATGATAGTTTCTTTTTGCTTATGCAGGGGGCGGATCAACACCCATCCCGCACTCTCGCTTTCACAACTTCTTCTAGGCCCCACCAGAAGTAATCAAAATGGAACTCAGAGAAATGGTCTCCCTCGCCTGGTCACTGCTCCTCAACCCCTTCACCACACCATCTCCTCTCACACCCAACTTCGCCCAGAAATGCACCGACTTCCAGCCGACCAAGTACTTTCCCACCGCAACCGCCACAACCCAATATATCCCGCCAGGTACCAACTTAACATTTCCCCAAAACGACGCATCATGTTCCCCATCATTCCAGCTGGTGCCGACGGATCTATGCCGTGTTTCCGTTGCTATCCCCACCTCTAGCGATTCCGGTGTCACGATGGAACTATGGTTGCCTCGTACCTGGAGCGGGCGGTTCCTTGCGACGGGTAACGGAGGTTTAGGTGGATGTGAGCAACGTCCTTACCCATTAACTTCATAGTGGAAGATGTATCTAATAAACAGGCACAAGGCATTAAATATGAGGATATGGAGTACGGCGCCTCCCACGGTTTCGCCGTTACTGGATCAAACAACGGCCATAATGGAAATACGGGGAAGCCGTTTTACCAGAACCAGGAGGTTGTGGTTGATTTTGCTTGGAGAGCGTAAGCATTCCTTTTCATTTTTTGGACCCTTTGGCAGGCCTGTGTGAGTAACGGGGAAAGGGCAGCCTTCATACAAGCGTCGATGTAGGCAAAACCCTCACGCGCGCCTTCTACGGCCGGCCCCATGACAAGTCATATTACGTGGGTTGCTCCTTTGGTGGTCTCCAAGGTATTCGCTCCGCGTTTGCGTTCCCGGAGGCCTTTGACGGGATTGTAGCCGGGTCGCCTGCGGTGGATTTTAATAATCTAGGATCATGGAGGGCAGGGTTTCTGGGTATTACTGGGGATGCGGAGTCTGCTGATTTTATCACTCAGGAGCTGTGGACGGGGTTGATTCATGATGAGGTTCTGAGGCAGTGTGATGGGATTGATGGGGCGAGGGATGGGATTATTGAGGATCCGAGTTTGTGTCAATTTCAGCCGGATTTTCTGAGGTGTAAAGGGGATCAAACGGGAGATTGTTTGACCAGCGAACAGGTTGAGGTTGTACACCGTGTTTTCAGTGCGATGGAGTATGAGGGGGGTGGATTGGTATTCCCTGCTATGCAACCGGGGAGTGAGATTGAGGCCGCGGGAGAGTTATACACGGGAAGACCGTTTCGGTATTCTGAGGTTTGACTATTCTTTCTTTCCTTGGTGTGGGATAGCTTACCAATGCGTTTCTCCCTGTATTTAGGAATGGTTTCGATACGTCGTTTATGACCCTTCCTGGGATCTGGCAACGTTTACCCTACATGATGCGCGGATTGCAGACGAGCTGAACCCAGCGGGGATTCGAACGTGGCCGGACAATCTCACTGCGTTCAAGAAAGGAAATGGAAAACTCATCACCTTTCATGGACAGCAGGACGGGAAAATCACCAGCTTCAACAGTGCCCGGTTCTACGATCACTTGTCGGAAAGGATGCAGTTGTCATCGGATGGGCTGGATGAGTTCTTCCGTTTCTTCCGCATTTCAGGGATGGGCCATTGTCAGTCTGGCCCCGGGGCTTGGGCTTTTGGGCAAGGAGGAGGAGGGTCTGCTGCGGGGATCCCGTTTGTGAAGAAGAGGAATGCCCTGGCTGCATTGGTGGCGTGGGTTGAGGAGGGGGAGGCGCCGGATACCATCCAGGGAACGAAGTTTGTTGATGACAGGCCTGAATTGGGTGAGGCTATGAGGCGTGGTCATTGCCGATATCCCCTACGCAATACGTATGTCGGGGATGATTCCTCGCTGCCAGAGAGTTGGGTATGTCGGTAAGGTCGGGCACCTGGGACAGCCGATCTTCTTGGATATCCCTCAAGTATCAACGCTCACAGGCCCCCGCGAAGGAATACCACCCTTGGCATTTGATGAGTCCTTGGCTGGGGACGGGGCCGGCCTGCGGAGAGCAGACGGCGCGGGGTGCAGAGATTCCTCCCCTTGATCAGTCTGGGGTTGAACATGGCATTCTGACGGAGTTCACCGCTATGCATGAAGATGATGCCAAGAGAGCATCCTGGCTGGGGCGCAGTATGACAGCTGGCCCCTGGGGTATGATGATGCAGGTCAGGACTCTGGAGTAGTAAAGGTTTCGGACTCCGCCGACTTGATATTGCGGGGTTTCTTTTTCCCATTGCTCAATAAACGAGTGTCAGGGTCTGGATCGTCAAAAGGGCGGAGTACAGCGCGATGTGATTAAACTGGGAAGTTGGTACGTAGCTGCATATGAAGACGGCATATATGGGGAAGGGGCGGGGATTCGGCTTCTTTGCAGATCTTGTCGAGTCTGTCATTGGCCCCTATTTTAAACGTCCATAATTTATATTATTTTCGGGTCGATTTTTTGATGGACGACAGTGATATGCGGGGAGATGATGTATCCTTTTCCCCGGATAGTTTCTATGACACATAATCCCCCTCAGTTACCCCAATTTCTCACTGCCTTCCTAGGTAGTCGAAGTTAATCCCTCGGTTAGCTTGAGTCAACAATTCCAAAGTGAATTTGGGAATTGGTGAACGAGTGCTGCTTTCTGGCAAGACTCTTTACATCAATTTTTCTTGTTTTTTGAGAGTGTAGTCAATTGCTGCTGTAGATCTGTCGAGGGGAAGGACCACCAGCCATTCGACTCCTGTTTCTTCTCTCTCTCTATTTTTTTTAGGTTTTTGTTGAGCATGAGCTGTCAATAAGCATATGAAACCTTAAAAATAATGAAGAGAATAATACGATCATCATAATATTGTTCCGATCGACGTGACCTCTCTCTCACTGGGCAATCGCATCCCGTCCCTGTCTATGAGTTCGGGTTGGCATCGCTGGTCCCGTTCCCCGAGATCTTCTCTCTTGGATATTATTGGATACGAGACGAATTGGCGCGGTCGCTGTGGCTGCAGCTAAGCTTCCTCGACTAACCAGTCAAGTAGCTAGCACGGATAGCAGCAAAACTAGCCTTGAGCTGACCAGTTGCCTCTTCAGAGGAGGCCTTGAATAGTCCAAGGTGAGTGACATTTCTTTTTCTCACTGGATGGGAGCTCCCCAGAGCGGTGATCCGGGGGTGGTCGGAATTAAGGGCATTTCGTTTAATCATGTTTTCCTCTTTACTCTCATTTCATTGCATAAGAAGAATAGATGAGAATGCTCAATCGCCTCGGTTGTTTGTTGAAATCTATCACGAGAAAACTCCGAGCAGCGGAAGTTTAAGGGAAAAGATAAGGTTGAGAGAGAGTGACACACAGCATTGGCTAATTGGTTATCTCTCGATCGTTCCCTATCATTGTGCCTGTGTGTTATCTGCTTGACCAAACCACCATCCTCCAATCCTGATAGCAGCTTGGAGATACTTAAAATCAACCTCCCCTCGGTCCTCTACTCGATTCAACGTCCCTTAAACGCATCATCAAAAACCAAAATGTCATAATGCCTGAATTAACGGCATTTTAATACACATGAGAGCGCAGAGGGAAACCCTCGGTTCGTCGCTTCGGCCGGTTCCGACGAGCTAATGAGTGGATCTGAGCCACCGCAACCGGAGACAATTCACTTTTTTGTCCCATTCTGTGCAGCGCTCTGAGTGCCACAGCAGTGAAGAACATGAAGGGCCTGCGATTATTCATCCGACGATCGGCACCCGCTACATTGGCCCTGGAGAAGATGGAGAGGCTCCATCGCGGCCAACGCCGATGACCGTCCAGGTCCGCCATCGTGATATACGACACGCTTCACGCTGTCAAACGGCCATCATGACTCGTCTCAGACGTTCATTTAGAACCCTTCTTTTCTCGAAACGACTTGGAGAAAATTGAAGACAATGGCACCATACTTTGGCCTGCGAGGATCCGCCCTCAACCGCGCCGTCATCTGGCTGGTCGTGTGCCCGGCCTTCCTCACCTATGGATACAACCAGGGCGTTTGTGGAGGGCTTTTGACCCTGCAGTCGTTTGTCGAGACGTTTCCTGAGATGGACACCCTGACCACGACTGGCGCTCAGCAGCACTACAACTCGACCATTCAGGGTACCTGAAACTCTCCCCGGGCCTCTAGAGCAAAACTAACAGGTCAGGAACCGTTGTCGCCCTGTATACCGCCGGCGGAATCTTCGGCTCCCTCTCATGCATATACCTAGGCGACAGGCTCGGCCGTCGCAGGGTCATTTTCCTCACCACCGCCATATCCCTTATCGGCGCCATCCTCATGGCCACCGCCTTCGGTCTACCCCAGTTCATCGTTGCCCGCCTGGTGCTGGGCCTCGGAACCGGTGGGTACGTGGCCACCGTCCCTGTGTGGCAGGCCGAGATCTCCTCGGCCAATAAGCGTGGCGCCCACGTCGTCACGGACGGCATCTTCATTGGTGCCGGTATCACCATCTCGCTCTGGATCGACTTCGGCTTCTTTTTCGTCAAGGACAACACCGTCTCGTGGCGTTTCCCGCTGGCCTTTCAGGTGCTGCTGTCCGTGATGGTTATGTGTTTCATTGTGGTCTTCCCCGAATCGCCCCGCTGGCTGGTCAAGCAGGGCCGCCAGGATGAGGCTCGCGAGATTCTGTCTGCCCTGGCCGATGTGCCCCTGGACGACAGCACCATCACCCAGTCCCTCGCCGATATCGAACGCTCCCTCTCGCTCTCCGGGTCCGGCTCGTGGCACGACATGCTCAAGATGGGCGAGCAACGTCTTTTCCACCGTACATGTCTCGCTGCTGCAGGACAAATGTTCCAGCAAATGTGCGGTATCAACCTGATCACCTTTTACGCCACCACCATCTTCGAGCAATACCTAAAGCTCTCTCCGATCCAGTCCCGCGTGCTGGCCGCCGCCATGTGTCTCACCCAGCCGCTGGGTGGCTTCCTCGCCTTCTTCACCATCGACCGTCTCGGACGCCGTCCTCTGATGCTCTGGAGCGCTGCGGGAATGGCTGCCTCCATGGCCATCTTGTCTGGAACTACCTCACTGAAGGGAAACACGGGCGCCCTCGTCGTCGCCGTGGTTTTCCTCTTCGTCTTCCAGTTCATCTTCACAGTGGGCTACTCCGGTCTAACATTCCTGTACGCGACCGAGGTGGCACCCCTGCAGCTGCGGGCGGCTATCAGCGCTGTGGCCACCGCTGCCGTGTGGACATTCAACTTCTTGCTAGCCGAGGTGACGCCAGTCGGCTTCAACACCATCGACTACAAGTACTATATCATCTTTGCGGTGATCAACGCGGCCATCGTGCCCATTGTCTATTTCTTCTTCCCCGAGACCAAGGGCCGGTCGCTCGAGGAGATCGATGAGATCTTCCTGCAGAGTCGGTCGGTGTTTGATCCGCCCCGGTTGGCGCGGAGTTTACCCCGGATGCATTTGGCGGAGGATGTGACTGTGGAGGTGTCATCTACTGAGGAGAAGAAGGATCTGGCTTAGCCCTTTTTGTGTTTTTTGTTTTTGGTATTCCCCGTATTCTGCAGGTGCAGGGTCTGACTATTCTACCGGGTAGATTAGTCTCGTGAAGAATTCCTCTGTCTAGGTAATTGAGCAATGAAATGAGTGATGTTATTCAATTACGCCATTCCTCTACTATAACCACACCCATTATTTATTGAAACAGGGATAGTAACAAGTAACAGACGGCTCCCCGGCCCGCAGGGTAAATAGTGAAATTGATATGCAGATCGCCGTGACGCTTGGGGAATGGTTTTTATCCTGAAACATGCTGAAACAGGGTATTTTTCCGTCACCACCCAGCATATACCCCAACCTATATAAATATGAAGACCCAAGAGAGACGAGAGAAACAAGAAACGCTCATCAAGCTTGTTTTCGTCACCGCATCCCCTTCTCTTCTTGTTACTTATTTTTGTTGGTTGTTGATTTTGTAAATATGAAGTCTTTTTTGTTCTACCTCCCCCTCGCCTCTGCTGGTACAGTGGTCTGGAGCGGACTATTCGATGAAGCCTTCACCACCGCTGAATTTGACGATTGTACCTCCACTCCCATTCCCTTCCCTCCCTCTCTACCCCCCTCGGACAAAAAGTTAATCCAGGATAAATAGGGTCATGGGCAAACCAAGTAGGCCCCTACCAATGGTACATCCACGGCTCCGAAGCAACAACCCACTACCTCGAAGTGTCCCCCGATTTCAAAAACAATGCCTCCACCCTTGAGGGATCCGCGCAGGGCATCCGGATCACCATCGACGACACCTCGTCCTGGAACGGACAGACGATGATGCGCTCTGAGATCATCCCGCAGACAAGCGAGGATATTGGCTCCGGCAAGCTGTTCTATCACTTCTCTCTCCAGGCGGGAACAGAGAACCCTCCCACAGCTGATTTGGAGCATCAGATTGCTTTCTTCGAGGTAACTTCCCTCTCTATTCCCCTCCCCCCTTTACAACTTGATACATATACATATATATGTGGGAATAATGGCTAATGTTAATGGTGGGGATAGAGCCACTTTACCGAACTGAAATACGGCGGTTCCAGCGCTGACTCCCTCCAATGGTTCGCGGGTGGAAGCTCGCAATGGGAAACGACCCTGGAACCCGGCACGTGGTACAACTTTGCCTACGCGATTGACTTCTCCGCGAGCACGGTCGGATTGTATGCCTCAAGCGGTGGCGATGATCTGGAGCTGGTGGTGCAGGCTGTGAGTGCCAGCACGAGCACGAATTCGGCAGATTGGCACGTGGGTGAGTTGAGGTTGGATAACGGGGTTGCGGGTGGCGCGGAGGATTGGTTCTGGTCTGGGGTTTATGTGGAGAGTGGGGATGTTACGCTTGCCGTTTAACTTCTCTTTGTCTTATACTCCATAGGATCCGTGATATAGGAGAGGGGAGTGGTATAAGGTGGGTGGGTGGGGTTGGTTGGTTGTATATAAGAGTCTAGAGGAATGAAGAATGAAGAGGTATTGGGTTCATAAGAAATAGATAAAGAGGAGTAGTGGAGGATCTACCTAACACAGTACCCTCCGTCAATCCGCAAGTCATTACCTGTCATATAGCTCGACGCATCACTGCACAGATACACATATGCTCCCTTCAACTCCTTCGCATCACCGTTGCGTCCCATCGGAATCATCGACAGCCACAGATCCTGAATCTTCTGGTCCACAAAGTCACTCAGTCCTGTATCAATATATCCAGGTGAGATACTGTTCACCCGCGCGAAGTCCCTCCATTCGTTCGCCAACGACCTCGCCAGATGAATACAGCCGGCCTTGGCCACGTTGTACGATGTCTGCTCCTGCGGGAAATTGGCAATATGCCCACTCATACTGGCTGTAATCACTAGACTGCCGGTACCCCGCTGCTTGAAGTGCGCTCCCACAGCCTTGGCGCAGTGGAATGTCCCCGTCAGATCGGTCTGGACAACCTCCTCCCAATCCTGAACGGAGCCGTCGAGGATGCCGCTGTTAGCCGTGCGCCCGGCATTAGCAATAAAGGCGTCGATCTTGCCGAATTCCGCGATCACATCCTGAACGAGTTTCTCGACGCTGGCGTAGTCGCCCACGTTACACTTGTAGGCTTTGGCTTTCACTCCGTAGGTTTTGGCGAGATCTTCGGCGTTCTTCTCGCCGCCAGCGGGGCGGGAGGCGTAGGTGATGGCAACGTCAGCGCCCATTTCGGCACAGCCACGGGCGGCTTCGATACCCATGCCGCGGGGTCCGGAGGCACCGGTCACCACCACGACCTTGCCCTTAAGGCTGAGGAGGTCCTTGAGGCCCTCGGCTTTGGGGACTGGGATAGGCATTTTGACAGTAGATAATTAATTAATTAAGAATGAGTAAAATGGAGGCAATGGATGTACGTTTAGTGATGTTTGTTTGGTGATATTGATGATGCGGATTGAGGGGACTTTGTCGGTGCTATATACGATGAGGGGAAGTGCTGACATCACCATTACTATTCCATTACTATTCCATTACTTCAGCATCACCAACCAGCCGGGCGCAACTCAATTCTTTCCTATTCGACCGTGCCTACAGATTCTAGATCCAGTGGCTATATCGTCGGATGGATGATTTCTCCGGATTTTCTTTCTTAAACACCGTCTAAGAATCTTGGATTTGCGGAGAGGTCAATGACGCCATGAGATACGGCTTCCGCGTCGTTCCCATATCCTTAAAAGCAATGCACCAGGGACAAAGGCACAATGCCTAAGTGAGTCGTTCCTATGAGAAGCAATTGATCGGTGACTGAATACAATGGACCAGGAGAATAATTTCGACGAGAAGCCGGACGCTTTGCGCCGGTCCTCGACCGTGCATACCAATGATTTTGACGACTCGTTTCTTGGCCGGTACTACCCCTCACTCCTTTGGGTCATAGTTTGAGGAAAGCCCAGAAGTGACAAGCATTAGCGTGAAATCGTTCTTTCGCCGCGAAAGCCATGTCGGCCTTGTCAGTAAACACCCCCTACGCGAAAGCACCGACATCGAGATCCATGATTGGCAGGGAAAGGATGATCCGGATAATCCGTGCGTTCAGCACTGCTGATTCATGCAGCTCAAATGCTTACCAACTTCAGGTTCAACTGGAGTAATCGTTACAAATGGACGTTGACCATCACCATCTGTATCATGTAAACCCTATCCTGTCCTATTCAGCGAACCAATTACTAACCCCCCACAGCTCTATTCTCACTGGAATCCCTGCCGGTTCCTATGGCGCCGGCAATGAATGGATGGCCCAGCGCTTTCACGTCCAGAATGTCCCTTTCCCCAATCTGGCCTGGGCCACCGTTTCCTGGAATATGGGAGCCGCTTTCTGGCCTTTGATCTTTGTGCCGTTGACAGAATCCTCCGGCCGCATGCCTGGTTATTTTGTCTCCTACTTTATCCTTGTCGTCTCGTTGTTTCCGTCTGCATTCGCGCAGAACTTCGCCACCCTCGTCGTCACCCGGTTCTTCGGCGGCGGGGCGTCTTCCGTCTCGATCAACATCGTCGGTGGCAGTATATCGGACGTCTGGAGGGGGGACCGTGCCCGCAGCCTTCCCATGTCGCTCTTCGGTCTGACCAGCGTGATCGGGATTGCTCTGGGTCCCTTTGTCGGGTCCGCCATCCAGTCCATCCACAAAAAGGACCCCTGGCGCTGGATCTTCTACATCCAGATCATCTACAACGCTGGCCTGATTCCCGTCTTTTATCTGATCCTGCGGGAAACCCGTGCTGAAGTCCTCCTGGCTAAGCGCGCCAAAAAGATTCGCCACGAAACGGGCCGTCCCGTGTACGCCGTCAACGAACTCAACCACGAGAGCGTCTGGCGTCTGCTGCAGGTCTCCTTCGAGCGGCCCACGCGCATGCTCTTCACCGAGCCTGTGGTCGCGTTCTTCACACTCTGGATCAGTTTTGCTTGGGGCATTTTGTTCCTCTTCTTCTCCAGCATCGTGCAGACGTTCTCAGCCAACTATGGCATGAACACTTTGCAGACGGGATGTATCCAGCTGGCCATCAGCGTCGGCGCCCTCATCGGCACCCTCATCAACCCGCTCCAGGACATCATTTACCAGCGGTCGGCGGCGCGGAACCACGAGAAGCCCGGTCGCCCAATCCCTGAGGCTCGTCTGTACACCTCCATCCCGGGCTCCATCCTCTTCGCAGCCGGTCTGTTTTGGTACGGCTGGGCCAGCGTGCCACCATGCCACTGGATCGTGCCAACCATCGGTATCGGGGCCACGGGCTTGGGGATCTATTCCATCTATATGGCGGTGGTCAACTATCTGACGGACGCATATGAAAAGTACGCCGCTAGCGCACTGTCAGCGGCGTCGCTGGGGCGTAACACGTTCGGAGCCTTCCTGCCACTGGCATCGTATCAGCTGTTCGCGAATCTGGGCTATGGATGGGCGGGGTCGCTGCTTGGATTTATTGGTTTGGCGTTGTCGATAGTGCCGGTGGTGTTGGTGATCAAGGGGCCCGCGATCCGTCGACGGAGCCCGTTTATGCGTGAGGCAACCTTCGGGGGCGATGAATCTGAGTAGAAACTCAAGAAGGGGGGACAGGAAGTGTCAACCAGAGCCACAAAAGAACAAAAAGAAACGAAGGAAAAGGGGAGCTGAGGGCGATCTAGACTGTGTAGGAAGTACGATGCATGAAGAATGGTGTCATTGGCGTGCGGAGTGGCCGATCGCGGAGGAGGAGGCGAGCAGATCGATCGATCGCCGATTTGTGAGGTCGCACAGCTCATTTGAAGTGTATGATCTGTAGCTTTTTGGGTGCCGTAAACACGGAGTATCGGAGTCGCCTTTTTTGCTGTATTATAAGAGGGAACTTTCTTCTGAATTGTCTTGAGTCTTCTCCTTTTCCTCAGCAACCTTCTTGTCTTTTTTCTCCCCAATTTGTAGCGCCATGGAATCGTACACCAGCTTCGACGCGGAATCCCTGCACTCGCTCGCGGATAGCGTCAATCTCACCCAAAACGGGAAATATCGACCCCCCGATCCAATGGACAGAGATCAGCAGCCCACACCCGAGTACGAAAGGGGCGAGAAGCTCATCTCGCACTTCCCTTCGCCCCCCTCGGTGAAAACCTTGCGGCGAAACTACATCGTCCACGAATTGCCCTTACTCCAGGAAACAAACCCAAACGACGGGTCCGACCAATTCAACCCCGTTCACCCGGACCACAACAACCACGCTCTCTCCTACGATCTGATTGTCCCCGGAGCGAGCGAGGACGGGGAAGATGCGCCCCGGTTCCCGCTCGAGCGCCACGCCGAGCGCATGTTTTCCTCCGACCACATGCGCATCATCCTCACTACCCCGCGCTTCCTGGCTCATTTCCGCGAATTCCTGTTAGATGAGCGGCCGCGCTCTGTGCCCCGGCTGACCTACTACCTGAACGCTATGAAGGGTCTCAAGGCGGTGCATTATGCCAATGCGCTGGCCCGGGGATTGCCCTCTCTCGAAGCTGACGGGTCGGAGTACCCCTCCGATGCTGATGCGCAGAGCGGGGAGACAGAGATCGAGACGTCTGGCATGACAATCGCGCTGGAGCGGCGCGTACAGCATGCGCTTGATGCGTTGACGGCCGAGGAGCTGCCCGCGTTCATCACGAGTACCTGCATCCGTATCACCAGTACAATTGTCGAAGAGCGCGTGAGGGGTACGCTGCCCGCGAAGTTCCAGGGAACGAGCGATGCCCTGGCAGAGGTGTTTTGTTTGACGGATCCCAGTCGCAGGGATAATCCGATTATATTTGCGTCAGAAGGTTGGTCCCCCTCTTTATTATCCCCTGTTCCCTTTGCGTTGCGTGGTCATTGACGGGAATAGAATTCCACCGCACAACCCAATACGGGATGGATTATGTGCTGGGTCGAAACTGTCGATTCCTTCAGGGACCACATACGAATCAGAATAGTGTGCGACGCATACGCGAGGCCATCCAGGCTGGGAGGCATCACTCCGAGCTATTTCTCAATTAGTACGTCCCCGCCCCATCCCCTTTCCTTCGAAAGAGAAGCAAAATACGAGAGAAAGAGAGATCGATCTAACCAAGCGAAGTCGTCGCGACGGCTCTCCCTTCATGAACCTCCTCCAATGCGCCCCCCTCTGCGACAGCAACGGCCACGTCCGCTACTTCATCGGCGCCCAGATCGACGTCTCCGGCCTCGCCCTCGAAGGCATCCACATGGACTCCTTCCTGGCCCTACAACAACGGGCCCTCCTTCGCCACCACGAGAACTCCCCGGACTATATGGACGAAAGCGACTGCGGCAATAGCGACATCAACGGCAAGGACAACAGAATCAGCACGGACACCGCCAACACCCACCCGAATGAAGAGGACTCGTTCCGCTCTTTCTCTGAACTTCTTTCCCCACATGAATTGGCCACCGTCCACCATCATGGCGGACATCTCTTCCATCCTGCGGCGTCGGCGGCGATGTTACGGCCGTTGAGTTCGTCGGCGGCGATGCGTCCGTCGATCGAGGTGGAGGATGATATCGAGGGGG
Source organism: Aspergillus biplanus (assembly GCA_027569045.1). Taxonomy (NCBI): domain Eukaryota; kingdom Fungi; phylum Ascomycota; class Eurotiomycetes; order Eurotiales; family Aspergillaceae; genus Aspergillus; species Aspergillus biplanus. The sequence continues at coordinate 262,077 of JAPDEJ010000027.1, forward strand.
CGATTCGGGCGAGGGATATTAAGAGTAAGGTTTCGTTGACGGGGGCCTATGAGAATGTAAGCTTTATTTCCACCCTTTTCCCTCCTTATTTCTCTCGAACTTTTCTTGAACTTTTCTTGAACTTTTCTCTCGGTACAGAGAAAAGTTAGGTGTGAAGATAGCCGCTAACGAATAGAACCAATCTAGTACTTACTGGTCCGACCATACCCCTCCCTCCGAATATTGTTCACGTCCCCGTCGCTGCAGATCCCCGGCATGCTGCAGTCATCGTTTTTATCGCGTATTGGTAGTTCGAATGGTGTTCGGGATGAACTTGTCCATGCCTTGATGCGTGGGCGTAGTGTCACGGCTCGCATCAAGTGGCTGACACGGTATAACACCGAGGGACGCAGTCGGTGGGTGCACTGCACGCCACTGCTAGCGAATAATGGGGAGGTAGGAGTGTGGATGGTGGTGATTGTCGATGATGATGAATAGTTTTTGCTTTAGATTTGCGGCGGTCCGGGCATTCTTGGGTTGGAAATCGTTCCTTTGGATTTATTTTCTTTTCTAAGTGGGGTTTTGGGGGGAATTGGTAGCATATTCTTTCCTTTCAATTTCTTTTGTTTTTTTCTTTTTTTACATTCACAGGTACCTATTTTTCTTTCTATGAATAAATCATTTCTTCGTCCATTTCATTCACCCGTCGATCGTTGTCTCATGAGCTACGAGGGGGAACTGTGGAGAAGTCCCTCGCCTTCTTCCGATGCTTCGTGGCCTCGGTCAATTTCCGTCTCCATTTCCAGTGCGTCTTTCCGTCCCCTCTCAGCGTTTACCATCCATACCAGCGGCATCGGCAATATAATTAGTACTGCGATGAAGACAAACCCCGACCGCACCGATCCCGTCGCGTCAATGAGTACTCCTACTATCGCCGGTCCCACGAATGAGCTACCTTTGTCCGTTGCCGCGTACAGCGCATAGAAAGCAGCCTCCCTGCCTGGGGGGATCAATGCCCCGAATAGCGACCGACAGTATGAAGAGAGCCCACCCGACACCAAACCGTGGATCACCCCCAGTGGGAAAATCTCCCATGGCTGCTGCAGACCCAGAACCCCCCATCGTCGCACGAAAGGGATGTACGCCAGCATCCCGTATAGCGGGATGAGTTCGAACAGCGCTAGACACACCAGCACCGTGTGGTTCGATGCGAGTCCAAACCGGCGCGACACGATCGGCCACAGGAAGGCCCCGGCCATTCCTGACGTGGTGGCCGTGACCGACAGTAACCCTACGGCTGTCGTACTCAAATGCAGCTCCGTGCGCGCAAAGAGGATCGCCGTCCCGGACACTGTGGCCATCGCGTCCGACAGCAAGAACCACGCCACCAGGAAAACAACCACCTGACGGAGTCGCACGGCGACCTTCACCGTCTTCCAGAGCGATTTCCATGCAAAGCCGACGAGGCGAAGCCACGCCCTCCATCTCCGTCGCGCTCCGGAGTCCGGGGACATATCCTCAAGCAGCGGTCCTGGTCGGCTGCGGAGCCACCGGCTACAAACGAAAGTGAACGTGCACCACCACAACCCAACCAGCAACAACACAAGGCGGAGCGGAAGCGTCCCGGACACTTTAGAGACCGACGTCTTGGATAGGGTGAAAAGGAGTAGTATACTTATAATTTGGACGAACAGGGCCGCAAAATAACCCAGGCCAACTCCGCGGGACGAGATGCGAGTCGAGAGCTGCAGCTCTGGCGAGGTGCTTGTAGTACCGGCCCGTTTCTCGAAGCCCGCTGTTGCAGCTCGTACACCGGCTTCCTCTTCGCCGTTGGTCCACGAGCGTACGGATTCATCGTCCTCCGCGTCCGGGTGCAGGTCGTGAAGCTCCAGATCAGTTTCATATTTACTGTCGGTGGTTCGGGATTGAATTGAAGGGTGGTTGGCGACCAGAACGGGGAGGAAGGAATTGAGTACCACAAACGAGGATCCGAGACAAACGACCCCGACGATTACGAGGAGGGCTCCGAGCACATACACGGTTGGTTGGATCGCGATAAAAAGCATACACGCTAGAGATCCTACGTATCCAAACCCCAACAAGAGGGTCCTACGGTTGTTTTCTATCAAGTATCAGGAATCAATTTCACGTTGAAGCCTGGGTGCAAAGAAGTTTGAGCATACCATAATCCGCGAGAGCGCTGAACGATATCAAGGTCAGGGCCTGGATCAACACCGCCAGAGAGAACGTATACATAGCGAAGCTCGCTGTGTTGATCTTGAGGCCTATCAACGGCACCACACAGGCATCGCCTGCAGCAGCTGTTCCATTACCGGAACTTGCGGAAGGTGCGTCCGGCCCGACACAGGGCAAATGACTCGAGTAAAAGTATCCTTGTTCACGGGCGGACTGCTCCAAGGTGAGGGGAAGGAATGAGCCTATTGGAAACCAGCCTATTAGTTGAAAAGCATCTGGTAACCGAGGGGTGGTAACTCAAACTTGACATACCGACACCGCAAACCGCAAAAACTTCCGCAGCAATCCCGTAGGCGTACCATCCTCGAATCTCCCGTTGGCTCGTGGGGGTGGTATCTTCGCCCGGGTAGCGTGGAGCTCGCTGACGATCGTCGGTCTTACTGGCGTCCTCAGACGACGAGAACAGGCGGGAGAAGAACGCCATGAAGGGGGTAGAGAAGATAGATCATAAGAAGGTTACAAGAACAGAACTTTCTCTACATGGCCCCAAGGTGCACCAGCAGGGGGAGCTCCACCAGTATACTTTGGTTCCTGCCACTCTTCATTATTAATACTGATTCTGGTCCTGACGGAAGCTGCCGGATAAGGCTGGGTGGATCCTGACCGCTTCCTGATTAATGAGTGTGACGACATTCATTTGCCGGCACAGGCAGAATCGGCTCTTTTTCTAAGGCGGTAAGCTTGCCTTCAGCCCAGCGCTGATTGGTTTGTCCAGATCTATACATGCAGTTTCTTTTGAGCTTCAAGAGATCGAAAGAGGGACCAGGGAGTAGATACGGGGCCGGAGGTCTAGGGGAGATCCATGAAGCAGTGATAAAAGGATGGGTATACCCTAGATACTGAATTCTACACCCATATTCCATGCAACTTGCTTTGGCTTTGATCCATTGCCTGTAAAGGTGATTCCCTGCACTGGATATGCGAAACCGCTGCCGGTACCGGGCCGGTTGCTCTTTCCTGTGAATGTCAACACAACAAAGAAACTTTCCTCCACCTTCCATCAACACTGTCTCTTCCTTCCTTCCATCTTCAATCCTTCCAGCACTTTGTGCTTCATCTTTTCCGTTTACTCTTCCAAAGCCATCAACCGATCCTCAATTCAGCTTGCCCTTGTCTCTCACTGGGCACAAACCAATTATGGCTGTTGTTGTCGACTACCTCAAGTACGCGTTGGGAGCGCTGCTCTACTGCATCCGAGGCCATGACGGTGGACAGATCATCTACTGTACCGCGTTCGAGAACATACCCGAGGCAAACATGACCCTCGAAGCCCCCGAATGTGGCCCCTCCGGGTCTGCAATGCTACGCAAGCACACCTGTCTCGCTGAGGACGGAATTGGCTATTTGCCAGAGCTACGCTGGACCCCTCCTCCTAATGAGGAAGTAAAGGAGTACGTTCTGCTCTGCGAGGATGTTGACCCTCCTGTCCCCTTCTGGGTGGTCTTGCACGGTCTGTTTTTTAATATCCCCCGCACCGTCACTTCCGCCAATCACGACGATATCGAACAAGACAAGAGTGCCGAAGGCCGTCTCACCCTTTCGGGATGGAGATACGTGCCCAACATGCTCAGGTCCTCCTACATCGGTGCTGCCGCCCCCTTGGGACACGGTGTCCATCGCTACCACTTCACCATTGTCGCTCTAAACGAACCTCTGCAGTTTAAGAACCCAGACCGCGTCACCCGAAGCCAGATTAAGGATGCAATGGCCGGCAAAGTCGTCGGATGGGGTCAGTGGATCGGGCTCTTTCAGCGCCCCTGGCCTCGTCCTGAGGAAACCTCTTAACTCTACTGTTGTCGACATCAGCCCAATTTCGCAGGCAGACTCCGAGAGGCAAGGATGGTTTATAAGTGGAAGTCATGAAGATAACAAGCGAGTAATTCAAAATCCCTTCTCACATGTATTTCTTAATTGGGTTACCCATTAATATGTTGCCCCCCCCGATGCACCCTAATAATGATGTTCTATTATTTCGAACCAATCAAAGAGTGGAAAGCCGGGAGACGGAGAAAGGGAAAGGAAAAGGAAGAAACGACAAAAAAAAAGGGGAAAATGACAAAATGAAAAATGGGAAATGATAGAAGAGAAACAAGAGAGAGAGAGCGAGTGAAAGTTCCTAATTTACTTCATTACACTATTACACTATAGGGTATCCTTTCCTCCGGGTTCCCCAGTTTGTTGCAACTTGTGGTTTAGCTCACTTTATTCCTGTTAGATCGGACCTCTGCGAGGAAGAGATTCATCGTACGTACCCGAATCAACCTCGATCTGCTCCATAAACACTGCGAGGCGATGGATGATCGATTCAACAGACGACTCAAATCCCCTAACTGTCCCCACGCCAATCCGGTGTGCCTGCCCACCCTCCTTCGATAATGGCCGCAATGCCTCCAGGAGCTCGAGTAGCTTCATCAAGTTTTTGCTAAGGAGCATTCGCACCAACACCATCGTTTCATCCTCATCGAGATCCATCTGACCAAGCTGCATTTTGCTCCGGATACATATAAACTGGGGCACAGCCTGGTCAAACGGCAGCACTGCAGGATCGAATAGGGTGTTCTTCCGAGCGATATTGTACGCAAGACAGGCTGCCTCGAAAAGAGCGAGACACTGATCCGCCAATGCCAAGAGGGTCATAAGCGACGTACCATGACCTGCCCGACATTCCTTACATTTCAGCATGGTCTGTCCTTGGTTGCAGATCCGCTCAACCAAGTCAAGGATGGTCTCCAACTCTACCACAGTGTGAGCGTCTCGAATCTCACTCATAATTTGCAATGGGCCTATGGAGCACGGACAGCTCGTCTCTGTCTCCATTGATCGTCGACCACAACGATAAATTATGCGGTAGGACGATGATTTGGATGATAAATAGGTATGGCCGGCGGTGTTGACGGTTCTATCAATACATGTTGTCATTGTTAACTTTGGGGTATCAACGGTTCTGGCCCCTGAGTTTGAACTCACTAGCTCCTGCATTAAAGGAAGAGGGAAAGTCGAAGAAGGTTGCAATAGCTCCCATCACGTTTGATTCACATGCGTGATGGTGGCCCTCGTCGCCAATCCAATAGGAAGCCAACCTCGGATTCGCCATGAGGTATCTTTCCAGCAGCCTCACATTTATTTTACCCCAGGCTGCTATCTTTGTTGGTCCGTCCCCTAGCAGGGCCAGTTCATCGTGGAACACACGCGTCCCCCCACCCGACCCGCTCAGCGTCACACAGATATCCAAGAGCACGCATGACTGGCGTGTGGCTCCTACACTCTACATCCCCAATATGGTAATTCGGGGCTAGGTTGTCGTCGGCGCTTTCCCGCAGAGCGACCAATCTTTTCAGACATGAGCAGCACTAGAAGCAAAAGAGGTCAGTTTAACTCCCGAATACCAACAACTCAGTGTTTACGTTTTTATCATTCCGCTCCGTTTACGTCAAAACTCTCAAAAGCCATACATTAAAGGCCTAATCTAAATTTATATAGCAAACTGAGATAACATCGATCAAATACCATAAACCACCCTCAATCATGCCCTTGTCAGCATTTTCATCTTCATCATAATCAACTGCAGCCTACGGTCCGTCTCCATAATCATAATCAATCTGCCTCGTGATGCAGATGCCGCGAGGACTTCCTGCGTACAAATTCGAATTCGTCGCACCGTACCCAATAATCCAGACAACCTGGTATGCAGAACTCGTTTCACAAAGGAAAACTTGTCTTCAGATGGTACGCAGAAGCCTCCAATGACGAGTGGACAAGAGTCGAGCTGCGCCCTGAATTGAATTCCATTCCCTTTATATCGCCGCGAATGTTGTGTTGAAAGGCTGGGTTCATGCCTGTAGTCCTGAAGCAGCTGATTGGAGTACTCGGGAAAACATCTATCAACAATATCGCTCTCCGTTGAAGTAATTGCGTCAAGGGTGGTTATCAAGCTGTCAATACTGACAATGACAACCATCAGGAGGTTCACTCTTGTCCGGGAGCAAATCCGGCACTGGAGTATAGTTTCCGCTAACTGCTGCAAAACCCTTTGGCAGGTTAAAATCGAGTCAATGGCGATTGATGAGCCAGTGCGGGAAGCACATATATTAACCCGGATTAGATCACGCACTGCTTGCTCGTGCGACTGACATTGGCAATGGCTGGGAATTCCGGTGTTCGAATTGGCTCCAAAGCTGTCCACCGGGAAATTGTACTCACACGTGCGTTTTACCGGCTTTGTTTGGGAAAAGAGACTCGATGACTCGCAAGGGAGATCTTCGACCAGAGATGAGAATGGTTGTGACCACGCTAGGCTCTCCCTTGTCAGGAATTCTGGATATGTGGAACTGCCTTCAATTGCACTTTGCGAAATCCCTATCGCGGGTTCAACGTGAGGGAGATAGTTGCCCATGCCAGGATAGTGGCTTGGAAAACTGCATGCCTGATTCAGAGCCTCGGATGAAGAGCCCGAGAAGCTTTCGGAGGAAGTTGGAAAGTCTTTGAGACCCATACATACAGAGGATTTCATATCATCAGGTTTACTTCCCACTGCTTCGACTGGATCCGGCGGATTACACTGCTGATTCATATCAGGAAAGGTATTAGACATGAACTCCTGGAGCCAACTATCAGAGGTCAGATCAATATTGTCTGGTTACATTCTCGTTAGTACTCATATTACCCCAAATAAGATGTAAAATTCTATTCACAAACCTGAAAAGGGGGCGACTGTTTTTATGTCCATAAAGGCTGAAGTCTCCTCAACGGATATGTCGTCCATAAGACCGTTGTCAAAGGAAGCTCTGTCAATCTCAAGTTGTTCTTCAGGATCTTCGTGACTTTCTTTTGTTTCGGCGTTGTTGGTGGGCTCGTCTTTCACCTTTTTCTTTCTCGGGCTGCGAATTCTCTTATTAGACTGGTTACCAGAATGATCTCCAGTTTCCTGGCCGGCTGCAGAGGCATCGGGAGCATTCTCTCGCTTCTTAGCAGGTCTTCCTAGTCGTCGAGATATGCTGTAGATACAATGAATATTATGTCTCTGGCATCTCCGACATGCCGGTCTCTCATGACTGCACCGAATCTTAGCCTGTTGACAAGCGTTGCAAGTCGAGCGAACCTTCACGCTTTTTGGCAGCTTATCAGGCGATAGCTGGCATTCACCTTTTTGATCCATTAGAGGGTTAGATGTATGGAATAGCTAAGGTGGTGCGATGGTTCAGGATGCCAGCACACTCCCACGGAACGTATATATGGCGACAGGTCACTGCCGATAAAACACTCCTCTGTCCCCTAGCGATGTCTACTACTCCCTCGTGCCTAATAGCATGACGATACAGACAATGCCGAGGTAGCAATCGCACGGCAGCTTTTTTCTCCTATCACGTTACATGGCCAGTGTTCCACATGCAAACCAGCAGCCCATAGTTCTTAGAGGTTCGACCTTTCGCGGGGGGTATATGCGCATGGTTTGCGTCGTGCCGTTGCCTGTACGATAGAGCTAGAATGCTTATTGAGAGCATTATGAGACCATACAGTCACCTATTCGTCCGAGTACGATGCCCTAGATTGACATGACTACCTAGGTACGCAACATTCTCATAAATATCAGGAGCCCAAAACACATACAATAAATAAGAATTCTTAACAGGTTAATAATATTCTACGACTCTTATCCCCTGAAGAGCCTATTATTTAAGATGAATATTTTAAACTTATATAAACAGTAAGTCCTAGTTGCCCACAGGGATACAGAAGAGCCAGTATAATTTACTAAAAGATCTTCCTTCCTTCTCTAGACCCCTCAGCTCCAGTCATCTTGCTGTCGTAGTGCATGACAACCTGCTGTCTTCTATTTATTTTACAGGTGTAAAAGTAGATATTACAGTTTTTCTTTTAGAATAATTAGTACTAGTAAGGCGCTGGCCTTATTATCTTGTTATTGCGAATACATATTATTGATCCCCAAGTCAACTGCTTCCTGCGCCACACACTCATCCACTGGGCTTTTTTTTCGATATATCTACAACACTCAGTCTAATTTCTTAGCATCCTCAAGACTGCCATCCCAAATCAAACTGCTATCCACAAAGTAGACAAGGATCTATACGATGGGAGTCCAGGAACCCACTTCCCTGTTGGTCATCGACTCAACTTGATGGAGCTCGTTCTCACCGTACTTTGTGATACTTACAAAGGGCCTGGATATTTGGACCAAAGTGGAAACCATAAAAACCTCAACAACCTCAACACTGTGATTCGGCATTTGATGAGCTTGTGTGACCCCGTCCTAAGGTATTTTCCTAAAAGGGCTGGCCCTCATTCCAAAGTTTCAATAAAACCAATTATACTTATAGGAAAAAGGGGACTCGGGCCAGAAATAATGAACAATATTAAAAAATAATATTATTAATAAAGAATGTAGAAGCCATGCAGCCCCTATCCTCTACTCCGTAAGCTTCCATTACATTTTTATTGCAGGCTAAATTTAACCCTAAATTTCCATAAAACTTGAAGCGATATCCCTTCCCAAGTTCAGTCGTTGCATTTAAAGGTACGGCATAGTTGCGACCGAAGATAATACTATGGTTATGGCGATCTCCTGCCTGCCAGGAGTATGTTTAGATGGCCGTGGGCTCACAGGCTTGGAGAACCCTCCCTTGGATCGTCTACCACCTGGCAATTGTTTCACTTTCCGACTACCCCCTCACATAATTTCAAGACGCCAGATACGTACTTAAGTAGTACTAACTACTCCCTCGTACTACTATACTAAGTCAGTATGAGCTAATACACAAACCTTTCTATCCGCGGAGGTCCCTTTTAGATTCTCTTCAGGCACGAGTAATGTTAAACCCAAACAATCTTTCAGTACTAGTAGCTAAAGGCTTGCTATTGAATATTATTATCTCCGTACAAAGGTCACTCCCATTTGCTAGCGCCTAGTTAATTGCCAGCGGTTGTGCCACAACTACTAATAGTCTTATTCGTGAAATAGGAAGCATGCTACTTAATTAAGTAGGAGAATGTTTTCTTGGGAGGGAGCCGGATGCCAATTAACTCATACCAACCCTCACCAGTCTCCCTCATGCGGGCATCACCAGCGCGTCCATACTTGAGCAGCATGAAAAGCAGAAAGAAACACCAAAACAGCACAGAACTAGACATCATTCAACTGCAGCAATGGCACTCTAAAAGCAAAAAGGCACCGTCCAATGTCACTGTAATTGATGGTAAAGGTAACTTCCATCTATCCTTTCCCTCCGTCACACTGTAGCATCGAGATGCCAGATCAAGAAGCAACAGAGGTGGCCCGATGTTTTCCGCTCAATGCATAGAGCCGTTATATTTGGGCAATGAGACCAAAGGCCAAGTGGCATGAAACCCACAGAGCCGCCAACCTACGGCCCGCCAGGTAGCGTACGAAATGTACATGTGTTTTACTCTGCCTCCAGCTTCCTGCTCCCTCCCTATCTCCCGTCCTGCTTCACCCTTGCGGGTCTCTCGTGGGCCTCGTTTCGCTCATTGTACAACGCCAGGTAAGGAGATCAGCATCTTGTGTCACATCATATTGAGATGATGCATAGTATGTGGCGAAGAGCACAATGATTCAAAGGATTTCAACTCGGTGGTTAAACCCCATGAGGTTCACGTGTCGTTTTGCGCATCTGTAGAGGAAACCCTGTCAGGGGAGTTCGTCGTCACGTCATGATCTCAACACACGTTGTCAAGAGTGAAGTTAGCAGATCAGATGCCTATGGATTGAATGATATCACACAATTTTTTTCATAATTTCCTTCCTGTGCGGTGATCTAGAAGGGAGCCTAGAAGGGAGCCTAATTAGTAAACCAGCGATTTAACAACAGAACACACACATGCATGATCTATCAATATCGATAAACTGAATACTTGTGTGCCATGTTGGGCAAATTTTAAGATCGCTATCCACCTTCGTAGAATGAGGATGGAATATATACCTAGTAATGGTTGACTCTCTCCAAAATCTGCCGACCCAGAAATGTAAACAGAGATATAGAGCCAAAATCGAGGGAGCGGAATCGGCACTCACCCGGAGTTGCGATAGCCGGCACCGGCTAGTGATCCTCACCAAATGACCGAGACCCGGTTGGCTGGACACCATAATATCCCAGATGCTTTTTGGAGGGGGAGATAATGGTAGCTGACTTACCTCCCTTGACGGGAATTTACAGCTAAAAAAACGCCCCTATGTGAGAAGGAAGAATGCTGACAGGATTGGGATTTGCCAGCCTATTCCTAAACCGCAATTCTCCGTTCGCTGAAGAACTGTGTTTTGGAGTGCAGCAGCACCTTTGTCGAACTGAGAAGGCCACAAGCACTGTTCGGGATTTCCTCCAATGGAAATAACCCCACGTGACGTCTGTTCAAATGGCTCAACAGGACCAGCTCATGATTCTCTCACTCATTGGAACACGATGGCTAAGAATCACCGAGTCATTATCGTCCGGGGTTGAACAGAAGAACTCTGATATTAGTACTATTATTACGTGACATTACTCTTTGCACCCATCTTGAGACCTCTGGTCGTACACTATGTTTCCTATTTTCAAAAAATGGATTTTCGAGCGCTGGACCCGGTGATCCATCAAAGGAAGCATCGCATCTTCCGTCGGCATTGAAGAGCAAGGAAGAAAAAAAGTAGCATGATACTGCCAGTGATCACCTTCCTACGCCTCATATCCTTGTGACGATGATTGGTACCTTCCAGGGGCAGAATTCTCTCTCCCTTGCTTCCCAAGATTACCTGGATGGCTGAGCGGCTATTCTACCATCTTGGTTGGTTGGCAGCTAGGCTGCACGCGAGGCTGATACACTTTGCCGTCCTGGTCAAAACTTGGGCGCTATTAACGCGACCACCTCCATCCCAAGGCCTCGATGGTTACCTAAAAATGAAGAAGAGTTATCTTCAATCTCGTGGAGCTCAACCCTCATAAATCTTCCCTATTTATACACTCAGGTTTATATATATATATATAGAAAACAAAACTCGAAACCTAGGTTGCTTATCAATGCTGACTCTACCGGTGGTGGCTCAAAATGGGACCAAAAAGCCGTCGTGAGTTCACAATTGCAATCATCTGTGCTCTTCCTCTTGAAGCCGACGCTGTCGAAGCGTTATTTGATGTAACATACGACAAGCTTGGCGCCGTTTACGGCAAACAACATGGAGATGCAAACTTATATACAACCGGAAGAATTGGCCGGCATGATGTTGTCTTGTGTTGTATGCCAAGAATAGGAAAAGTGAGCGCAGCGGCTGTGGCCTCGAGCCTACAAATCAGTTATACCGGGATCCAGCTTGCACTAGTCGTGGGTGTTTGCGGTGGCGTCCCATTCCCATCTCATGGTTCCGAGATCGTTCTAGGAGACATTATCATAAGTGATACTGTGGTCGAGTACGATGTGGGAAAGCAATACCCGGATGGGTTTCAGCGGCGTGGGGGTCTTCAAGTGATATCTGGAGGGCCAAACAAAGAGATACGAACCCTTCTCACAGCCCTGCGGACCAGAAATGGACTGGGTGACTTTCAAGATCGGGTCTCACTCCACCTGCGGACTCTTCAGCAGCTTGACCCAGGATGGCAGAGCCCAGGGGTGGAATATGATGTTCTATACGAGCCATCTTATCAGCACAAGCACCATCACACTCACCGTCGTTATTCCGAATGCCTTTGTTCTGACAGCGCCAACTCATGCACTATTTCAATTTGTCCCCAAGCGCTTTTACAAGACTGCGGTAACCTTGGATGCCATATAGACCGAATTAGCCGCTACCGGAATGCCACAGAAACAACTGCGAAGCTGTCTGTTCATATTGGAGCAGTCGCATCTGCAGATACAGTCATGAAATCTGGAGAGCATCGCGACAGACTAGCAAAGCTAGATGGAGTCATTGGATTTGAGATGGAAGGCGCCGGCGTTTGGGATAACCTACCGTGCATTATTGTTAAGGGTGTGTGTGACTATGCGGATAGTCATAAAAATAAAGATTGGCAAGCCTATGCCGCAGCAGCCGGCGCTGCAGGTGCAAAGACACTCCTTGAGTATTGGCAACGAACCAAAAAGAGTAAAACGCAAACCCTAGATTAGTCTAGTGTGATAGGTTGCTAATTCGATCATGATTTAGATGACGCCCACTGGATGGTCCCTTTTCAAAGAAACCCACACTTTGTGGGACGGCAAAATGAAATCAATCAACTGGAGAACCTGATTTTGACACCAGATCTGCCCTCAAAAATCGCTATTACTGGCCTAGGAGGGGTCGGAAAGACCCAAATTGCACTAGATCTGGCTTACCGCATACAAGAGAAAGGAGAGTTCTCAATATTTTGGGTCCCTTCCACTAGTATAGAGATCGCGGAGCAAGCCTACATACAAATTTTGCAGCTTCTCGGAATGAAGAACGTGAAGCCATCACAGGCTAAGGAGCGATTGAAGTATTATCTTAGTGTGGAGCATGTAGGGAATTGGCTTCTTATTATTGACAACGCGGACGACATGGACATGTGGATCAGAGGGGGTCGGACATCTCCCGCCCTTAAAGAGTTCCTCCCTGAGAACCCATGCGGTCGTGTCCTCTTTACGACTCGCAACCGAAAACTCGCTGTTAAACTAGCATCCTCATCGCATGTGATACATATCCCCGAATTAGATCAAGGGACTGCGGTCAAAGTTTTGGAACGGTCACTCATTCAACGGACTTTGTTAGACGGTAATATTACATCAGCCAGCGCACTTCTTGAAGAACTAGCCTTTCTTCCTCTGGCGATCACCCAGGCGGCGGCATATATCAATGAAAACGGTATAGGGCTAGATGATTACAGGAAGCTCCTACGGGAGCAAGAATCCGATGTCATCGAGTTGTTAAGCCAAGAGGATACAGGCTGTTGTACAAGCTCTGTTGCCACTACGTGGTTGGTATCATTTCAACAGATTCAAAAGCTTGATCAATTGGCTGCTGAGTATCTCTTCATGATGGCTTGCATCAACCCTCAAAATATTCCCCAGTCCCTTCTCCCAGAAGCAACGCCGAAGAGGAAGACCGATGCGTTAGGGCTGCTTAACGCTTATTCTTTTATTTCAACGCCAGCAGGGGGTCGCTCCTTGAACCTTCATCGACTTGTACATATTGCCACCCGGAACTGGATGAGGGAGCAAGGCCTATTCACTATGTTTATATGTAAAACAGCACAGAGATTTGATAAAACTTTCCCGGAACATCACAATACCGACAAAACCTTATGGCAGGAATATCTACCCCATATTCTATCGCTGATAGGAGAAAATGATTTTCATCAAGAATATCATATCAATCTGCTGCAAAGAGTCCAGATTTCCCTATACAAGGATGGGAGATACAAGGAAGCGGAAAGATTAATCGAGGATACTATCCAGCTCCTACAACAGATCCAAGATGAAGGGCAAAACCCGATCATACTGAGTGCGTTTGCTTTCCTCGCATTAATATACTTGAGGCAGGGCCGTTTGGAGGAAGCCGAGAAGCTGAGTCTTCAAGTAATGGAGAAGGATCTATCAGAACCTGATGACCCCCATTTGCTTTTTCTTATGGGGCATCTGGCAGGTGTCTATAAAGATCTGGGGAGAGTGAAAGAGGCAAATGAATTGGCCATGAAGGTCTTCGATACTCATAAGCGCCTTCGAGGACCAGAGCACGCGGACACCGCTTATGCTATGAATATTCTGGTATCTACCTATCTGGGCATGGGCCAGTGGAAAAAGGCCGAGGAATTAGCAGTGGAAGCCGTTAAACTTCAATCGCGGGTGTTTGGGCCAGAGCATCCCGATACCCTTGCAGCCCTTGATAATCTGGCGTTGGCCCACATGAATCAAGGTCAAGTTCAAGAGGCAGAGAAGCTCTTCGTGCATATCAGAGATATATTTTTGAGAATACGGGGGCCAGATCATCCCGATACTCTAGTCATCGCTGCCAACTTGGTATTTATTCTCATAGACCAAACGAGATTCGCAGAAGCGGAAGAGCAGGGCCGGCGGGTAATGGACGCAAGACTACGTGTTTTAAGCGCAGACCATCCTCATACGCTAGCAAGTATGGAGGCCATGGCACAAATATATAGGCTCCAAGGGCGTTTGACGGAAGCTGAGCAAATAGGGTTACAATTACTTGAGTCCTGGAAGCGTGGTCGTGGACTTAACAACCCGAGTGCCCTAGCCAGCATGGCTAACCTAGCACTAACATACTTGAACCAAGGGCGCTTTCTTGAGCTAGAACAGCTCAGTCTGCAAGTAATGACGACTGGAAAGCGCGTACTGGGAGCGGAACACCCTCAGGTCTTAAAGGCCCTGGACAACTTGGTACTTGCCCACAGGGGTCAAGGTCGATGGATGAAAGCTGAGGAGCTAGGCTTGAGGGTGGTTGAGTCTTGGACTCGTGTATTTGGACCCGATCATCCTGATACTCTAAACAGTACATGCAACCTGGCCTTGATATATATGGACCAAGGCCGGTGGGAAGAAGCAGAACGCCTAAACATACAGGTGGCCGGGAAGTCGAAACGGGAGCTGGGCCCTGGGCACCCCCAAACACTGATGGCCATGAATAGTTTGGCCCTTATATATAGGGCTCAAAGACGAATGAAAGAAGCGGAGGATCTAGGGCACCAGCTAGTGAGGGCATGGGCTCAATATTCCGGGCCAGACTCCCTAAGTGCCATAGCCAGTATGGCTAATCTTGCACTGGGGTATATGGATCAAAATCGGTGGAACGCTGCAGAATCGCTTAATGGGCAATTGGTAGAGAAATGGAAGCGGTTGATGGGCCCAAGTCCAACACATCCCAACGCTCTAATGAGCATGGCCAACCTAGCGTCAACCTATGCGAACCAAGGCCGATGGGAAGAGGCAGAAAAACTGGAAAAATACGTCATGGAAACTAGGAGTCAAATGTTTGGGCCAGAACACCCTGACACTGTGGCCAGCATGCATAATCTTGCGTACACTTGGAAATCAATCGGCAGAGACGATGATGCCTTGCTTCTAATGACGAAATGTGTTCATCTTCGAAACCAAAATCTTGGCCCTAGTCACCCACATGCACAAGCTTCGTCTGAATTTCTAGCTGCTTGGCAAGGAAGAGGCGCGTCGTCTCGGAAACATTCGCGCAAGTCAACAAGTGATCAACGAGAGTCTTCGACACCTAGCCACACCTTCGAATCTGGGTATCGCAGGGGACGGGCCCTCTTTCGGTTCTTTCGCAGAGAATGAATGCCCATCCTGGGGACCTCAAAAATATAATCGAATGCTTTTGAGCCATGGTCGAGAGCAGCCCGACAAGGGTAGTGCTTTATAGTAGTGTCCACGGTCTCATAGATACGCCCAGTTATGACACCCCATCCAGATTTTCAGGAGGGTGTCCTTTTAGAATTCAGTCCGTAAACCCCACTCAAGACGAGAAATGCCGTTAGCGTATCCTAAAGGGTATAGTGTAATATTCTACGAGAAGTTATCTATTATTATCGCGGGGGTAGTCTGCGATATTAAAGTAGCGTGGACGTTTGGATGGTCAAAATTAAGGTCTTCAGACAACCAGACGGATAGATGGTAATGGGCGGTCGCCTATGGTAGTTCGATAAGTATGGAAGTTAACTGTCAACGGGATGTAATTTAATTTCCAGGCTTGAGTCCCATCCTTGTAGTAGCTGAAATCAAAATTGTGGTCAAATGCGGAATATTATCCGCCATGCATTCGATTGCTGACCAGTTAGGTAAACCCATATCGGACTGTACAGGGGAGAAAGCTTATTCTTATTATATCTCTAAAAGACAGATCCCTCAAAGATTCCCATGACTTCATATTTCGTTTTGGATGGCATTCGCAACACGCGAAATTTTCCATAGCTGCGTCGGAGATAAACCTCATGCTATCTCCGAGCGCAGTTTATGTTTGAGTGACCTTATGGGTGACGAAGTTGCCAACTTCTAACCTTCGTCGTCCACCCAGCCAAACTTTGTACCAGCATCTCCGTTGATGATGGAGACAAATCCCCATGTGTAAGCTTATCCTCTGGCTCACTTCCTCACAGGCCCTCAGTGAACATTCTCCCATACGAGGCTGACGCCATAAAATCTACTAGTCCGCTAGCAAAACGAGGAAAAAAGGCGTGTACTGAATGTCGACAGCAGAAGGTTTGAACCCCCCTCCCCGGAAAACGCGATAATTATTTTATTTTTCTCCTTTTATAAAATTTCCAAGATTTATTTCTATAAGGCCCGGCTTGCTCATTTGCTAAACCGCGTGGCAGGCACGATGTGATGCGTATTTGAACCCGCAACAACCGTGCACTCGATGCCTCAAAATGAAAACGGAATGTGTTATCTCCGGCTTCTTTCGTAGAGAGCATAAGCGTCAGTATGTTGTCTACCATCTTAATTTGTGAATTAGATATTGGGCGCTTTTAACTCTCTTTTCTTTTCCTCTTCGGGACAGGCGGTTGTCGGAGCTTCAACAAGAAACAAATGAATTGCGACGGAAACTACAATCCTCTCAGCCGTTCAACACTCAACCATCTCCTATAGCCATGCTAACAGCAGCTGCAGAAATGGGTGTGCATGCCACCAACGGTGGGAACGATTTTAACCAAGAGTCTCATGCACAGCCCCATCCTGTTCCTCACCCTCAACAGGTCCTGCCTCCTGCTAATTTAGTGTCGTCTCTTCGGAGGCGGTCATCCCTGGGACACCGGGATTCAGACAATACAGAATCGCGTATCTTGAACCATATTGAATTACGAGGAGAGGAAATTGATGAGATATTCCAGTTGTATGTAAAAATCAGCCCTACTCCTCATGTTGCTAACCTTATTGTCTCCAGGTATTTTAAAGACTATGCCCAATTTCTTCCCATTCTTGATCCGCATACCACGCCGAACTCCTACTACTCACAATCATCTTTTCTCTTCTGGGCTATTGTCGGGGTTGGATGCAGAACATACTCGAAGAACCCAACTCTTCTCCAAGCTCTCTCAAGAAGTATTCTCGAAATAGCCTTGCTTTCCGTTATCTCAGCCTCGCCGGCATGGCACACCATCCAGGCTCTACTCCTCGTTCTTACATGGCCCTTCCCGAAAGACAACGAGAAATTAGAGATAACATTTCCTCTATGCGGATTACTACTACATATTGCCATGCAGCAAGGGCTACATATCCCGGTATCTAGCCATGAATTCTATAAAAAGAAGCTTCCAGCCCCCTCAGAAGCCGACATAACTCGACGGTCAGAGTTATGGGCGTACTGTGTCATAGCTTATCAACGGTGAGTTATCCCTGTCCTAGACCAGTTGTTTTACTGTAGCTAATAGTTGAAAGCTCTTGCGCAATAAAGGGACAATCGCCTCGCTCTCTGATGAATCTCGAGCAAGATATGAGTCAACGTCAAGTCCTATTTCAGAGAATAGCTCCATCCCTAGCGCTGCAGGTTAAATGCCAGGAACTTGTTACCCGATGTGGTACAGCAGCACTTGAATTTGGTGTTCGAGCAATGAACCCCGACCAAGAGAAATCATTTGACATTCTCCTCAAGGCGTTCGAAGACGAATCCACTGACTTGTGTGCCCAAGCAACCTCAGGTAGTCCCCGTTTCTTCCCTCTTTCTTCCTTGAGTGTGAAAAACAGGAAAGAAAGTTTTTCTGCGGCAAACTAATCAACGCCCATCAACTAGTGGATGACCGATTCCATACCATTACTTGCCGAATGAACATTCAAATGTTCCATTTTTTCAAAAACCATTCCATGTTTTCGACGGGGTGTTTACAAAAACTTTTAGCTACTGCTTCTAATGTTGTTGAATCTATTCAGAACGTTAGCCAACGGCTAGAAAGTCTTGCTGTGACTCCAATTCATATGAATTTTGTATTACTTCTAGCATCAGTGACACTTTTACGGATTCTTAAAGGTCCCAGGTACCGTGGCGTGGATTTCGAAAGAGCCAAATCGATATTCTTCGTCTCAATCAATCTCGCGAAGCAAATGTCCTCGGACAAAAACGACACCTGTGGCAGGTCAGTCACTGTGGTAAATCAGCTCTGGAATAGCAAGAAGTCGTTCCGAAAGCCCGATGGAAGTGAGTATATTGCTCTCCGAATCCGGAGTCGACTGGCGCTTAGCCCAGTTGTTGATGCTCTTTGGTGGTGGAGGGACGAGTTTGACAACCAGTGCCGGACCACAGCCTCTTCGCAGGGGAACCTGTCTGACGGTACGAATGAACCCATCGATGCTCCATTAATTCTCTCAACATGTTTCTCATGGTAATATCAGGTATCGAATTTAATCGTGAGAACCCTGGCACCGCAAAAAATGCGTGCGGCTCGTTTGAAGGACAAGAACTCATTCATTTCGACGACCAATTCTTGGCCGATTTTGAATGGGCAGTGGCCGATGATGCACTTTTGGCTCCCACCGAACCATACGGGCCGATTTGGTCTTCAAATGGTGCTGTTGTCTAGCGATACTGACATGCTTAGTTCAATTGCCCAACCAGCCTACCTTCGTTTACAATTCCGGCATTTGGTTGTCGCGGGATATGGCATAACCATGTGAATTCCCCGCATGAACGGGTCAATGAAGTATACCGTATGATATTAACAAACAACACAACGTCATTATTCCCGGATAAACTCTCAACCCTAGAAGTTGGGCAGTATTGGGAATCCGATATCATCAGTCACGTAATTACATTTTCATTACCACTCCATATTCACGGAACCAAGCTCGAAAAGAAAAAAAGGAAGCAACGCGCCTTGTGGGCGTATCTGTGGCGTCGCCGTTTGAAGGGTGATTGATAAACCCCCAACCCTCTGATCAGGGTTCCTTAAGGGGCTACAGGGGGGGAAACACGACATAGGATGCGTTTCACTTCTTCGCAGCTTTATACGGAGAATAAGCCCAAATACATTCCCAAAATACTCGGAAGACGAGATCAGGCAACGTACAGCTCTGTGTGGGTAACGATCCTCTCAGATCTATAGGCTGCGAAATGATTGAAATTGGATGAGACTGCGGAATAAGAGGTCTTGTTATTAGCTTCTGTCAGTTTGTCTGAGGATGGATCCCCACAAATTAGTCTGGTGTAGCCCGCCTGGCGTTACGCCAACTAGGATAAAGAAGGAAGGAGGTTTAACCTGAGTCCATCCTGTCACCCTCATTTCAGCTTTCTATCCCGCGGCACCACCTATAGCCCTAGTTAAATTGTTAGCCTAGTGCTTTGTTACCTTATCAAGGACAAGCATGCGCCGTGTAGCGGAAAGGGAAGCGCTAGCACACAACACGGGACATATATATGCCTCCAGCAATCAAAAAGGGTCCAACCTCTGAATACCATGGATAGGAAGCGAAAGTTTCTTTTCATCTCTTTTTGGGGTTTTTCTCGCCTAAAACCTTTCATCCCCAATTGATTTAAGAGGAGTATGTATTATGACATGTATCGTGCGCGTTAGGACAATCTTAACTCATGGATTAATATCTCCGAGCTGGTAATCATCATTTCTTGTCAATTTCTTCTTCAGATACGAAGTGCTATGTTAATGTAACAGACAGCCTGGTTTAATGGGGCTAATTATATTTCAGCTAGTTATTATGTTGCCAAAAAATGACAGCTTGAAAAAATAACGAATAGGTATCAATTCAAAAATGCAAAAAGTAGCGTACAATCCAGCCTAGAAAAATGCAAGCAGAAGGATAGATAGCAACTTCATCATTGTACTCCGTACAATTGTCATTCATTCTCACAAGGAGTAAAAGGTTTTTGCATATAATCAGTCATCACTAGGACAAAAGGTTGTCCACTCTATAATTCCCATTTCCCAATTTCGCAAATAATATCCTCCCAAAGATTTACCTCAAAAAAAAAGAAATTCCTTGGCGTGACCCAAAAGTCCAACGGAGGGAAACGTAGGAACAGTCCAGGATTGTATATAAGAAACACGGCGAGTTAATCATTTAAACGACGGTCCTCCGCTTGATTCCAACGTCCAAGCCCAGGGGCTTGCGGAGGAAACCCTCGCGTGTCTCCATGGGGCCCTCCTGCTGCATTTCGAACTCGAAGAGACGGAAGACAGTAGCACAGATGACCAGGAGCTCCATTTCAGCAACGTTACGGCCAACGCAGGCACGGGGGCCAGTGCTGAATGGGATGAAAGCAGCCTTCTGGCGAGGGGTAAGACGGGCGGGATCCCAACGTTCGGGGACGAACTTCTCGGCATCGGCGCCCCAAATCTCGGTAGAGCGGTGGATAGTGTAGCTAGGAACAGAGACAACATCACCGGGCTTGAAGATGTGGCCACAGATCTCGACCGGGGGGTTTCCAGGAGGAATCTCACGGGGAAGACCCATGGCAGAGGTGCTGTGGATACGCATCGTTTCCCAAATGACCCATTGGAGGCTATGAGAGAGGGGGTTAGTTGCTTCAAAACTATGCAAGGGTGGGAAATAGAACTTACTAGGGAATCTCCTTAACCATAGAGTGAGTAGGAACATCGACATCCTTAGGAATACCTTCATCCAGAACCTCGTGCAGTTTCTCGATAACACCAGGAGTGCGCATAGCCCAGTAGAGAATCGCGCAAGAAGTGTTGGAAGTAGTATCAGAGCCAGCAATCAATTGGGTCAGAGCCTCAGCGGTAAGCTCCGCGCGGCCGAGCTTTTCACCATTTTGGTCCTTTCCTTCCATCAAGCGAGCCAAGAGGTCGACACGGGTGTTGTTGGCCATAGCTTCAGGGCGGAGACGCTCGTTGACACGGGCGACAGCAATGCCAGCCAAGTTTTCAACGGCCTCAATACCATCCTTGAAGAAACGGTCGGGAATATATTTGGCGTAAGGAATCAGAGCAGGAAGGGAACCGAGAGCGGCAGAGACTTCACCGCGACGGTTGAGGACCTCGACAGCCTGAACATAGGTGGGTGGGGAGTCTGGAGTCTTGCGCATTTCAGCGAAGTCTTGACCCTTATCAAGCATACCGAAAGGAGCGCCGAAGGCCAGGTCGCCAATGATGTCGAAAGCCACGAAGTTGAACCAGTTGAGGGCATCAACAGAAGCGAAGCCAGTCTTGGGGTTAGCCTGGGTATCGGCAAGGCGGTTCCATTGCTTGACAAAGTTCTCAATATTGCCATGGATGTACTGCTCAAACTGGCCGATCGACTTCATGGAAAAGGTATGAGAAACAATCTTGCGCTTGCGAGAATGTTCCGCCCTGTCGCGAGTGTTGAAAAGACCCCGACGGATGGAGACAAAAGCATCATAGAAATCACTAGAGTCATGTTAATAATGTTTTCTTTCACGGCCGGTTTTTCAAAGTCGACAAGGACAGGTGACACTCACGCCTTGAGGAAACCATTTCCGTGGCCATAAACTGCCTGGATGGCAGCGTCATCGGCTATAGAGACATGCTTAGGGGCAATACGGACAAGCTTGCCGTGCTTCTTGTGGGCATCATGGACGGAAAGAAAACGGGAGCCCTGGCGAGCCTGGTACAGCAGCCAAAGATTGGTCCATCCAGCCAGGCCGGGGGCGGGAATGTCACTCAGACGGTATCGTTGCAGATAGGGAATGAGGTAGTAGGCAGTAACGAGACCAAGGAGGAGGTAAGGAACCCCCGCGGGTGTAAGGAGGTCGGTAATCATTGTGAAATGAGGTGGTTGCGGTTGTATAGCCTAGCGAGTCGAAGGGTGTTAGTGAGCTTCTAGCGAAAACGGTAATGGACCAAGCCCAGGGTATCAGGTCCAGGCGCCAAACTCGCACATCAGTTGTGCTTTTGGGGTGTTGACAGCTAGCGGCAGGTAGAGACTAACCTTGTTAGTGGTAGTTCAAAAAGTCCTTCCAGTTGGAAAGAACGCAGACCCAGTCTGAGGGAAAGGACGAATAAGAGACCACCCAGTGGGAGAAAAAGACAAAAAAAGAAAAGAGAAGATGATCAGGTCGATAATAATGTAATAATTTGCAAAAGTCGGCAGCAACTTAGTCCATGATGGACTCAATTAAGAGACTGGTTATTGACGAAGCAGCACCCAGAACATCGCATTCCCCATGGTCTTATTTATGATGGAGGATTCCCCAGGTCACCCCCGAGGCAATCTAGCCGGACGGAAGTTGAAGTCGGGAGTCTGGGGTTAGGCTCACAGCCAGCGCCAGCCGATTTACATCCCCGACATCTGCTTCCCCCGCCACCGGTTCGGTTATTATTTGTGCAAGGTTGGCACGAGACTTGGGGTTAGTGAGGTTCCTCACTTCCTTTGGTTATCTCTCGCCCATGATTTGCGGACCAGACTCGGTAAAATAACGGGTGAGCGAATCGTGAGCTATCGCCAAGGGGCGCCTTTCCCTCTGTTGCACAGTAATTGAAGTTTCTTTCGGGTCACCCAATGAGATATGTCACTTCATATTATCCAAGACACTCCACTTCTGGGGATGAAGAGCGATGGCCTGGGAGTTGGGGCCATTCTTGTTTTCTCCGTATTCTGGCCGAAGAGTGGGCGATTTGCTGTCATTCACTTTTCGACCCTCGTGATTGGAGATCAGGTGTGGTCTCAACTTTCAAGGCATTCAGGCACTCAGGCATTCAGGCATGAAAGCATCAAGCAGAGGCCAAAGAGAATGTGCGTGATTAATGTTAGTCATAAAACCCTCCATAACTATGCAACCGTGTCCACCACCAATTCCCGTTCCTCCTTGCCCTTATCGCTTCGTCGGTATTTTCGTCATGTCCTCCACAATTACGTAGTGGAAAGAGAACAGTCCATCCTCTCAAGTACCCCACTTCCCTCATCTGTTTCACGGTCAGTGCCTTCTTTCAGTAGTATTTTCTTCCTCCGACACTTCCGTCTGCCGGACTCCGTGGAAGTCTCCCGTATTACCCAAAGGGGCAGGAGAATGGATCATAAAGATGGAGAGAAAGGGAACCTTGGGAGGAATAATTGTCATCAGCAATTGTCAGTGTTAATAATTGCCAGCACACAAAAATCGATTAATGTTTCTTATCAAACGTAGGGAAGGAATCCTCAAAACACTGAATTCAGAATCCTGTGATGTAACACCTTATTAAGAGAGACACAGATGTAGAGCAGGAAGAAAGCATTGCTTTATTTC
This sequence comes from Aspergillus biplanus, assembly GCA_027569045.1. NCBI lineage: Eukaryota > Fungi > Ascomycota > Eurotiomycetes > Eurotiales > Aspergillaceae > Aspergillus > Aspergillus biplanus. The sequence goes on from JAPDEJ010000027.1 coordinate 285,442, forward strand.
AAAGGCAATCGGCTCTTCTTTTTCGTCACTATATTCAACTGACACCATAGTTTCGCACTTTAGTATGCTCCCCCAATCCAACCATCCTCATTAGTAACTCGAAAACCAAACCAGGTACTCCGCCAGAGAAAATACCATAAACATAGAGGGGCACACATGGGCGGCGCCAGGCAAAGGTCGAATTTATCCATATCAACAAGTTATCCCCTCATATTAGTGTAGTCCTGAAAAAATACCAAAAGCTTCTTACCCCGTTCATTATTGTTTTCTCTCCATGCTTAAGCCACGCTCAAGCAGAGAAGCACGAGGCGTCCTCACCCCGCTTCAGCTGAAATATTTTAGCCAATAAGAGAGAAGCTTTAAAGGCCCCTGCTCTACGGGTGCAAAAGTACATTTCAATGATGTGAAGAAGAGCCAGAGCGCATAATTGATGGATTTTCCATGTGGAGCGAAACCAATAAACAAATTTTGCATCACGAATGATAGCATTTTGAAATGAGTGTCTGGTGAAAGAAATCATTCTGCCATATGTCATATGCCATTAGGTAGTTAATAGTCGAAAGGGGATCTTTATTCCTCGTACAGTTCTTTAGATTTAACAAAATTATGGGTACGAGAAACTTAAAATATCCATTATGTTATTTTTATATTTCGACGGAACATCTTCTAGCCGAGTGAATTTCCCCTCTAGACCATAATATTAATGGACAGTTGGCTCTTGGTACTTTTAACAAATTCTACGTATCTTTGTTGAGAGTAGCTTAATTCCTAATATCGCATATTTACTATTTACATTAGACGGTAGCAAAGTCTGATAGAGATAACTACCACTCGTTACCTTCTACTTTATACAGCCCACTTTTTCGCTTCTCTGTCTCCCATCTCTCAAACCATGTCTTCATTCGTTCTCGGCTTTTCTGATTGCCGACATTCACTGTTGGAATAATTCGTCCTATATGCAATGCACAGCAAAACATAGTCAGCTCCCTGAATGAGCTGTGTTCGCTATATGGCACTCCAAAACATGCACTTTCTTGCGTGCTTCCACGCTGTGGTGTTAGATTGCGAGCGGAAAAAGGAGTTTTCCAGTACGTAGAGTGCAAAACAGTCGAGACAGGAGGGTTTTCCAAGGTCCTCCCTGCTGGCGGTCGATATGTCCACCCTGTCGGGCGAAAACCCACAACCCGCGAAAAATGTGGCTTCAGAGAGTCCAAGTACTCAGACAAGGTTTCTGCACGGATCTCAAACAATGTTTGCATATGAACTTGAGCTTCCCGTGGGTTGTTCGTCAATAACGACGACAATTCTGCATCTTCCAAACAGGCGCACACACGTTGCTTCGCCGCCGTTGCATATATCTTGCTCTTCAACGCCTTCGCTATGCCTAAGCATATCCGCTCTTTCCCGATGCTATACGTTCCAATAACTACTAGTAGCCTTCCCGAGCTCTCCGAAGGCTGCGCTGAGGATTGGGAAGCGATCGTTCCGGGAGAGAAGAATTTACTCATAATGTTCTTTGGTTGTTTGGTATTGCTTCCTACTTTCCAGGGCATTTGACTAAGACCCTCCTCCTGGCCTTGGTCGAAGCGCACGCAAAGTTCAGCACAAGCATCAATGACATCCTTCTGGTTGGGAAAAGCATATTTCGGGCTTAGATATGTGGTGTCAAGGTAACAAACATCAATTTTCTGCTGACGCTGCCGACCAGTGGTTGTATCGATTGTTTGTGGGCGGAGAAGCGGATGCTGCACGTGGAGCGGGGAGGCGCGGAAGTCACCACAGTGTAAAACTCGCCGGATACTTTTAGATGAGCTAGGCCCTATAGACTTTTCGAAAAGAAACAGAGCACTCCCAGGACAGTGGTTGGCTTCGATCATGGTAACGTGCACTCCCCCGGTTCCAGGTATCTCGGTTTTTGCCTCGAATTCTAAGCCAACAATCCACTTTCGGTCAACTTTGAGCTGTTGACGGACTAAGCTGCCTGTCGGTTTGCTGCAGTAAATGGGCCCATGGCACCAGGATGCTGTGAGCCCAATATAATGATCGCTGTGGAAATGACTGAGAAAGTAGGCATTGCATCCTTCAACAGCCCCATAACGGAATGCGTCCACAGAAATTGAGAATCCCGAAATTATTTTATAAAACGGGCAAGTTCGTTGATAGGCCTGTTTGCCTCGAGATGCGGCATCGCTTGCCGCTGCTGTTGCCCACGCCGTATCTTCAGCATTACCAGCCATAATTTTGGAGAAAGCGGAAGTTTTGCCTTGGGAATTAGCATGGAGCGGATCTTGTTGGGCTGGTTTCGCTATAGCAGCACGTTTCAGGCCTGTTAGCCCTTTGCTCGAGAGCTCAGGGCTCTCCTTGGGTGATATCGTGTCGGGTTTACCATCTAGGCAGTTGTTGACGTGAATTGAAATATCCTAGAAAACAGATTGTTAGAAGGCTTGTTGAAGGTGCTTGAATATGGTCTCGCCTACATTTTCGGATAGACCAGTGAGACGGTACTGGCAAATTGGGCACAATGGGACGTCATCGGTGGTAAAGCCAATATTTTCTTCATCCAGGACTGGGATTTTGTTCGAATTACCGAAATCAAGTGTCTCGTCCAGCTCATCTCGTTCATCGTCAATAGGGTCTAAGGAACATTCTTCCCCTTGGAGTTCATCCTCTTCAATATCGTCAAAATTCGTATACTCATAACATTCTGTGGTCGTGACATCTCTTACCGGAGGTGGTATGTCGGTGATTGGAACTCGCTTTTGCGTCATCCGATCATCGGCAGCAGTCGACGGTTCCTTTCTCCCGAGTTCTACATTTTCCGAACTTGGGGTAGTTTCAACTTGGCAGTCGCCGAAGAAATCCAATTCGTTTTCGCTATCAGATTCATCAATGAATGGGCCACTAATCTTCTGAGACTTCAGGGTATTTCCCCTCTTCCCTTGACTGAGTTCCGGCACGGGCGCAGGGGACTCAAGTTTTTGTCGCTTTACAGCGGAGCCATTTTCGTTGTATCTCTCACTCTTGGGTGCCTGCGAGCGTTCGGCGTCCTCTCCCCAGAGATCATCTGGAGTTTGTGATCGTTCTCGATTAGATCCTCGCGCGGATGTGATACCTTCCCTTGCGACTAGTTTCGTGGTACTTTTGTCCTCAAGGAACAACCCGCCAGTACCATCGCTGGTAGCGGCACTATCGTTTCGCAGAAGACGAGGACGTGGACTAATAATACTCCCATTGGAAGCCTCACCCTTCGTGGTGAACTGCGTGATGCGAGATTGCCGAGAGGTAGCTTTATGTGGTCCGTCGGTTTTTTGGAAGAAATTTAAAAGGCTGCTGTTTCGTTTCGTAGAAGACCGAGGTTTGCTTTTAACAGAAGCTCTTGTTGGTGTAGAGTCTTTTCTAAGCGATCCAACCATTTCGGTGTTGTACCTGGGGGACGGGGGAGGAGCACCAGCTGTCTCAAAAGAGTTATGGTTGAATCAGGGTCGGCAGGTAGGTATGATAAACTTCGGTTCACATTATCCCACCGCTTATTGGATACGTACAGTCATGAAAGATCGAGTCGATTGTAATTCAAGGTTGGAAGGTGATTCGTCTCAAGGTACACGATAATTATTTTCAACAGATTACGTCGCGGTGCGAGTTTGCATTTTCGCAACGCGAGATCACGTGGTTTTAAACGGGCTTGGCAAGCTGTAATCAAAAAATATCATTATGCTTGCCTATATAGTACATACATTGTCGTTTACGAACAGGTATATGTGATTTTCTTGTTCTCTCAATTGCGATGGGCAAATTTCGGCATGCAAGGCTTGCAGTGCCCCCAAAGGAATCCCACGAACCAGGTGGAAATCCGATTGCTTGGCGTATCCCAGGCGGGAGGACCATCACCACCAGGATCATGCGAATATGCATCGTCACACAAAATGTTTAAAATCTTTAAATTAATAGACGACCGGTTCGGGGAACGCGATAGCGACATCACATCGTGAAAGTGCATTAATTTAACGGAATAAGTTGGTCTCGTAACGGAAAAATCATCGGGTTTTACCCGCCTGGTTTGCAGCTTCTGGAAACGGAAATACAGGTGAGCATAGTTGCCAAGGATCTAGAACAAGACTGTAGGGCCAGCGCAAAAAATTGTGTAGGGGAGAAATAAATACCTCTCCTTGTAGCATCCTCGAGAAGGCCAACATCAACTTCCGAGCGTGGTAGTACCACATACCGCACGACACTGCCTCGAATGAACATATTTTTCACGGACGAGAGGTGTGGGTATTTATCTAAGTCTAGGACATCGATATCGTCGAGTTTGATGTTGAGGTATTGGTCGACTGATTTCAAGGTTCCGCGGATGCGTATATCGTTCTTGAGTTCGATTGTAACGACTTGGTTGGTAAGAGTCTTGAAAAAGCTGTTCAAATCAGTCATTAGACGAAAGGCCCTTTCTACGGGTACGGATACATTTGCTTACCTAAAAAAAAGCATCTTTCTGTGTGTGTTAGCGGCCGTGGGGTACTTGTGGATAGTGAAACTTGGACTGTGGTTAAATAGAGAAGCTCAAGAAGTTGAGGTGCTCATCACGTGATAAACATTCGAAGAGGCAGGAAAATTAATTCGAAAGGAATCCTCAAGACGAGAAATTGCGTCTAATTAATTGCTACAGTTCGAGGCCCATGGGGGCACTAAAATAACGACAAAACTCTTATTGAACTAATCTGGTCAGCCTAAGATGCAACGCTTCTATTCGTAAAGTATTCATTTCAAGATGTACACTAGAGCTAATCGAAAGACAACCTTTGATCAATTTTGGTTATGGTTTTATATTGTACTTGCCATGGTAATTAATAGTTTCATTCCACGTGAGCATTCTTCTCCCTCAAATCATTAATATCCATCAATCATCAGGGAGCTTCCACAGCAGCCAGCTGCTGGGGACCAGCCGATGAACAAGGCCATCAAGGCCGATATTGCAAAATATATCACCACAAGGGTGACATATATGTGGGTTAAATTGAACCTCCAGGGCCTAACTCGATAATAAATCAATGCGAAACGAATGCCATGTCAACCGGCTCTCTTTTTTTGCGGATTGGGTTGTTTCTTCAGTTTGGGTTTCATCGCCCAACCAGATAAGCAAGTCCAACCAGAACCATTCTTGCGTCCTTCATCGAAAACACTTCCAATGCCCTCAAGTAGTTTGCCCCTGTCTCGTCCCATCTCCATTTGTAGTTTAAGAAGCCATTGCTCCCAAATCCAACCCCCAAGCAGACCTGTAATGCTAGCAATATCAGCAGTGCTCCCTACCGGGCCGTGAACTGCTTCATATCCCTCAATCTGGCTCTTAACTCTGGGGTCCGGAGTTTCTCGAGGGGCTTGAGGCTTCATGGGCTCAGTTCCCATTGGGAGGAACATGCAGCCCCGCTTGATACCGAGGAAGCCTTGTTTCCGTAGACGGCCGAGGAAATGCTTCGTTGGTAGCGGATCATATCCACGAATGCTCAAATTAAATGAGAATTCAATCGAGGTTGCTGATGCAAAAGGTCCGGCACGTGATATCTCTGCATCCATTACCAGAAACTCTAGATAACCGCCAGGTTTGAGGCAACGGCGGCATTCCTGTAAACACAGGTCGTACTCATCGAGACTTTCGCCCACAGGACGTTCCGTCTTGAGGAGAGCGGGAAGGGACCGTGTGGAAATCACATCAAATTTCTGATCCGGAAAGGGAAGCTTCCATAAATGCGGGACTTTGACATGTCGATGATTCAGAGGGCCTTTGATACCTTGGTTGACCACTTGATGGTCGGTATATACGGTATACACCTTGACATCGGGATAGTCGTGTGCAAGGTGCCAGGCCCACTCACAGGTGACATGACCGCCTAGATCCAAAACTTTGAATTGGCGGGACTTCGGGATTTTGGAGGTTTTGGCGCCTGTTCGAGATCCGGAAAGACGCCTTGCTGCAGGGCTGAAAATCAGATTCCCACCGTTGAGATACTTAAGGGCATCCATTGCCCACATGGAATGGCTTATCTGAGAAACAACTAATTGTTCTTTCTCAACCATGGAGAACTGGGCCTTTTCTGCCAAGACCGAGGCTATTACCGAGTTTCGGGGAGCTTGCGAAAACGGACCGTGATAAGCAGGGCGCTCCGGGAGAATTAGCTCGTAATTCCCCAACAATCGGCTGGCGTGTATATTTGTCAGACCAAGGCGGGTAGATTGAACAGCATCAAAGCGAACGTCGCGATGAACAAAAGTGTCGTGGATGCTAGATCGCGAGCGGATACACCGAAATCCCCGCCAATAAATGGAGTCTTTGCTCGCAACCACAGAGGGGTGAGAGCTAGGAGCATTCGGAACGGTCTCGGTAAAGCGGACGGACTTCTTGCGGACAAGATGGCCTGGCTGCGATTGTGCCCCTTCTTCCTCACCATTATCTTGGTCCTCGCTTTCACTCGGAAAATTGTTCACGGGGTTGGTCTCGCCGAGCGCGGCGAGATAGGAAGCTTGGGCTGCTAGCCAAACACTTGTCCTGTCCAAGCTTGCGATCGCTTTCTTTTGCAGTTCTTCTGCATAGTTTTCCTCGTGCTCATCTTGGTCGCATGATGTGATTGGCCTTGAGATTTCATGTACGCCTCCACTTATAGGGCTGTCTGATGCTTCTGATTCTTGTCGTATATTCTCGACAGGAATCCTGACTGCGGTCTTAGGGACATATATTGCCGTCAACTGAGCATCATCCGACCTCTGTGGAAAGTCAATGATTTGTTCCACAACCTCTCCGTCACTTCGGAGAAACGGTAGATTATAGAAGCTCTCAGCAGTGGCGGACGAAGGTGGTTGATAGGATCTGGGAAAAGACCAAGTATGACGAGCTCGGGGACCCAAAGAGTCAAAGAACCCACCCGGAGATGGGATACTCAGCCCAGTGAAGCTATACGCAGAAAGTTCAGATGCTGGAGTCGCATCATCCACAGAATGGTGATGATCCGGTGGTATTTCAAGTTGCCACATCTCGTCGTTATGTTCTGATGTCTCTGACCAAGGCTCTGGTGTTCCGTTCAAGGGAATAAATCTCAATGTTGCTAGAGCATCCTCGGGAAGAAAAACACCCCCATCAGATGGGGTATCTCCCCGTGCGAGTTCGATTTCGATGGCAGTGGTTTCGTTGGGGATTTGAGGGAAATCCCCAATATATTGATGCCATTCATCTTCGCCATTGTCGGTAGGAATCTCGATGCTCTGGTCTGAAGTTACTTCGGGGTCTGATATGCTCGCGTTGTGCGTTCCCTCATCCAGATCTGGGTGCACATGGACCTCCTGGGAATTCCACTCGGTGTCGGGAAGAGACTGAAGATCAGGAGTTGCTGGCGTACTTATATTGGATATCTGGTCCGAAGAAACACTACCATCGAGTGACGGCGGTGCGTGTACAGCGGGCACAGAGCGGGCAAGAATTGATAAAGCGGCAGGGGAAACTGGGATCTTTGGTGGTGGCGTTGGTGGGACTGGTGAGCTTTTAGGTGCCCCATGAAGCGATGGCCATATATTTGTGGACGGAATTGCAAGACTTGGGTACCGCTTGCGAGTACTCGGCGATGTTAAAGACTCTCTCCTCGTTGACGGGGTCATTAGGCTAGTAGGCCGGGTGCTGGAGTCTGAAACGTTGTACCCATCACTTAACTCGGATTCATCGTCCGTAGCATCATACAAGTCATCAAATGCCTTCACCTGATTCTGCCAGTCTGTGTCCGAGCATGAGGAAACCGATCCTGCAGACAAAGGAGAAAAGAGGCGCATGCGCCGGGCAGACGGCGGAAGGCCAGCGGTTTTGAGTTTCAACTGAGGTGTTGGAGCTTTCTGGCCGTCCTTTCCACTATTTTGGGGTTTATCTGAATCCTGTGTCTCGCTCGAGTCCTCGATTATGGTATTAAGCTTGGTGCCTCGGACCTGCCGAGAGGGCGGAAATCTAGCGGTTGCAGGCCGAAATGACTCAGTCATTGTGCCTCGTAGACTGCTAGATGAATTACAGTGTGTGATGGTGCAACGGGGTGAGATCCAAGAAAACAAACTTCTAGGGGAATCTTGAATGCATTCGACTCTGGTCAACAGAGTCTCGAAGAAACAACAGAACGAATGACGGCCGAGCTACCAGAGCTATAGGCGCGACAATATGAAAACAATGAAAAAAGGGGGGGAAGAAACGAAGATAAATTGCACGCGAAAAGAAGGAATCCAAAATGATCCTCGTCAGTAGCGCAATGCTCTGATAAATAGATCTTGGGCAAGATGGAGAGGGGAGATCTGGCGAGGCGCCCTTCCCACCTGTCATCATCCGTGCAGAAACTACTGCAACACTATGCACATTTACCTAAGATATCCTTGCAAGAAATCCCTGGAGATGCTACTATTGGTGGTGTTAAAGCAGGCGCTTCGAAGTGGAGGGGCACCTCTGTCTCTGACAGGCAAGCTCTGCACAAGACTATTGCATTTAAATAAATCATCACACCAATCAAGATGGGTATATGCAGTTTGTGACTGCAATGTCACTGTGTGCAAGCATCTGTGATTGGTGTGATTGGTAAGCTGCAAGCGCTGGCTGGGCTATCTTTAGAAACTGGAGGGGAATGACTCGGAAGGAGTTGAATCCTCCACCCGCAGCGAGGGAAATCGGGTGAGGAAATCTCAGCAAACATGATGAAGTATTGACTTTGAAGACAGGACAATCAGTCACCAAGCCCACCAACTATTGAAATCGGATCCAAAACAGGAGCAAACATCTATCACCTTTCTTGTTAATAATAATGATGAACCCGATGCTGCTTCCGGCCCCTGAAGGAAGGACGAAAAGGGCTATTCCGTCGCAAGGGTGTTGAGAATGAAGAAAGGGGCCTCGGAGGTCACCCGACCAGCAAGGCGGATATTTACGATATTATTGATTTGAGCAAATTTGACGCTAAACCACCAATTCAGAAAGAGTTGGGGATGGAACTTGGTTCCCGTGACCTTCGATCGCAGGGGTCTCGACCCGATTCACGCATCCAGGCCATCCCCACCCGCGCCTGCCCCCACTCTTTCCCACGTGAAGGCTTCGGCCCTAGCCCTTATCTGTTCATGCTCATTTCCTAATCAGGCTCTCCGGAGTGACGTCGACCGGAAAATCGCGGTGATATCAACTAGTACTATTATTTTTTTTATTTTTTCCACCGTTATGGAGCCTCTGGGCAGATTCTCGTTCTCATACTTCAAGACTTTTAAAGCTTATCCTTCCTCTCCTTTTTCCCTCCATCATTTCCAATATCTCTCTCCTTCCCCCATCATCACTGCCCCTCCCGCATACTTCCGTGACTCCAAACCCACTGGTTTCCATTAGCTACTTCTACTTAGCTCAGCCCATCATGTGCCCGCCGACCATTATTGCTCCGTCGATTCTCAGTGCGGATTTTGCAACATTGGGCCCAGAGTGCGCAACGAAGATGGAGCAGGGGTCGGACTGGCTACATGTTGACATCATGGATGGCCATTTCGTCCCCAACATAACTTTTGGAGCTCCCGTTGTCAGTAAAATTCGGTCCTATGTCGCGCGCCCAACCCAACCTCATGGTAAAGGTACCTTTGATTGTCATATGATGATTATGGAGGTGAGAACTTGATTCCCTGTGAAACATCCGGGATAAATCATCCCACACGCTAGAAAAAAAAAACCCTTTACTATCCGAGCGTTCCACCATGCGATGAAAGTAATGCTGATCATCCAATTTTTACGGCAGCCCCATAAATGGGTCAAAGAGCTAAAGTCAGCCGGGTGTGATCTATACTGTTTTCACTATGAAGCAGCAGTCGCGTCCGTGGCGGCTACAGACCCAACAGACACGACCACGACTCGCAAAACGAGTCCTAAAGAACTAATCCAGTATATTCATGAAGAAGGAATGCAAGCGGGTATTGCTATTAAGCCAGACACGCCGGTAGATGTTCTTTGGGACATTCTGAGTAGCGAAAACGAGAAAGAACGTCCAGATGTGAATAATTCCATTTCCATACAGTCAATTACTCCAAAGAATTTGGGAGTATTCACTCTACTAGGGTTTGTGCTAACAAACTTCCTCTATTTTATCAGATGGTCCTCGTTATGACCGTTTACCCAGGGTTTGGAGGCCAAAAATTCATGGCCTCTGAACTTCCCAAGGTTCGAGCACTTCGCGAGCGCTATCCAAGTCTAAACATTGAGGTCGATGGAGGATTGGGAGTAGGGACTGTCGACCAAGCTGCAGAAGCGGGTGCTAATGTGATTGTCGCTGGTTCGGCTGTCTTTGGCGCCCAGGATCCCGCAGACGTCATTGCCAAACTACGGCAAGCAGTGGACAAATACAGGTCGGAATAACAAAATTATAATTAGATCAGATAAGACACGGCTTGATATATTTTTACCCCATTATTTTCATGATGCAATGGCTTCTTTGTTTTCCCTGTTTTATAATCCGATCCCCCCACCTTATTGCATGTCGTTATCAAACGGGAGGATACGTCATCTGTCATACTATTTCAGCCACGAAGATACGCTTATAAGTTAAACCAATAACAAAAATAAAACCAATAATACAAATTGTATATTGCGGACGAGGCCGGTAAACACAGAAGGTAATGAATATGAGCTTTGGTATCTTTACAATTATGATAAACATGGAAGAGGATGGCATCGTGTCGTTAGTGACCCGTAAAATCCCGCATATATGATCAGCATTAGATCTACTTGACCGTAGTGACTGCTTTCCCTAATGGGTGAGAAAGAACCCATGTTCAGTCCAGTCCCGACCCATGTGTTTTCGCCCTATCAGTTTTCTAGCGCTTCCTCGATCGGCTCGTCCGGACCGACTCGTTCCATCTGGCCATTTTTCAGCGAATCGAGAGGTTGCCTGTAGTCTCCAGAAATGGACTTGCGCAAGTCCAGAGCAATCTTCTCCTCTTCTTTCGAGTTGCTCGCAATGTTAGAGCCCCGATGGTGATCAATTAGCCCTAAAGCTTCAATGTTATCAGCATGGAAATTGGCAGAAGATTCCGCAGCAACCTCGGGCACCAGAGGTGGTCGTCCGGGAACACTCTCCGTAATCTCAGGAGCTACCGACTTCCGACGTACAGTATCTCCGGCACTTCCTCCCTTTATCTCCTCGTGAGATGCAGGGGTTTTCTGATCTGCAATCACTGGGACAGTCGACCCCTTAGGCCCGGCCTGTGCATTTTCTTTAGCCTTCGCGGCCGCCTCCTCGCCAGCCTGACGGAGTGCGACCGAGATAGAGTCGTCCTTCTGGGTCTCTCTTGAAGGAGGGTTCTGTATCTTTATTGTGCTTGGCTTCGGTGTGGCAACTTCGGAGGAGGGTAAAGACACAGCAGGTGAGGACTCGGGTTTCGCAGCCGGCGCTGCTGTTGTGCTCGTCGCGGGAATGCCGTCGAAATCCTCCACATTGGCTACTTGCTCTTTCAGCTCACCGTATTCATTCCATTCCTCGACTTGCTCTAGGTCCTACGGGACATATGCGTTAACCACAGTAAAACACGCCCAATCATAATTACACGCAGACTTTTAGTGGGATTTAAACCCCACTGACATTCAAGACCCAAAGAGGGGGAAAAGGGGGGGAGCGTACTCCAACAATTGTTCCGTACTTCACCAAACCCGGTAATTTCTTGCCCTTGGACCGGCGACCCCAGAGCTTGCGAGCCGCATCATCGGTAGCAACATCAATTGCGCGAAAAGGAAGCTTGTTTGCTTTAAGAATTGTCTCTAGACGTGCAGTAGCGGTGACGATATGGGATGATCCCGCGGTAAGGGAGGTGTAGAGGTAAAGGGTGGGGTCAGACATTATAAGATGAGATGTAAATTCAAGCTGTTCTTAGTGAAAACGGAGAGCTGTTATTACGTGAGTGAGGAATAACTATCTGGGTGAAAATGAGTGTACGTGAGGCGGAAATGTTGGCGAGCAGTGATATACGTTGAAGTTTCGATCTCCAAATCCTTTTGGTTCCTCTCAACTCCAAATCCAGGTATGACGTGGCCCACATGACATCACGTGGCGAAACTATACCCCGTGTTTCATCATCTCACAAAAGTAAATCCTACAATAATAAATCTGCGTCATATATTTTGTACTATTTAAGGTCTTGTGGCCCGTCGTCTTTAAGTAATCCGTCCTCTTCTAGGCTTCTATTTGGTATTGGACAAGTTGACGTTTGACATTATACACTCTCTAGCAAGTGTTCCACCCAAAATTTCATCTAGCATTTAATAAAGTCAACCAAATGGCAATGAATAGCCAAGGTCTCAGTTGGGTCTCAAATTATAGCCCTCTGTCGAAAGCCTGTCTCCTTCTCAATTAACTGTCTGCAATACAGGAAGGCCAGTCATGGTCAAGTTCGAATTTAATGTTAGGCAACTTTGAGAATAAAGCTAAACTATGCCTCTTGAAAATAAAATAATAAAATAATAGAAATAGCAACTCAAGCGGTAAAATCGGCGGCCCTGGGCTGATGATTTATACATTGGGTCGAAGAACAGGCTCCACAAACCCCAACTCTGGTGGTTCCAAGTGCCTTCCCAATGAAAGGTCAGTGCTTCTCTCTTTAATAGATTCTAAGATACGCCGATTGGGGAGTACATTTACGGCAACCGTTAATACCGTATATATATGTCTCTCCATGGGTACGCTGAAGCCTGCTATCAGTCTATATCCAAATGCTGCAGCTCTAGCTACAATCGTGACCATCTCCTAGTGACATAGCTACCTAGGCCGACTAGCACTCTAGAATATGAGGTAGTCTATAATCAGTATGTTATGTCCAATTCTAGACTCTCTTACCTTGATCATTAACGAACCATACGTGAGGACATCGAAGAAAGGTCTGGAACGTATGAAGATAAGAAAAATGAAATTTTACTGGAGGGCCATCTCGATGATTTCTATTGTTTCTAGAAGATGCCGTTGGTGTATGGTATTTCTTCCATTTCCCATCCTATGAAATGAGCCTATCCCTGTCCATATCCACGTAAAGAATGAAAGTAGAAAGGGCACCACGAAACGAAACCGAGTGGAGAAAGGGCGAAAAATTGAAAATAGGAAGGAATAGTAGTTGCTTTCCATCGGTAGTCCCTTTAGATAATCTACTTGCTAGTACAATGGCCAATAGAAGATTTCCTTTATCAGTCAATGTCCATTAATCACGGTTGAGGCGGCCAGAATGAAATCGGGTCATCGGTGTTGTTGTGGGTCGTCTTAGATGCTGTTCTGTAGACATACACTATTTTGGCAAAATATATTAAAATATTGGGTAGTATTGTTTCGTACATTGACAGACCTCTTTTGTAGTAAGGGATGGCTGGATAAAAGGTTTCAATCCATATATTTATGATACTTACTTAAAGTCGCTAATAGATTATTTTTCGAGCCTCTGGGAATCAACCTTCCTAAACAACTAGTTTGATAATGAATCAGAGTATAGTCAATCAGTACACCTGAATTGAGCATAATTCATCTTATATTCAATCGAGCTGTTCAGAGATCGGCAGGCAGTGAAAGATTCTCTAATGAATAGGCTTTCATGTCTTTCATGTCTTTCACCAGGATGGAATTCAAATTCAACGAATTAAATAGTGATAAAACAGACTTTCCCCGGCCACCAGGTACTTGAACCTCCTTGGTTGAGTAGTACATACTTAGTGGTCGGTCCAATAACCTCGACCATTGCTTTTGCTACCACATCTATTGCCTGTGGTTTCCTGTCCAGGACCTGAATCCCTCTACCTCTATATTAAAAACCTCTTCACCAACAATTCTGCACAGTTTGGATTGACGTTTTCTCTCCTGTTTAACTAATTCCTCAGCCTAATTTCCATTTGTTGCTAAAATAACCCAGCCTTATATCCTCAACGCCAGGCAGATATCTATCCGGGGTTATTATTTACGTCATGGTCTGAGCGCCGTTTGCCTCAACGCTGCTGCGTTATTTCCAAATAAATAGCCACAACGCCCCATGACAGAAAAATCTGCCCTTGGACCAAGAAAACTCATCACTGGTCGCGTGGTTTGACGCGTCATCAATAAACCTATATATTATTCTGAGTTCGATGCATGTGTTATCTTGCCGGAGTGGGACTTCATGCCCTACAACTGGGCTTGCAGCCATATATCTGGCGCCGACCTTGTGGAAAGTGGCTGGGTGTGGTGCTTTTCTGGAACGGCCTGGCACACAACAAGCCTGGCCCAAAAGCAGGTTTTCCTCATAGGACTCCAGCCTGGTCACCGGAGCACATCAAAGGATGGAATTTTGGTTGAGCCTTTCGCGCTGGGGTAAAAACGAAGCCATTATTTTCCTGAGATCTCTTTCCCGTCTTCCGGGATTTACCGTTGACTGATAGAGGAGATGGTGGTCAGAATGGGGCGTCAACGGGACGGGCGAACATTACACAGCCTCTCTGGAAGATGGGAGCAAGTCCTGAGCTCTCGTGCGAAGTTCCGTTGTTTCGCTCCATTTATAGCCAATCATTAGACCTAGACTTCCAGCCTCAGCCGAGACTCAACTGGAAGTGCTGGGAGTTGGTTTCGACAGGGATTGGAGGATGTAAGGCAGAAAGTATTGAAGGCTTGGGCCAGGACATGGGATTGTACTCGCCTCAGGTATGTGCTCAGGATCTCTTTCTTTTTCTTTTTTTTCAATCTTGGAGGGGGGGATGTTAAAGCACTAAGAACTATAGCCAAAAGTTGTGTATTTTTTGAGCGGAAAGAAGTAAATTGTCCGGAGTATATTCCAGTGGATTTTAAAATAATTTTAATCACCAAAATTCATGTGCAATATTCAGGATTGGAGTACCGGCCCAACCGTCCTCCATTGGTACTCCATTACTAAGAAGGGAGCTATTCATAAAATGACCAAAGGTCCAATCTGTGGAATATTCCTAAAAGCAAACCATATGGTAATACCAGCCCTTTCTCTGAGTCAAGATATAATACTCATAGTGATAGGTTACCAGTTGCTTTGCCTGAATGAGCTTCTCAACATGGGTGCCCTTAAATTACTTGTGGTTTCCTCTTCCACTCCTCGTCAAACCGAAGGACCCCTCTTCAACAGTCTTTTCCGTAACCAGCCCAAGTTGCATGCTACATGGAATCACGAATGGCCTGAGTGCAACTAGTTTTATGTGAAGAATAATTTATAGCCTATCATCCACTGAATTAAGAGAAAAGCGGCGATCACACCCACTTAGTGGTGCCGCCCGGTCGCATTGATCCCCCAACCATCGAATGAAACTTCGTCTTCTGGGTACTTTTCTCAACGAATTTTGTCTGGACAGCTGGCAGGAGATTGGAGTTTCGGATGAGTACTGAGCCTCGATTGGTGTCAAGTGTTCAGAAATCATGGGTTGGTCGGTACCTTACTTGGTACCATTGATTCGGCGCAGGTGATTGAAAGAAGAACTTGGAAATTTTAAAGAATACATAGTCTCTCTCCTTGGGACATCTAATGGGTGATTGGTGAGTTTTCAGTCCGAGATTTTCTTGCCCTTGGCAAAGATGACATGTGAGTTAGAATATTACGTCTTTAAGGATCCCAAATCCTGTTCAACATTGCTCCTACAGTCTTATGCGAGCGACGGAGGACTCCAGGCTGTGAAGAATCTGTGCCTGATGGGGGATAGGTTCCCAATCAAGAACCATCCGTTGGCTTTGCGCGGTTAGAGGATTTGGTTGTTTGTGACCAAAGACAAATGTGGACAACATCATATTTGCGTTGCAATGAAGCTTGGGTTTGAGGAGTCCTTGTATCCCGTATACTTCCATTTGTGAGATGAAAGGAATGCTATCCAAGATGATAGTCTCAAGGGCAGGAAAAGCGAACCTGAAACAGGAGCATCGCCGCCGCCTTGGTAAAGATGACCGTCCTCTTCAGGAGTGGTACTTCTGATAAACTAAAACTTAAAAAAGCGGTGACTTGGATTTAGGTTGGCGGTGAGGTTCCAGTGGCCTTCCAACATCATCACTGGCGGTTAATGATTATTGTGTGGGGCGACTGTTCCAACTGGAGCCCCCCAAAAAAGCTTCATGAGGAATTCGAGAGCCCATACAGAGGACCTCCAAACAAGACCTACAAATGGCGAACCGACCAAGTGCCAACAGTACAATCGACCACTTCATCACGTGTTTCACGTGATAGTAATGAGCAAGTTGGGCATTAACTCCCAATTACTATTTTGTAGAGTGGTGGTGTCGCCCCACAAACCTGCTATTTCTGTACCAACTTGCTGCTTCCGCTAATGCCGTCTCCCAAGAGTCAAAAAACGAAAATATGAGTAGATCTGGAGAGCCTGAAAGTGGACTGTGAAAAGAAAAGACAAAGAAAAACGAAAGGGCCCGAGATTTTTCGGGGGTTGGAAATGAATGCAAGGCTGGAATCTGGAGAAGTTGACTGTCGTTTTCGGGTGACGAGGTCGTGACCGAGCGCGAAGGGCATCAATCAAACCTTGGGAACCTCCCGCATGGTACCGTCAGCTCGTTCCGCAAAGTGGATTGTGTCGCGACTCGTGACAACCTCAGGCCAGGTACTCCGTCCCCACGAATAGATCGACTCTGGTTTTCGCCCATACCTTAAAGGTTGTTTCTACCCAATCGAAAATTCCCTTCCCCCTGTTTGAGCCATCGCATCAGGTAACGGAGCAATGAGAATACTCATTGGCTAAGAATCGGGATGCCCGTGTTGTCTCCTGTTGCGCTTGCTCGTCTGGCGCGACAAGTGTGGCTACAGGCGACAACTGAACGACTTTAGACGTCGGCTGGCTCGTCATCCGCAAAATATTTCCTGATTGATAGCTGGATTGGGCCATCGAGTAATTGGTAGAGCCATGAGATAAAGGGACTACTTCAATGACGATGGAGATCAGAAACCCCGAATGGGTGTAGCTGAAAACGACGTGGCACCCGTCGAGTCGAGGGGAGAATTAAATCAGTCCCGAGTGGTCCGTAAGCTGGTGCAGTCTGGCAGTTGAGGGCCACTAGGGTGGGTGACTATTATGGGAGGCGGACATACGATCTGGAGGGATTATTTCTGAGCCTTCAAGGCCGTTCCGCAGTACGCGCCTCCTGGCTGGGGATGGAAGCCGACCAAAAAAAGTGTTTTGTGAACACACCAGACCGAGTCTGAGGTCGCTGGATGACTGATCAAAGTGATCATGGCTGTTCGACAGATGTACTGACGCTGGTTTTTTGCTGGTTCGGGTTTGGGTTCGTGCAATCCGTTTGGGCGCCTCACTTTGGTCTTTGCATGTATTATTTAATTTTTTTTTACCACCACTACTCGATTTTGTGACCACCAAGGCCTTGTTCCTTCGTTGACCTCTGAAGTATTTCTCGTCTCAATGCTCTTACTCCTGCCTCAACTGATACAGACGCATCTTACCTGTCTTGGGTTGACCACTTCAGGCTCTTTTTGACCTGTCGGCGTGTCACCCTCCTCTTTACTATTCTGGGCAACTCCTGTCGTTGTGCTGGTTCTGGGGGCGTTCTTTTATTTTTCTTTTTCCCTTTTTTTCTTACCATTGCCCCAGGCTTTTTTTTAGCGCTAGTGCTCTGATCACCATCGAAAAATGATCAGAGCATCTCTAATTTCGTATCATCCAAGAAATTAAAATAAAACAAATAATAATTTATTTCTTTTTTTCCTCTTCCTCGCGAAAATCCTGCCCGTTCTGAAAGGGTTCCTGAGTCCAGAACATCCCTCAGCCATCCAATCCACGCTTGAACCCCCGCCCCAGTTTCAACTTTCTATGAACTGCTTTCCTTCTGATGGACATGCTGTGCCCTCTCCACCATTCATCATTCCCACCCTCTCCCAAACCTATTCCATTGTACTCCGTACCTAAGGTATTTCCGTCCTCGACAGTCCAACCCATCTCACTAGCCCGAATGAGGGTATAGCGTACTCCCCATTAATTGATATTTCCCTTCCTCCCCTCCTCATCATCATCAACATTATCCTCTTCAATAAACGATTATCGTGGTTGGCACATCTGGTCCCTTACTTAAATCTTAACCCAACACCTTATTCTCCTTCTTAATACCTCCCCGTCAACTATCACGTTTCGTGTAACGTCTTCCTGTTAACTCCTACCCACTCTCCTCCTATTCCTCCTTATCGCCTTTTTTTGCTATATTGCTTGTAACATACTTCCGTCCATTTCGGGATCCATATTTGCACTCAGTTAGTCTTCCTCCACATGTCTCGCTTTCACTTGCTCTCATTTTAGAAGGAAACTATCATTTATTAGTGAGCCGCCGGTACTGATTTTTTTGTACAGATACCCACACTTCAACCCCCGAAGTCATTTTACTGATAACAGTTACCTTCCCCCCCGCGGTCTTGCCGAGAGGCGGTATTCACGGAGGACTCTCCCCGCTTGACAATGTCTGTTACTATGGCCGACGACGAACTGTTCACAAGGGCCATCTCTGGGTACCGGGATGTCTTTTTGGATCAACACTCCCATCTACCGGAATCTGAGCGAAATCAGCTTTGGAGTCAACGACTTAGCCAATTCATACCTGAAACGGCTTCCTCCAGCACTTCCAGCTATCGCCTGGCCCCCGGTTCTGGCATCCCCGAAGAAGGCGGTTCATCTAGTGAAAAATCTGGGAAAAGGACACGACAGGATACTCCCCGGACCCTTCCTGGCTCTGGTCTCCCCCCAACAAAACGACGAGTCACCGTATGTGATCTATCTTGGTCTTCTACTCCCGCCTTTGCATCTCTCGTTCCTACCCATCTTTCCTCCTCCCGCGCTGTTCCATCCTCTCCCTATCATGTAATCTCCCGCCGACGGTCCCTGGATTGACAATTGGCAGACTCCGGAACCCCCTGAGAACGTTGAACTAAAACGCGAGCTATCACATGCATCCTCACCGGCAGCTCCGGAATCGACCTGGCACCTTTCGAGAACGCTCTCCCAGGCAGAGACTTCGACTTCCTTTTCCAGTCTTGGGTCTTCTTCCCGGCCGGTAGCAATGGCTCGGTCACAAAGTCAACAAACCCCGGTATCGCATCAACAATCACTGGCATCAATGGTAGAATTCCGACATTCCTTCGGACCCCAAAGGCGGCATCTAGAAAATGTGAGCGAGTATACCCCTTCTGAGTATACTAAGCAATACTTGGGCGATTTTCACGGCCAAACGAGTACATCGGCATTGCCGCTCCCTTTCTCTACGGATTCGGCACATGCTGGATTCCAGTACAAAAATTCCCTGATGAAACACCACACCTCGGATCAGGCTGAGCTTCTGGGGAATCTCAGTAGCACGGACAAATCCTCGAATAACGTCTCTTCCCAACCTGGACCCGCCGCTGTCGAAATGAGCCGAAGCACCACTACAGAGTCGTTGTGTGGAAATTTGGGGATGCTGAGATTCAATTCCTCCGGGCCAAATCTTGACCCAGCTTACTCCTTTCCTTTACCCTCCTCTGAACTCACGTCCACTACATCACCCATGAATATCCCTTTCACCAACCATTTCAACTCCCAGCGTGATTCAGACCCAAATGTCCCTTTTCCCTATAATGAATCATCCACAGGCTTCCCGATTTCATGCTCTGCCCCCTCCACAACATTTGTTCACCCTATTCCTCCCTCCCCCGCAACAGAGATGAAACACTCCATGTCTGCAGGAAGTGACAGTTCTTCTGTCTCTCAACCCTCTAGGGCCGCGCGAAGGACCCAAGAACAGATTGTGCAGGGCACAAGACCCATTGCCCCCAAAACCGAGTCTCATAATAGCACTCCACCGAAAGTTACGGAGCATAAAATGATTCGAATAGCATCGTCAGATGGGACGTCGAAGGAAGTAGCCGCCATTCCAAAAGCGTCAATTCAACGACCCCCACGCCAGAAGACGTACTGTACCCTGTGTAACGACCAACCCGAAGGGTTTCATGGAGAACACGAACTGCGCCGACATATCGAGCGCGTCCATGCCATGGTTCGGAAGGTTTGGGTTTGTGTTGACATTTCCCCAGGCAAGACATTTCTTGCAAATTGCAAGGCTTGTCGGAACGGGAAACGATACGGTGCTAACTACAACGCTGCCGCCCACCTTCGCCGCACGCACTTCAACCCGTGCCAGCGCGGGCGAGGTGGGCGTGGAAAGGACAGCGAAAAACGTGGTGGGAAAGGAGGTGGAACACACCCACCCATGGACGTATTGAAACACTGGATGGTGCAGAAAGAGGAGATTGTTCTCGAAAATGCCCCGAGCTTTAATATTGACCAGGATCCACTTGTTGATGACTTATCTTCAGGACAGATGGGCTCAGCGGACGATACGTCGTTCACTGAGACCCTGCCTGCGGACGCTTTTCCCTCGCAGGGAGTGGATTCTGCTCGTGTAAATGGTTATGATACCTACGCGACGTTTCCGACCATGAACTTGGATTCATCATTCGACACCACTTGTTATTTTGACTCCCAACCATTAGTTCCTGAGATCGGTTCGTACGTCTAATTGTTTGCTTCCTTTCTCTTTCACATTCTTATACTTTTTTCTGTGACAATATTTGTCCAGATACTTAATGACTTTTTGTTGAATCATTAATATATTCTTTAACCTGCTTCTCTGCAAATTTTGTCAACCTCCTTTTTGTTGAATTTTTTGTTTTCCCCCATCGGCAAATTCTCCCCAAAGCTATTATTATACACTTAGGCGCCATATGTTTCTTTTGGGGGATTTCTTCTCTTTCCTCTAAACACCGGGCTTTCTGTTTGCTCAGCCTTTTGCACTTTTTCTTTTCTTTTCTTTTCTTTTTCCTTTTATAATATCTTTCTCCTATTACCCTTTCTTTCTTCTTTATTTTTTGATCCGTTTTCTTCGTTTTCTCTTGATTACAAGGGACGATAAATTCGACCTCTTATCAGGCCTCAAGAGGCCATACGACATAATGTGTGATGATGAGCAGTCAATCAGTCCACGAGACCCAGTTTTCAGAATATATTCATTTGGTGCTTTACAGCAACGCCAAACTTATCCGCTTCCCCTTGATAGAGAAGATGCTGGGATAATCTCTACCAAGTTCTGCAACTCTGGCATTTCGGTGGTAACTCCTACCTACTCGTTGCAAGCTAGTGCTACTATTTTGCTACTACTAAGTGCTCAGGAAAATTCAAGGAATAACAGAAGGCGGTGGGAGCGAGGGACCTAAGGGCGCCGACATTCGGGCGCAACCCAAGAAAAATTCTTGATGATTGGATGCTGCAGCGGTCGATGGAAGCGCTGATGATGGAGAGCGGGTCTGTGGAGATTTCTAAACGCCACTCGGAGAGCAGGGCACTTGGAAGGCTTACTCTCGTTGGCTAGTTACTAACTCGCTTGCTCATCGAGCCACCCTCCAAGAACAACAGTCGTGGACAAGGCACGCAATCAAGCAGTGCCCACGGGCTGAGCAAAGCCAATGAAACTTACCGCAGCTCAATTAGAATCAACCACCGTGGCTGGTGTGCCGTGGTCACTGGGTCTTGTAGGGCTGGGATTATGTGGCTGAGACTTGGTCTGTACAAATGTTGTACTGTAATTATTCCAATCCGTAACTTAGCTCCCTCCTCCTTTTTATGAAGTCAAGTTTTCGCCGCTTAAGAATTAATTATTAGACATTATTGAATGCCACGAATTAATATTACGATATAAGCAAACAAAGTTGAGGCACTATAAAAACAAGCAGATTTTTTTTCTCCTGCTTTGAAACCCATCACGAGGAAACGCTCGTGGGAAGATGGGTGACAAACAACTTGTACTTGGGGCTGTTGAGAAAATGTCACGGTAAGGACCAGAACCAGAGAGGAGTGTAATTAACGCAACCTGATGAGGAAGACAGGCAAGGTACTCCAGACACTGAACAGATGTTCCTATTATTACAAGATCTCACTTCGACTATTTAATAAACTAGTAGCTTACTACTCACTAACTCACCTCCAACGACCGTCATCTTCTCTTTTCTCCGTCCTCCATCCAACCCCTCTGACCGTGATTTTCCATTCTCACCTCGTCCCTCCTTCCCGCGGCTTCCCTTGCAGCCCAAAACTTGGCATTTTCTTATGTACGAGCTGCGCCCCAATATAATTGGCCCATTGGTTCCATCTGATGGCCATTTCCCCATTGCTGTTCTTCGGGAGTCGATCCTGACACCAAGATTAAGTGCTCTTGCTGATTGGAATCTCTTGATCCGACCATAGCTTCTTCATTTTTATTTTCTCGACATTTTCGCACCAAAATGAGCGCCCAACAGTACTACGGTGGACCCAATCCACCGCCTCAGGCGTAAGCATTTCCCCAATACCTACCTGTTCTTTCGATTTTCTTCGTGACCAGGTCGTCACAACCCCTTGGATCGGCTCTTCGTGCAGAGGAAATCCTGAAGCGGCCGGGGGTAGGAGCTCTGCTGTTATTGCGAGGAAACCGGAGCTGACTTCGGTTTGGAAAATATGGAATTGGTGATTTTCTAATTCGTGCTGGCATAGTTATCCCCAGAGTTATGGGCAGCAGCCAAATTATCCCCCCCCTGGTCCAGGTTATCCCCCTCCTGGTCAAGGCTATCCTCTTCCAGGTGGTCCTCCAGCTGGCCCAGGCTACGCACCGCCGGTATGAATCGATCCATTTGATTAAAAGATGCATATATTTAGAAAAAGACATCCAAATAATGCTTACTGTGATATAGATGCAATACCAACAACAACCTCCACCTCAGAAGAAGGATCGAGGGTGCCTCGGAGCCTGGTAAGATAGCAAGATGTGTTTATTACGATGTCCTCCTTTTCCTTCAACTTGAGTTGCATTTATTTTGCAGACTTGTTTCGCTAATTGGTCGCATTTTTGTATAGTCTTGCGACCCTTTGCTGCTGCTTCCTTTGCGAGGAGACTTGCGAGTGCTGTTTCGACTGCATCGAGTGCTGCGAGATGTGTTGAAGAGCTTCATTCATGATCGATTGATATGACCCAATGAAACGATAATGCGATTCCCCTCTGGTTACACGAGAGCCGCCGGATTGGACTGAGCTGAACGCGGTACTCCGCATAGGTTCCTGTTTTTGCTTTTACTCTTACCTTCATGGAATACGGGTCTGGCGTTTTTTTTTTTTTTTTGCTACGGTCGGAGATCGGGGGATTTGTATTATTTGGGATACCGGGTTCCCCAGCAAGCGGAGGATTTTCCTTCGCCCTAGGTTCCTTTTCAGAGATGCTTTTTCGACTTTTTGTACTCCACTGTACTTGAAATGTGTGCCTCGTATCTGAACTTTCGATTGAGATGAATTCTCGCGGGGTCCGTTTCTTCACCATTTAAAGACCCTGCTGAACTGATAACTGCTCAGTAGGTGAGACCGTAAGGTGATACAGGCATCGGATACTGTCATGGTTGATATATGCCTGCAAATATTGTAAGTCATTTTAGAAATGTTTTCCTGACTAGCTCTGTCCACCAAACACGCTCCTGTTTGTAATTTGATCAAGCCGGCTGAACTCATGGCAGAATTCAGCGGGACCACCCCATGGTTCAAATCCCTTGACAAGCTTTGTCAAGCTTTGAGCATAGAACTCTTTTCTTTGTTTGTTACTCTAAGGAAACTCCTTCCAACCAACCACCAGCACCAAATCTTTAAAAAAAACATCAATCATCGCCAACTTGCGGGAGGGTGAACCCCACTAAAATAGTCGAAGACTAGATAACATTGATTAGCCATAGTTACCTCGGAATTTACGAGAAAAACTTGACCTACAGATACTCTCTTCCAGAGATTGGAGGGAAATGGCGGGAGCGAGAGAAACACAATCTGATCTTGAGATGCTAAAAAGTGGGTCCCTTGAGACCCCTTTGAAGATATCAACCAGAAATGATTCTTCGTCACCTTGGGACATACACTGAACTTCAAAGATGGGGCTGGGAACCTTCGGTCGCTCAATTCAAAATGATTGCTTTATATATAGATCCATATGAGGTACTACGGCCAACTTGTTTGCTCTTCTTTTGGGCTATTGTTCCCCCCCCAATCGAAAAGCGAGTCAGTGCTGACCAGTATACGGAAGCCGGCACTCTATTTTTCCAGTAACATGTCTGGAGAAAACGACGATATAGGATGAAAAACGGAAAAATAGACCTCTGATGGGCCGCCCTAGATAAATTTGGGGGTGGGGACGCGGACGCCGAATCTTCCTCTCCTTACAAGGAAAGGCACAGGACAGGGATTATCACCTCAGGCGATCCACCGAAAGCTTCATCATTGCTTGCCCCTCAAGGGCTTTTACCGAAAAAGGGAACTCTCGAGGTTTTTCCAAAATGTGGCACGCTCTCCGCGGGAAATTTGGAGTTCTGCTGAAACTCCTTGTTTTGCAAAATGAGACGTCTATATAATGATCCGGTTTTGTTGTGGCATGGGCTGAAGACTCGTAGAAATTCGGCCAAGGAGATACTCACAGACCCTGTTTCTGGCAGTCTCCCCTATTTCAGAGCGCAATATGTTCTTGCGCCATTGCATCCTTCTGCCTCTTTTGGCAGCGTGCAGTACAGCTGTTGAAATCTCCGTGAAATCCTCCGGAGGTAATTCTACTAGCGATCTGCAATATGGAATTATGGAAGAGGTAACTCTCCATGTTTTATCGGTGTGATGCATGTGGATTTGCTAAACCTCTCCATACAGGAAATCAACCATTGCGGAGAAGGGGGTCTTTATGCTGAGTTGATTCGCAACAGGGCCTTCCAGGGGGGCTCTACCTATCCATCGAATTTGGACGCATGGGTACCACTAAATGGTACCACGTTGTCTCTAAGAAATCTTAGTGTCCCTTTATCGTCTGCTCTTCCCACTTCGGTGAATGTGAAGGGGAAAATGGGCATGACGGGTCTTAAGAACTTAGGATGGTGGGGAATCGACGTTAAGAAGCAGAAGTACAGCGGCTCTTTCTATGTGAAGGGCTCCTATAAAGGAGACTTTACAGCTTCCCTTGAGTCCAAG
This sequence comes from Aspergillus biplanus, assembly GCA_027569045.1. Lineage (NCBI taxonomy): Eukaryota > Fungi > Ascomycota > Eurotiomycetes > Eurotiales > Aspergillaceae > Aspergillus > Aspergillus biplanus. The sequence continues at coordinate 310,478 of JAPDEJ010000027.1, forward strand.
TCGAGTGGGGAAGTGTTTGCAAGTACGAAGATCGGTTCACGAAGTATCAATGATAAATGGACACAACATCACTTCGCTCTTGTTCCACATAAAGAGGGTCCCGAAGTTGACAACACGTTTACACTATCATTTGATGCATCGGTGAGTCTGAATGTGCAACTATGCAAATCCATTTCAAGGATCTAACCCCGTTAGAAAACCGCCGATGGCTCCCTTGACTTTAACCTTATCAGCCTGTTCCCTCCGACTTGGAATAACCGACCAAATGGGCTTCGAAAAGACCTGATGCAGGCAATGAAAGACTTTGGACCTGTGAGACGACCACCCCCAGTCACTCTTGTACTGAGTGAGAGACCTAACTGTGTAGAAATTCCTTCGTTTCCCCGGAGGCAACAATCTTGAAGGTGACTTCATTGACGGGCGATGGAAATGGAACGAGACAATCGGGCCGTTGAAAGACCGCCCTGGACGCGCTACCACTTGGGGATACCAGGAGACTAGCGGCCTGGGACTCGTGGAGTATATGGAGTGGTGCGATGACCTCGATCTCGAGCCTAGTACGTTCCAAAATACACCTTTCGCGACCCAAAACAGGCAGCATTTTTCTAATGGTTTTTATTCTAGTTCTTGCGGTGTGGGGAGGACTAGCCCTGAATGGTGATGTGATAGCAGAGGCCAGCCTGGATGCGTACGTACAAGACGCACTGGATGAATTGGAATTCCTTACTGGCTCAGTAGACACACCAGGTGGTGCTCTACGAGCCTCTATTGGACACCCCAAACCATGGAACATCAAGTACGTCGAGGTTGGGAACGAGGACAACTTGAATGATGGACTGGAATCTTATCAGAACTACCGATTCAAAGCTTTCTATGACGCCATCAAAGAGAAGTACCCAGACATGATTGTCCTCGCCTCCACCGTGGAAATCGATTTCCCCGGAGATGCAGGAGGTGACTACCATCTCTACGATATTCCCGATAACTTTGTATCCAGATTCAACTTCTTCGACCAGTATAGCCCAGACCATCCAATCTTGTTAGGTGAGTGTATCTTGTGCTTGTATGTATTTCTCCGGATAACTGACCTCTATCATAAAGGCGAGATAGCCGCCACAGAGTTCAACAACGGTGTTGGAATTGACTGGACGGATATTAACTTCTCCTTGTATCCCTGGTGGATCGGGACGGTAGCTGAGGCGGTCTTCCTTCTCGGGGCTGAGAGAAATGCGGACAAAATCATCGGAACGACATACGTATGTGAAGCCATTAGCGTCATAAAAAAAGCATGATACCCTGCTGGGACTATAACTAACAAATTCAGGCACCCTTTTTCATGAACTTGGACAACTACCAGTGGTCTCCAACCTTTATTGCTTTCAACGCAGACCCTGCCCAGACGGCACGTTCGGCAAGCTGGCATCTTTACGAAGTAGGTGTCTCTCATCCTTCCTTTCTTTCCTTTATGAGGTCATGTAATCGAAGGAGAAACAGTGGCTAACCAACGTAGCTTTTCTCTCGCAACCATATCTCAGACACACTCCCTGCATCCTCCACTACAGACTTCGGCCCTCTGTACTACGCAGCTGGTCTCGATAAAACCACCGATTCCCATATTTTTAAGGCAGCCGTCTACAACAGCACCACTGAAATCCCCATTTCCTTGTCCTTTGAAGGTGTAGCCGCGGGAGCAAGCGCCCAATTAACGGTGTTGACAGCGCCCGATGCATTCTCTATGAATGAAGTCGGGGGCCAGAATATCGTCAGTGAGTCAGTTACAAAACTGACTGCAGAGACAGAGGGGGTGTTCAGCTTCAGCTTGCCCAACTTGAGTGTGGCGGTTCTCAAGACCAATAAAAAGTAGATCACCACAACTAGCAAGGCACGTTTATATAAAATGGAAGAAGATTTTGGGATAGAGTCATGGAAATTCTTGGTATTGTTACGTTGTTCATGCTGTTAATATTAAGCTATAGCTATAAATCTAACCTCGGTCCGTGATAGTGTTGTCTGGCATAAGCGAACCAGTTCGCGATTCCCACGATCAACATGGCAACTAGTACGACAGATGCATAATCTATTCAATTTTTTTTTTTGCGTTAGTATTGACTTCTAGGATTGGGGTTCATCCAGTAAGGAGGAGACTGATATAGGGGGGACCAAGATATAAACATACTCATGTTACCTCCTGACACTGGTAGGACCGTTGGAAAGCAGAAGAAAACGGTCAAGATCACCGCCCAAAGTGCGCAGACAATATTCGCAATGTAGCCCACTACATTCGGGACCCTGAATGGTCGGTTTGGAGGAAGGTATTCTGAGGATCGACGACGAATGAGAAGAATGACAGCGGGGACCGCGAAAGAGATCTGGGCGACAATAACCGTTGTGCCGATAAAGGCATTGAAGGCTATACTCGTTTAGCATATTGTAGCTTCACCACAAGAGGGACTCCCATGTATACTTACCTGTGGATGAACAAACGTAGACAATCCCAACGAGAAAGACCAGGACTCCATTAAGAACTAGAGAATATAGGGGAATCCCTAAAGACGGGCTCACGGACACCAATTTCCGGGAGTAAAACAAAGCGTTATCCCGAGCGAATGACCAGGTGAGCCGTGAGGCAGTTTGATGGACAGCATTGAGGGCGACACAGGATATAACGAAAAGGCAGGCCATGGATACTGTTGCAGCGGCGGGGGAGCGGGTGGCCTTTTCCCATATGAAGTACATAGGAAATCTATTTAGAATCATTGGACACAAATTAGTTATTAATGATAGCCGTCAAGATGACGTACTGTCAAGTGCATAGTAAACTCACCCTGTGTTGGTGGTTAGGGATTGGGCAACGTCACGGTAACTATAAAGGATCCCAATGGAAAAGGGAAACGCAGTGAAGAATCCCACAATTACAGTGGCCAGCACTGCCTTGGGGACAACCCGTTCGGCATCAAGACACTCTTCTGCCAAATGGAGGGTAGCATCTAGGCCCGAGAGCATAAACTGTGGAGTAGTGAGCCCAGTGAGGAAGGAGATGCCGTCCGGCCAACCCCCGGAACCGTTGACAAACTGGCCCCAAATCTGGTGAGAGTCGACCTGCACACCGGAGCGAGAGGGACAGGCAATTGTGATGACGATGAATGTGGATATTGATAGGATGACTAGAAGATAATTGGGATTAGGATTTTTTTTCGACTAGATTTGTGTTTGGATCAGGCAACTCACAGCCAACATTGTGCACCCAGAGGGTCTTGTTGGTTAAAAAGGCATTGTAAAGAACAATTAAAATATTCAGAAGCTGATACACGAGAAAGAAGTGCCAAGTCTTTGGCTCGTACTCTGGCTGCCACCGAATTACTATCGCCATGAGTACATTTGTGGCAGCAAGAGCAATCGAGGCAGCCAGGGTGATCCACGAGAATATAGCGGCAAGACCACTAAAGTACGACAGGCTTCGGCTCCAGCGTTGAGGCGAAAGAATAGAAGTGAAATGATACTGGCCACCAGCGGTAGGATAGACACTGGCCAACTCAGCGAGAGTGACCCCGGTGCAGAGCATGGCAACGGTAACAAGTATTATGCCGTATAGCAGGGACAGGGCCCCTCCAGACTGAATAGCGATAGAAAAACTGGCAGCGATAGCAACCCAGCTGTTTGATATGTTGTAACCCACTGCAATAATACTCAGAATGCCGAATTTTCGTTTCATAGGCATGTCAAGTTGGCCCATTAAGCTGACTTGCCCATTGGCCATTTCGGTATCAGAGCCAGACGTGACACCATTGTCTGGCTTGAGTACTGAATGTTTTGGCTCAGTTGAATCCATAGTTTTTGAAAGCTAGACTAATATTTTTGGTAGAATTTCGAGAGTCGTCAATCCTATGCACTGGAGGGAGTGAACCTTTAAGCTCGAGGCTTTTGGCACGACATGAACTTTAATGAAACAGGGCCTTCCCGGATAGAGGAAAACCTGCGCCAGGACGAGAAGAGAAAAGAAATCAAGATTATGGCTGATCGTCTGGAACACTTACATAATTATATCTACTACCCCATTAGAGTCAGTGTTGATAGAGAGATACTAGATAAGTGGGCTCGGAACGATGCCTCAAATTCCGAGCCACGCCTTTCAGCACCCCTCCATATCAGGCTTCAACCCGCAAACAAAGGCTGGGATCGAGATCGAAGAGCTCTGGTAGCGGAACTGGATCCGGAATGCTTGTTTATTTCGGATGATCACCAAGGAGTGTGCGGGGGTATACCGCTGTTTGCCTCGCCAATGAGTGGACAAGGGCTTGGTTTAACTTTAGGTCTGAGGGGGCTTTTTTGCGGGGGAGATGAGAAATGCGGAGTTGCGTCCGCATGTAATCCACGGAAAGGCACGAGCAGCATTTGCGGCTTTCGTTTATCCCTAATCCAATTGGGGGATGTGGAATGTTGGGCGCAAAAATATGGAAAACGTTTTCTTTGTGAAGTGCCTGACTTCAAACTTGAAAATCATCACTCCCCTATGTGAGGCCATGTGACCATTCAAGTATTTTTCCTGTCTAGTTTTCTGCTATCTCAAATAAATCCCAGATTTGAAAGACCCAAAGGGTGGCGTTTTGTATTCTTGCTATAGTCCACGGCTCTGGGGAATCAACGAGTTTTCGTCTTTGGTCTAATCAAGCAGTCCCAAGGGCGTAGTTATATAAGTCAATGCATAGCTCCATCTGGACTAGGAGAGGCCGAGTGATGGGGTTGCCAAGATTCCAAAAAACACCCTTCGGTATTGATTCCGGCTGGGGTAGCACTTGAATAAATGGAATAATCAACCAGGTTTGACAAGCACTAATGTCTGAAGCTGGGTGAACGAAGAACCCGTGATCAAAGATCGCATCAACTTTGACACAAGCGGAAAGAGTCTTGCCGAGAGAATTAATACTCAGGTCTTAACATGTGCTACCCTGGAACTGGAGCGGAATGCCTCTCTGGACAATCCGTGATATTAAATCTGACCCCCTATCCTGGAATCACACCTTCCGTTCCTGAATTATCATTGGGTAAGATTTGAAGATTAGCAAGGGAGGAGGCCTGAATTGAAATGACTTGAGTTGTTCATTGGTTCTTCAGGCCAAGCTCTCGAGTTTGATCAAATGGGAGATTTGCCTACATCGAACCCCTCCTGTGTGACAGCGAGAAATGGGAGATATGCGATTTGTTGCTGAAGCAAACTCTAACACTTTTATTTTATTGCCTTATAGTTTGAGCGACGAACTATCAATCTGTTAGGTAATACTCTCAGAGCATGTTAAACCCCCAAGGAAATTGTATGTTGATGATAATAAGAATAAATGAGGACCAAGAGAACAGTGAGCCAAATGTTTTCCTGAGCAGATCAAGATCCAGCATCTTTATCCTTCATGGTCGTCCAGAGACACACATCCTGCCTTTCCTGCTCGTGCTTGGCAGCTGAGCTCTGCGAGAGCATGGTTTAAAAGATAGCCTTCATCAACCCTCCAGCAGTCGCTTGACTCAGCCGCTTGAGGCGGGAAGCGAATCATAATAGGATGATGTTCCCAGTAATTCATCCGAAGAATAATAAAAAAAAATTGCACAATATGGCCGGAGACTTCGACGAACGGAGAAGGCTGAATGTGTAAATTCGCCGATTGAAGAAAGGGTCAATCTGACAGGACTTGTTTGGCCTGGGGATATTTTTCAGGCGGGGTAAGAGTGGGGCCACTGGAAATTGGCGCCGGTTGGCAGCATCTCAGATATGGGCCAGGGTAGAAAGTCCATCCACTCCCATCAAACCTGATCCTTCAACAATGCGAATACGCAGCCGATACGAGGCCAATCAACGGTCTGTCCAGCCTGACGTTGCGACCGCTTAATCACAGGCTGGCATCGGCTCCGTATTCCGTACGACTTCATTAGGAAGGTTCTGTGCAACCGACAGCCTTCCACGGCAAGATGTTGGAGCCGACCAAAGTTCCGCTGATGATGAAAGAAGTCGGCAGGCTGAGCATCTGAAGCAAAGTTGAGTGGGGTTTTGTATCCGCTTGGTAAAAGTGAAAGTTGGAGCTAGGTCCTGACGAAAACCAAAGGGAGAGTAATTCAATAACAGTGATCCACTCTCAATTAGCACCCTCCGTCTCGAAGAAAGAACAATACTCATGAATCAGGCAAAAAGAAGAACAAACTTAATAAGGGACTAGTCATAACTTCCTTGCACTCGGTATGACAGCCCGAATGACGCGCAGTGGGTGTTCGCTGAAATTCGATATTGTTTTTGCTTTTTTCCCGTGGCGAAGATGTTATCAGATTCTTGTGGAAATTTCACCACCTCCAAAGCATAACAGTAGAATGTTAAATAATGTATCATATTTATTTTCCCTTTGCTCTTTTGGCTTTTGACAGATCTTCCTCTGTTTTGTTTGGTTGCTGTTGGCACGCCAAGGGCCAATCTTTCCGAAATCAAACGGCGGCTTGAGAGATGGGAGCGTGATGATACTACTAGGTAGGCTCTGAACCATTCACGGCGACCATCCATCGGCTCGGCTGCTCTTACATCCCTGTTGTGAGAGTCTAGCTCGAGTCCCGTCATTGTATTCGGATGCTGGCCTTCCGTGATCCGCCCAAATTTCTTGGATTGGATGAGGATCGGATCAGATACAATTTTTTCCTTCCCTAGTGGTTGTCGATAAAACTACAAGTATGATGGATGCGATGCGAAGCTAGGCTCCAGGCTCCCCATCCCTCCTTCCTATTCTGTAAAAATACCGTTACCCCTTCACGTCTCCTTCAATATCTACTTAATTTTACCTGTTCTGCTTACCCCCTTTATTTCTCTTCCCTCTCGGTTATGCCTAGAAACCCACACACGATTTGACTCTCGGTGTGATGTCTTCTCAGCAGACGCCACTTGCTCCGTTAGGAGTCGCAGCTGCCAGCGCGGGCGTCGAAGCTGTCAATGCAATTAGCCGATTGGCAGATGACAAAGAAGCTGAAAGCAACTCGAGTCCTGGAAAGGAGAACGCAGAGAGCTCGGAGATCACATGCGCCGATTCGGAAAACGACATTGACCAAGAAGGTCAAGAAAAGATCACTGCTTTGGCACGAAGTATCTCGCATCTCTCTCAAAAAAGCAGTGTGAAAGAGGGCACGAACACTTTTCTGAACCCCACCAGCGACCCCGAGCTCGACCCCAATTCAGATCAGTTCAACTCTCGCAAATGGACAAAGAACTTTCTCTCCATTGCTGCACGCGATCCCGAACGATATCCACGGCGATCAGCAGGAGTCTCCTTTCGCAATCTGAGCGCTTTTGGTTATGGAACTGCCGCGGACTACCAGGCGGATGTGGCAAACATGTGGCTCAAAGGATATGGTTGGCTTCGAAGAAAGCTCGGATTTGGGGATAGGGTGCGAATCGATATTCTGCGTGACTTCGAGGGTTTCGTCCGAAGTGGGGAGATGCTTGTCGTCCTTGGTCGGCCTGGAAGGTAATAACTGATCTGATATTTCCTACCTTCTCCTCCCTTTCCCTTGGTTTTTCGTTCTACTTTCTCTCTCGGTTATACTTATTTACCATTCGCAATCTCTCTAGTGGCTGTTCGACCTTCCTAAAGACGATTGCCGGTGAAACCCATGGCTTATGGCTGGATGAAGGGACCGATGTTCAGTACCAGGGCATTTCATGGGACGAAATGCACAGCCGTTTTCGTGGAGAGGTTATCTACCAGGCGGAAACCGAAATCCATTTCCCGCAACTTACGGCTGGCGAAACCTTGCTTTTCGCTGCTCATGCGCGTGCTCCAACTAACCGTTTCCCAAGCGTGACTCGAGATCAGTATGCCCTCCATATGCGCGATGTTGTCATGGCGATGCTGGGGCTTAGCCATACAATGAATACACGAGTTGGAAACGAGTTCATTCGCGGAGTATCAGGCGGAGAGAGGAAACGAGTCAGTATAGCCGAAACAACATTGTGCGGTAGCCCCCTGCAATGCTGGGACAACAGCACTCGTGGTCTTGATAGTTCTACGGCTCTTGAGTTTGTCAGAAATCTACAACTTTCCACTGAATACACTGGCTCCACTGCCATTGTGGCCATTTACCAGGCTAGCCAGGCAATTTATGATATCTTCGACAAAGCTATTGTCCTCTATGAGGGGCGCCAAATCTACTTTGGGAGTGCCCCTGACGCCAGGCGATTTTTCGTCGAAATGGGCTTCAGCTGTCCGGACAGGCAGACCACAGCAGACTTCCTTACTTCCCTTACTAGTCCCACAGAGCGTCTTGTGCGCCCGGGGTTCGAAAGCCGCGTCCCTCGAACACCGGACGAGTTTGCGGAGCGGTGGAAGCAGAGTGACGAACGAAAACAACTTCTTGTTGACATTGAGGCCTTCCAGGATGAATTCCCTGTAGGTGGTAGCAAACTACAGGAATTCAGCCGCTCTCGGAATGCGGAGAAAGCCAGAGGTACTCGTGCTGGGTCCCCATATACTTTGTCGTACCCAATGCAAGTGCGCCTGTGCCTCTACAGGGGGTTTTTACGGTTAAAGGGCGATATGAGCATGACACTTGCTACTGTTATTGGGAATAGTATTATGGCTCTTATTGTCTCAAGTGTCTTTTTCGACTTGGGCCCCACCACAGCTGACTTTTTCCCTCGGGGTGCGCTGTTATTTTTTGCGATTCTATTGAATGCCTTTTCCAGCTCCTTGGAGATCCTGACTTTGTGGCAGCAGCGGCCGATTGTAGAGAAGCACTATAAATACGCACTGTACCACCCGTCAGCCGAGGCAATCAGTTCTATGATCGTCGATCTTCCTGCCAAAGTGATTGTCTCGATCGTTTTCAATATTATCATCTACTTTATGACCGGCTTACGCCGCACTCCAGGACATTTCTTCATTTTTTACCTGTTTTCGGTAACGACGACCTTAACCATGTCCAACATTTTCCGCTGGATTGGGGCTATCTCTAGGTCCATGGCACAAGCAATGGTTCCATCATCTATCTTTATGATGATTCTAGTTATTTACACGGGGTTCACCATTCCCGTGCGGAATATGCACCCCTGGTTCCGATGGCTGAATTACTTGAATCCGATCGGTGTAAGTATACGAATTCTCAGATTACCAAGATTAAGTGCTCTCTGTTGACTAAACATAAGTACGCCTTCGAATCACTTATGATCAATGAATTCAGCCATAGACAGTTTCCTTGCGCCCTGTACCTACCCATGGGCCCCGGGTACGATGATGCTCCTATCACGTCCAAGATATGCTCAGGCGCTGGTGCTGAGGCCGGCAAGGACTTTATCGATGGCGACAGCTACCTGAATACCTCGTTCCAATATTACGAGTCTCACCTCTGGCGTAATTACGGCATTATCGTAGGCTTTCTTTTATTCTTCTTGGCGGCCTATATCATCTGCAGTGAGTTTGTTCGAGCTAAGCCCTCGAAGGGAGAAATTCTCGTGTTTCCTCGAGGAAAGATTCCTGCATTTGCAAAGAAGACGGGCCGCGATGAGGAAGGTGTATCTGCATCAGAGAAGTCTCGACTTGGGGAAGATGGGGCTGACCATACTGCAACGCTTGCTAAGCAAACTGCTATCTTCCACTGGCAAGATGTTTGCTACGACATTAAGATTAAGGGGGAGAATCGCCGAATCTTGGACCACGTTGACGGATGGGTGAAGCCTGGAACCCTGACAGCCTTGATGGGTGTGACAGGAGCCGGTAAGACGTCCCTTCTAGATGTCTTAGCTGACCGTGTCACAATGGGTGTGGTCACTGGGGAGATGTTGGTTGATGGACGAATTCGGGATAGCTCATTCCAACGCAAAACTGGCTATGTTCAACAACAGGACTTGCATCTAGAGACTAGTACAGTTCGTGAAGCACTTGTATTCAGTGCACTGTTACGCCAGCCAGCCAGCACGACACGGAAAGAGAAGATTGCCTATGTAGAAGAAGTGATCAAAATGCTTGGTATGGAGGAATATGCTGAGGCTGTTGTTGGCGTCCTGGGAGAAGGCTTGAATGTTGAACAGAGAAAACGACTCACGATTGGTGTGGAGATCGCTGCCAAACCAGATCTTCTCCTCTTCTTTGACGAACCAACGTCCGGTCTGGATAGTCAAACTGCATGGTCAATTTGCTCCCTCATGCGAAAGTTGGCAGATCATGGACAGGCAGTTTTGTGTACCATCCATCAACCATCAGCCATTCTTATGCAACAATTTGACCGACTCCTATTCCTTGCTAAGGGAGGGAGGACCGTGTATTTTGGGGAGCTTGGGGAAAACATGGAGACTCTAATCAAATATTTTGAGAATAAGGGTTCTCCTCCTTGCCCAAAAAATGCGAATCCCGCTGAATGGATGTTGGAGGTGATCGGTGCCGCACCGGGATCCCATTCAGAGAAGGACTGGCCTGAAGTATGGAATCAAAGCCCCGAACGGACCCAGGCGCGCGAAGAACTCGCCCGGATGAAGGAAGAGCTGTTGCAAAAGCCTCAACCCCCCAAGACCGTCGAGTATGGAGAATTTGCCATGCCTATCTGGTCTCAGTTCCTTATTTGTGTCAAGCGGATGTTCGAGCAGTACTGGCGCAGCCCTTCGTACATCTACTCGAAAGCAGCCATGTGTATCATCCCGGTAAGTCGCGTACCCCCCCCCCAACTAAACGGGTAGGAACTCGATACTGATGACTCCAACATAGCCTTTATTCATCGGTTTCACATTTTGGCGGGAACCAAATAGTCTACAAGGCATGCAGAACCAGATGTTTGCCATTTTTATGTTCCTGATCATCTTCCCCAACTTGGTCCAGCAAATGATGCCATATTTTGTCACTCAGCGAGCATTATATGAAGTGCGAGAGAGACCATCGAAAGCATATTCTTGGAAAGCTTTCATGATGGCTAGCATATGTGTCGAACTTCCATGGAATGTCTTCATGGCTATTCCAGCGTATTTCTCTTGGTATTATCCAATCGGGCTTTATCGCAACCCAGAGGCAGGCGAAGTCACCCAAAGAGGTGGCACAATGTTCCTACTTATCTTGATCTTTATGTTATTCACCTCGACCTTTAGCTCCATGATTATCGCAGGTATCGAACACCCAGATACTGGTAGCAACATTGCCCAGTTGATGTTTTCGTTGTGCCTTATCTTCAACGGGTTGGTCCCACTCTTCTTTCAGGGGTAAGAACACGTTTACTGACGTCTACATAGCGTTTTGGCCACGCCGGAAGCCCTTCCCCGGTTCTGGATCTTCATGTACCGCGTGTCACCTTTTACTTACTTAGTTTCGTCCGTCTTGTCAACGGGCCTAGCAGGGGCGGCCGTGGAATGCTCCGACATCGAGCTACTTCGCATCCCCCCCCCACCAGGTCAGAATTGCACGAGTTATCTCGGGTTGTATGCGAATATAACCGGAGGCCAGTTAGTGAACTCTGGTGACCCAAACGAGTGCCATCTATGCACTATTTCCGCGACCGATCAATATTTATCTGCACTTGGGATGGATCCAGGAGACATATGGCGTAACGTTGGCATACTCTTTGTGTATGTGGTATTTAACGCATTTGCTGCAGTCTTCTTGTACTGGCTGATTCGCGTACCGAAGAAGAAATCCCAAAAAAAGAAGGAGGATTGAAGGAAGGGATTTGCTATCCGAATATTCAAACCAGCTGTAAAGAGTATTGTGTTATCTGGGGGGGTTTCAAGCTAGTCTACTCCACTTCTTATCATAGATGATGTCACCTAATCGCAAGACGTTTTAGAAATAGTAAAACATACATATTTTTTTCCCTGTCTTTTCACTTGACTAATTTTAAAACGCCAATGTAAGGATAGTCCGAAAGGCTGCACTTTTTGGTTAAACTTCTCTGAAATTTGAGTAAACGAAGGTTAGTAAGGCCATTCCCGTGGCTAAGCTAACCATCTACTTCTCTTAAAGGATGATTATTGACAGTGGAGGAACTACGGCCAACGTGTCGTGAAAGCTACGGCTAATTAATGTCTCTGCTCCAGATATACAAGTTTGATCTAAAGCGCCAAAAGTCTAGTCTGCTTACTACCATTTCCCCCAGTGATTTCCCCAGTGCATGATAGAGGGGGTTGCACGATTCTATAAGTCAAGATTCCTGGAAACAAGCATGCCTCATAATATTTGACGGACAACCAGTCACTTAGCATTGCTAGCATAACTGCGAAGGATGGCGAAACCATTGAGTGTACAAACTGTGGGAGGTGGTCCGGTGAGGGATGGCTGAAACCCTAGTAAAGTAGGTAGCAATTGACCTGAAGATATTCTTAGTCTTAATACAGATGGGAAAAAGGCTGGGAGTAAAATTATAGCTTTTCATTGTCTTGGGGTTTGAAAGGAGATAGAAACAATAATGCTAAAATCCTCTATTAATATCACATGGCCGTACTCAACGCCGAGTGGTCGAATCCACCTCCTCACCTCGAAGCGGTTAGAGTGGGTGCAGAATAAAGACCAGCAAGCCACTGACTACCACCTGGAGCCGCCTCACAGCTCGAATGAGGCCGAGATACCAGCGACAGACAACAGCAATAATGTTCACAAGTCGAATATTTAATATGACGTGAAGTTTTCCGAATCATTAAGCCCGATACAGCATTCAGAACCAATCGCCGATCTCTAATTCAGCCCAAGTGATGTTACTGAGAAAATAAGATTCAGTTCACCAATAACTACAGGTCAACGGCTCTCCGACACACCCCCTTCATCATGTACGAAGCAGACCCCTTCCATATCCAGTTCGAGTACAACGCATACCAAACTAATACGAGCACACTTGCAGGGCCGTATTCTCCCTAATAATCATCAACAAAGCCGGCGGGCTAGTCTACCAGCGCGAGTTTCAGCCGGGGTTGCGCAAACTCTCCACAAACGATTACCTCGTTCTTGCCGGAACATTTCATGGGTGCGCCTTCTCGCCCTCTTCCCCTCCAGCGCGGGTCGGAAGACACAAAAATCCAGAAACCGAAACACCATAAAAATCAATAACTTGACTAACCGCCCAATTCTTTATATAGTGTTCATGCCATCACCCGGTCAATAACACCCAAACTCCCCATCTCCGCCCCACCGACCACATCTTCCTCCACCGTTACCTCCCCCTCCGGCACCTCCACACCCACTCCCTCAGGCTCTACCTATGCGTTCCCGACCCCAGGAGCCTCTGCTACGGGGCTGGAATCCCTGGAAACGGATAAATTTCGGCTCACCTGCTTCCAGACCATGACAGGGACCAAGTTCCTCCTCTTCACCGACCCGCTCATGACCAATATCGAGGCAGTCATGAAGCAGATCTACGAGCTATATGCAGACTACGTGATGAAAAATCCCTTCTATCAGCTAGAGATGCCGGTGAGATGTGAGGCGTTTGATCGACATTTGGGTGGGTGGTTGAGGGGGAGGACTTGAGCTCGTTTTTAACAAGAGAATAGGTAATGATTATATTTGATGACTTGTTTTTCTTTTCTTTCTTTTTTTCCAATCTGTAATTATTTCCTTTAGTCTTCTCCTTTATATGATAACTACATTTATGATGGCGAAATAGATCAAAGACCAAAATTTCAATACAAGGAAAAAGAAAAAACTACATTCTTCAAAAGCGTATCTACCGTTAAGACCGCTTTCTAGAAATTTACATGGAAACATTCGAATTACAATAGAAACGCCGGGTATGCATCAAGAAAAAGAAGGGTCATCCACGAGAAGTATTGTGTCTCGCTCATTAAGCTGTGTCCATCTTGTCCCCATCCTTGTCTTTGCTACCACTTGACTCGCCTTGCCCTTCCTCGGGGATACCCTCTAGACTGGCCTTACGCTCTGCATCCTCTCGTTCCTTCTTCTCTTTCTCCTGTCGGTTCTTCTCTTCTTCCAAGGATAAGCGCAGGGCGAACGCCAATTCCGGGTCGTTCTCGGCCGCATCGTCCAGGCCAAAGCCACCGGAATCGCCGCCATCGGCGCCCATGCCCCCAGTTCCGGCGCCATCACCACCGAGGATTGCCGTGACCTGGAGTTCCTCACTGAGCAGGTTAGGGCCAGGAGGGATGATGGCAAGGTGAGAGCCATCACCACCCTTGACGTTCTCAACGAATGCCTCTAGCTTCTTGGTTTGGTCGGATTCAAGATCCCCAAAGGCGATCACATCGATTGAAACGTTGTTCTTCTTCATTTTCTTCGCAAGCTTCACCAGCGCCTTCTCATCTTCCTCGATAGGGGAACAAGAGAAGACGATGATCCGCTGTCTTTGGGACTTTTCCGAGCGGTGTTTCAAGGCGAGCTGCACAAAACGCAAATATTTTGTTAACATCTGATATCTCGAAGCAAATAGAAAAAATAGAAATAAACAAATCAAGCATGAACATGGCATTTTTAATTTTATTGGGTTGGGGATTCACATACACCGGCCACTTGTATGCTCGAGCTTAGATGGGCAGTACCGTAGATCTTTGTGCGATGTAGACCAGCCAGGATACCACCAAAGTCGGTGGTGAATGTCGAGAGTACCTCGGGGCCCTTACCGCCCATACTCATAAGTCCAACAGCTGACTGGGGGTGTACCCGCATCTTAGCAGTGTGGATGACGCTGACAGCGTCGATCTGGGCTTGCCATCGTGTGGAGCTGGAAGCTATTAAGGTCGGAACGAGACGGAGAGAAAACGAGGTCGGCCGGGCCCGAATCACTTACGTATAGTCACCATTCCTGCTGCTTTCGCTATTATCCACACTATCGGAGTGTTAGTCAATACACACAAAGCTTGGAGCAAGGAAGAGGGAGACGAACATGATCATCGTTGCTTCGAGCGACGACATCTTGGCGAGGGTGAAATAAACCAAGATAATTGAATAGATAGGGAAGAGTATGTACGGTAGGAATATATAGCTGAAGCTCTTTTGGTAATATGAGCGATGGGCGAAGGGTGAGAGGGGACGAAGATGAGGATGCGATGATGGCGGAGAGGTTGAAGCTCGGTGCTGAAGACGAGATGTCACACCGTTCCCACTAGAGAAACTAACGTCGAATTAAGTCAGCGCTTGTTTACTTCCCCCCATCAACCACAACCAAACCACCGCCTACTTCCTGTTCTTCATCCCTTTCGCCCCTCCTGCCCCAACACAACAACGCTCATCCCGTCTTGGAAAGCTTTCGGTCAGATAAAGGTATCTTTACTTTAATCGCCTCAATTCCCGATATTTACGAACGAAAATGCCTTCCGTCGCGACGAAGCGCAAATCTCGCGACAATGACGACGCGTTGCCCAACAATGAGGAAGCTAGAACACCTACCAATAGTCCCCCCAGGAAGAAGCCCCGGATTACGCGAAGTCAAAAGCAGGCTCTAATAGACAATTTGCAGCTTGAGAGTATGTTATCCCCAACTGTCACTTGTTAAATCTAACCATAGAGGCGTCTCATCTAACTTTTACTGTAGTCACCGAAAGGGCCCGCAAACTCCGTGCACAATATGCTCTCCAAGCTCATGATCTTCGCGGGCGTATTGAAAGGCGTATCAACCGAATTCCCCTCGCGCTTCGCAAAGCCAATATGGGTGAATTACTCGAAAAACACAACAATGCCCTTCGTAACCCGTCCCCGAAAAAGTATCGCAGCCCCGCGAAGGGCTCTCGCAATTTCACAACTATTTCCAGCGCTTCGGCGAGGAAGAAGATGGCTACAGCCAGTCCAAGTCCACGACGTGCCAGGAAGCAAAGGTATGGTGTACCAAGTCTTATGTTTCCCATAGTATCTCGGCTAATATGCAACAAATTACAGCCCCGAAGGTATCTACTCGGATAAAGAGAACGCCCCCGCGACCGAACAGCTTGATGTATTGAAGAATCCCAAGAGACGCGCCAAACCCGGCGCTGCGGTCGGTACTTCACGTGTCGTGTCACAAGAAGTGCGAGGGAACGACTACCGCATTCTCTCACCTAAATCTTCAAACTCCCGAACATATCCCCAATCGCCATTGCGTGCATCCCCCGAAAAGCCCCAGCCTTCTTCCTATCTTTCTCGACCTATGTCCCCACTTAAACCTTCAAGCCCCCTGAAGTCCGCATCAGCGAGTGTTTCGGCGAATAGTGGTCGCGCTACGTCAACAAAAACCACCGTATCCTCAACCAAGGACAACAGGCCGCCTTCTCAAGCGAAGCGGCCGGCAAGCCGTGCCGCCACAGCAACAGCCAGATCTATTCGCTCACCCCTGTCTCGGCCGGCTACACGCCAGGCCGAACGTCGGGGTAGCATCTCGTCTGCATCTTCCGGAACGTCTGCAGCAAATCCAAGAACAGGTGCAGCGAGTAGGAAAGCCACTGCTACTTCAACAACCACGGCTGTCGCCGCCAAAAGAGCTGCTGCTTCAAGAAGCCAGGCCCCTTCCGCGGCTGCTAAAAGGAGCACCGCTTCTGGTACAAAGAAGATAGCCACTGCCGCTGGAGGTGATACAACAGCAGGTCGACGCGTTTTGAGGAAACGAGCGTAGATCTGTGTACTTCTTTAGGGACTTTGATATTTATATGGGGATTCGTTTGACATGGAGTAGGACTCGTCTTTGAAGTTAAATGCACAGGCGCTTCGTTGATATAAATTGGAGTTCTTTTTTTTACCCCCTAACTATTGGCTCTTTATGGTTTTCGTTTTCTGGAACTATGTATCCGTACCGTTGCCTGGTTGATATTGTAATAGTTCACATGGTGTTTCTTTATTCCGGTTGGGTTAGGCTAGTTTGCAATATCCTGGTTTTGTTGACTTGACCCAAATTCTTTTTTTGCTTTTCTCTCGCAGTATTCACTTTTCTTGGGGCCTCGGTCCTTATATTAGAACCTCTGCCAGCCAACAAAATTATTGCCTCGATTACCCTCGAAACACAGTCCAGTTCCACCTCGAGACCACATTCCTACATTTGGGCTGCAAAGCTACCTAATTAAGTAAGCTCAGGCCACGAACTGACTAAATTCTGATCGGTTCGACGGAGATCATTGGCTATCAGCAATATATATATCTGGATTCGAACATTCCTCCCTGCCAAAGTTTATCCAATGAAATATATTATTTCACACTAGATCTCAAACACACCATGACTGGCTAACATTGATTTGCGCCTCTCATGTATATCACCTGATTGTGCCTAACCCCACTAAAACATACAGAGCAAACCCTTAACAGGAAAAAAAAAAAAAAAAAAAAGAAAAGAAACTATGGCATTTCCATTCACAGTTGTAAATTACACTACCTGTTTTAGGAAGTGACATCGCATACCGGATGTGACAGAACCATCAAACACATACAACTTAAGAACCCGCTCAAGGGGAGAATAAGAACAACAATCCGATGGTAAAAGAGAGAGAAGAACAAAAACTTAAATAACTCATCATAGGTATCTTTGCCGTCATATAGACTGGCGGGGAATGAAGCAAAACAAGCTAGAATCAATGCTCACACACAATGGAGGGTGATGAAGTCTTAACATCACGATAAGGCAAAGAAAGTGAGATGGAGCTGAATGGGGCTAAGGGCAGTGAGGCAATGTTCAAACAGCTCTGATATCAGTAGCAATGCAATAGGACAACAAAAAGTATCGAAGGAATAAAACCAGCCCCAAAAGTCCGGGAATGTGTTCGAACCATGATGGACCGGAGAGATCCTATGGAAAACCTAACGCAATAACCCAGATGGCGAAGGAAGCGTCAGACAATTCGGGCTAACCCTCGTGGTAAGATGCAATGCACTTTTTAAGCAGCGAGAAAATAAGAAAAGATGAGAGTTTCTGTCCCCGTGGAGACAAGATTTGTCCAATCCCAAGAAAAAAAAGAAATAAAACCATCCAACCTTGGTTGCTGGAGAGGAAATCAACATAGGGGAAAGGCTAAACCGATGCTCATAGCATTCAAATCAAGACTCAGTTAATGGAAAGAGGAATCTTAGTGGGAGAGGTGTCGGGAATAAGTAGAAGAGATGAGTTGGGGGCGTCGAATATGAGTTCAAGATCAACTAGCGACTCCCATTGGTCCCGCATTAGGACGAGCTCTATAAGGTAGCTGCTGGGGTTGCGTTTCGGGTTGGTTAGGATTTTGTTGGCTGCCGTTGCTAGCGCTACGCTCACGGTAGTTTGTCGAGCCGGGAGGGCCAAGTTCCATACCGCCATGAGGGTTGATACTCGTCGAATGATTATGCCCTGTGAGGCCTTGAACATGGCGGACAGAGGCCGGCATTTGGGGGGTGGCCTCCTGTGATGGATCTGTCTCGATACGAGCAGACGTCGGGATATTATTCCCGCGACCTGGGTTTGTGATGGTAATCCCTTCGCCGCCGTTGGTGGGTTTCTGGGTGAAGGACCCCCGAGCGATATCGCCATATCTCTTCAAGATTTCCTTCGTAGTAACTTCTGTGTTTTCTTTCAAAAAACTGCTGTCCCCAAGGACTGATTGTAGGTCTTCTGGAATCTACATATTTCCATTATGAGGCCTGAACATCGGAATTGACGGGGAATGATAGGACATACCTCGCACATAGTGTCATTGTACGTAATGAGCGCATTGATCGCCTCGATCGCGAGGAAGCTCTCATCTACAGTGCTGTTCTTCGCATTTGGATATAGGATATTCGGGGTGATAACCGTAGAGAGGTTGTGAATATCCATTTTGCTTCCAGACTCTTCATCTACATGGGAGAAAGAGGAAGTCCAGTTGAGAAAAGCAAACAGTACTTCCATGGTGTCCCGATGAGCTTTAGGGAGCAGGCAGCAGGTAAGATGAAGCAGTCGTTTTTGTTTTTCGAGGTCAGGTATTTCTGCGAGGTGGCATGTTAGGAAATGAATATTTTGGATAGTAAAGGCATGAGGGCATACTCTGGGAGACGACAAACAAACGGTGAAGTTTGAAGGTTAGAAGGGGGTCGGGCATTTCACGGAGGAACTTCTTCAAAAGAGCCGCAATCTGAACAGGATTTTCTTTGGTAAGATCCATTTGTTCGTATCTATTGTCTATCAGCTCAGAAAGTTCTTTTAGACGCCTGATATTGCCGTTCTTCCGGAAAACACCTTCAACGGACATGTCCATTTGGCGCATCGCGGAGACGGCATCATCGACTAAAGCTGGGATACGCAGAGCACCAGGGCCGACACCGTGAGTAGACTCTGTCCCCTCCTTGTCGACAAGAAGATCAAGGCTCACGCCGAACACGCCTTTCTTCTTTCCAGCCTTTTTAGCATCTTTGTTGAAAGCGCGTCCAAAAATGTTCCAGATTGTTGGTTTCCGGGATTCAATCAACGAAAGAAGTTCCTCCAAGGTAAATTGCCCTTCCAACAACGGCTCCATGGACAAAACTGCAACATGCCTGACAATAAAATATTCCAAGGCGGAAAGTTCAGAAAAGTATTTCTTGGTCCTTCCGGTCGGCTCGATGAAGGGTGGTTCCATGCCACCACCTGACACACCTCGTTGGTGGCCATAGTTGTATTTGGGAAGCGGCTCAGTGGTACCAACAAGTTTAGTGCCGGCGTGTCTATAGGCGTTGGGGCGTTGTTCCTTGGCTTGCTCTGCCGCAACAATTCTCGGAATATCATCCAAGGTTAACGCATCCTGGTTACCAAATGTAAGTTCTGTGACTGTCTCTCCATTGGCGTCCCTTTCTTCTACAATTTGGAAACCGTGGCCTCTTGGATCTGAACCTTCCCCTCCAGATGAACCAGGACGAACACTTCGCCCTTCAGGCCCATCAATGATACGTGAAGCTCGGGCCTTTTTATAGGTAGTTGAGAGAGTACGCTCATTCCGAATGGACCGCAGGCGCCGCATTTCACCCACAGTTTGCTCAAGGGAGGACCCATCAGTGCCGTCTTTAGATGAATTGGCATATGACTTAGATCTGGTGGTAGAGCGCCGAATTTCACCTGGAGCCTGGTTAATCCCGAGTCCGTGCGGTTTGGCATTGGGGTCATCTACAACGGGGGAAAGCAAGTCAATCTATCGATGTCCGATCTAAAAGGGTAGAAGAGCATACCTGATGAGGGCAAAGTTCCCCCAGCCCGTAGAACTGCAAGGAGACGCGCGAGAGCAACTCGAAGCAAAAACACGAACTGCTGAAGTTTGGTCACGTGTGTGAATCCTTTTTGTGTCTCATATGTAGACCCCCTTTGGGCAACACAGCTGGTACAGAAAGGCTGTTTGTCTTTTGGGCTCCAGAGGGCATCCTGAAGAGTAGCTGTCAAATCTTTCTGGCATGCGGCACATGTCAAGTGGGGCGGCTTAATGTGCCACCTGTTGTCGCCTAAAATGACACACTCATCATCAATTGGTTCCTTGCATGCCGCACAGCAATCAGACAGTTGATCTGCAAGTGTTTCCACACCAACCATTAAATCGGCGGGTGTCTCTTCTTCCTCTAATGGCCTTAATGTATCAAGATCTCCCAAACGGTCCAAGAAATGGTGGAGACCTTGAGGTGTACTCTTTTCCCTCTCCAATTTAAGAGCCCCTTGTAAACCAATACGGATTAAAAGTTTAAGATAGTGAGCTAAACCAGTCACTAAGGACAAGAGCTCCTGGGTA
The DNA here is from genome assembly GCA_027569045.1 of Aspergillus biplanus. NCBI lineage: Eukaryota > Fungi > Ascomycota > Eurotiomycetes > Eurotiales > Aspergillaceae > Aspergillus > Aspergillus biplanus. The sequence continues at coordinate 331,065 of JAPDEJ010000027.1, forward strand.
ACACCAAGCTTTCGAACGCCAGTCTCCTGTGTTTTAGAAAGCAGTGCAAAGAAGGCCACAATCTTTTTGCAGAGGAGTTTAGCTTCACGGCCAAACGCAAGGTCTAAGTCGAGCGTTAGCCAACCCAAATCGTTATGCAGCAGGGCTAAATCCACATACCTTTCATGCCCTGGGTCTTGATATACGCGGCAAGCTGGTCAATGGCAGAGAAAAGGACATCAACGTGACCTATGAACCTTTTCGCGACAAGGACCCCCTCTACATAGGCGCCATTGCTGACATGAAGGAGCATATCAGAAATACAGGCTGCGGACGATTCTTCAAAACTTGACAGAATGCTCCAAATTTTGTACACCTTTTCTTCCATTATGTCTTCTTCCTCGCGTACTCTGTTTCGTTCCTGGTCGGTCGCATCCAGATCCACTTGCGGATATTCCAGTGGCTGGCCTGTTGGAGCCAACCGGACATTCCAAAACTTATGAATCATGTAGCATTCAGGGTGCCAATGCTGATTCTGTCCATTGCGGAAGATCTCCACGAACTGTTTGAGGATTGCAGTATGACATCCGTGGCATCGTTGAGCAAATTGCGTCGAGTAATGGAAATGACAATATACCCTGCCTTCATGCTCATAGTAAGAGTCTTGTGCACCAAACACAGTAGGACAAACTGAGCACGTAAAATGCTCAATGTGATACTTGCGTTCTAAGGCTGTGATATACGAGCCACGCAACGCGCCACCGCAATCGTGGCATAGTAAATCAAGTCTCCGAAAATAATCAATCTCACATAACGGGTATTGGCCGGTTCCGTCTTCTGCATCGACAGGGAAGAACTTAGATGCCACGATTTGACCACAATCCTATTCAGGGTATCAGCAAAGAACCGGGGGGAAATGGCCTGTAAGAAACAATAGGGAAATTGAGAGCTTACCTCGCACTTAAAACACTCAAGGTGATAGGTTGCAAGTAAAGCCCGTACGAACTGCCCTGTGAGCGGCTCACCACACTTCTTACAAATCCTCGACGAATTCCCTGGTGACTTAGTGTGCGGTCGGCCATTCGGACGGGATCTATCCAGTGGTGTGGACATTTCCCAGCCTCCAGTACGATCCTGAGGTGTTGAAGGGTCCCTTGAGTCGGGATTATTTGACTCTAATCGCCGGCCAACACGTCCATCTGGACTTTGGACACCATCAAAGCTGGCATTTGCAGACACATTCCAAGGGCCTGTTCTCGTACGAGGTGAGTCAAAAGGAATGATACTGTCTGCAGGGGAGGTAGGAGTTTGAGATTGAAAACCACCCCCACCACTATAGCCGCTAGTATTCAAGGTGGGACGGACAGCCCCGTTGCCCGGCACGAGGCTGTCCGGTAATGGAACGTCGCCGGGAGGCATGCCCGTGAAACCTTTAGACCTTTCTTATTTCGATCCAGTGGTAATTCCGCGGTAAATCTGCTCTCCCCAGTCTTTCTTGTCTCTTTAAATACCGGATGGCTGGAGTCGATGAGGTAGCCGCCAAGGTCAGGTAGAACCCGGCGTGGAGTAAGGATACCGGGGGTGGTTGAGCGTATCGTTATTGTTATTAGAGGCCCAAAAGAACAATTTGTCAAGATCGCACGTCCAGGAGCTTGTACGTCCTTTGTAAAGCCAAGAATTATGTTAGATAGCTTAATATCGCCTTCGTGCGGGGCTAGTAAAAGTTCACATTTAGGGTCGTTGCCGTTGCAACTCACCTCACGCCATGTAGGCGAGACTTGCGGGGAATTTGAAAGAACGAAAGTGAGAGCGCGTGACCAGTAGGTAATTATAGAATCCCGCTGGCGATTTGCTCGACAAGAAAAGGACTCGAGATGACCGGGTGTAAAAATGTAGGCGCCCGCGTCAAAGTAGTAGGATTGAAACGGTTGGAGCTCAAAGTGAGACCAACAAGCGGCGGAGTCCACTGGCCAAGATCACCACCATTCCTGATCCCTTTCAACAAAGTGCTTTCTTTAACAGTCCAGGTCTAGAGACACATGAAACCAGAGAATAAAAGAACATAAAAAAACAATAATTAAATTAGAGAGATAATGCTGATAAGAGGGGCGGAGAGAGGAGATTGAACTGGTGTGTTTGGGGCAGTGCTGTTCGTTGTTGCTCTGCCCCCCTATGCTTCATGTTGGTGGTTGCCCGCTAGAGACAATCACGTGTAAATCTCACCGCTTGTCCTACCGCCTGAAGAAATGACCAAATATTTGTGTTTTAACTTTGTGTGAGGTGAAAGAAAGGGTACCTGAATTTCTTGTCCCCTGAAAATTTGGCAAAAGTCCGCGGGATCGAGTGCTACCTTTCCCTCTAGCCCCGAAAGTAAGGGGAGGGTAAACAGGAACAGCATCGGAAGAAGAAGAAGAAGAAGAAGAAGAGCTCTGATGCCTGAGGTATTCGGGTTGGAATTTGGTGGTTCAGTTTTAGTGCAATCAAAGTATATTTACGAGCGAAAGCTACCTACATTTTCTTAGTGGTCAATCACAAGTGGTAGAAGATTGAAGAAAAGCAGTTATGGCAGGATATGAAGTTGGGAGGTTCCGTGTCGCAATCTTTAGGTCCATATTGTTTTTGAGCAATGAATACTCACAATGATCTTATGGTTGAGTGATGCTTATTTTACCCCATTTTCAGGCATAGTCTATTATGATTAGATATTTCTACTTGGCAGCGACTCCGGGAAGCCTTACAGCTTCTCGAGGTTCTCTCACGCTGTGCTGCTCAAGAAGGTGATATTCAATGTGCATCAAATACTCTGTATTATGATCTGTTTACTTCGAGCGCTGTGTTGAGCGAAGGAGCACCTACTAAGAATCAGGCAGCACTAGGCAGCACACATGGAGATCGGGGGTTTGATGCGACAAGTTCAATGACCTTGTCGCGGTGGGAAGGCAGAATAAAATATCTTTCATGGCTTCGGGCGTCGGATTTTCAGTTCTTATTAATATCCTTGTATTCGAGGAATCGGTGGCCTTTTGAGACTGAAATGAAATCTTTATGAATAATATGAACTAAGTACCGACTCAACCCTCCAAATCTAGTAGTCACTTAGTCATATAAATACAAACCCAGTTTTTGTTCCTTTCTTTTTATCCGATAATTGAGAGCCAGCAGTAGTCTATGCTAATGTCCTTCCTTAAGATCCGTATCAAGCAAATAGGTCTATATACTGCGGCGTTCTTAAAATTATTGAGAAGTTGCTTTTGTGTGGGTGTTGTGAGATCAAAGGTAATCCATGGTTATGAAGTAATGTACTGTATGGATGTATCAACTTGTTTGTAGCTCAGCTGCAGACTATTCTGTCCCATTGACAACCTACTTACCTACTACTAAAATTCGTACTTAAGGCACGCTTGTCCCACAGTTTTATTTTAAGCCGCCTTTTTATCGCTCCTCATTCTTCCCAGCATAGGCTGAGCTCTACCTATTCTGGCTTTTGGGCAGAGCCACCAAAAACTTATTATTCCTCACACTGCCTTCAGCAGTATCTCCTCACTCCTTTTGAGGAACGCACTACTCCGTGCTAACCTTCGACTTGGATTTCATATCCTCCAACGATTCCCGGTTTGACGATCTTCGGGATGTCTTCCCAAGCGATTCTCCGTATTACAAGGGTGTTTTTAAATTCCTCCCTTTTCTCTTCGTCAAAATAGCAGGACTTCTATTTCTGACGCGGGCCATATAGGAAATCAAGCAGATACAACAAAGTGGGGATATTTGTAGGTAATGTTTACTTATTTAGTCTGGAAACAATTTCCGATCCTCCTTTTAACGCTTCTGCGCATGATGTCATCGCTAATATTTATGGTAGCAATTGCAGTGAGCTACGATGAATCCGACATCCGGAGAGTTGACGCCCTCATAATGGGCCCCCCGGATACTCCTTATCAGTTTGGTTTCTTTGAGGTACGCACTTCTTGCCTCTTGGGTTCATGTATCTGGAGTATCGGAATATTGACCTCTGGATACTTAGTTCGTGATCAAGTTTGGAAAGGGTAAGCTCCCCCGATTAGATAATTCCTCTGGAATCATAGGTAGACTGGCTATTTGCGTTCAAGATTACCCTGCTAGCGCTCCAAATGTTCGCGCTACGACTACCAATAACGGAAGATGCCGGTTTAATCCCAATATATACGCCAACGGCAAAGTTTGCTTGTAAGTTAATATTAATAGAACCGTCCTTAATGTCGAAGTTCTAATATAACCCGCAACTCAAGGTCAATTTTGGGGTAAAAATTTGTCACCACTGTTTTTCTACGTGACCACAGCTTAATAATTAATCTAGCACCTGGAGAGGCGAAAGTGGAGAACAATGGTCATCGGCACAGGGGCTGGAGTCTGTCCTAATCTCTATTCAGAGTTTAATGTCGTCAAACCCTTATGAAAATGAGCCAGGCTACGAAACCGCTCGGTCAGAGACGGACAAAGCAAATATGGCTTCTTATATCTCTAAAGTGAGTAACCTGTCGACCTTTCGTGTATAGCGTATACTCATGTCTCAAGATCCGCCATGAGAGCCTACGAATCGCCGTTATTGAGCCACTAGAAATGTCGTTGAATCTTGTGCCGGATGGGACAGCAAAACAGCCGAGCAGGGAGTTATCTGACGACGATGATAGGTGGTCTGAGGATGAGAGCCTTGATGACGGGAGTCCGTTTTCGGATCTTCGAAAGAGACGCTTTTTGTGGTACTTTGAGTCGTATATGCTGATTGTGGACAGCGCTGAAGCAGAAACATCACGTAAACAACACTTCCAGAGGATGCCTTTCGAGACTGGTGGAAATACGATGGACGGTCATTTCGATTACCCTGAATTACGCCAACGGCTAGTACGTATCAAGGAGACAATTATGGAGGAAACAGAGAACTGGAAATTGGACGGCCTCGTTGCCAAAGAGAACGAACTGGGGATCGCAGTAAACCTGCAACGTCAGTATGAGCAGATCGTTGAAGATCTGAAACATCATAAAAATTTCACGGTTGACCTGAATCTTGTGGATGGAAACCCTTTCATATGGAGGCTAACCTATTTTGGCCGACCTATGACGCCCCTTGAAGGTGGAATTTTCAGGATCAAAATACACCTAAGCCCTCGATTCCCCGTCGAGCAACCACGTGTTTTCATGGAGGTGCCGCTATCCCATATTCGTGTTTCCAAGGAGGGTGTCCTATGCTATTTACCTAATCGGATTGATGAGATGCGCCATCATGTGGAAGCAATAGTCACTACATTGGAGGAGGAATCACCGCCGTATGACCCCCGAACTATAGTAAACCCGGAGGCATCAAACCTGTTCTGGGGCTCCTCGGAAGAACGAAGGAAGTACAGGCGGAAATTACGACGGGAGGTGGAGAAGACTGCTGAGTGAGCTGGACAGTCCCGTATGACAATGATAGTTGCTAATATAGCCTTTCTATACCATACAGGGATGCATATGCATGAGAGTATGCAAGGCGCCACAGGTTCCCGCCTTAGGGAGTTGAACAAGTTGAGCTTCAACCCGCTCGTTCGGCTTTCTAACCATGATATTCACGAAACCTTTAGTGAAAGTATTCCACTTTTACCTCGTGGATCACCCTATCAACCCCATTTCATAATTCCCAGGCGAAGTATCTGAAGGGGTGGAAACTCAATTTTTGCTGGATTTCCCGAGACTTTGTCATGACCCTTCTGAGTATGGATAACCTTACTTGGATGAAGCCCAAAGTTGCTATTTCCAAAGTCTCTTGCTGTCATATTACGACTTAAATGCATGCCTCATAACTCAACAGACATATCAGCTAATTGGTGGTAAGAGTAATAGTCTTCCTGGAAGTGAAAAAGCTCAATGTCCGAGATACCTCCTATCAGCAATCGGTCCTTTTGAGCAGGGCAAAGGGGTCAAGCCCTTCTGTAACAAACTTTCACTTTTATCCCCCGTGGGCTTTAATCTCTTATAGGAAAGTGACGGTAAGTACTGTAGGTACTTAGTAGTACTTCAAAGGTACCTCACTGTCGTTGCGGCAGCACCTGTGAATAGAGATCCCAGGTCACATGATATCTATGGGGGCTGTCAACCAATCATATGTGGACACCATAGCTAGCTTGGGTCCGAGCTTGGCCCCCAGATATTCTTTTATCAACCCACCAGATTAAAGTTGCCTCTTCATAAATGAGCCAGATAAAAGCCCCTTACTTGCGGAACAAATTTCCCCTGTTTTCCCTTTTGTCTTGACATACTTTTTTAGAATTATCTACTTGATTCAGATATCCTTCTCAATGTCTACCAAACGGCCTGCGATGGAGCTAGGCACCGTCCTCGTGGTCGGGGGCTGTGGGTTCTTAGGGTGGCACATTGTGGATCAATTGCTCAACTTCCCCTCCGAAACCGACCCCAGTGTTGCCCTTCCAAAACCTCAGGGGGACAGCCGCTTCGACTATCCTCGCCTAGGCGACCGATATCCTCGAATTATCGCGAAAGTGGCCGTTGTTGACCTGCGAACCACCCACAATCGACTGCCAGGTGCTGAATATCATGAAGGAGACATCACATCGGTAGAGTCTATGCTCTCCGTGTTTCGCGCAGTCAAGCCCGATGTGGTGATCCACACAGCGACACCAAATGTATTGGAAGGAAACAAACCATTGCTATACAAGGTCAATGTTGAGGGAACCAAGACGTTGCTAGAAGTTGCGGGAGGTTCTCATGGCGAATGGGGTGGAAAGTGCAAGGCCTTTGTGTACACAAGCTCAAGCTCTGTGGTCCACGATACCCAGAGTGATTTGATCAATGTGAATGAAAACTGGCCTCTTATCAGAGGAAAATTGCAACAGGAGTACTATTCGGAGACCAAGGTCTGTTGTTGCCCACTAACCTCGTGATTCGGGACTCACAAAATATTGATTATTATTCCCCCTTTTAGGCCGATGCCGAAGAATTAGTATTGAAATACAACCGCACATCTCCCTCTGAGATGCTCACCTGCGCTATCCGTCCCGCCGGTATTTATGGGGAAAAGGATACAACTTTTACATTCAAAATCTTGGAACATGCGGCCAAGGCTTCCCCAACCGTGCTTCGGATGCAATTGGGCGAAAACAACAATCTTTTTGACTTTACATATGCCGGCAATGTGGCCTATTCTCACATGCTCGCTGCTTTCCGCCTTCTCGCCACCCAAAACAGACTTGAGTCTGGCCAGAGCGGACCCCTGGACCACGAACGCGTTGACGGAGAGGCATTCAACGTGACGAATGATTCCCCCGTTTACTTTTGGGATATGACACATGCCGCTTGGGCCCTGACCGACAGACTTGTCGAGCCTCACCAAGTGTGGGAACTGCCAGAAGCGCTTCTGGGCACCATTGGTGGCATCGCAGAGACGGTATTAGGGATTTTCGGCAAAACGCCGCGTTTGACCAGACGGATGGTGCGATACTCGTGTATGACGCGGTACTATTCTTCCGACAAGGCCAAGCTTCGCCTTGGTTATAACCCTATCGTCCCTGTTGATGAGGGCTTGGCTCGTGCGGTTGGTTATGTCGTTGAAAGGCAGCGCCAGGACGACGCGAAAAAGGGGCTGTAATTGATTGGTGCAAGTGCTGGATAGGCTTATGTGTAATATAAATCCTTTAATATTTTCACCTTTTTTGATCGGTTGATTTCTTGGAAACATTGATAAACGCTGTTACCTGTACCGCCTACAAGACCATTTACGGGATTCAATTGCATTATGAGACTTAATAAGGATGAACAATAAGGCTCGATGCCTATCGACGGAGTTAAAGGGATCGGTAGATTTGTCATCTCAGCTGAACACTGAGGCTTTAGATGGCCGGGGGGATGTTCGCACTTTCGTGCGTGCCCATCATGCCGCCCCACGATATTGGCAAGAAATTAATTTGAGAAGGCATTTCTCCTACCAAGAGAGCAGGGAAAGGCCGTCAGAATCACCGATAATTGAGAGAGAAAGGCATTGATACACCGGAGTCTTACATACTACTAGTACTCTCCATGGGTGGTTTGAATCGTTAGGTACAGTCCAATGGAACTGACGTAAGGTAGTAGATTAATATGAAGCCAATACACGTAGATGATTCGGTAGCATAGGCCTGGCTGCAACGCGATATAAATACGCCTTTCCATCCAACCGGGGTGCCTCATGAGGGAGCATGGTGAATTGTGTTGCGAACAATGGCCCGATCAAGGTAACTACAAGAATACCTCATCCTTGCCTTCGCTTATCTCATAATGACAGGATCGTAGGGCAAACAGCACTAGCCCCAAATCAAGGACCAATATTTTGATGATGATGCTGAGACACGATCGGTAAAGGATGTGATGACTTGGCGAGTTTTGTTTGCTGCATTTACATGGTTGATCCTACCTGAAGACACATCGAAGTGCATGAACACTTCAAACGACTTCACTTTGTGTTGATAATGATATATGATCAACAAGGACCCAATTGAATTCACCTGGAATGGAACATGTGTGACGTAGATGAAACTATGAGGCGATGATTTAAGTATGATGTAGGGAAACCTTTAGTCTCCAAATATGCAAGCACCCATGATCGTCTCGGATGCTGTCTAAAGCTCCCAATCCCTCGTGATGAGGTCAAAATGGACATTATTGGCTGAAGGAAACTAAGGGAGTGAAAAAAACCCCAAAACCTTGATAAAGAGAAGACTCTCCTTACGTACAATCTTGCAGGATTAGAATTGCCTGGACCCCAAAGCATCAGCATTTCCAGACAGGGATGGTTCATATGTTCAATCTTGAATTAGTTGTAATTCCTATTGAAACCACCTCTTTCCCCCCTCCAATTCTCCAGGCGCTAGAGAGATTGGTTTGAATACGTCTAACTGAAAATGAAATTTTGTGTCAGATGATCTTGCGCCAGAACCTGTGTCTAGGGTTACATATGTAGCAGGCAGGTACGCCATCCATTCTCTGGATGAGGTGTGGCGTCTTCTCCGCAAAGATCATGAAGATCGATGCTTTTAGAGTTTCTCTATTATTGCTACTGGAGACACTGATTGACCATCGTGTGGATGGCGGCCTTGGGAAGTCACTGGTAGGATGCAGGTTGTAGAGAATCCATCTCATCAGATTGGACGGGAATATTTCTGAACCCAATTGGGGTGGAAGGGAAATCCAACGACAAGCGAGGGTTTGGCAAAAGAAATTTGGGGAAAAAAAAGAGGTATGGAAAAGCAAAGCAAGGAAATGCAGGACGGATGTATGTACGTACCTACTGGATGTCCTGGGTAGCATTGTTGAGGAAAAGAAATATTGAATAAATTGGTGGAGGAGACCAATGAGCGGATGGTGGCCTCGATGGTAGGGAGGGATTGACCCCAAAATCGGCAAGATTTTTTTTTCATTTTTGAACTTGAGTCCAACGAACCTCAGGAGTATAATCTCCATTTGGGAATGGCCCTTGTGCGCCTTCTCCTGATAGGTAGCATGTGTGAATCACTGCACTTCCCAGACAGAAGGGGGCAAACCCAAAAAAATAGCCCGTTTGCGGTTGTCCACCTGGACGATCTCCTTCTCCACCTTTCCTACCCCGCAGTCCAACAATATTTGGTCCACCCCTTCCTAGTCGCACTCTTATTATTCTTATTATTATCATCGTCGTGAGTTATCACGAGTATTCTTGACAATGCCTCGTGGTTCTATCCCTTTTTATGACTAGTAAAGTGGCCGACAAAGTTAACTGGTGGAGTTCGCAAAAGTACTACTACCAATGAATTTTAGTATGGACCAAGGAATATTCTCCTCCGCCATCATCGATGGCTCCCTGAAAGGTGATCGAGAGGTTAGTCCACCAGATACACCAGATTATATGCCGAAAGTAGGATTATGTGTCCTTTTTTGGAGGATAAATTTTTGTACTATTCATGAGATAGGCATGACGTTCCATCTGCTATTGACAGGCCCAGGGGGATGGGAGATGACAGGGGTTCTCATTGTGATTGTTCCGGCTTTGACATCAAGAGACGTGGATCTAGCTGGAGAGTTGGAGATAAGGCCCGCTTACCACAACTTCTGGGAATCTTTGGGAGTATGCCTGGAAAAAGCCACAAAAGGGTGCGCCCCAGGCGTGTTGTCTAAGTTTTATGATGCTATGACCAGTAAATGTGCAAGTCAAGTGGACAGGACGCCCCCTGGTACTAGGAAATGGGTTCCCACGGATCAGAACCAAGCACCTGATACAGTTGCCAGACCTGGCCGTGGTGGAGCCGTGGTGGCCCCAGCGGAAGAATCTATGCAGCACTATGCACTGCGCATATGCAATATGGATGGAACGTATAGGATGGTGGAACTTGAAAGGGGGGGTTACCAAGGAGTAAATTTTTCAGAGTAGGACGGAGGATGAGCATTCTCAAACTAGGGAGGGATCTCGGCCATGAGAATGAGATTCGGAGACCCATGTAAAAAATCAAAAGAGAATTGGCCGACCGTTAAGACGGGTTCGACAAGTGGCGCTGACTGGCTGTGGAAATGTCGTGTGGTCCGGAACTATGATCCTTTGAGGGGATGAGGATCAAGACCAAGACCAGAAAAAAAGGGAAATATTTTGACTCCGAGTATGTTTTGGCATGGGGTTTTGCATGGTGTGTTGATGGCCGAAGACACTAATCAGAATAAATAAATAACGGTGTCCCGAGGAACGACCCGTGTTAAGCTGAGATTCATTAATTATACTGACTTAAGAACTGGGATATTCGCGAATAATAATTGCTAGTTCCCCCAGGAAAGACGGGAGAGTTTAGGAAGAACACTAGGGCTACTGTCTTGCTGGGGGGTCGTAAAAGTCTGGACAATGGAAGATATCATGGTTGTTTCGACCAGTGGGCGTGTGGAATACTATCCACAGTAAACCGAAAATTAAACGCTAAGATACTCTTGTATTGACTGAATATTACGAATTATGATTATGATGACTCGGAGGATGCAGGAATTGGACCTGGAAACTGGCAGAGTACATCATTCACCCAGTCATAGAAAGTAGTGGGGTGGTGAAAGCTGATGCGCTGCTGCAGAAAAGAGGTTTGAGTGATTCAGAAGTGGAGAAGTTGGAGCATAAACGAATCATGCCTCTTCCAAGTTGAGCCGGCATACGATGCCCTCACATACCTTACACCAGTACATCATGGGCTTTGCACTTTGCCGCTACCGCCCCTCCTTTATCTTATGGGTGATAAGGGCGTGGATTAAAGGAAGAGCCTAGAAATAATCATAATAATAATAATAATAGCAAGCCAAGTATTATAATCTTTCAATCAATCATACAGAGTACAGAGACTAAAAATAACGGACCAGATCCATCGATACCACGTGATCGACTTCAAGCGTTGGCCGCTTTTCCGCTGTTCTCACTGGCCCACTTCTTCTGCCGTCATCGATACCTTTCATTACCATACCTACACTCCCCTGCCACACTCACTCTCTTTCTCCCTGTACTTTCCGCACCGGTACGTATGTCCGTACCGAAGAAGGAACTCTGTACTGCTCCTCCCACGCTTCACATTACACACTTTGCATCACGACTACTGCAGTTTATTTCTTTTCGTCCCTCCCATCCTTCTGTAACACTCTTAAATGTTCATGGGCTTTACCTTCCCACCTTGAATTGTTTCCCCCTTTTTTGTTCGTCCTTTAGTGCCTCATTCCTCTCTCCAGCCAACAGTCAACCTTGTTCCAGGGTTGACTTGTCGATCATCCTGGCTTCGCGTTGACCGTCGCGCCGTTTCCCCCCCGCATAGCCGCTCTCTCTTACTATCCGTTTCACTTCCAACTTCTTACGTGATCACACTCTTTTTTTTATTTTTATTTTTTTCGTTCTTTCTTTTTTTTCTCATAGCCTGAGGGGGGCAGTCTCAACTTACTTTCTTTTATTTGAATTAATTCAAATCCGTGAGGCTTCCCTTTGCGGCAGGTTTTACTCCTTCGCTACGCCCCGCGATCCAGCCATGGCCAGTTGATGCTGAATGAATCCATAACTTCCAACGAAGGGCACCCGCTCTGCCCGGCAGACGGTCCTGCTCGGTACTTCTTGCTGTTCGTTACGATTATCTCAGGCTATTCTGCGCCCTTCGCCTTCGAATCGGGAACCCTTTCGTCCTAGTAGTTTTGCCCTGCCAGTATGGCGGGCGATGCCAGGAGAAATGCACAGTTCCTTGCTCCTCCGGCCGTGACTGCCCTGAGGCAGGAGGCCCGAAGTGTTGACCCGAAATTCTCTCCCACGATTCGAACAATGAGCGACGATGACATGCGGGAGGAACGCGAAGACCTAAGAGCGGCAGCGGAACAGACATTGAACGTTATTGTTGACTTGGATCTCGAAGGCTATGTCAAATGGGTTAGCCCGTCGTGGAAGCAGGTTGTGGGAACGGACCCGGAGTCGATCGAAGGGCGGATGATTTCGGAATTACTTGTGGACAATCAGAATGCGTTTCACGATGCGATAGAAGCCTTGAAAACCGACGATTCTCGCAGCCGCTTTATCCGCGTTGCAGTCCAGATGGGGCCTAACTCACTACTGAAGTATGCACCGGAACCACGGCCATCGGAGCAGGAGCTGACGGAGGGTGGTGAGGATGAGGGTGTGGCCGATCAGGAGGAAGATTTAGACCAGCTCGAGGGACCCGGCCCTGACATCCTGAATTTGGAAGGGCAAGGAATCATGGTTTTTGACCGAACCGCAGACGGTGCCGGCCATGTATGTGCTAGATCCTGGACTCTCATTCCCTTTGCAGGTGAAGCTGACCGTTCCTGTAGACTATGTGGATGTTACGGCCATTCACCCAACCCCGAGAAGTTACCATTGATCTCCCGCATCTACTGGTAGAGTCTCTAGGCGTTGGGGCCGAAGTATTAGCAAACTATTTGACGGCACTAGCAGAGGCTGCAGCAAACGAACCAGATCCCTCTAAACATCCTGCCCCCAGCCCAGTACTGTGCCGCATTTGTGAGCGTGAGATTACGCCCTGGTGGTTTGAGAAACACTCAGATCTTTGCCTTCAAGAGCACCAGGCTGAGATGGATGTTCAGATTGCCCAGGACAACCTCAACGAGCACCGCCATTCGATTGTGAAAGTGTTAGACGCTCTCGAGGCAAGACAAGGCAGGCCACCCGTTCTCCGTGATGGCAATCCGCCTGTAATCGTTCAGCCGGAGTACAAAGGACTTCCTATTGGGCCCTCCCCTTCTGCCTCTCTGCCTTCATCGGGGTCAGTGTCAAACTCGAGCTCTGCCCCTGGCACACCACCTAGATCCAGAGACCAGTCGACCTCAGGGATGGGCCATTCCCGCGCACGATCATTTGCAGTACGGCGGCCTCTCTCTCGGGTAGTTGAGCTCATCCTCGATCTCTGTGATACAGCTCTAGAGATAAATATGCCGGTCATAAAGGAGTCGCGCGGGGATAATGGAGATGATTTCCGAACTATGTCACCGCAGTCGGAATCCCGGATTTCCCAAGTTCTCCAATGGCAATCACCGAGCTCTAATACTCTAGAGCAAGAGCAAGGGCTGGCGGCATTGTGTACAGACACGGAGCAGGTCTCAAAAGCGAAAGTGGACGCTGTTGTTCGCCATCGGAAAATAGTGGAGTACGCGGAAAGGATTCGTATTGAATATACGGTCCTTGTGGAAGAGTGCATTTCCGAGGCCTTGAGCAAGGCTGAGCGTATTGCAGCCGGCCAGTTGAGTGACTCGAGCTCTTCCGAAGATGATGGACCGCAAGGCGAACATCCCTTTTGCGAAGCCCCTGATCCAACTGCAGTCCCACCGTTAAATCGAGATCAGGAGCCATGTCCTCTCCCACACGTGTCCGCCTTGACCATGTCCATGCGAAACTCTCCTGAACGATTCCAATCCCCTCACCTCGAAGGCAAGACGTCCTCTGCTGCAGTGTCGACGGGATCAAGTAGCCCAATGGAATGCCCTACTCCCCGCTCGCATAAGAGTGCTGCTGGGCTTTTAGGCACCTCTCAGCCTTCCCGAAGAGGTCTTTTGTTATCAGATATCGATGCGGGTGATCATAGCGATAGCAGCATTCTTTCGTCATCCCTTACTGGAAATATTCGAACCGACTCGCCGTCGTCTGATCGAAGCGTGGACCGCAAACGCAGAAGCCTGGTCCTTCCAGGACTGTCTAGTTCTCCCCGACGGCAGCATTCCCCGGCCAGAGTCTCGGGACCCCATTCCCCATTGCGCATGCCGAAGCCTCGCCTCTCGACTGGAGCTGAAAGCCTTCCATCGCCAATTGTCTCTCCGTCCACTAACGTTGGTGAACTAACACTCCACCATTATCGCCATCACCGCCGTCAGTCTTCCGCCACATCGTCAGATGTCGCGAGGCCGCCGGTATCCCCCCATCTGACTACGGCTAGCCAGCCGCAGCCACGACCGGCGCCGCCATCAATCAAGGATTTTGAAATAATCAAACCCATTAGCAAAGGTGCCTTTGGCAGCGTATATCTGTCAAAGAAAAAAACAACCGGGGAGTACTTCGCAATCAAAGTTTTGAAAAAGGCGGATATGGTTGCCAAGAACCAGGTGACCAATGTGAAGGCGGAGAGGGCGATTATGATGTGGCAAGGGGAAAGTGATTTCGTGGCTAAACTTTACTGGACGTTTTCCAGTAAGGATTATCTCTATCTGGTCATGGAGTATTTGAATGGAGGCGATTGCGCTTCTCTTGTGAAGATCTTAGGTGGATTACCAGAGGATTGGGCCACCAAGTACATTGCTGAGGTAGTACTTGGGGTTGAGCATCTCCATAGCAGAGGAATTGTGCATCGGGATCTTAAACCAGACAATTTGCTCATTGACCAGACGGGACACCTTAAGCTGACTGATTTCGGCTTATCTCGTATGGGCCTTGTTGGGCGCCAAAAGCGCGTTCTCAAAAGCCTAAATGAACCGGTGCTCGACCTTCTCAAGCAGGGCCCGTTCCCCCGTGCCACATCGATAGCCTCATCGCGGTCAGCCTCGTTCGACTTCCAGGGTAGCGGCTCTCCAGGATCCACGCCGCTAATCACACCAGATGTTGCTGGCAGCATGCCCCAGCCGTCCTACTTTAGCCTCAATCAGAGCGGGCTAAGTAGGCAAACCTCCCGTCGAGCGTCGGGATATCGGAGTGATAGTGGGGGCAGTGAGAATTTGAATGCTATTTTCAGAACACTCTCCCTCAACGAATCTGACGCCTCATTACCAGTCGCGGTTCCGTCTTCTAGCAGCCTGCATGAGGAAGAGGGCCAGAGTGAGTTGGGCGAGTCTCCGCGTTTGAGCGCACTTCATGCAACACCAAGCAATTCAGCCTCCATTGGTACTCCGCCCCAACAGACCATGATGCCACCTTTGATGGCCCTTTTCGACCCTGATGACCACAATAGGCGGTTTGTAGGGACTCCGGACTACCTAGCACCGGAGACTATAAATGGAGTTGGACAGGATGAGATGAGTGACTGGTGGTCGTTGGGTTGCATCATGTTTGAATTCTTATTCGGCTACCCACCTTTCAATGCTGCAACTCCTGATGAAGTGTTCGAGAATATTCTTCACCGAAGGATCAATTGGCCGGAAGATATTGAAGAGCTAGTATCTCCGGAATCCATAGACCTTATGAACAAGCTCATGACTATTAATCCTCGAGAGCGGATTGGGTCAAACACAGATGAGAAGTTCCCGAATGGCGGTGCAGAGATTCGAAATCACCCTTGGTTTTCGGATATTAACTGGAACACTTTGCTGGAGGACAAGGCTCAGTTTGTACCCAATTTGGAAAACCCTGAGGACACCGAATACTTCGATGCGCGGGGAGCTACACTTCAGGCCTTCACGGAGGAAGTAGAAGATGAAAGCTCGCCTCAACCTCCTATGACCACCGGCACGTATCCCGATCGACCACACGATGCACTTTTCAAGGTTCGCACGCAAGTTAACTCGATGAAACGTCCGCTGATGCCACTTCACATTCCCCCTCATGTACGCGAATCACGTAGCAGAAGGCTGAGTGAACCTTCTTTGGCTGACGACTTTGGCAATTTTGCTTTCAAGAACCTTCCAATGCTTGAGAAGGCTAATAAAGATGTGATTCAGAAGTTGCGCCAGGAGGCAATGCAGGCACAACAACGCCAGTTTACCAGCTCTGGGCCCCAGCCACAACCACCCATGCAGGGTACTACCCCTCCTTCGGCTGGACCTTCGCTAGAGGGAAGCCCGTTACCGATGTCCCTGCAGCGGACCATGTCCCAATCAAAGGGGAGCAACCGGCCCTCTTCACCTTCTAGTTTAAGTCAAGCGAATTCTTCACCTAGCCGCCCGTCCCAGCCGTCATCCCCTCTGCTCGTCCAATTCAGTACCGGCCATAATCATGAAAGGCGCAAAACCTCTGGATCATCTTCCACTAATTCTCACCAGTCCAGTGGGTCCTTCCAACCTACCAACACTGATCAGAGCCGTATGACAAGTCTCAAGTTCCCATCCACGGCGTCATCTCCCATCAAGACAAGTCGTGCCGCAACACAATCCCCTGATAAAGCGGTCTCCGGTCAGCAGCGCCATGGCAGTGCTTCAGCAACAAGAGCGAGATCACAAACAATCGGATCGCAAGATGGTGATTTGTCGTTGTCCCTGGCTAAAGAATCATATGCTGCGGGCCATTACAAACGTCGTAGCCAATTGTTTGATATATCCCCTTCATCGTCGGACAATGAGGATCCACGGACAAAGGCATTGCTAAAGGTGCAGCGCCGCCGCCAGAGTTCGAGGCGCCTTTCCCAAATTAACTTCAACGAAGGGCCCTTTTTTAGACCATTAGACGTTCTTATTTGCGAAGATCATCCGATATCTAGGCTGGTGATGGAACGTCTATTTGAGAAACTTCGTTGCCGGACTATCACCGCAGCTAATGGCGCGGAAGGGATGCGCTACGCCCTCAGTGAGGTGCAATTTGATATCATCATGACTGAGTTTAAACTCCCGCAGGTTAATGGAGCGGATGTTGCCAGAATGGTTCGAGAAACGCGGAGTGCTAACCGGCATACCCCCATCATTGCGGTCACCGGGTATCTCAAAGACTTACCAGAAACACATCATTTTGACGCACTCATCGAGAAACCCCCAACACTGACAAAGTTGACCGAAGCATTGTGTAAGTTTTGCCAATGGAAGCCGCCCCCAAAGGACTATCATCCGTCAACTGTCGCATCCTCTACGCTACGCCATACTCCCGCACAGACCGAGCATAGTCCTAGCTCAACCACATCTTCCGGCTTTATTCCCATGCCTCCTAGCTCGTATCGAGGCTCGAGTCGCGAAGATTCGGTTGGGAGTAGCTATTTTGGAGATATGGAGTCAATAAAGGCTGAGGAGGTCCCCGTCATTGTTAGCCGCCATACAGATGAATGGGGTTCCAACCAAGGAGGAGGTCTTGGCATATCAGAGGAGTCGACCACCACGCCAGATGCTAATACCAAGTCGCCAAACACGATTCCATTCCCCAATTTGCTCCATACTACGTCGGCTCCTGCTACTTTCAATCCTTCCGGGACGCTTACCCCTCGCAAACAACGCTCTAGCGAAGCGATTCGTGCAAAAAGAGAATCCTTAGAGAGAAAGCGTTATGAATGTGCTGAGTCTGGGGATGATGAAGATGACGAGCTTGGTAACATGCAAGCTAGAGCGCAAAGCCCTCGAAATCGACCTCATCGGCCCGGCTCCAAACTGGGTATTGAAATGATGAGGACCAATAGCAGAGGCAGTGTGGTTAGTACTGGTGAGGAGGCTTTGAGAAAAGAGAAAGAAACTTTTGGAAGGGCCAGATGCGGAGGCTCAGACGATATCGGTGAGCCTGGCGATGAGCAAATGAATTCCCCAATCTCTGGGTTGGAGGGTAAATTTGAGGAACTCAGCATCCCTGAGGAGGCCATTGCACCATCAGTTGAAGAATACAGCCCAAGACACACCCCGTCATTTATTCAATCAGATATACCTGATGTGTCGGCTCTTCTATCACGCCCCTTTACCCAATTTACCTCAAATATATCAAGCGGGGCCGACGTTCGGCTCAGTGGCGAGGCCCTTAGAAAGGGGCAAATTACCCCTCCGGTCGTATTTCCCCAGGTGATTGGGGCTTCGAACAGGAGTAATCCAACAACTCCTTCGATTAAGCTGCCAGGAGGCATTGGCGACTTTGGGTTAGACAACCAATCCGGCGTCATTGATCAAACTCCAGATTCAGAAGCCACGCCTCGACCTATACATACCCCTTCGAATTTGGACTCCGACGATACTCCTCGTCAACACGGGAGATAAGTAAAAGGCATAGAATTTCGTCCTGCCTATCTAAATGTTTAGAGCCGGGCGCCCATTCTCGTTCTTCATTTTTGTGATTATTTTGATCTTCCCTTTGCCGTTATACATCGGCTCCTTCTCATATCTTGTAATTTTCCCTGTTTGAACTGTTGGCACTAACCATTTTGTCCCATTACATCCTTGTCAAAATAAATCCTTTACCCCACTTTACTTTTTTTTTTGTTTCATGTTACGGTTGAGCGGGTGTTTTGGCGTGATATCTACTCAACCAGGTCGTTCGAGATTTCCATTCTTTTTTATTTACCGGCTCGGGTTTCTTTAACTTCATTGATGTTTCTCTACCGGCTTCAGAGAAATTTTGTTTCCTTTGTTTGTCTACGTTTCAAATTTGTATGTATGAGATATAAAAGAGGCAAAGTCGTGATAAGATCCGGTATATACCAGGATGACCTCAACATTACTAGCTGCTTTATGAGTTGCAAATGACCGTATTGATATGATACTATAATGATTGTTCGCTCTGTATTGAAACCTTTGCCATGCAACCCCATTGCTACCAAAGTGTGGGAGAAAAGGAATGGAGCCATTCTAGCCAAGTTAAGCTATATGTATATCATACTCGGTTGCCAAAAGGGAGTGACAAGGGAGTGCAGAGCGAAAATAAAGCATCAACAGACTACTATCCAACTGTAGATATATACTAGTAAACATGGATATAATAAATTTGTACAATATCTTGTGGAAGCATGCACCATAGGTCAATTTCAACTAGAAAGAGAAATATATCCATTTGGGATGTCTTGATATCCAATAAGACACAACTTGTTAAACGGGCTAAATCGCAATTTTATTTCTTACGAAAAATGTCCAGGTTGAATATTAGGGGGCCGCACACTCGCAATTGGCGTTAAAATCGCCATGGGCGTTGAACAACTAACTCAAAACGGGATAGGAAAGAAAAGCGGGGCAGTAGGTAAGGTATTGGCATTTAGTAGAGTGCCAGTTAAATTCCTGAATGTTTGATATGAAATCTCGATTAAAGGCGGTGCTCGGTATTCTTCTCGTCCACAGGGGGCGGTGGCGGCGGCGGCGAAACAGTACGGATCTGCGAGATGTGCGGATGCTGATCGTGAGGTCCCTGCTCGATATCCCCCGATCCCCGTACGCTTGGGCTGCGATGGCGAAAGAATCGATTGCGGCTGATGGACGACAGGCTAGTACCGCCTTGGGAATCGGTGGATTTGCGCGGTTCACCAGCACTAGTGGGGACACTGAGATTGGATCGGCGGTGTCTGGAGGACTCCAAACTCTCTCGTTCTGCCTCCTCTTCCTGAATTCGGCGTTCGGCGATGGATCGATTGACCTGTCGCATGACATTTTGCTCTCGGGTGCTTCGACTTTCGAAAACATCACCCATAACATCTTCCGTGGACACATCGCGCATGCCTAAGGAGAAATCTACATGCTTTCGGGAGTGTATCGAGTCACCACGCGCACGGGCTATGGCACTGTTCATGCCTTTGCGGAGGATGGAAGGGCGTCGCGTGGCTGCGGAATCCTCCGCAAAGTGGGGGTCGCCGGCGGGGTGGGTATCGTCCGCGTCTGCAGTGTGAGCAGCAGGGCCCTGGTATGGTGGGGGGTGGCCGGAGAGGTGGAATGGGATATCGACGCTCGCACCCTGGAGGTTCATGCGTGGTCCCTCGATGCCAATTTCTTGCAGGGCAACCATAAGCATACAAATGAACTTATTGCGACGCTGAAGGCGCAGCCCCTCGTTTTGCCAATTGGATTTATAAAAGAAGACGACGTTAAGCGTCACGGAGAAATTCTCTGTGACTGCGCGCATCTCAGTAAGGATGTTGGTTTGAAACTCGCGGCGTTCGCTCCGCACAAATTCGAGCAGTCTTTGGCGGAGAGCATCGATCTGTTCAAGAGTCGTGCCGTACTTAATTACAATGGGGATTGCTTCGGCGAGAGCACCGGATCTGCGCTGGTTGAGGACGAACAGGGTGTTCAAATAGCTGTTGGGAGCTTGAACAATGTGGCCTTGCATCTTTTTGAACTCAGTATAAAGGAGCGAGATCTGTTTAACATAGTAATCGTCTCCCAAACCAGAATCACCTGAGTTACCGTAGATGGTAACGCGATCACCAACGTCAAATGGATGCTTAACGAAAACGAAGACGACCGACTGAAGAAATTCTTGAGCAGTGGCAGAGAAGAGCCAGGACAAAGCGAGGATGGCGGAACCGGCGGACGTGAGAACACCGGCAGCAGAAGTCGAGATCAATGTCAAGAAGACAATCAAAGCGATGATGACCACGAAGAACTCAAAAACGTTGCCTAACCTAGAGACAACTGAATCAAGGTCTTTCAAAGATGCAGTGATAGACTTCCGCTCTCGTCCGATTTCGACGCAAACCGCCTCAAGCTCCTCCATAGAAATATCGCCGTTCATGTCCTTATCAAACATCGTAAAGGCAGCGTCTGCTTCCTCATTGTCATCAAAGGCCTCTTTCAAGTCACCAGAGAAAACGGTTTCAAACCCCTCTCGAACAAAGGTCCGGTAGAGCCGACGGGCCAAAACTTGGCAGCCAGATGTGGTGCGAAGCAAGGTTAGGACGACTTGATAAGGGTGATTGCTATTCGTAGCCTTGCGCCCTGTGAAGTCTGCGGCCATTGCGCCCGCCATGTCGCCGACCTTGTTTAAGGCACCAACGGCTACGCGCTGCGCTTTTCCAGCGTAGTGGAGGGGGGTTTTGCTGCCGCTGCCACTGTTGTCCTGCTTCTCCTCAAACACCTCGTCATTGTCGGAGATCTTGGTTCGAGAGAATGCGTACAATTTTGTCAGGCTGCCGATCTGGAACTTATTGATTTCAATTCGATCGGAATAGGTGCGTCGGTGAAAGCTTATAGCGATTAGCTGTAGGAGGAACTTCTCGGCCAGGTTGAGGACTGTCCAGACAAAGATAGAGATGATGATTTTATTAACAGTATTTTCCCAGCTGCGGGTACGGGTATTGCCATCAACATGGTGGTTCTTCATGGTGGGCAGGAAGGAAATTTCCACACCCAGCCACCAAAAGAAGAGAGTGCCCGGTAATTCCAACTGCTTTGCAACATCATGCCATTTCTTGGCATTGTTGGTGAAAATGCTGGCGAACAGCCTAACAGGGGCAGGGATACATTTGGTGACAATCTAACAACATAACATCGAGTCAGCGGAATGTACACTGGGGTATTACGGGGGAGGAGGCGTACTCTTCCAGCCCACAAAGTTAACCAAACGATTTCCAGCCAAACGGAAAACCAAAGTAATTTGACACCTCCAACATTAGCATTAGGGTAAGCTAGTGCACCCACTAGCAATGGGATAAGCAAGATAAGAACGAGTGGTACAATGTAAGTAAAGTAGCGAATGATGAAGCTCGATTCATGGAGCTTTTTAACAAATCTGGAAATTCCAGTCGATGGGTTTTCCGGGGGATTATAAACAGCGGCTTTCTCGTGCAGGGGGTTGGTGGCCTCGTCAAACTCGTCCACGTCTTCGGTCCTGCGAGAGCGATTGCGAGACAGCGAGTGCGTGGAGGCGTTGTCCTTCTTTTCCTGCTCATCATGCGTGGAACGGGATGCAACCCGCTCGGCCTCAAGCACAGTCAAGTCATCCTCTAGGCGCATGGCTCGCTCTCGGGTGGCGGATGGGGAGCGTAGATCGTACTTCTCCTGGTCATCGTAGTCGGTATTGACCTGGAGAAAACCCGCATTAAGATCATTATGCTTACGTGGGCCGTCATGAACATAGGTATCATCATCGGAAGCTGGAGAGCCATCATTGCCTTTGGCCTTCTTGTGCGCATGCTCCACGGGAGACGACATTGTGGCACCAGGCCAATCAAATAAATCTAGGAGTCTAATAGTATTATATTTTGATTTCGTATAGTGAAACTGGAATGAAAAGGATCAGCGTCCGGGGACTATAAAAAGAGCGACGAGTGGGAAAGTTATGAGTGAAGGATGGGAGAAAATGAAAAAAAGAAACACTATAGAAGGAATGAAAATATGCTAGGGGAGTCAAGTAAGGGGAAGCAATGGAGTTGAAGAAGAGACGCATTAAAGAGGAAGAAATCTGACGGCCGGCGGAACTTGGAATAGGGAGCACGAGGGAGACAAGGAAGTGACCGGTGGGGAAGCTGTCTGCGTAGTCCTACCTATATGTAGCCGGGCGGGTCAACCGCCAAAAATAGCGGAGAGGCAGGTGAATTCGAGAAATCTCCGGGAATGGATTGGAATCGCCCGTTCGAAGGCCCGTTGATGGTGAGAAAACGAAAGTGGACTTTAAAGCGATGAAAAGAGAATGGAGAAGGGAGAGGGGGGAACAAAGAAAGAAAAGAACAAGAGGCCCTTTGGGTCAGAAGCAAAAAAAAAAAAAAATGTAATTGGAGAAGTGGGAGGAGGGAGGAGAAATCAATGCGGGTGAGGAGCTTTGCCGATCGTAAGGGAAAAAAGGCCCATTGGGTGGGTGGAGGCGCTGTGTCCGAGATTGACGCAGTCCAGATTCCAGAACGTCCAAGGCCGGGTCGTCTCCAAAGATAAGGCCCAGCAGGAAGAAATATTGCAGGCAAATTTCTAAGTCTCATTTTCGCTTGCTTGCTTGACGAGCACCTATATATCCTCACTATTTATGAACTAACGACAATCGTAACAGGTAATAGTAATACCCAAATATCATGGGTCTCTGAATCAAAATATTGAACTATGTCAACGGGGTTATTTATGCACTGATGCACTAGTCAGTCCGAAGCTAAAAAAAAAAGCCCTCTTCATAAATCATAAGCGCAAGGCAAAAATAAATTATGGCCACGGCTTCTGTGGATCCTTTTGCAATCGTTCCATGGAAACCTCAACAGCGGCCCCGAAACCTTTTCAGACCGTTGCCATCGCTTCTTTCTTTTCCCACATCATGATCCGACTCACTTGAAACCAACTGAACTCTATCAGCCTAGGCGGAAGTACCTTGCTTTCCTCAATTCTAAGACCATTGATGCTCAGAGTATCCAATATTCCTTCCTGTTGATGATGTACCCATTCCTCTGTGCTTCAACGGACATTGACTCCACACCATTTCGGGATGGATGGCTTTCTCTGCCGTCATCATGCATCTTGGGGCTTCGACGTAATTACCGCGAGAGCCAATCACCATGCATGATCGGACAGTGCCAGAGGATGTGGTAATAAAAACCAGGAGTGGGTGGCCACCGCCAAGGAACGCCACCCCAGGCACCTTCTTGTCTCTAATGCAACGGCTTCGACCACTTTATCCATGACATTTGCTCATGGTTCGGTTGTACTCCGGAGCAAGGGTGCGCTGACTCGTCTTTTTTTTTTTTTTCTGTGGCCAATTGGTCGCTGATGGCCTTGAATCATTGAGGTCCTTGAGAAGGGAAGTTTATTTGGTTTATTCCTTGGTGACTTGTAGTCAACAACCAAACCTTACTGGTAATTAACGATCCGCTCATCTTTCCCAGTCCTGTAAATGATGATGATGCAAATGCCAGTCTCATCTTTAATTACCTACGGTGTACTTATAAATCACCTGTACTAGTATGACACAGCCGCCAACCGGCAGGAGTTCCCCAAAAGGAGTATCTGCATGTTTTCCTGTTTTCGAATGGCGGGCTTGGGCCATTTGGCACACCTGCTGTTTTACTTGTAATTATTGGCGCTGACCCAAGGAGGTTGGAGTTTGCCCACTCAACAAAGTACCTTCAACTGACCTGAGCTTTTTCAACCTTAAGGAGGCCGTTGCCGCATAAACATCATCGATACCGCACTGCTTTACATATAGCTCATTATTGGTGCCAGTGGATTGTTGGATTTCTACCTTAATTGACCTTAAATATTATATTCTGATAAAATTCTGGTCTTCAATTAGCCTTTCTAACTCATTGGAGTAACATCTCAGCATTGGTGATCGAACAAATCACTGGAAGGATGAGCAATGACTCTACGATTTATGGAATGCCACTTCCAGCCATCAGTGATTTAGGCCAGCAAAAAGCGTTCCTGGCGTTAGGCACAGAAACGCGGTACGTAATAAGAATCGTCTACGGAAGAGTGTGCTGTGAGAGAAAGGAGTGGCAGCTCGACCGTCCCAATGTAATACACTGGTTGATATCGAGTCTATAACATGTAGCAGATGATTTAGCAGATCTAATGCTATTTTTTTTTAGGAAATTGGGTCTTTAAAAATGATTTAAAGTTTGCCCATGGTTTTTACTCTGACCGATGATTTTTCCATCTTAAACTAGAATAGGCATACAGGCAGGAGGTGCCTTGGGTATGGATACTAAGCAATCCTCCCCAGTGTCAAACAATAACTTGGGGGAACCGTGGATTGATCGCTTTAGATTGGCGATAAAAAGGAACCAAGATGATAGAACACCGAAATATGACCAAGGTTGAGTGGACACAAGTTCGTGACCAGAGGGGACTAGGGTACCACCCGTTCAAGATTGGCATCCTTCAAAAAAAGCCTATTTTAACCTTTGGAAATTGGG
The DNA here is from genome assembly GCA_027569045.1 of Aspergillus biplanus. Taxonomy (NCBI): domain Eukaryota; kingdom Fungi; phylum Ascomycota; class Eurotiomycetes; order Eurotiales; family Aspergillaceae; genus Aspergillus; species Aspergillus biplanus. Next base: position 355,967 of record JAPDEJ010000027.1, read on the forward strand.
TGGATGACTTAATTAATGGCCTGTGCTGGACCGACTGAACCTCTTGTCCCATAACCATATCAAGCTCCCGCAGTATTAAAAAATGAATCATTGTCAAATGTCGAATTAATTAGGATTGTGACAGAAAGCTTGGATGGCTGCTCAGATCCGATCCCGCATTCCACGGCAGAACACACGTGGAATATTGGTCAACCAAGGATCAGAGCCAGGAGAATAATAAAAGTCAGAGATAGGGCAAATATGAAGCCGAAGAAATCACAAACGATGAGGAGCCCTTTCCCCCCTCCTCTTGCGGGCGGCTATGCTATGTGTTGGCAACTTGTCACTGAGACGGAGGTGAGAGACAGGATCCATGATGGATTCTGCAATGATCCACAGCAGCGCAGTCACGAGCGCAAACCGCCTCCTTATTGGACGGGCGGCACGGGTTTGCCAGTGTCCGGCCAGGCTAGTGATCGAACCGGCAGGAACGAGCCCTTTCAAAGGTAAGGCCACTTTTTCCTGCCTTAAGTCAGTTCATTATTATTGGTGTCTCCTTCAGTTCCAGCTTGGGTTCTGGGCTCTTTATTCCCTCGTATCATCACACCTCCACACCTGCCTCCAGCACCTTACCTTCTCCCACTCCCCATCACCAAAACTCCTCTTTTCCAACCTTCTCTCCTCTTGTCTGGAATTAGGCAACCGGGAATTCTCCTCGTGTTTCCTCCCTTCTCTCACTCGACCATCCGATTCGCTTTCCACGATGCGTGGTGAGGTAAGAGCCTAATCCGCCGTTTATTTACCTTGGTTCCCCGCACTACGCGTTGGGAGCCACCCCTCTCCCCTGAACAGCGTCATGCAAATGGGCGATTTCCTCTCCCCAATGCTCGCAAAATCTCCATCTTTTGCACTTTTGTTAAGCTAAACGTCAATATTTCTAACGTGTATTTCATTGGGATATAGATCTGTCATATCCATATCGGCCAGGCTGGTACCCAGCTGGGTAACAGCGCTTGGGAACTGTAGGTCTTCACCGCTTTTTATTACACATAGCACCACCCTCACCACTACAGCTCACTTAACCAATATACTCATTCGAATTTCTTTCGTCTCAATATAGGTACCTCCTTGAGCATGGCCTAGGTGCTGACGGCCGCCCTGTGCCCAAGGCTGAAGAAGCCAATACGGGCGGGTCTTTGGAAACTTTTTTCACTGAGACATCTAACGGCAAACACGTTCCTCGCTCGATCTTCGTTGATCTTGATCCTTCGGTATGAAAAACAAGTATACTGGGCAAAACTAAAGCCCAAGATTGCACAAGACAACATGCACATTCCGCTAACTTATGTAGCCTATTGATGAGATCCGCACAGGAGCCTACCGCCAACTCTTCCACCCTGAGCTGTTGATCAATGGGAAGGAAGATGCCGCTAACAACTGTATGCGCTCAAAAGTAAATTGGATAACAGAAGAGGCTAATCCCTGGCAGATGCCCGTGGCCATTACACTGTTGGAAAGGAACTCGTTGATAGTGTCGTTGACCGCGTTCGTCGTGTTGCTGGTAGGTCCTTCACTACCCGGTCGGCGGAGCCCAAACTGATATCCATTGTTAGATAACTGCTCTTCTCTGCAAGGGTTTTTAGTCTTCCACTCCTTCGGTGGTGGTACTGGTTCTGGTTTCGGTGCCCTTCTGCTAGAGCGTCTCTCCACCGATTATGGCAAGAAGTGCAAGCTTGAATTCTCGGTCTACCCCTCTCCACGCGTATCAACTGCAGTTGTGGAGCCTTACAACGCCGTACTGTCTACTCACAGCACTATTGAGAACTCCGACTGTACGTTCTTGGTCGACAACGAGGCTGTTTACGATATCTGCCGCCGTAACTTGGACATCCCCCGCCCCAGTTACGAGCACCTCAACCGCCTGATTGCTCAGGTTGTCAGCTCCATTACCTCCAGTCTTCGATTTGATGGCGCCCTTAATGTGGATTTGAATGAGTTCCAGACCAATCTGGTGCCATTCCCGCGTATCCACTACCCTCTCATTTCCTACGCCCCCGTGGTCTCGAGCAACCGCAGCTCCCACGAGAGCTTCAAGGTTCAGGATCTCACTTTCCAGTGTATGTCACCCATTGCTCCCACGATCTAAGAACTTTTGCCCCCTGTACCTAAATCACTGACGTCAAATTTCAGGCTTCGAGCCCAACAACCAAATGGTGGTTTGTGATCCTCGTAACGGCAAGTACATGGCTGTCGCTTTGTTGTACCGTGGCGACGTGGTGCCTCGTGACTGTACCCAGGCTGTTGCTGCAGTCAAAGCTAGGCAATCATTCAACTTGGTTGAATGGTGCCCCACCGGCTTCAAGCTTGGTATTAACTATCAGAAACCTGCTGAGGTCCCCGACAGCGCACTCGCCCGTGTCGACCGCTCCGTCAGCATGCTTTCCAACACTACCGCTATCGCAGAGGCGTGGAACCGCCTTGATCACAAGTTCGATCTCATGTACTCCAAGCGCGCCTTTGTGCACTGGTACGTTGGTGAGGGTATGGAGGAAGGTGAGTTCTCCGAAGCTCGGGAGGACCTCGCTGCTCTGGAGAAGGACTACGAAGAAGTCGCCAGCGACGCTTTCGAAGCCGATATCGAGGAAGGCGAGTACTAGTCAATCACTCGCGCGCACTACTCGTTGGTTCGCTCGGTTTTTGGTATGCCTGATGTCCCTCTGTGAAAACCAATTGTATTCCTTTGTTCTGCTTGCGACACCCCCTCTTTTAATGCGTCTAGCGTTCTTTGACTTCCAGTCCTTTTCTCCGATTTTTGAATCGGTAGATCTCGAGATAAATAGGAAAATACAATGGATATAATCTACCTTTCATGATATACAGCCTGGTAATCGCAAGAATGTACAGAAATAAAAGCTAGAATCGTCTCAGTCTATGTATAGTCTATATCACTATATTACAATGGTCGTGTCTTTTAATTCGATCAACACAATAACCAAAATCAATCGTTATCACCTGAAGCTAACTCATATTCTTGGAGCAGCCGCAACGTCCTTTCATACGTCCACATTGTTATAGCGCTGGCAGGAGCGGCCTTAAACAAACTCACGGTCAGTCCACGGTAGAGTCCGCGGACGCCATGGGTCCGGAAAATCAGGGCCATAGTACTGAAGACGCCACGATATTCAGGAATGTTACGGTGGACATATAACGATCGCGTTGGGCCTTGGACCTGTAATCGTTTCCTCACCAGATCCAAGGGGAAAACCCCCGATTTGGCCAAAACACTGGCAACTACCCCAGCTGCCGCATCTCCCGACCCAAACGGGAGATCCTGGACTGTTGATAGTACCGGTCGAAGCGACTCGTACGTCGCGAAGAATAGTCCCATATAAGGAACAATCTGACCTACGGCTGCGCTGCATCCGCGGAAAAACCCCGCGCGACCCTCATTCCGTGCGATTTCCCGAATAGACGACATGAGAGACGAGTAAACCCTGTCTGAGCCCTGTGCAGCGAAGCGTGTCCGTAACAGATCTAAGGGATATGTCGTCGCTGTAGCTAAACCGCCAGCGGTGGCACCTGCGACAAATGATTCGACGGGAGGGGGGAGACGATGGGGATCGAGTTGGGCGAGCACTTGGGTGGCAGTTCGGTAGGCAGTGAATTGGATAGCACCGTAGCAAAGGTACATTAACTCCGCTGGGACATTGCCTTTCCATAGGCCCTATTGATGTCGGGAAAATCTTCTGTTAGCTGACGGGGAGTAAAATTGACCACGGGGGCGCGGGAGGAAGGGGATATCGCGCGCGTACCGTTATTCCTTCCTCCTTCACAATAGCCCTCATCGTGGAGAGGGTACCCTTATAAACCGGTCCTACTACATCGCGATGGGATGCTGGATCGGAGAGGGAGTGAATCTGGAGCTGAAGACGGATTTTGACGACATCGAGAGGGGCAATACAGAATCTATTTAAAAACCGGAAAAAGTATCTGTCAGCTCAACTTCCTTCTTTTTCTCTTTTCTCCGTTTATTCGTTTATGCTCTTATCCATCCCTTAATTCCAGCATTGGCCGGGAAGAGGAGCAGAGTGAAGCCCTTACCGTGAGATAAGACCTGCTATCCCACCAGCGAAAACCACCTGGCGCCGTGTGCCCTGAATTGAAAATGATTCATTAGAACAGCCACCTACGGCTCTATTTACTGGATAAGATAACACCTACCTCATCTTTAAGATGCTCTCCCCCGGCCGACATGCATGTGATAGAAAGGAGGAAAGCTGTTTAGAAGCTCACAGTATCGGGGGATATCGGGGAATACGGCGGTTTCTCAGGAGAAAGGCGACGAAGCCGGCACGACCATCGAAAGACACAAGAATAAGAAGCAGATTATTTAAAGGGAAAAATTTTAAAGCCTTTCTTCTCCCCCCCTTCTCGGACTTTTTTCCGGTCAGTGGTGGAAGCAACTTTATATAATAAAATAAAAAGAAGAACAGAAGCCAACGGAAGAATTGATTCTAGATAAGGCAATTTTTGTTATCTGGCTGGACTGGTCACAGCTTCTTTTTGTTGAGGCAAAAAAAAAAAAAAAAAAGGGCAATTACGAGACCGTACTGCATAATGATACACTGCCAAAGGTTAACTATGTAAGTTCCTGGAGTATTGGTATTGGATTTACGGATCCGCCTGATGCCCAGAAACAGAACCAGCAACTGGTCACGTTTTTTTAAAATCGAGCCCATAACCACCTCAGCAAGCCTCAACACAATGGTATAGTAGCTAGTAAGGAAACATTATTGTCCCAAAATTACAATCTACCTAGGTAATTTAATTTGCTAAATGCATAGGCCTTCGCAAGGGCGCCGTCTTCGATACTTAGCAACTGGCCTTTGTGTGCGACTCATGTAAGCCCCGGTTGGTTGGAATACCCGGCATTCTTTACTTATATTTTGGGTGGTTAGGGTAAGGAACCAGGATGATTGGCGTATTGCACAATTTAAAGAATAGCTCAATGAAAATGGTTAATCCATAGAATGTGGATTACAATATATCTATCATGGATTCTCTTTCCACCTGCCTGGAGTGGGGTGGCTTGTGCTAAACCCTAAGTATCCAGTGTTAAGTGTCTCCAGGCTTTTCCCATATGGAGTTATATAGATCTGGACCCAAAATAGAAAGGAACGACGGCAAAATCCCCCAAATCCCCAAATATGATAAAAAAAAAAAAGACTTATAAAGTATAAATATGTATATCTGTTCTACCCACCTATGTGTCCTGTAAGGGGAGAAGAGAGGTTCCAGATTAAAAAGGTCATGCAAGTATATGAGGTAAGGTCGATCATGATCACATTAGCTTGTGATTCTAACAATAAAAAATCAAATAGAGTTATCAGGCAAAACTCCGTAACTGTGCCGTGGGTTCCCTTCAATTTTTAGTTTTCTATTATTCGAGTAAAAAAAAATCATTTGTTGACAGAAAACCTGTCGAGAAAATCGGGATCATTCTCAAGCTCCTCCTTGACCTGTATCATGATAGAATACTATTAGTCTCGGTGATTTCAATCTCAGATGGGAAATGGGTGGTTGAGAAGGGGAAATAAAAAATCAAGGGAGAGGGAGAGGGGAGAACATACAATATCTAAACCTCCAACCAGCTCTCCATCAACCCACAATTGTGGAAAGGTAGGCCAATCTGCAAATTCCTTCAAACCCTGTCGGACATCTTCATCCGCCAAGATGTTGAAAAACCCATACTTCACGCTCCGCTCACGCAAGATCCCTACAATCTGCCGACTGAATCCGCATTGAGGGGCGCTGGGGGTCCCTTTCATGAAGAGCATGACGGGCGCAGCCTTGACTAGCTCCGTGAGACGGGCAAACATGGCCTCCTTTGTTTGCTCGGGCGTGAGAGCCGGCGCGGCGGGCGCAGCGGCACTTGCACTTCCTCCCAGTACCGGGTTCTGTGTGGCAGTTGTAGGCGCATCCTCCCGTGGGACGGCGGTCAATGGAGGTGGGATATTTGCCTTGGTTGCGGGGTCAGCGCCATTGATGGTTCCAGAACCGGCGTATCGCTCGACGGCATCGCGGACCCCGATGGCTTCGCTGCCGCTGATAGTTTCGAGGATCTTGCCATCCTTGAGGAGGACAACGTAGGGGACGGCGGTGACATCGTATGCTTCTGATACGTCAGGGAGCTCTTCTGCATTGACGCTGATAAAGGAGATGGTGGGCGGAGAGACGACGGGGTACTGGGAGGCGAGGGCGGAGAGAACGGCACGCATTTGAGCGCAGGGGGCAGCCCATGGCGCGTGAAAGTAGAGCACAATTAATGCGGACGAAGGGATAGAAGCAACGTGAGGGCCAAAGGCCTCCTCCGAGCTGATTTCGACGAGGGCCGACATTGTGGTTGGTGATGATGATGTGACTTTCTTTCTGCAAGTGGGGGGAGAGGTTCGCGGGGGGGATGAGAGCAAGTTAAAAGGTGGGATTTGGGGAGGGGGAAGTTTGTTCCGCTTGGGCGTTGGTATTTGTATCGTTTGGGCGAGTGTCTTGGGGGAGATGAGAGAGGAATATCAACAGGGGATAGTTAAGAATTAGACCTAGAATAAAAAGAAAGAAGGACGATCAGCATCACTTGCAAGAACAAAATTGAAGTGCTTCGAAGGATCGACAGTCAAGGAAGACAAAAATGACTCGGGATTTGTGACCGGAAGGCGAATTTTGGCCGCTTATCAGATCAAACCCAATATTTCCGCTGGTACATTAAGATTACTGATCCTGTTTGGTCACGCAATGGATTAAACTTGGTAAGCTAAGCCTTCTCGCCACCGAAGCCGCGGAGTTGATCGGGGCAGACAGTTGACTTTCAGAGGTTGATTTGAGTTTTTGTCTGGAGATACTGTTTTTACTAAAGTAACGACCGATGCTGGAATTGACACCTCTTACTATTCAAGTCGAGGAGGGGAATCGTCCTCTTCCCGCCATCTCGACAACTGTGGATGCCCTGATGCGGTCGCTGCTCTGCATCGGCCGGATTACAGTTTCGATACAATCAGGTATTACCGGCGGGCGATCACTCCAGCTATCATCACGTGCTCTATCTCAAAAAGTTGATCGATTCTTTTCAGCAGGCAACGAGTGCTTACCTTGCGTCGAGATCTTCCCATTGGCTTGACGCGCTCTTTTTGAGCTACAAGTTGCCGTTTTAGAGCACGAGGGAACTAGCGCAGTTGAGCCTTTGCGCGATCTGCCAACATTTATCCTTTTTTTTTTTTTTCAGGCGACGCTGATCCCGCAAATATGCCCGGTGCAAGGAAGCGCAAGCACAATGAGAGAGGGGATTTTGATGATCCTGACCCGGTCAAAGGCAGTTCAGACACGCCGGGGGTTGGACTTGGCCAAATCTTATCCAGATTGCAGGAATCTAGCACCCCCACCTCAGGTGACGGCCTTGTCACCGAGGCAGCCCTGCGTGACACGGACCAGCAAAGGCCCGCTAAAAAGAAGCGAGTGAACGGTGAAAGGACGAAGTATCCGGTTCTTACATATGCTGAAGGGCGACTACAATCTTCCATCCGTATCTCAGACCTCCAGAACCTCCTACTTTACTGCTTTGCGGACGGGGTTGCACCCCAATGGATATCGATAAAACATCCAGGGCATGTTAGAAAGGTGGTCGTGTTAATGGTTCCGGGGCTAGAGCCGGGTATGTTTGATGGCAGGATTCCTGTGATCGACTCCGATGGCAATTGGCCCACGAATGATGAGGCGCCTGCGGAGAAAGAGAAAAAGGATAAAGAGGACCCGAAAGCAGCTGATTTCGCCCGGTGGAAACAAGGCCTCCCGCTCGAGGATAGATCTAGCCTTTATACCCCCCGCCCGTTAGTGCGCGACGATATTTCGGAACCTTTGCAGGCGTTGGCTGATATATTCCCCCACGCCTGGCCAATCCGGGCCCCGGGAGATTCGAAATATAACAAAATCCACTCACCCCTTCAAGCCATTCTTCTTTCTCCCATACCCAAGACCAAGGATAGTAATGGCTCGTCAAAGGGTCCTAAAGCGCCTAGGGTAGACAAGAATTATGTCTCAAAACGAACACCCATCACCTCCTTTATCGCGCCTCTCGCAGATCTTCGAGAGAACGACTATCCTTTACACCCTGCCCTATACCCGACTGAAAGCGACAAGTCTGCTCTTGCGGAGAGCCGCAAACGCGTTGACCAGAGCACCGATGATGGATGGGTAGATACCCATGTGGAGAGCATGGAGGCTGGCCAAGTCCCGGAGGCCGAGATTCAACAAGGAAGCATGACCGCTGGTCGGGATGTTTTCGCGTTAGACTGTGAAATGTGTATTACAGAAGGTGGTAAATCCGAACTCACCCGCATTAGCTTAGTCCGCTGGGACGGTGAAGTTGTGCTTGATGAGCTGGTAAAACCTCAGCTGCCCGTGATCGACTATCTTACGCGGTTCTCCGGTATCACCAAGGAGAAATTGGACCCTGTCACCACCACACTGGCCGACATTCAGCAAAAGCTCCTGGCTATTCTTACTCCTCGCTCAATTCTCGTCGGCCACTCCCTTAACTCCGACCTGAACGCTCTTAAATTAACTCACCCATTCATCGTTGATACCACTTTCCTCTACCCCCATCCTCGGGGCCCTCCACTTAAAGCTAGTCTCAAGTGGCTCACACAAAAGTATCTCGGCAAGGAAATCCAAAAGGGCCATACAGGCCATGACTCTATCGAAGACGCCCGAGCCGTGCTCGAGCTAGTGAAACAAAAATGTGAGAAGGGCGAGCAGTGGGGAACGAGCGAAGCCTCAAAAGAGAGCATCTTCAAGCGGTTGTCACGGGTATTGCGTTCAGGACGTCCTGATTCAACCGGCCGCACCGGGGCGGTTGTTGACTGGGGCAATCCTGAGAGGGGTTTCGGATCACAGGCGACTGTTGCAATCGGATGTAATGATGATGAAGCGGTGACGAAGGGAATATCATCGGTTGTTAACGGTGACGAGACTAATCCTTCCATTCCCGGGGATGGAGTGGACTTCACCTGGGCGCGCATGCGGGAACTCGAACTCTATCGGGGTTGGTGCAATCGCGCTCCCGACCCAAAGAATGCGAACGAGTCAACGGCAATCGTTCCCCAGCATGATGGAAGCTGTTCCGGGGATGCTCCCTCGGTCTCGGGAAAGACTCTTGCTGGCGTACTCGCGCAAACGGTTTCTAATATCAAGAGCATCTACGACTCGTTACCGGGATGTACATTGTTCATTGTATATTCTGGCACGGGGGATCCGCGTGAGGTCACTCGGTTACAGGCAATGCACAAGATCTTTCGTGATGAGTTCCAGTCTAAGAAACCATGGGATGAGTTATCGGTTAAATGGACGGACACAGAGGAACAGGCCTTAAAACAGGCCTGTGAGCGTGCGAGGGAAGGATGTGGGTTTATGTGTGTTAAGTAATCGGGTTGGCGACTGGAATGATAGGCTTGTCGTGAGTTAGTATAAAAAGTAAGGATATTTGGTGGGGTTGTTATCTTATCCTGCTTAGATGGATGGTCAGAAGTTTCATTTTGTGGCTAACTATTCAAATACCCTTTTCGAGCTTCCTAATATTAAAATCCGTGAAGAAAAAATATTTTACAGAAGAACAAGAAATGCTAAAATGAAGAAGTAATACATGAATAGAAGGTCAATTTTGTGGAATGCTATCGTGACTCCTCTGTGTCCATTGCCTCCTCTCGCTGCATCGCAAGCTTCGCCATGATATCTCTTGCTGCGGTCAATGCTTTGCGCTTCTCATTCATGCCAGACTTGTATTCACCATTCTCTTTCCCCGAATCCGTTTGCTGGACCTGTAGATTTGATCCCGTTCGTTCATGTTCCAATTGATTATTTCCTGCATCCGGCATGGGTTCAGATTCTCGCGCACGAGAAGGGGGTCGAGATCGGCTCCGTAACGTTCGTGGCCGGCCGGGTCGGTTCTCGGTTGGTTTTTTTTGTTCAATGGGGGTTGCATTGGCGGATGAAGGCTCCTTTTGGTTATTGCCCCCGGCGTTGCCAGCTTGCTCACCTAGTGGCGTCGGCTTTGGCGTTAGGGAAGAGGGCGTCTCGGGGTTCGCAGCCTGGCCTATTGATTTTCGCGGGCGCCCACGTGTCTTCTTTTCGGAGCCTCCGTTAGCTGGTGGGTTTTCGGTTGAGTGGGAGAGGCGGCGACGTTTCACGATAGCTTGCTGATGTACACCCGTGTCGGGCCTGGAGGTGTTGTTATGATGGGTTGGCTGGTGTACTTCGATACGCAGGGGCGGGGAAGCAGTTGGGGTGTCGTAAGGCTGCATCGCTTCGGAGTCTTTCAAGGGGATCCTGACTGGGGGCAGACTTGCATCATCTAGAGAGAAATCGGCCATGCTGTCTTCGTCATTTTCATCCTCGAAAGAGTCGGCAATGGGTTGGCTGCGGCCAGTTGGGAAGTAGTCTGGGAAAGGAAACGGTCGTTTTCTGCTTCCTTGGAGTAAGCCTGGGGTTGCAACTTCAGGCAGAGTATCCTCCATCGTTGATGGCTGTGTGGTATGTTTAGCGGCCTGTTCCTCCATGAAGCGATTCTTCAGCTTCAGCGCCTCAATCTCTAGTTTCAGCCTTTCGATCTCCTCCGATTTTAGTTTGAGTTCCTTCAGTACGGTCGTAATCATATTGAAGTCAGTACCATTAGAGACTGTAATCTCACTAGGAAACCGAGAAGGGTCATTTAGTTCAATCCGGAGGGCTGTAAATGATTGCTTCAATTCGAACATGGTGTCGTGCAGGTTGCTGACGGAATTGGAAATGTGATTAAGGCTGCGGCCCTGGTGCTGCATCTGTTGTTCGACAGACCCAACACTACCATCCACTTCGGTAGATCCGGCGGGCACCAAAGCTCCCGAAGGCATGGGGGTTCTCTCTGGTATCGTGGCGGGGTCGGGAATAATGCGTTCAAGTAGTCCGTCCTTAAATGAAGGCTCGACCGTGCGCATGGTTACGATTTCTCGAAACGAAACCTTCGATAGTTTCCAAAAAATATTGGGCCTGGGAGGGTGTTAGCCCAGCTGAAGCCGCGCACAAGGCCGCTTTCCTACTAGCTGTTTGCCACCTACCCATTGTCCAACGCACACAGAACTCCTAGTTTCTGCTGGCATAGCTTACAGCTAATCTCCTGGATGATCCGGCCTCGTATAATGCTTAAATCGGATGACTGCGGTATTTGTTTCTTATCAGCAGAGATTGATATTCGGTGTAACTCCACACTCAGCCACCCCGCTGCGATGGAATACGAATTGGATAGCTTCGCCCATTCATTCTCGAGAGCTGCTAGAGAACTCGAACATCTTAAACATTGACACAGTATTGCGGGACGCGTTAGCCTCGCGAGGTCCATCACAGGCTTCTCAATGAGGGTGAAAGCTGTGGGAAGAGTCAACTGGTCCGTAGCTGCGCGCCGTCCGATCTGAACATCGAAGATTGGGAATAATTAGGCGTAAAGACGTCCGCAAAAGTCCAGAGGGATCTCGACTGCTGACTCAGGGTGCCACTGTGGACACGTCGGCGGGTCGACTTTTCCCTGTTTGGGCTATCGATAAGAACTGCGCGCGTCATTTTCAACTAAAGCGGTTTAGGTATTTTCTGTCCCAGCATGTCACCCAAAATGGTACCGGGTTTACAGTACCGCTAATCTATAATGGAAGTAGTATTAGAGCATGGCTGCAGGTGTCCTTGCCTGTGTCACCTCCTTCGGCCAAGCTGCTTAAATAAAGGATCAATCCTTCGATCACTTCGATCGCAGAGGGGGCGCTCATTGCGTGGTCTTACTCAGGTATTTGGGAGAGAACACAAGTGGATGTCCTGCGGCTGAAAATATTTTCCAGTTATTGGTGCGTATTAGATAGTTAATCAGGAACGTGCGGTTACGTAAGGAAGGATTGGCGGACCTGGATCATAACCCCACCTTTTCGTAGTCAACCAGCGTTCAATTCCCAATTGACAGCTCTCTGTTCTTGTGCTCGGACGCACTTAATGTGCTCCGCCCTGGTACTGCTGGATGAAACTCCTCGCACGGCCTTTTATTCGGCCGCGGAATCTTTTTAGGCTCCCTCAATCAACCCCGAAGACTACATTTGGCCCGAAATTCGCTACGATGTCGAGCAACGCGAGATCCTCAAATGCCATCAATGGCAAGGCTACCTCATGGCACGGAGCAGGAGCAGCAGCATTTGATCTGAGAAGTGAGATTGTTTTGTATAATAACATTGATAGATAGCTTTATTGGATATTATGCTGAACCTTTTATGAGGTACCAGGTGACACGATGACCAAACCTACGCCAGCTATGCTTGAAGCCATCAGCCAAACAACATTGCTAGATGACGTCTTCGGAGAAGATCCAGTGACGAATGAGTTGCAGTGCTACGTCGCTGAGCGTACCGGCCACGAAGCTGCCCTGCTCGTCATGTCCGGAACGATGGGAAACCAGCTTGCTGCGCGAACACATCTAGTTGAGCCACCATACTCAGTTGTTTGCGATTACCGCTCCCACATAATAAACTACGAGGCTGGGGGTATTAGCTCTTTAACTGGGGCCACGGTCAAACCCATTGTTCCCAAAAATGGCATTCATCTCACTCTGGGAGACATCCAGAAAAACGCTGTCATTAGTGATGACGTCCACGCCTGCCCCACGAAACTAGTCAGTTTGGAGAATACACTAGATGGAATGATCATGCCTTTAGAAGAAGCCCGTAATATTACGGAGTGGGCACATAAAAACGGCATGAAGGTGCATCTGGATGGTGCTCGACTCTGGGAGGCGGTGGTAGGGGGAGCTGGGAGCCTGTCCGACTACTCCAGTCTTTTTGACAGCGTGAGTTTGTGCTTCTCCAAGGGCTTGGGGGCTCCAATCGGTAGTATTCTAGTTGGCTCCAATGCGTTCATCAAGAAGGCGCGGTGGTTTCGCAAATCTATTGGAGGTGGCATTCGTCAAGCTGGGGTGATATCTGCCGCTGCTCGGGTTGCAGTTGAGGAGACTTTTGGGACGGATCCATATGGACGGCAAGGAAAACTACCAGAAACACACCTCAAAGCTAGGAGGGTTGCAGATATGTGGACCTCTCGTGGAGGCAAGCTCGCCTCCCCAGTGCAGACAAATATGGTATGGTTGGACGTAGAATCTTCTGGTGTAGGTCCCAATGACCTGGCAGAAATTGGGGAGGAGAAAGGGTTGAGGTTGCTGGGAAACAGGATTGTTGTCCATTATCGTAAGTTGCCTCGTTCACCGAATGGTCGTTGTAAACGGGGGTCTAATATGTCGCAGAGGTGTCCGAGGATGCTCTTACTCGCCTGGAACAAGTTTTTGACGTGGCTATGAAGGGAGAGTACAAAAAAAGCTCCGATACGACCAAAGCGTACGGAAGTAGATAGGATGGCTAGCCAGAACTTGGATACTTTGCCTCTAGCACATACGCCTTGAGCCCTCATTTAGCATCCTCTTGAGGTATATAACTCTAACCTACTTTTGCTAACATGATACGACGAAGAAGTTAGAAATAGGACACAACTTACTAGGTTCTATGAGTTGAAAGTTCGACTTTCGGGGGAGGTGATACTGTCCAAGGTGCCTTGTCTTTGTAGCTACAAGCTTGTTTAAGCCGTGGTGCCACAAACTGTGGGGCTTTGCATGCCGGACTATGCACCTTAGGTACCTAAGTAAATAGTTTGGGAAAGGTGAAACAGTTTGTCTCTATTGAGTCGAGCAAGGTCTTTCGAATAGAAAGTTCAAGTCGCCTTATTTAGCCCCATTTCGCCTTGTACCAGTGATTGAGCCCGAAGCTACTTGTTATGCAATTTCTTCTAGTAGCTAATAGCTGGGACCTCAAACCCCGTTCAAAAGTAGTCAGGTAATTTGGGCAACAGTAAGTAGATTTCCTGTCATTTTATGTTTAACGAATCGAGGGGGTTGGCTAAGCAGGGTAGAAATGCACTCCGTTGACCATCTCAGATGGAGAAGTAGCCTCCGTATTATTAATATTCCCGACCAGGTTAGCCTTCTTGAAGACGAGGGAATCCATGGATGGCTCCCGTTCCGCCCTGGTAACTCATCCTTTCATTGGTCAACACACTATTTGTCGCCTCAGGAACCCGGATCTTGATGCCTGATTGATGCCTGGGGCCTTCATTCAAGCCTCATAAAGCTGAACCGTCGCCCTAGCCTTCCTGCTTGTTCCTCGGACGACGACTCCTTCCAGACAGCTTCCTGTCTCGTCCCCGTCGCTGTCGCTGCCTGTCAATCAGATATCCATTGTCACACTATTAACTCCTGATTGTGCTGTTCATGGCTGAGCGCGGGTCCGTCAACTGTGTAAGTCAAGCCTCTTTTGCTCTCTTAATCGAGTCGTGGTCAAGGCTAATTCCTCGACGACTTCTCGCAGACATAACCGTTTCTCTCCTCACTCCCTGCATACCTTACCTTCCGTCGCTCATTGTCTCAATTATCTCATGCTACAGAGTTTTGAATAGTAGTTGGCTGGCTGCCAAGTTTGGAGGCAATCAGCCTCAAATCACGCCAAGTGCACAGAGGCACTTCCACGTCTCAAATTTTTCTTGATTGATACAATTTGGGTACCTCAAATCTATTGGTCCTCTGTCATAAAAGCTCTTCCAGTTCCTTCCAGCATATTTTGGTGAAAGTTTTTGGTCGTCTAGGGAGAATTTAGGAACCTTGCCTATCTCCTCGGATTCTTCCAACAATCACCCTCCACTCTCTCTTTCTTGCTCTTTTACCTTGTCACCTTGACCCCCCATCAGGTAAGGTGATTTGTCACTTGCTGGCAAAAACTTGCAATACATACATATAACTTGAGTTCATGAAACTGATGCCTGGCCAGATTCATGATATGGAGCAGCGTTTGTAATTACATTGGTGATGCAGAAGCTTTGTACTCGAGCCTGGAAAAAAAGCCCGCCCTCAGTCATTCTACATATGACCATAGCCCCTCTCTTGCATCATACCTTGCTGTGATTCTATCTATTTTTATTACTCTACCTGCACGAAATGGAAGCAACACAAGAATCAACTCAGCCATGCACGGATCCCCGCCGCATGGGCTATAATAACTCTGGATTACACGAAGAAGATGTGTCAGATATCATTTGTATTCTGCATCCCAACTCTCCTGCCGCTCATGACGCGGTAGCTGCCACAGCTCGTACTGCTCCGCAGCACATCCTGCAGAAGGATGAGTTAGCATATGAAACATCGGGCACTGCAGCTCTGGATATCGCCCTTAGAATGTCGTCCAACGTGCAGAATCTAAGCATGGGGTTCTGCTTTGGGCGTAATAGCACCCGTTGTGATATTCTCCTTGTGGCAGATGGAGCGTCGAGGCGTATCTCCAACACACACTTTCGCATTTATCTTACTGAGGATGGAATTCTTATGCTCGAGGATGTATCAACCAATGGTACCATTGTAGACAATTTCCGTCTTCGCAAAATCCAGAAGGATAACAGCCGAATGATAACTGGTGGCTCAGTTATCCAAGTGGTAAATGGTGATCAATCTGGGGAGGAAGTCCGGTTTGTGGTTCGTATCCCTAACCGTGATGGGTTTGCGATGCAATATACCGAGAATGTGATTCGTTATTTTGAACGTCTCCAAAAGCATCAGACAGGTACCGTGCAACCAACACGACGCCAAACCCCAGCACCTGCTCTGCAGTGGGCGAGTACTTTCGGGATGCATTGGTCGGGTGGGTCCACATACAACGTAACTGGGCAAATTGGGAAAGGGGCTTTCGCAACAGTCTATAAGCTCGCGACGAAGCAGCACGGCGCGGTTTATGCTGCCAAAGAGCTGGATAAACGACGATTCATGAAAAACGGTATCTTGGATCAAAAGGTAGACAACGAAATGAAAATCATGAAGGACTTGAAGCATGTGAGTTATTGTATTTCTGTTTCAGCTAGCAACTGTGCACAACTGATGGCCCCAACAGCCGAACATCGTCCAATATATCGATCACCACGAGCACGATCGATGGATTTATATCATTATGGAATATGTTCCAGCTGGGGAGCTATCCACATACTTACAAAACAATGGCAAAATCCCCGAAGATATGGTGAAAATCATAGCACGCCAAATTTTTCATGCGTTGCAGTACCTTCATAAGCGCAAGATCACACATCGGGATATAAAGCCAGATAATATCTTGATCTCCTCATTCGACCCGTTGAAGGTAAAGCTTTCCGACTTTGGCCTGTCGAAGGTAGTCCAAGAAGAAACCTTCCTCAAAACCTTCTGTGGAACTCTCCTGTATTGCGCCCCGGAGGTCTACCCTGAGTATGAAAACTATCGGCGTGGGGAGATTAAAAAAAGACGTAGGCTAGGTGACCCGTAAGTTTGTCCTTGTATAACTGTTTCCTTGATCTCATACCAATAACCAGGCCTCCAAAAACGTCTCCATACGACCAATCCGTCGACATGTGGTCGTTGGGTGCCGTTCTCTATCATGTCCTCTCTGGAATCCCGCCGTACACAGGACGAGGCGACGACCGTGGAGCTCAAATGTTGAGAACCATCATGTCAACAGACCCAGATTACAATGTTCTCCGTAGGGCTGGTGTTTCGGAAGACGGCATCGATTTGGTTTCGCAGCTTCTCAACCGTCACCCTCACCTCCGCCCAAAAGAACGGGAGTGTCTCCAGCACGCCTGGCTTGCTGATGTTCCGGATGTGGATAAATACGACGATGAAGGCATGTCTGACGCCGCAGATGGGCTCTCCGATATTGGCGAGGATTTTGAGGAGGAACTGGATGCTTCCCAACTCTCTCTAGACGACAACCAGAATCCAGTGGTTCTAAATACGGGTGAGCAGGACAGCGGTGATTTGACTAAGTCCAAGCGGCCGAGAATTGGTTCCCCTCCCCCCGAAATTCGCTATCCATCTCTCCCCAATTTCGAAAGCCACCAGGATGGCCAGCCAGGATCTCAATTAACCCCAAAGCGCCTTTTTGGAGAAATAACTTCCTCTGCTCTGCGCAGCTCTCACGCATTAGGGGATGGTATTGATGAATCCGAGGATGGTGACTTCAGCATCCATGACTTCATTTCTTCCACCGGTGAGTCGATGATCAGTGATGGCAACAGTCTCAACTCTGTCCTCTCCCTCCCGGAAAACCCCTTTCCTGGATCCGCACCAAGCTTGATGGGCGCTGAGAATCTCGTCCGGCAGCTAAACATGAACTCGTGGCACCCTGGCACTTCAAAAAGCCTTCTTCCCCTCGTCGAGACGGCGAGCCCGCAACCCAGTGACATTGTAGTGGCCATAGATTTGGACGTCCCGACTGGAAATCGACCAACCAGCCCTACCGCAACCCCAAAGGCAATGAAGTTCAGTCGTCGAATTGAATTACCCGTGCCGGATACCGCTAGTGAACGTTCCAGCCCTGACAGCTTCGCTCGGTTTTCAAGTGGCCAACCTGGACATTCCGAGGCCGCCCCAGGTGAAATTTTTGACATAGAACTAGTGAATACAATCGACGCGAAAACTGGACAACAGGTATCCGAGGATTTCGAGACCACAGGCTTCCAACCCCCTGCAGATCCCAGTCGTACTGATGTCCCCAGCGGAATCCCCAGGCATATAGCTCCCCCTGGCCAACCCCGACCTCTTGTGGGCAAGTTAACCACCCTACCTGGATCAATATTTGACCTAACTATCAAACTGGAAAATCGAATGACGTCTTGGGGTCGTGGTCCCCTGGCAACTATCTGTCACCCTGACCCTATGGACACCCGGATACCCGCGTACGCTCTTGAGGTAACCTTTTGGGCTCCAGCGATTGAGGCCCGCGTCGCTGCGGGGCAGGACTGGATGACAGTGCCAGGTGTCATGGCTATCCTTTCAACAAAGACTCGCAAATGTATCTGGGTAAACAATACGGAGTTGCGTAGAGGACCAGAAGGAGATAATAGCCGGGAAGGGTTCCATTTTGGCAAATTATACACGGGGGATATCATCACGGTTTACCGCCATCGAAACAAATTTCTGAAATTAAAATGCGAGTTCTACCATGGGGACAGTGCACGTTTACGACCCGACCATGAGAAGGGATTTACGGTGCGCAAGGTGCTCATGTCCAAGGATGTGGTTGCCAATCGACAACCTGCGCGAAACGGCCGTGACGGGAAAGATGGGTGTTCTGCATGACGGACGATCGACTTCGAGACTTTCCTTTTTCTCCACTCCTCTTTTTCCTACGGCTTTGGAATTTTCATCTTGGGCGACTTGGATATAAATTGTGTCTCTGCATGGGTTTTATGTTGTCGCGTTCTGTACTATCTCAGCGAACCGAAAACCATTGGCAAAAAAAGAGATAAAAGAAAAAGAACAAAAAAAAAGAGGACAAAAGAGGGGTGAAAAGACGAGCGTGAAAGATGTCAACATACAGTACAAAGCCTGGTTGTGAGCTACCTACTATAGAGTGAGGTCCGAGGATAATAATACAGGAATGATAACCCTAAGATAACAAAGTACCGTCCATCCACCAATTAGTAGTACCAACATGAACCGCATGTATCTTGCCTCTTATTTCAGGAAGAGGAAGGAAGAGTAGCCATAGTAGTGAAATATACGACGACAAGGACTCGGAGTTTGTGCTCTCTCCCAGAAGCCTGAAAACGGATGGACCATCGTGCCATGTGCCTGCAAGGTTGCACTCTGCTTTGCTGGTAGCCAGCTCTTTCAAGCGAGAGTGGGGCGATTGATTGACGTCGATTTAATTAATGAATTCCTCTGGTTCCCCACTCCTGACCAAACTAATAATTTGGTCAATAACTTATAATAATGAGGGGTGGATAGCTGACACTGAAGGGCCTCCTCAACCACTCTTTGTCTGGCTGTGTAATCTCATTTTGATTGCTGTCCCGACAGCCATGTTACAGATCCTTCCACCATCTCATAATGAGAATCGCTCGGTGGATGGGGGCCAACGAAGGGCCTCATTCAAAAAGCTGCTCATTTCCTCCTTTAAATGAGGTGGCCCGAAGGTTGTCCATGGAAATCTGGGACACTGGGCCCTGGCTGAGATTTGCAGACGGAAACGGTCAAACCCGTTCGTTCACGGCAGGTCTTCGGTCCCTGATCCTGTCCCTGTCGCTCGTCCTGCCGTGCTTCGGGGCTTCTTTTCCCTTCTTTTCCCCTCTTCCCACCTGACGCTTGGTTCTTGGTATGAGCTAGTATCCCGAGATCCAATTATTATTTGATGAGCTCTCCCGACGGTGTTGTGCTGGGAGAACGGTCATCTGCCATTCCTTTTCCGTCATTTTTTCATATCGGTCCCTCCATTGACCATTATTACTCTCTTTCACCTTTTTCTATTCTATTATTCTATTTTACTATATTTATTTCCCTTCCTCATTCTCTTTCGATTCGCCCCTATCCTTACTTTATCTCCGTTTCCCCACACCGCTTCCACATCGGTCGCTTCTTCTCTCCAAATATTTAATTGTGTCTCCCCAACCGTCCTCCGGAATTTGCACCGCTAGTGACACACTGGGCACCTCTTTTGTACTTCCGCCCTTGCTGAAACGACAGTCCCTCCAAAGGGAACCCACGCCAGGTCTCTTCGATCTTTCTCTAATCCCTGCACCCGCGCCGTCTCCCCCATCGTCCTTAGCATCCCTGTCGAAGCCCATCCTTTGCCCATGTCCCTGTCTCGATCACCCTCTCCCCACCCGGGGGCAGGGTGGTCTAGCCCTGGCCTTACGCCCGGGAGTGGCACTTCGACACCGAATGGCTACTTAGCCGCAAGTCCTTCGTGGGTGGCCGCGAAAGCGAAAAGCGATGAGGCCCGGGGTTACCCCTCTTTCTCTACCAAAAATAACGGTTTCTTCTCGCGGTCGAGGCGACAGATCACGGCTACCCTCCCCCGGTTTCGAGTAAATTCAAGGTCTCCGAGCGGTTATGTCGATAAAGATGAGTTTCGGAGTGAGCGCGGATCTAATTGGCACTCGTTTGGTGTGGGGAGAATGTTGTTGCGACGAAGGAGGTCACGGTTGTTGCTGCTATTAATCCTTCTATTCCTAGTGTACTCTTTTTTGTGGACATGTAAGTGTGCTTGCCCTTGGTCTAGCATTGAAAGTTTTGGTTGGATCACTCACATCCTTGCAGCGATCATCGAGATTTTCCGGCGGTCATCGCTTGGAGGCGGACGCAAGATAGTTATCATACTCCAATCCAATGTGGAAGGAGGCGTTATGGAATGGAAAGGGGCAAGGGAATGGGCTCTCGAGCGCAACAGCATTTCGAATAAGAAAAAATATGCCAAGCACTGGGGCTATGAGCTGGAGGTTGTCAATATGCTGGCGAAGAAACGCTACTCCCACGAGTGGCGCGAGGGATGGGAGAAAGTTGATCTTCTCCGAGAAACTATGCGCAAATACCCAAATGGAGAGTGGTACGTTCAATCGATGGACACAAATCCACATATGCGCGGGCTAATATTTTCTTGTTATGTTACAGGTTTTGGTGGCTGGACCTGAACACCTGGATCATGGAACCCTCTTATTCTCTACAGGACCATTTATTCAATCGCCTCGGCGATGTAGTATACCGCGACATCAATGAATACAATCCTTTAAACATCACGCATCCACTGACTGAACCTTACCTGGATGAAATTTCTCGTTCCGCTGAAGGGAATGGTGACCCATCCTCGATCAATTTCCTACTTTCTCAGGATTGCGGGGGGTTCAATCTAGGTTCCTTCTTCGTCAGACGATCTTTCTGGACCGACCGTATGCTTGATCTTTGGTGGGATCCAGTCATGTACGAGCAGAAGCATATGGAGTGGGAACATAAGGAACAAGATGCGCTTGAGTATTTGTATACAAGTCAGCCCTGGGTCCGGAGCAGCTTAGCCTTTGTTCCTCAGCGACACATCAATTCCTTCCCTCCTGGAGCGTGTGGCGATGGAAGTGACCCGAACGTACACTACATGGAAGGTGGGCGGGACTTTCTGGTCAACATGGCCGGCTGTGGTTTTGGGCGTGACTGCTGGAGCGAGATGCACGAATACCGCGAATACAGCAAGTGGCTAAACAGGACACGATGGCAGCGCATCCGGGATCAGTTCTTCGACTTCTACGATGCAATCTTCCCCGCGAGCGGACAGTAGCCGCATGATGGAGTACGCAACACGAGACACTACGAACGATTTAATGCCGCTATCCCAATTTCTTTCTCCGATTTCATTTCCTTAATCTCCTTTCCCTACTTGCCTGTTAAAATTGCAGGGTCTCACCTTAGACATGATTTGTTTCACTTGGCATGGCGTTTTGGAAACAAAAAACTATGTACTTTTAGCATTATGATACATCTACCTTTGCATGACTCTAGACTAACATATGACGTTTTAATATGCTATTAATTAGGCGAATATCAAGAGCAGCTAATCCGTATGTCTGTATTCTTCTTCATACTTAATCACATGACCTCCATGCTACTCTAAAAGCGACACATTTGGTTTTTAGTGGCTACCGTAGCATCCCTGACCGCCATCCCCTCAGCCAATCACAACCCCCCAATTGCATACACGCTCCCGACCTCCGGACTGCCAAACCAAACCTCTCACTCCGAACCTCAAATATTTAAGGTCTTTTGAATCCTTCACCAATAGGTAGCCACGGCTTCAGCTCCAGCTCCTCCTCCAATTACCCTCACGTCCTGAATCCGACCAGGACAACCTCCCAGAGAACACCTACAGAACACCCGCCCCTAGACAAAATGCCCACTCCCGAGTCTGCCGCCTTCTTGGCCAAGAAGCCCACCGTCCCTCCCAGCTACGAGGGAGTCGACTTCGAAGACAATGTCGCTATCCATAATGCCCGTGACGCTATTATCCGTGAACAATGGGTGCGCAGCATGATGTCCCGACTTGTTGGAGAGGAATTGGGCAAGTGCTATGCGCGTGAGGGCGTAAATCATCTGGAGAAGTGTGGGGTTTTGAGGGGTGAGTGTTTCCTATTCTTATTTTCTTCTTTCCTTTTTTTGGGGCGATGAATCTCTCTCTCTTTCTCTCTTTATGGGCTAGGGAAAGACATGGGAAGCAAATGGCTAACCGAATTATTCTCTTTTTTTTCCTGTTATAGAAAAATACTTTGAACTTCTCAACGAGCGCAAGATCAAGGGTTATTTGTTCCAGGAGAAGAACTATTTCCAGAATGGGGAGGGTGCGAAGTCGACATAAGGGGATTCCCTTTTTCATTTCCTTTTTTTTTTCATTTCCTGTCTTTTTATACTATCATCATATCTCCATCAAGGTCTGGACTTGGGTCTTGCGATTTGTGTTTTTGTTTTTAGCTTGTGAATCTATGGGTTGTACCTTTTTCCCTACCTACTTTTATATTTTATTTTCCTTTTTATTCCGTGGTTGAGGTTATGTGATTGGGGGTATTGGGTGGTGTAGGAAGGAGGTAAGGCTCTTGACGGTATCCGTCGTAGGGACTTTAACTGGTTGTGGGCTTTGAATCTGCCCAGTGATAACTACTTTTGGAGTACGTTTGCAGCTATTGGATAAGGGAAAGCTTGGGTTTGTAATTGTATGCCTCCAACGCGCAATACTGATCATATAAATACACGGCAATGATCCCGAAAGTGTGCGAAACACCGCTTTCAACTTGCGCCTTATTGTCAATAATAAGCACTATCAGTCCGTTCTGGAAGGGAACCAGGCATTGGTCTTGCTCCACCAGGTGATTCGACATCGCTATCTTCCACATCACTAATAGGAAACTCAATCTCCGCAGGCGGGGCCCGCATTCTCGCCAGGTGATCTTCATCCAACGAGGGAAGCTTGTAGGGCATTGGGGGAGAATGGACATCGCGACCTGAGGGTAGACTGGTAAGGAGGTCCGCGGAAGGTGGGATCAGCTGGGTGTTAATCTGTAGCATATATTAGCGGACGGATCTTGAGAGGAGAAAAGTAAGCGGCAGGGCAAGAAACTCACCGTGTCATTCATTCGTACCCACTTCGTCTCCAACATTTCAATCACACGTCCCTCTTCCTCACGACCTGCATTATCCCCTGGCCCGAGCTCTCCCTTTTCACCATGTTCGCGGCCCCCAGCGTCTTTCTCCATGCGTTTCCCTTCCCGCCGCTCCATCCACCCTTGCTTTAACCGAGATAACCCTCGAGCGCTAGAGTCCCTCTCCCCGGTTGAACTTGTACTATTCTTCAACCCGAGCGCTCCCTTGGCTGCCCGAAGCCATGAAATGCCCTCCCCAATCTTCCCCCCAAGTTCCGCATCCACGCCAAAGAACCGACAAGCTCTCGCTCGCGCGACTAAACCCAAGACGCGACAGTACTTAATCAGGTCCTCTTCGATGCCCCCAGTTTTCCCCCCTTCTGCGCCGACAGAACCCAGCCCAGCAGCAGCCTGCTCAGCATACTCCGCCGCCCGAATACATAATCGCGCAAAAAGATGGGCTCGCACTTTCGGGATTTCGGGTGCGCGTACCATCCAGTCCTTATCATTCGGGTTTCGGGACTGGATGCAGGCGGTGACATATGAATCATCCTTAAGCACCGCAAGCAGGGTGGCTTCCGCGAGGGCGAGAGACGAGAGCGCCGACTGGGTAGCGGGGACAAGGTCGGGCGGGAGTATCGATCGTTCCGGGTGGTCGGTTGTAAACGAGGAGCATGATGCGAGGAGCAAATGCACCGAACTTGCTTGCAAGAGGTGTTTTGTAGCAGTCTGGATGACAGACGTGCGCTGCTCCTGGGTCGGAGTTGAGGATGCGTAGAGAGTGCGTGTTACTCCCGAGCGGGCAAGACCGCAGAGGACGTACCCCAGCGTGGTCAGGGTGAACGCGGTTTCAAACTGGATACCTGACCCACGTGTGCGCCCGGTGGTACTAGGCTTCAGCGACAGGGGCGGGCTGGAGGATAGGCTGGCACGCCATTCGGGCTCGAACTCGCGATGTAGGGTGATTTCGATTAATTCGGTAGGGCTTGAAGTAGTTGAGGTCTCGATAGGTTTGCCACTAAGTCCGTGCGATATTGCCAAAAGATATGGAAGGTAATCGTTCAGGGTGGAGAGGATGGTGATGAGATGCGAGTCGCGTTGAGGGCCGCGGGGTAAACGGTTGTGGTTTTTGAGGGCGAGCCGGAGAGCATGGCGCGCTGTAGAGGCAGCTTGGGGAAGCGAAGGATGGGTGCGAGAGGAGAGGAAGGCCTGAAAAGAGAGATGAGAGGTAGTGGGGAGGTTGAAGGCGTAAACCATGGCGATGGGGATTAATTGGGTGGTAATGGTTGAAGAGAGAAGCGGGTGATGATGAGGTGGGTTGAGGTTGGTGTCACCGCCAGCGGCCAAGAAAAAAAATCAGCACATTGTCCTCCATCTACACAGGAAACTGGGCTTCGATTCCCCCAAATTAATTCATTCGAGGAGAGTCTAAGTATCCTCAGTCGTAGACACATTCTTTGGAGGACATATCGCATTGTTGTTCCTCACTATCCCTTCTCTCCCTACCTATTTTGAATACCGACGCTGTTACCCATGGGCCGGGAATTGAGAGTTCCCGCCAATCTGGCCGATGGTAGACTGCTCAGCCAACTCTCATTTAGATCCCAGTTAGGTGGATGTTTTGTGGGCTCTTGGGCGGCCTTGGATGTTCCCGGTCTCGAGCAATTTCAGCCGATATCTAGGGTGTTGGATGCTCCGACCATAATCACGATAGCTTTTTTTTTTGGCGCCATGCTCTTAAATGAAGGCCGCCTCTCGCACCTCTGTCAATCACACATCCATTCCTTCCGTATCAGAAAGGTTGCTGGGCGCGCTGCTGACACCGGATGAGTCGCTCTCATTCATGTAGGGCGCTCGTGACCGCATCTGGGAACTCCAATCTTGAAGACTAGGTGCACCACCCTCGATGATAACAGGATGTTCCTCGGCGTTCTTTCCCAGCACGGTCCCCGCATATCGAGATTCCTCTCCCGTTTTGCTGTGTTTCTTTTTCAAGGCCGTAAGATAGTCCTCCTTCTCTAGTGAGTCCGCATCAACCACATCGCCCTCGCTAGGGACGAATCCAGCAATCCGACGTATCTCGCGGTTTGCGGGACCCATAAACCACGAGAGAAACCCTTCCAGTCCCCGCAAGTCCTCTTCACCCTGCCAATGTTCCTCCCACTCTCGCAGTTGTGGTCGTAAAGCGCCGGAATCTTGGAGCGCCTGGTAGATATCTTCCAGGACAGGGACAGGGTCGTGCGGGTGGGCGTTAGCCGCATGTTCAGTCGTAGATGAAGCGAGAATCATGATATATCGAGCCGTTAGGTCGGAAATGGTATCCAAGACCGATGGACGCGTTGCATGGAACCCAGCAGCGCGGAGGATCTGAATAATTGGCGGTCGGAGGAGAGCGTTGTGGAGGTTTTGACCAGACATCATGGGCGGCACAAGGGTTACTCCTGTGTTTGAATAAACTAAGGAAATAGAAAGACGTGAATAAGTAGAAACTGAGAGTTGAAGGGGATGGGAGGAGGGAAGGAAAGGTTGGTACTGGCGAGCGAATGCATTGAAATGAAGGAAAAACGGACCGAAGCTCGCCGCTTTTCGTTCACGCTTCGCTCCTCCTCTCACTGTTACACTCACGCTCACCCAACTCCCTTCCTTTATGTTTCCTTCACAACCCACCTCACATCAAATCTAAAATAAAGGCTCTCATTTCCTCGTCTTATCGCTTCTTTTTCGGGGCTACGCTTCGTCGTCCCCCCTAAACATCAACATGCCCGAGACTCCGCGTCCAACGCTGAAGCTCACCTTCTCCAAGAAGAAGGCCCCCGAGCAACAGACCCCAAGCCAGCCTACTCCAGCTCCTCCTCCCCCATCGACAGCGACCCCTCAACGAAAGCTTACGCTCAAGATTGCGCGCAAACCTCCGACAGAGGAGACACCGGTGAAGCCAGGGAAGCCAGAGAGGCCAGAGAAGCCGAAGAAAAAAAAACCATCTAAAAAGCGCCCCGCTGAAGGACCAGCTCTGAGTGAGCCTTCCACGAAGGTCACATCAGTACAACCGACCGGACCCAAACGCCTAAAGCTCAATGCTTCTAAAAAACCAGGAGTACAATCGATCCGTATTAAGAATAAGGGGCTAGTGCCCAATAGGCCCGTCGGAGTTGGCTATGACTCGGAAGCGTCAGACACAGAAATCGACCCAGCCATCGAAGAACAGTTTATTCTACGCATGCTTCCCGGCGAAGACTGTGACTATCTACGACGTGCTATCAGTGAGCGCCGGTTCGATCGATCCGAATTCTCTTTTAAGCCACTAGATCGCGAAGGCCGACGCGCCGTCCTAAAGATCCGAGATAAGCAGTATGCGGCCGCACTTGTAGACCTTCCTAGCATCATCGAAGGCATGAAGAGTTGGGATAGGCGAGGATGGTACAAGTCCGCGGACATTTGTCAAATGCTGCTAGTTCTAGGACCCGTCACAACCGACGCGGAGGCCCTGGAATACCCTGTCCCTAGTGACATCCAATATATGCAAGATAATAAAACTTTGCAGTACCCCCATGGTTTGACGCCTCCCCTTCGGTGGGTGAGGAAGCGACGATTTCGTGACCGGATAAGCACTCGTACCATCGAACAAGTTGAAAAGGCCGTCGAAGATTTGATAGCTCAAGATGAAGCCGCGATTGGACCCCCCCGTTACGAGTTGGTGGACGGCGCATCTCTCAATCGTGCCGAGGGCCTTGTGCAGAGCGGCCAGTATGAAGAAGAGGACTATTATGAGTATGATGACGAACAAGACGCTGAAGGGGAAGTGGATGAAGGTATGGAGGATGCCGGAGGCATATTCGACGACTTCGAGGACACCCTTGCTGCTGAGATGGAAGCAGCTCTTGCTGCCGAATCTGATGCTAAAGCTGGAGGCGCCGCGGACGAAGCTCCTGAATCCGGAGTATATCAGGCCGGTACCCCTATGGCAACCAAGCCCTCTACTCCGGCGGCGGATACATCTGGCGATGAAAGTGATGGGTCGAACGGCGAAGATGGCACTCCTGAAAATGAGTTGGATGACGAACAACTCGAACAGCAACGACAGATTCAACAGCACCGAGAAGAAATTACAGAATTGGAAACTTTGATTCGTGCGGAGACGGCCAGATGGGAGAAAATGCAGAACGCAATTCTCAAGAACAAGCTTGCCAAGCGAATTCAAGATTTGAAACAGGATTTAGCCCTCAAGAAAGTCTCCGTGGGAGATGGAGACGATGCTGATGGCTAATTCTTCTCAATTCTCGCTTGTTCAACTATGGATACTTGGCTTTTTCTGATACCCTAATTGAAATGATTTAACGGCCTATCAACATACTTCCCAATAACCCGAATGTTTTTTTTTTCTTTATAGTAATACAGGAATTGGATTGATAAGATACATCTTTTCTTCACTCATCTTTGTGGTTCTCGCCCTATCCCACCACGGGATCTCCTGTTGCTTCGTGGACTGTCTGCTGCACATGAAGATTGCGATCCTGTTGCAACCTCCGCTTTCTCAAAGCTTCTCTCTCTGCTATTTCACCATCCGGGCTTCGCCTAGCTCGAGACTCTAAAATACGATAATGGTCCCGCATCTTCCGGCCCATATTCGCAGCTAGATCCGGCTCCTCTCCGTACGCAGGGCTTCCCGGCCCCTGCGGACTACCCACCGCTCCGGGATGTGCTGCAGCCTCCACCCTCCGGCTGTGGCCTTCCACCGCCGCAAAAATTTCCCCTTCCGTTGGTTGTAACTCCACGCCATACTCCGTGTCCAGGTTTTCTGCTTGCATCTCCTTCAATTGACGCTGGTGCCGCGCGGCAATCTTCGCGATGGCTGCATCAGTGGAAGGGCGAGAGTCAGCCGTACGGTGCGAGATTGACGAGACGTGCTCCTCGTATCCCCGGTATCGGGGTTGTGGGTGAGGCATCCGCTGCTCATACGGTGAGTGCGTGACCGGATTCGAGGGCTGGAGGTAGACAGATTGCTTGGGGGGTTGTGATGGTTGCTCGTCCGTATTCTTCATTGTTGTGGTATGTGCCGTGCCAACCAAAGAATTTCAGCACCACATACAAAATTAAATAATTGGATTATTCCTAGTGTCTGTAACTAGCTAACTCTTGAATTGAAACAGGAGGACAGGAAATACCCTCCCTTATTTACTTCCTTTGTTTCACCCAGTTGTGATGCGTAGATGACGTCAGCAGTTTGGAAGCCAGAGCCACAGTTCAAAACGTGGAAAAAGCCGAACCTTGGAAAACACTTTCTGATCTGTGGGTTACCTTAATGTTGTGTGGTTTTCAATAGACTTAACTACTAGTAGGCAATAAAGGGGTATGCAGATTTGCTGCTAGAACATCCGAGTTCGAGTGGAGAGCATTGGTTTCATAATCATAATACTGTACAAGCAAAGCTGCCCAGGGAGCAAACTATAGCATTCAATGCGAGATTTTCAGTATGGAGAACAGCTATGTAGTTCCAATTCTGCGTTGGGTCCTCACTTTCCATCAAGGCGGTCGAAAAACTCCTTCAAAATTGAATTCACCTCCTCCCTCGTCTCCAGCTGCAACCAATGCCCGGCCGTACTTACCCTTTTGACAGTGATGTCGGTCGCGATCTGTTTCATTTGCTCTTCAACGCCGGGTAATTCTAGTTTGCTCGGTTGTGGACTGATCATCAGAACTGGCATTGAAAGCATTGGGTCGATTTTTGCCTCGATTTCCTCCTGCTCGTCCAGATTCCCTACTAGTGCATGGTACCAATTTAGTGTCGGTCCGTGACTATCTTTCATGATATTCTGGTGGATGTTACGCTCCTGTAGGCTTGTCAGAGATTCAAGGAGAGGGAAATGATGGCGCCGTGATTTTGCGTACATCGTCCGTAATATATATGGGCTGGGGACCCCGTCGGTCTTGGAGCAGCCAAGTCTCCATGGCGTTTGTTGGTGCCATGTGCTCGATCCATAAATCGGGGTCCGCAGGGTAGAACAATGTAAAGAATGAATCAGACTAGGGGTTGTTAAACAAGGAGAAAACATATTCAAGTACATAACAACTTATAATTCAGAGATATAAAGGACGAGTCGAGGGAGATACTCACATGCTGGTTTAAGATATCTCCAGCATTAGGTTTGACAAAGAACTCCAAGTAGCCAAACCTCTCATACCCTAAAAACTGCTTTGTCAAAGCATTTACGGCGGTGATATCAAAATGGCCGCCCGGTTTGACGTATGGATTTGCGAGAAAGGTACACGACAGGAGACGATCAGGGAAGTAGTTTGCGAGCCGCGAAAGAAGGGTACAGCCTGTATCATGGCCGACAGCGTGAACTTGTCTAAGACCCTCGTGATCCAGTAATTCAATGATCTCCACAACCATCTTTTTGGTCTTGTAGTTTTCTTTGGCCACAGTTTTGGTGGTGTCACCATATCCAAGTAAATCGGGAGCTAGTACCCCATATCCTTTAGCGGAGAAAAAGTGGATTTGGTGGCGCCAGTCGTAGCATGAAGAGGGAAACCCGTGAAGGAAGAGAATAGTAGGACATGAAGAATCGGGGCCCGGATGATAGGCATAGCCATAGGCGTGCGAAGTTGACAGCAAGTGACGCTTTGCAATGCTGGGGAAGGCTAAACTTGCCATGTTAATAAGACATTAAATTAACCGTAAAGTTGAGAGTAGATAGATGCGTAGACCAGTTGTACCTACGAGCTCTGTTTAAGTATGCCATCCATGTGTAAGACGGAGACTTTCGGAGACTTTGCGGCAATGTGTTGTCAGGTGCATGTTGGCTGGCTTTTGCACTATTTCTATAGTCTATGTAGTATACCCAATGATATTACTTCTCAACAGTGGCTTGTTGGCCTCCAGGTTGTTCTTTGTAGGTACTAGTAGAGTGACAGTATATTCTTACATCACTACAAAACTTGCATTCACTCATAGCAAGGGCCAAGACCAAGAGATCAATCGGAGATAACTATGAAAAGACCTCCGCAAACGCAAAGAAGACATTGACTCCAAATTAGGAGAGACCCAAGCGCAGATAGATTGTTCCTCCCGGGGATCTCCATGTTAAACTTACCAAGGCAAAGAAGATGGCGGAATAGATATCAGGCGGTTTTTACAAGTTGGCCGATGGGAACGTGGTGTTGGATGGGATGACAATAATTCGAGGAATACGTGGGAGTATCACTAGGTATGATTGAGGCATTAACAATTTGGCTTTTGCACTCGAGTGGTAGGTATAAGTCAGACCTTTGATAGAAGAGACATCTAGACCGGATCGCCTTCACTGTTCGCTGACTTCTTAGAAAGTCCAACCACTATCATAAATCTTCCTCAAATATAAGGACTTAACCCTTGGAAACTGTCGAAGGCAAATAATGCTCCCGTCTGCCTCCAGTTGCGATAGAACCCAATGGAAGCATTGTCTCGCCACTAAAGGTGTCGGTGAAGGCGTTGATAAAATCAGTCGCTCGATTCCTTGAGCAATTCTAATTCTACAGTTAACTTAGCAATTCAATCAAGCCCTTTTCATCGATAAAATGCATTCCAGAACTATTACATTTCCTTCCACAGCATAAGGTAATTGTCTGCAATACATACCTCAACTATGGAGTACAATAGACTCTACGAGCCTATGAAGGGATATATATATAGAGAGAGAAACCAGGTGACCAGGTAGGAGGAATGATGATGAAATGGGGGAGATTGCCTATTCATCTTTTGTATCTAGCTTATCATTGAAGGCAAGTAATATGCCTACCTGCCTCCGTTTGTATAGATCCTTATGGAGGCTAAGTATGTCTCATGGGAATCGTGTTGATAAAAGGTAATATTTACCCGTTAGCTTAGCTATTCATGTAGTTCTACGCGCAAATCAATCTAATCCCTTTCACCGATACTTAGCAGGACTTCATTTATCTCTTTATATATTGTAGCAGGTCTCTGGCCATTTAATTAGCTTACCAGGGGACAGTTTTACATGGATTTACTTGGAAACTTCAGTCCTGGATGAAAGGCCTCGGCAAAGCCCACAGTACTCCTAGTGGCTTCTTGTCGACACCAAAGCTTTCGAAGGCATTTCTTATATTTCTTGAGCAGTGCTTGGTGTATGCCGTAAGTCACCATGCTCGGCATTGCCGATGGGGACTCTGAATCCCTCCTCGGAACAAGTACGATTAGGCAGGTAACCCATATCGATGAGATCCCCAGAAGCGCTGCCCTTTTTATGAACAGCCTTAGATTCCATCAACATTAGTACTAGTCTATGGATACAATATTTTCTTATAGCTATTCTCCTCATTTTTGTGACGCAACGGAGGGTGTCCTATTGGGTTGGTTCGTCATAGCGTCCTAGTGGCACGCAATCCCCTCCCTCAATTGCTCACCTCGACATCAACTTTCTACAACCAATCTCGCATGACATGAAGCAACTATGTATCCACACTGGTGAATATTTTGACGAATTGATTTAACGATCTTGAGTCTGGATTTCCACTCTGTCTCTCGGCCGGTAGAGTGCATAACGCGATATCTTCTAGGGACTACGTGACACTCACTTTTCTATGAACCAGAGCAGCTGTGTTTTCGTTGAACATACTAGGAATTGACAATTAGATCATGGATATTCGCCAACATAAAGTTACCTCTGCCCTCTGCTATCTCCCGGGCGGATGAGCCAGGGCTTTCATGACTTGATACCTAGAGTTTTCCTTTTGAGGGTCGCATATTCCGCCTGTATTCACCCCCTTCGCTTATCATATACAGTTACAATGACTGTGGCAACACTTGGTATACATGGGATTGATCTAGTCCCCCAGGGGACAGCCTATGGCCTCCTTATCGGCCTAGGTGTGCTTTTTTGCGGCGTGATCCTGGTCGCGATCAAGGTCCAGAAAGCATATCTATCGGAGGATTCGGCGACCTCAGAGATGTTTATGGTTGCCAATCGTTCCGTAGGGACGGGATTGACAGCTTCTGCGGTATTCTCATCATGGATGTGGATTAACGAGACAGTGTTGTCTGCCGCAATGTGCTATAGATATGGCCTGGCGGTGCCGTTGGTCAGTTGTTTGCTTCCCCCAAACGCAATACTGCTTTTTTTCTATATGAAGGGAGAACTAACAAGCTTATAGTGGTGGGGATCTGGTCTATGTTTCCAGATTGCTTTAATGGCAGCTCTTGGAGTTATGGCCAAAATTCGAGTCCCTTACGCCCATACTTCCCTAGAAATTATCAGAATGCGCTATGGCACGATTGGGCATCTTGTCTTCATCGTCTTGAACCTTACAAATAATGTTTTTGGATGTGCTTCGATGATATTAACGGGGTCCCAGTTGATTTATGGGATCTCTGGCATGAACTTTGTTGCTGCAACTATCCTGATCCCTCTCGGAGGTATGTCACGCTTGTTCTATCCAACATAATGTCGAACCACTCTGATTTAATTGTCATCTCTTAGTCGTATTATACACTGCTGTGGGTGGCCTCAAAGCTACTTTCCTCACAGACTTCTTGCACACAGCTGTCGCTTTGGTCCTCATCATTTTCTTTACCTTGTCGATCCTGGCGCATCCAGCGGTCGGTGGGCTTCACGGTCTATACGACAAGTTAGTAGCAACCGCAAGCGAGAACTATATTTCTGGTAATTATGAAGGATCACTACTCACTATGAAGTCGAAAGAGGCCATTATCTGGGGATTGATCCTGAAATTTGGAAATCTTGCGCTCGTCATCATGGTATGTTTTTGGAGTTTCTTGTCGGGTAACTTGACTAACTCTTCTCTTAACAGGACACTGCTTTCTGGCAGAAGTCATTTGCTAGCGAAGTCAACTCAACTGTTCCGGCATATAACCTTGCTGCGATTGCTGTATTTGGTATTCCATGGGGTTTGGGGACAGTTATCGGGTTGTCTGCCAGAGCCCTTCACAACACCCCGGTTTTCCCTACCTATCCAATTGACATCACTGAAGCAGAGGTTGAGGCTGGCTTAGTGATGCCATATATTGTCAAAGCTCTTATAGGTGACTCGGGAATAGTTGCATTTTTCGTGCTGTTGTTTATGGCCCTCACAAGTACTGTATCATCTTCCATGATCGCCGTCAGCAGCATCCTGTCTTTCGATCTTTACAAGACATACTTCAACCCCAAGGCAACGGACAAGAAACTGCTCCGTGCAAGCCATATTACGGTGGTATTTCATGCTATATTTATTACAGGAATCTCGATCGCATTGAACTACGGGGGCGCTAACATGACTTGGATTGGATACTTTCGGCCTATCCTGTCCTGTCCGGGGATTATTCCCCTTGGGCTCACACTCTTCTGGGATGGGCAGACCCGGCTGGCTGCAATCCTCTCGCCCGTTCTGGGATTCTTCACGGGTCTGACTATCTGGCTAGTCACTGCCAAGTCACTGTATGGTACTGTCAATATGAGCACGACGGGGGCTGGCTTACCAGCTTTGTACGGGGCCATTGGCTCTTTCTTCTCGCCAGCCCTTTATTCTGTGGTAATTTCTCTTTACAAACCATACAGGTTTGACTGGCGGGAGTTCCTCCGTATCGAACTCGCAGATGAAGTACAAATCCACTCTGAAGACACTAAGGAAGGCGTTGAATTTGACAGCAACGCTGGCACCGAAACTCCCAGGTCTGAGGCCACTGAGACCGACGATCCTGAGCGCACCGCCGTGGATGAAAAGAAGATTCCCGTCTCTAGCGCCCCAGTCACCTCACCCACACAGCTGAGCCTTGACGACATCCGCCATCCATTTAGTGAAGAAACCCTGAAAGAGCTCTATCGGTGGTCCCGCATCGCTTGGATCATGTTTGTGGTTCTTGTGTTGATCACATTTATTCTCTGGCCGATGCCGCTCTATCGAGACTACATTTTTACCAAAACTTTCTTCTCAAGCTGGACAACGGTTGCAATTATCTGGCAATTTTTCGCTTTCTTTGCCGTGGTCGTCTACCCTCTTTATGATGGGCGGTTCGAAATTCTGAAGGGCACGATAGGTATGTGGAAGTCTACGAAGGAGTTTTTCCAGAGGAAGCGCTCCTAGATCAGATATGCTAGACTCGTCTTGAGGTAGAAAGGATTTCGGGGGCTATATACTTGAGAGTGTACAATTTGTTTCAGGCATTTGTTCCCACGTCTTTCTCTAAAGCTATTGAGAAATAGAAGGAGTACTCAAATAAAAGCCATCCTAATCTATCTAGCTTGGAAATATGGGGGAATCATCCGAGAAAGCAAATAATAGCCGTAATTATTCCTATATCTGGGCCATTGGTTGGTGGATTGGGTAAAGTAAGTGATTGAGGTAGTGTATAAATAATGTAAAAGCACCAACACAAATTGAAGCATCATATGATAAAAGGGTTAAAGCAGCATCACATCCTCATCTAAACCCTCGAACACCCCGACGGTTTTTATCGCAGAATAACTGCTATAGATGGAGATGGAAATGGGGAAAAGATTTCACCTGATGGATGCTAGGAGGCAGCGATCCACTGTCGTCATGAGATTTATCACGAGCCTCGGCATCTCCATTTTAAATTGTAATCAATCAGCACCCAGTACCAGAAAAAGTTGAAGATGAACTTGGGGTGCTCACTTACACGTGGGATTCCCACTCTCACTCTTTTATGGTGCTTAGACCCAGATACTACATAAATAATATAAAAGATCTTACTCTTCCTCCATCTAATGAAATAAAACAACCTCTGAATTAGACGTCCTTCTACCTTACTGACTTTTTTTCCCATCATCATCTCATCGCCCAAAATGACCACACCACTGTTCACTGTCCCCATCTCGTCCACAGGGGGAAACATTGTCTGCACCAATCCCTCTTCCGCAGATGCTGATAAAAACATCTACATTCTCACATTCACCTCGCCCAATGACAACCGACTGACCCCGACCTTCATCGATGCCCTTCTCCTCGCTCTCGACATCGTCGAACACCGCTACCCAAAAGGTGTCGTAGTGACGACTAGCGGCATCCCCAAATTCTACAGTAACGGTCTGGACCTTGAAGTCGTTCAAGAGACCGAAGGTTTCTTAGAAAAATGGCTATGGAAACTTTTCCGGCGATTCCTAACGTATGCCCTGCCCTCCCTCCCCCCAAAAAAGTAATCAAGAAAAAAAAAAAAAGGAAAAGGAAAATAAAGCATCCAGATGAACTAAACTAACAATCCAAAAGATATCCCATGCCAACAATCAGCCTCGTAAACGGCCACAGCTTTGCAGGTGGCCTCATGCTAGCCATGTACCACGACTACCGAATCCAGAACCCCTCCAAGGGTTTTATCTGCCTTAACGAGCTGGATTTCGGGGTCCCGCTGCAATCGCCTATGATGAGCGTGTTCCGGGAGAAGTTAAATGCGACTTCCTTCCGGGACTTGGTGCTCGAGGCGAAGCGGTTTGCAGGTCCGGAAGCCCTGCAGGCTGGGTTGGTGGATGGGCTCGGAGGGCTGGACGAGACGTTGGTGTTTATTCGGCAGCGGGGGCTGCAGAAGAAGGCCGCCACGGGGATTTATGGGATTATGAAGGAGGAGATGTATCGGCATTCGTTGGATTTGTTGGATGGGCACGAGAAGAATTTGAAGTGGAGGGATGGAGTGGAGGAGAGGAAGGAGGGGATTGAGGAAGCTGGCAGGAAAGCCGTTGAGGTGTGGGAGGCGAAGAAGGGGGCGAAGCTTTGAGAAGTATATCTTATCTTGGTTTAAACGAGGATATTATTGGATTTGGGTGTACTATATATTCGTGGAATCGGTCTAGATGTATAAAGGGTGATCATATATGGGGTCCAGCTTTCTACTAAGAGTATATAAAAGTTTTATCATGATAGAGACTAAAGTTCATGATAGAGACAGACTGGAAAATAGGTAATTCACAATTTAAATATACCTAAGGCAAAGCTTTATGCTTATTGAAAGAGAAGAAGCTAGATTAGACTTTGGCTATAGTCACTGCTGTTCACTACTCTAGAACTCGGGCATGTTTAATTCGCGCACAATATAGTATTAGTTATTCACTTCATACAGGACGAAATGATGAAACCCCCGCAGATTTTATAAAAGATCAGTGAATGTCTAAAAATACTAACACAGATAAAATCCAGCTGTTACCCTTACTCCCCCAAAGCCCTGTCTACCGTTTTTCATCCACCCTTCCTTCTAGCCTCCTGAGCATCACCAGACTGACACCAGCTGTCCCGAGGGAAAAATACATGGTTTGAAAATGAAACGCGCAGCCCCCTCCTCTTCTCTTGACAAAGATGAGGAAAGCGATGCCACAATCACTCATCGCACCGTAAGCGAAAGAATGGAAGACAAGGCCCGGTTTGAGAAACACCAGCTTTACTGGGCCAGACACTGGGCCAAAAAAGCAGAGTATCTCGACGAACCTATCAGCATTGGCTGCTATCTTGCCCATTACCCGCTTGCACTCCCCAAGAGCCCTGCCGCAGTGAGAGAAACCCAGAGACCCAATGAATATGAAATGTTTCTAACCTCTTTTATCAACATAGGCTATCAACCCTGTGGTGCTAGCGAAGTACAAAGCAATGAACAATAGCATTCCTCTCAATGGAGATACGATCGCAGCGATCCTCAAACAGACCAAGCCACACTGCCCTAAAGCTCAGGCATGGATTAAGGCCCACGAGTACAGTAAAGAGGCAAAGAAGCGACTGGAAGCCAGGATACGCGAGAGGGAAAGGTGCAGGAAGCATCAGCTCGAGGCAATGCGTTGGTTGACCTTTCATACCCTCAAGACATCTAATGCATCGAGAGAGGAGGTACAGGAAATTCTGACTCAACTTCCTCCGGCGAGCGCGTGTGAAATCATTGGGGAGACCGAAGATGATAAGTTGGACCACGCGGCGCAGATGGTAAGCGTCTTGAAAGCTTCTAGAGAGGTTCACCGGATGTGCATTGGGTGACGAAGCTGCTTGTTTGATGAAACCCACTTATCCACCGTGGAAGGTTGGTAATGATTTGGAGGGAAAGCGACACCTTTCGATCGACCGACCGCCTCTTCCAGCGATGCGGTAATATTGGGTGGACATGAAGGCTGACGTGCTATGGGTTTAAATGAAGAGTTTTTTTTCCCACGGTGCTTGTATCACAAATGGCTAGTTTTCTCCAGTCAAGTAATGGCATTCTGGGTACTTCATCCCTTCTTGCTCTTGTTGGCGCCTTTGGGTTTCGCTGGGCTCTCCAGTTTATCTACCAAAGGCCGATATGGCGATGCTAAGATATGTTCCGGTGCCGGAGGCGGATTCTCCTCTCGTCTCGGCTCACCAGCTGAGGGACGCCTTCGCTGTTCCTCGTGCATTTTATCCAGTGATTCCCCGACCACCTGGTATTTGGCCCAGTTAATCGGCGGCATTCGCACTACGTTCTGAGGCGTCGGTAACGTTCCCAGTCCAGATACTTCCCCATCCCCAAGTGTATCCAAGCCACCGGCTTCAACCTCCTGGTCTTCGTGTGTGAAATTGATAAACCCTCCCTGGTCTTTCGCCGACAGGTTACCAGCTGCAAGCTCGCGGGCAAACTTCTCCGGATCGGCGGCAGCGGCAGTTTTCATCTTTTCCAGGCTCTGGATATCGCGCAGGCTCTGCTGCTTTTGAAGCTGTAGGATAGAAATGGCAGAGCGCAGGGCAATGGCGTCCGGATTCTCACTCTCGGAGATTGGTACCGGAGCCGGTTCCGGAGCGAACACCGCCGAGCCTACCGGAGGAACAGGGGAGATGGAAGAGATTGAACCATAGGAAACAGCCCTAGTTGTCGGGGAAGGGGAGGTAGCAGGGGGTACGATGGGGTGTGAGGCGCCGTTCAACACATTTGGGGCGCTCTGGACGGTGGAGAGGTGTGTAAGAACCGGAGTGACAGGAGAATAAGGCGGGCGGGGAGGGGTCCCAGGGCGTGGGGTTTGGTTATTCTGGCTTTCCTGCGCATTCTCCATATCCTATGATAACAACCCGTAGGCTTCCGTCAAGGTTTTAGGAAGTTGACCTGAAGAGGAGGGATGCGTGTCGGGGTTCGGGTTTGTTGTGCTGGTAAAACTAGGCTGACGGCGAATGACGTTGGTGTCCCCGCGATGGAGATTAACTTCCGATGGCAACTTTGGTGGCCGGACAGGTCACTCAGAGGACTTTCAAGAGGGTGCGGGCCAGTCACCGGCTCGTCATCTTGGTCGCAGGAATGTCTGAGAGCATACCAGGTACGGCTGTCTGAGGGCTGGGATTGAGGGAGCAAAGACCCCGTCGATGACACACGGTTGTCATCGGAAACGCCACATAAAAATGAGCCAAGATCTATCTGACTTGGTGGCTGTGAGGCGACAGGGCCGATGCGGAGTGGTGCTCTCCGGTCGAAAGACACGCATGCAATGCAAGCTCTGGAGTGAGCTCTTTCATGTCCTCCCAATTCGATTCAAGATTCTCTCTTGTTTGTTTGTTTATATTTATTTTCGTTTACAGTTAGTTACGGGCAAATCTGCGATCGACCACCGGGGAATGGCGTAAAAGACTCCCGGTCGCAGCAAACGATGGCCTGATTCGATGGCCTGATCAATGGCTGCAGATTCCTCACCGCCCACAAAACCTCAAAGAAAAAAAAAAGTAAAACTTGACATTCGCGCTGGGGGGTCTTTTTCTCGCAGTTACTCCCGCTCACTTGAGGCAAAATGAAGCGCAAGACTAATGGCAGAGAATCACTAGATGGCAATGGCCAGCCCGATACTAAGAAACGAGCCTTGTCTAGTGAGGAGGTCCCATCGCGCTTCCGTGAGGGTCTCCTTGATCCCGCTGAGCAACAGAAGTATACCAAGGCATACGCCCAATCTTCACCGTACGTTAAATTCTGAAATCGCCTACCATCTACCCAGGCTTGACGAGGGTTTCTAATCGTTATCCAAGATACAAACATGGTGTCATCCACCCCCTGATCGAGCCTTCCCTCCTGCGATCCGTCCGCGACGAAATCCAGGCCCATCTAGATTTCACCGAAAAAGAAACCGATATTTATAGGATTTTTCAGTCCGGAGACTTGGCGAATCTGGACGGATTGGATGATTCGTCTCTGTCTCGGCTCCCGTCGTTGCTGAAGCTCCGCGATGCCATGTACTCCTCCCGGTTCCGCGAGTACCTTTCGTCGGTCACCGGCTCTGGGAAGTTGAGCGGTCGCAAGACCGACATGGCCATCAACATTTACAACGAGGGATGCCACCTTCTGTGCCACGATGATGTCATTGGAAGCCGGCGGCTTAGCTATATTTTATACCTGACCGACCCAGACACTCCGTGGCAGGCGGAATGGGGTGGTGCGTTACGCTTATACCCTACAGATACGAAGAAAGATGTCAGTGGCGACGATGTGAAAATTCCCAGCCCTGATTTCAGCCTGAGCATTCCACCTGCTTTCAACCAACTGAGCTTCTTCACTGTCCAGCCTGGAGAAAGTTTCCATGATGTCGAGGAAGTGTACCACCCCAAAGAAGGCGAGGACAAGGCGCAGAAGCGGGTCCGGATGGCAATCAGTGGATGGTTCCATATTCCACAAAAAGGAGAAGATGGTTACGAAGAAGGATTGGAGGAGAGGCTCGCCGAGCGGAGCAGTCTTGCTCAACTCCAAGGACGGGGCGATATCTATGATCTGCCGCAGGCCAAGATGGTTGTCTGTGAGGACGAGGTCGCACAAGAAGTTGAGGGCAAGGGCAAAGCTAAGGTGGAGGAGGAGCCCGGCTCCGAATTTACCGAAACGGATCTCAACTTCCTTGTGCAGTACATGCGTCCTTCGTATCTCACCCCAGATACCGCAGAACAGATGTCGGAGGCCTTCACCAACGAATCGTCGTTGAGTGTCGAGAATTTTTTGTCAGATAAATTTGCCGCCAAGGTACGAGCATATATTGAAGAAAGGGAAAAGGAGAAGCTGCCCCAGTCATCCGACGAGATTCAAGCTCAAACCGGGTGGACTGTAGCGCGGCCACCACACAAACACCGTTACCTGTACCACGAGCGTTCTGCGACTGTGGAGGGTGAAAATAACCCCATTCAAGAGCTTTTAAATGACCTTTTCCCGTCATCAGCGTTCAGGAAATGGCTCGCCATCATTACGGATTCAAAGCGTATCACCAGCTACAACTATCTCGCTCGCCGCTTCCGTCGGGCACAAGATTACACCTTGGCTAACAGTTACGATGGGGAAGAGCCCCGACTGGAGCTAACCCTCTGCCTAACACCAACCTCCGGATGGGAGAAGGAAGACCACGAAGATGGGGCTGATGAGGAGGGCAACTCGGGAGGAAAGCCTAGGCCTAAAAAGGACGCCGGTAGGAAGGCTGAGTCCGACGAAGAGGTTAATGTGGGTGGATATGAAATATATATGGCGGGAGACGATGAAGAAGCCGGCGACGCTGCCATCTACCGGTCTGCTGCGGAAGATGAGGACGATGGTATCCTCATGAGCACAGCGGCAGGGTGGAACCGTCTTACCATTGTCTTACGTGATAGTGGTACGCTGAAATTTGTCAAGTATGTCAGCGCTGCGGCCCAGGGTGACCGGTGGGACATTACTGGTGAGATGGGCGTCGAGATTGATGATGAAGATGATGAAGATGATGAAGATGATGAAGATGATGACGATGAGGAGGAAGGAGTCGAAGAAGAGGAGGACGAGGAGGATGAGGAGGATGATGACGATGAGATGGGCGAGGAATAAAAGACGAATTAATGATTATTGAACTTGTATGTATATATTAGAGTTGCTGCCCTATCACACGATGAAATTTGGACGCTGGATATTATTCACCACAGGCATGCCTTGGTGCCAAAAATAGGCCCTTCTGTTGGTCTTTCAAATGTTTTCCTCACCCACCGCTTCTCGGATCTCAGAACGACTTTCATCCTGAGAAGCACGATCAACAATTTCTAGCCCCAGAAGAAAGAATGGCGTCACCTAGAACAGGCACCGATTTCTGAACCTTCATGTCTGCCCTGCCAAGAAACTCTCAGCACACAGCCTCCCGCAACCTCATCCTCATCCCAGGGTCCCAAAGAACTAAACTTCCCTTCCCCTGTTAGGTATGCCCGAATACTACTCCTCGCTACAACATCAAGAAAAAAACAAACAAAAAGGGCTAGAAACAATTAAACTGTTCCCTGCTTCAGAATACGACGTATAAGCGGCACTATTATAGTCAGAACGGAAACCTCCCCAATTGCTGGGCAAAGCGAAAGGAACATCTGAAACGTCCATCAACCTTCTTCCGAGATTATTGGATCGGAATCCCTGTAACGGCTCCCACGTGGTGCGACCACACCCATTTCTGTGAACAACCTGGGTTGAATCTTGCAGCCACTTCGGTTTGCCCTGTTGAAGCCACCACCCAGCCCCCCCCTTCTTTTTCTCTTTCGTCCCGTCTGTTAGTTCCCCTCCAAGGTGCTTACTCTTCGCTTGGAAAGTACCATTTATTCTTTTTTATTACGGTTAATTTTCATTGATCTGGATTTACGCCCCGTCCCTACCTGTGTGGAGAAGATGGTGGAGATGGTTGAAGGGGGGGGGGGTGACACGTGTGGGCGGAGAGAGACGCAGAGGGGGGAGAAGCCCAGCCTTCTATACATAATTAGTGGCTCCTTACGTACTCAACTTACCCTCGAATACGGAGTCATGTTCCTGTCTGTTCCGTTGGTTAAATCTAGTAAAATTTGTTTGCTTCTGGTATTTTTGCGATTTGAAAATCCATGGTCCTATCGCAGGGTTGAAGAGAAGAGAAGAGGGGAAAGCTAAGAACCTCATGGAATCACCGGCTCTCACCCTTCCGTTTTATCTTCGACGGTAAAGTCGTCACAGAGGGGACGCAACAAGTGGACTGAACAGGTGGGACTGAACACATCCGTGATGCAATGCGAGTGAAAAGAGCTCTGGTGGTGGTTTTTTCGTTTTCGTTTCCCCCCAGCCCACCCTGGTCTCAACAGCGTCTCCCCCTTCGATCCCAGGGTGCTCCTGGCAGCTCGCTATCCGCAGCTTAATTCGCTAGTAGGGAATGGATTCCTTCGTGGGGAAAGGGAAGAGGGGGCGCGGCTGAGAAAGAGAGGCGGGAAGGGGGCTTGCTGGGAAAATCAAGAGCTGTTCAGAGATAAGACTGTTCTGGGAGGAGATCTTGCGTTGCGAGCATCGTGTCTTTTGTTGGTTTGGGGAGTTAGCCCAGAGTGCTTGAGTCATGTTTTTGAGGGGAGAGGGAGAAGCGTTGAGGGGATACTTGGAAGAGGAAAGGCCAGAGGTCAAGGACGGAGTATCCTTGTCATGTTGTGGCTTTATATCAACGATTGTTATCATGCAATAAGGGTCTTGTGCGCTCCCTGGCGCCTTCATGGATGCTTTCATTAATCAGAGACTGGGAAGATATGCTGGAGAGGATTGTCTCAACGGTGTTTTTTTTTTTAAAAAAAAAATAAATAAAATTTAACTGTGGCCATTTCTGTTTGTGGTGTCTTCATCAACGCAGTTCGCAGTTCGCAGCCTCGGTGCTTAAAGTGGGGGATGCGATGATCTTGTCTGGGGAATTTCCATGGGTTTTAAAGAAAGCTCTCATCGTCATCCAGATTAAACCTTGAAGCTTAAATGGCCATGCAGACGCGTCTCAGTCAAGGCACTCATTCTTGTCCAACGACATGCAAAAATAATATTAATCATAACCAGCCAAGG
This sequence comes from Aspergillus biplanus, assembly GCA_027569045.1. Classification (NCBI taxonomy): domain Eukaryota; kingdom Fungi; phylum Ascomycota; class Eurotiomycetes; order Eurotiales; family Aspergillaceae; genus Aspergillus; species Aspergillus biplanus. The sequence continues at coordinate 398,745 of JAPDEJ010000027.1, forward strand.
GAATATTTTTGTTCTCTCTCTCCCCTGGACTTGTCTCTCTCCTGCAAAGAAAGCGCTTCTCCAGTGTGTGACTGATCACAGATGTATTCTCAACGGTGGAACTTGGGACGGAAGTGGAAGGAGTCGAAGGACCCCGAGATTCCGTGAATACAAAACTATTTGGCATAATTTTCCCCCATTTCGCCCAATAGATTTCCAATATTTGTCGATTCGACAGGTGTGCCTCCGCCACCAAAAGCCTTCTTCTTGGCGCGAAGGTTCTTGGGCAATAATAATACCTTCCCCTCGTAATAGTAGAAGCATCGATCATCCATTCTCCACCCCGGGCATTCTAATTGAAGATACTCTGGAGAGCCCAATTTTCTGAATGGATGAGTAATATACTCTGTACCAGCCCAGGCAAGCATGTAAGATATGTCACATCGACTGAGGCAAACGCCCCCCAATAATACGGCTGATAACCGAGAAGAATATGTGGAAGTATGATGACTGGTCAGGATCTTCCTTCGAAACAATAATTGTCGCTGGCTGTCGTATATTTTACCTTATTTTATTTCTCATTTTTGGAAGGGGGGGGCAAACCCATTGTCATGTTGTTTAAAGCATTGAATAAGTCATAGGTGTGGATTATTTTCCCGACCCCAACTTTAAGCCGACTGTTTAAGAAAAACAAAGAGATTACATCAGAGTTCTGGTCGTCAAAATAAAATACCATCTCAGTCTCGCAGCACTGCTAATACATGTGGCCTGCCGGCCATGTATCCATGTACATAATTGGTATCACCAGAGTCATGAGGGATTCGCCGTCGGCTGAGGAGTCTTCTTCCAAAATTCCCTGGAAACAGATTGTCAAGGGCTGCCACTTTCAGGTTCCACCACAGGCACTTCCTCAATGGAAACACAAAGAAAAGCATGACCGGGCCATTGCATGTGCTCTCGGCTATGATTTCCACCATGCTCCTGTTTCTCAACCCAATTCCGACTGGCTTGAAATTTCAGTCAAGATGGGAAAAAAATGGGGAGGCGGATCAAGGAGAACCTGAGTGGAGGGGGAAATTGAATCCCCACGTAGATTTGGTCAAATGGGGGCTTAGTGGTTCTGTGCTCCTCGGAAATATCGATGAATGTCTGAGGGGCAGGTCAAGACGCCCGAGGAGCGCCAAGTTCGCGAAGATCGCCCAGTCTTTTTTCACTGGAGTCTTGAATGTTCTTCTTCCCTGTCAACTACTCGTTAGCTACCCCAAAGCGGGCCGGGTTTCTTCCCTTAGGGTTACAGGGTAGTCTCGGGGCGAGAATGGATGGAGCACCAACACCAAGAGGATGACAGAGGGTACTCGTAGTACTTAGGGGCCTCAACTTCGAATGATTATTACATATTATTACATATTTATGACCAAGTGGCTGAAAGCCATCATGGATCCTTTGATGTACTTCTGTCAAAATCAACGGGAAATCTGATGTTGTCGGATCCATGATTGTCACTGCTGACTCAAAAGCCGTCCGGGAAGGAAGAGACAAAGGGAAAAAAAAAAACAAAGAAAGGCCAGGGAAAAAGAAAAAAAAAGGGCTTTCTTTGGAAGTTTGATTAGCAGTGCGAGGTTCGGAGGTTCGGAGGAGTGCGTAAGTCCATTCGCAGTGGCATCATTTTTGGAGGGAGATAAGATCAAACTTTCCACTGGAAAAGCCTTATCAACCGATCATGTCTTGATTCGTGACCCGTTAGTCCTTTTTTAACGGGGTTTACCTCCATGCAAATGACATGGCAAGATATCCACCCACGAATGGGAGGTATAACAAGGAACAAGAGAGAGAAAAAAAAAACAGAGGATAGGAATGGAGGTCAAGCTCGAAAGAGAATCTCCTCAGGAAACAGAGGGGGAAACACTGTTTGAAGAGAAACGGTGGAACAAGCAAGGGCGAAATAACACCAATCAGCAAAGTGCAAACCTCAAGAAATAAACCAAGCATCAATAATAATAATAATGCAGGCCCCACTGTTCCTCTTGCGCCATGTGTAGAAAGTGGGAACTGGGCCCAACTCCTGGGAGGCTTGACAGTTGACTCGACCTTCAGTGAGGTAAGTTTGTCAGAAACAACTCAGCCCCTTCGCTGGGGGCGAAACGTTGTACGTCACATAAAGCTGAGTGAGCCTTCCGAGGCGAAGGAAATAATCTTCAGTTTATTCTCCATTATCTGCCTCTCAGAAAGTTTGAAGTTTTGAGCTTTGATCTGGATGTAAGGGTGCGGGAACAAGTTCAACGACGACTCCCGCAGTGGTCGCATGTGAATAATAAAATGCATGTACAGAATATGTATGGGGTCCACGCCACCATCGACTCATGAAGTAGTTGATAGTCGCATTCCACAGAGGCTGGGGGAAAGCAAGATTCTTCTCCTTTTTGCAGTGTTTTCTGCATTCCTATTATTTGCTGCAATTCAAAAAGCCCTAAGAATGCCACAAGTAGTGTCCTGAAGCTGTGAGCAAAGTAGTACTTTCGGCAAAATCTGCAGCTGTATGTAATTTTGCTTAAAGGTGAAATTTTTAAAAACAGGCAGCAGAGGAGGGAGAAAATGGCAAAGTAAAGAAAGTAAAGAAAGTCAAAAAAAGAAAAGAAAAAAAAGAAGGAAGGAAAGGAAAAAAAAAGGGCAAGAAAAAAGATCAACGCCCCCATGCGTTGAGTGTTGCCCGCGTGTTGTCTGACTTCACCACTTTTTGACAAGCATTATCCCTTTTGGAAACTCGAAGCAAGACAGAAACCACGCACTTTCTGGACTCTTGGCGGCCGTGTGGCTGGACAAGTCAAACCTCGCGCATGTCCAGACCACCCTAACAAGTTTCTTAGCGGCGATCATTCCACCATGGTTGCCATGTGTTGGTTGCTGGAAAGTCAAATTTATTACAGATTGTGTTCGGTTTCTGTCACTAATAGCCCAGTTTTAGTATCTTGTAACAATACACAGTAAAAATCAACTGCAAAAACCATCTTTGTTTTCTATCTTGAGAAAGTTCAATGTTTTTTTCCTTAACATTTTAGTTTTTTAACATACCCAAAAAATGACATTTGGAGATCTTCTCGGATATGAGGTTTTCTCTGGCCTCTCAGTGCTCAGTTTTGATCTTCTGAGCAGCGCCAACATTTTAAAACCATAGAGAGCCTACAATTCAAACTTCAAATTTATGTTGTGTCATGAACAACGCCCCGCATCACCCGGTGTTTGCAGAGCTGTCATGACATAAATGTGCAGTCAGGTACACTCATCATCCCTGGCAGAGCACCCGTGCATTACTCCTTGTAAATCCATCCTCAAGACAAATATTAAATTGAGCAGTCCAGCCGAGCCTTGAGAATAATAGTAGATTTTTCGAACTGGGCGGTCTGTATTAAATGCCCCATGGTTACTGGGGGAATCATGATTCCAATTGTGTTGGTTATTTTTTCCCTTAAGAATGAGAAAGGGTGGTCAGAGAGGCTAATTACTATGATTTCCACATTTCCAACATAACTTGGACTCTGGAAAGTACGAGCAAACCCGCAAGGAGGGCGACATCCGAAGCGGGGAGAGTCTGGAAAGGTTTAACCCCCGTTCTCAGGTGGGTTAAGTTCTAATCCACCTTTGACTTAGTCTGCCTGTCTTACCCAAGTAGCGCCACAGAATAATACAGTACGCTTACGACGCTTTTGGCAGTTCGCAGCCCTTCGGTAGACCCCTGAGGCCGATCGTTCAGTGCGGCCACGTGAATCAAGTCCACATCAAGATCAGTGGTGGCCAAGAATAGCCTCACTCATTTTCAGAGGGCCGTCCCCACGCCCACCTTGATCTTGCAATTTGTACTGTGCCATTTTGGTCGAGACCCAATGCTATCGACTCTTCCCTGAAGAAAGACAAAGTAGTTTTTTGAAGAGACCATGGACTTGAAAGTCGGCTGATTAGGGTTAACTAAACTTTTATCTTGCAAGATCGGGGCTGAAAAATGTTTGGATCAAATTTCAAGCTGGACGATCACCCATGAACCAATATTGCAAAGATGAAAGAAGTAAATGCCTTTTCTTTTGAGTTCAAATATTCAAAGGAGTTGATTATACTTACTGTTATCAGTTTTCAGATACTATTGAGTCTTAACCCTCTAAGCAACTTGGAGGTTAAATGTTGAGGCAAAATTCTATATGATGCGGAGACTCTAGATCATGATGTAATCCTTGGGAGCACACATGCCGTGCCGCCTGTGGGGCGAGGACGGTTCCGAGTCTGTGTATTAGGAAGCCAATCCCTCGCATACAATCCTCCCCTCGCTCGAAATGTCTGGGACGTTTAACAACGTGTTCATTTTCTTATCCATTACCATGGTCGAGTACCGGAATTCCTCAGGCCACGGGATATTTCGCAGACGTGGAGGGTGCCATTCATCCTGGTAGGCTGGTAGCTTCGTGCGCCTGGGTTTGTACACCCGGATTGGATCGCCTCCCCATCCCTTCTGGGACCCACTTACCGGTTGGCCAAAGCTATGGCCATGACAAGACACTCGACAGAAATAACCCTCCATGACGACTAAAGTCGCCCCTCCCCTTCTCCGGCGGGAAACACTGGTTTTATTTTTTTTTTCTCTTCTTTTTTCTCTCATTTCCCCCTTGTTGCAGTATTTTGTCCTAGATAGTATATATCTATCCCTCTAGGCAGAGCTTTAGGGTAAAAAACAAAAGGTGGAGTGAGGTGGAGTGATAAAGCAAGTCGTCAAATAGGGCGATGCTCATACCTCTGATATCGGTTGGTGGTTCTCGTTTTGGAAGCGGTGCCAATCATACATCCACCCTTAGCTTCAGCCGTCAGATCAACCCATCCAGAGATTCCACCCACTCTCAGCCATATGGTGGGGTGGCGCGAAGGAAGGAGGGCTCTCTTGCCATGGGTGGTTCAAGGTTTACTTGGCAAGATCTACAGTATGCTTGCCTAATATAGATCCTACGATTGCCCAAGTATGGAATGGATGACTATTTTACCCTTCTTGCAAATGATGAAGAAGAGGACAACTGAAAAGGAAAAGAAAGAGATTTTAAACGACTGTTCATATCTAAGAGCCAGGTCTTCAAGGAAGGAGAACAAAAGAGTTCAAAAATATTCCATGATGCAAGAATGTGCTACCACAGCATTAATATCTGCCGCCAGAGGGGATATTATTGCATTCTAAGATAATATTGGTGGTGGCAATGCTTTTTGTCCACTCGATGAGGCAGAAAACAAGAAATTTAAAAAAGCAGAAAGGCCAAAGGTAATAGAAAGATGGTGGAATGGCAAAGAGTGAGCTTCTTTTAATTCAGTTGTCAGCATGTGATATGATACGCTGAATTGATTCCTTTGTGGATTATTCAATAATTTTAAATTTTAGCATTGGTACCTGGCATTTATACTGATTTTGATCCAGTGCCTTGCCCCTCTTCGACATGATTATTGACATGGTCGGTTGAGGAGTCAGGTGGCTATTAATCGATATTAGACTGTGGTGTAAGTCCAAATGGGAGGTCCAAAACGAAGCACAGTCTTGGACTCTTCACCCCAGAAAGCGCCTCGTGGCGGCTGTGGCCGATTTTGCTGCTCAATTAGTTTCCCCTTTCCTTTGGTTTTTTTTTTTTTTTTGTTTCTCGGCCCGCAGTAGTGCACACATATAATGCTTAGCCACTCCCAAATGACCGTGTCATCGGCTTGGAATCGACCATTCTGGATGGTCACAGGGCGAGGTTTTCCCCTCTATTTTGGTCTTTGTTAGTTATGGAGTCGAGGGATTATTCATATGGGAGAATGTAATAGTTGCACATCATCTCCATATCCGAGCTATTTTCGATGGTAAAGAGTAAAGAGTAATACCCTGATCGCAGGCCCTAATGAAGAATTTCCTCCAGCGACCAAGAAATTGAGCCTGAACGCCAAGCCAGAGTATGGCATCCTTCTTTCTCGATTTGCGCTATCATTCACAAGAATATCAGGATCAGGTGTTGATTATTTGTCATTAATCTTCTTCCGTGTCACATTAGGACAAAAGTTGACAGATAGGGAATTCAAGCAAAAGATGAAAAGGAGGGTTAATAATATTGATTGCAATGGAACTTCCTTGCAGTTTTCGAGAAATGCAGAGAATAAAAAGAGTTGAAAAAAGAGTATACAGAGAAAAAAAGCAACCATAAAATAATAAAAGAGGGATGAGCAGGAAGATAACATCTAGAATTTCAATGCTACCCAGGAATCCAGGACAGATTTGGACTGGCTGCCCTACAGGAATTAAGAAAGCTGGAGGAAGGGGCGTGGACACCTGAGCGCATCATCTTTGTCCCAGTTTGAGGAATATTTCCTCAATTTCAACTTAATTTTTGTTAATTTTAATTATTTACTTTTTTATTTCTTTTCTTTCTTTTTTATTTTTTGCCAAAACAAAATATTGGGAAGAGGAAACAAAGTAGAAAGTTAAAAAAGTTTAAAAAAAGTAAGATTTTTTAAAGAAAAACAAGGCTCCCTCAGCGGTCAATCTCGTCATCATTTTGTAGTTGTAGGTACAAATGATTATTCGACTGGAGTGTGTACTGTACCTTTTCTCCCTTTTCAACAACTCAATAATTCATCATCCCATTATTCCACCTTTATCGCTGCCTCCGTTGACAGCGTTGACGAGGGCTCTTTCGCCAGTCTCGCTTCTTGCGTCATTGTAATTGGCAGTTCCCATTCTTATAATACCAAAATTTCCATCCATTCATTACTCTTCTTCCTCCGATCCTGGTTTTGGTTTGTTTTCCACGTATCATTTGTTCTCCTCCGTCTCTTCGCCTTTTTTTTTTTTTTTTTTTTTTGGCTCCCACTGAAGGTACCGTACCCTCTTGTTTCCACCTTTTCCAGACCCGCTCCAACTCTCTAGCCTGAACATCCTTAATAGCTCCCGCGACTAAACTGAACCTCCCTGAAACTTTCTTCCCACTTGGTTTATTTGAGTTCCAGTTTTCCTCGTTCCGCAGGCTGGTTGCTCTTAATGTGAGTCTTCGCAACTAGCTTCGGTGCTCTTTTTTTGAGAAAACTCTCGATCGTCTTTTTCAATTCCCCTCTCAGCGTCTCAGCCCGTCCCTCGTTGCAACCAATTTATTCCTTTCCCTGGTTCCCCATTCTTGCCCCCGCAGCTTCATTCTGTCTGGTCACATTAAGGTTCTGCTGGCCATCAGTCGGAGTCTTTGCCCTAAAACTTCTTCCTGCCCAATTGTTCGTCCTTCTCGATCTCGTGCCACGTTCTGCTGCACCTCCCAAACGTTTGCACGCTCACTAAAGGTAAGCGACCCCGTCGCCTGCAAACCAAAATTCATTGGACCTGTTTGAATCCCGTTATTTTCATTTTCCTAATTCGAACCTGACACGAACTCGATTTAAAATTTTAGCCTCCCTTCTTCGATCCCTCGTCCATTTGAACAAAACGCTTTCTTCCCGTCACATTACCACATCCCGCCCTGTGCTTTCCTCACAACCACCACGCTCTCCCATCGTCTCCACGCATTCTCCTCTCCTCAACTATCCCTTTATCCTCCACCAGCCCCTAATATCGCATACAAGTTCCCACCTCAAATATTGCCATTTGTCTCATCGTCGGTGCTGAGCTACGAAACTTGACCTATTTCAACGTTCAAGTTCATACCTCGGGTGCTGAAGTCATACCTGGCAAATCGCATCGTTGACTTCAGGGAAAGAGTTTACTATAATTCACTCTTGAAGGGTTTTATGATTTAATATCACGGGTATATGAGTGCGGCGAAACCCGAGGCCTAGTCAGCAATTAATATACAGCACGGATCTCTTGGTGCGACTGTTGGATTTACGTCGCCTTCATATGGACCACAGCTCCATGCGAACACCCACGAATCTCTAGAAAAAGGTTTCACCAGTCTCTCTTTTATGCCGCAAGTTTTTCATTCGCAACAAGATATTTTATATCGGTTGGCCAGCTACTCGGACCTTGTGCTCTCAGAATATGATATAGGACATTGGAATTAGAGCCTCTGATCCGTATTCAAACCAGCCATCGACGCTCATTGAACCTTTCTTTTCCTTTCCCCCCACCGTCTCTCGGGCTTCCTTCTGTCACCGTACTTGCTCGGGCTATTGAGTAAGCCATCATGGAAACCACTCTTGCACACCGGCCGTGGGAGCCTGCGTCTTCAGGTCCACAAACACCTTCAGTCTCCTCTTCACAAACTCTACCTTCAATATCAACTTTAACCGCTACCATGACTAGCGCGCCAGCCCCAGCAGAAAAGTCCCCTGGGAATGCATCCCTGAACACAATTGAACGGGACTCAGGGAATTGGTCGATGCCTCAAAGCACACGTAAGGCCCCTGCTCCGTCTAGATGCTCACCTTTGACGCTGACGACAGGTTCAGGATCGTCGACTTACTCAACCACGACAAATGGAACCGGCAATTACCCCTCTCTCTCGTTCCTCACTTCTTCTCAACCTTCTCCGAACCGAGTTTCCTACGTCTCTGATCGATCACCATTCCCCAATGACCAATCCAACACGAATACACCCCCTTCCGCAGGTCCTCAACCATCCCCCAATTTCCCCCACTCACAGCCCAATTCAGCGCTTCCCTCAATAAACCAAAACTATGAAACACCATCACAGCGTGGGAGTGTTGCGGAGCCTCCGGAATCGCGGCGGAGTAGCGTGGATAGTAGGATGAATCAAGGAATTAGTTCGCTCGCTATCAACCCTGCTTCTCCTTACCATAGCACAAACGCCTCTCAATCGTCCATTGTATCAGGGCTGCAAAGGGAGCGTGGCATATCCCTGGACGTCAACATGAATAATTCCTATCGCGGACCTCGATATTCAGGGACTCAGCCCCTCTCTCCACTCGGGCCGCGGGGAGAACACCGCGGATTTGCTGCTGGCCGCACAGCACCCGCAATCTCATCGAATCCGCGGTCAGAAATTTACAATGCGGAGGCTCCCACAGCTGGTCTCGCTTATGCATTTCCAGACCCAGACGTCGCAAGGTCCAACTCAATTTCATCTATGAACGACAAACCAAACGCTCCATTCTCCCGGAAAGGTAGCACTGCGGAATCGCTGTCCAGTAGTATTTACTCTGACTCGCGCTTGCCTCACGGCCAACACGGTAGGTCTCACATATATTGAATAAAAAAGTCTGGGGAGCTGTTGAGCTCTTTGCTAACATATGCAGAACTTCCGCAAAACGTTCACCATCACTCCCTACAACATAAGCAAGTCCGTGGTCTTATTGGAGATGCGGACCCGCACGCGGGCAACACCCCGTATAGCAGAACCCCTGAGTTGAGAGTGACTCATAAACTGGCAGAGAGAAAACGTCGCAGTGAAATGAAGGATTGCTTCGAGGCTTTACGGCTTCGCCTTCCTCAAAACCAGACCAACAAGTCCAGCAAATGGGAGACTTTAACGAGAGGTAAATACAATCACAAGCTATATTCGGTTTAAAGTTACTAATTGCCCTATAGCAATCGACTATATTAGTCAATTAGAGAAGTCTCTCAGTACTGCGCGAAGAGAGAACGATCTTTTGAGAAACGAGCTTGAGGAGAAGCGAGCTCAACTCAATCAACAGCAGACAAATGGGCAGTCTCGGCCACCATCAATCTTCGAACATCATCCAATGGCCCCACAAGCCAATGGACAAGCACATGGACCGATGTATCCTAATTATCCCCCTGGGTCTGGGATGCCGCAGGATCAACCACGGACTCTCCCTCCCCTCATGAATGGATCGACCGCCCCGATGCAGGGCGTTCAATATACTGATGAACGACGATAGCATATACGAATTTAAAGCATTGAGCGAGATTTGTGTGATGATAATCCAACATGTTTAATTATCATTTTGCGTCCGGGTTCCTACCGGACGCGATTCTCTCCGTCACGCCTTGGACATTCAATATCCCTTATATTTGATCCGTTTCTTCCTACTCTCAGCTTGTTTTATTGTAGATTTGATTTGGGTGGTTTTCTTCTTTGAGCGAAAATTCCCTTTTTTACAAGCTTCCTCGTTCATCTTTTTACCCTCATCATGTGCCTCAATTGGGCAACTAGGACTACCGATATCTCCCAATTTTCCATTCACGTTTTATATATTTTCTTCCCATTATGTCATGTCTGGGTTTGTTTCTTCTTTTCTCTTTTGCATTTCGGACGGAATACCTGGTTTGGGTTTTGGGCACGGGAATGCAAAGTGATTTGAACAGGATAAGGTTGGTAGGTAGAGACCGGCGGTGCCTGTACGCTGAAACCAGAAGAAAAGGGGCAACAAAAAAGGGCATAAAAGCCCCGACCAGGAGTATGGATGGTGTCCAGGAGTGATATTGATAGTCGGATATTATTATGGTTTTGCATATTTGAAATGAATATTTGGGTTTTGGGCGTTGCTCGACTTATCCTGAGATAAGGGTGACAATGCTTTTTCATACATGGGAAATATTGTCTAAATTTACGATGAGTGTAAATGAATAGCCATAGCCATGAGTTGGTACATCATCTGCATGGTTATTATTATGATAAGCGCCTGTAGCATCGCAAATACCTCATGACACAGTAGTTGGACAGGGAGAATCCCACAGTATTTGAAGGGAGCTTCTTCAAACAAAGCCGAGCACCAATCAGCAGCTGCAGAACCAAAATAGCTCGGGCAAAGCTAAGAATACCACCACTCCCAGGATAGTAAGCGCTTCCATCCCGTGCACGGCGCTTACACGCCTGCCATCAGTTTCCTCACAGCCAATACTCTTGTCAGACCATTTCTCGAAATTCCTCATGCAGGTAGGCTGTCCAATGACATTTCTACAAAACGTTGCTCTGCAGCAAATCTTGCTCGAGTCATGGGTCCCGGAGATTTGATTTCTGCACATCAATACAGGCCAAACATGGTGAGAAGGGAGAGCTCCACCGTCTGGGCCTTGCTGTGGTGTTCCAGCTTTCTCGCGAGAATGGATCGTTGTCGACGAGCAGGTCTCGTCCGATAGTATTCAATTTGTCTTCTTCCATCTCTCTCTTCTCCCTCGAAACTCCTGCTCGGGATTTACCAGTAGTACTACATTCTGAAGGCTCATTTTCCCTTTTCTTTCCCTTTATTTCTGTACACGACTCTCATTCTTTATGGCCCTTAAATACCAATAGCTGGCGCTATTAGGACCCTATTTGGGAGGTGTCATTGTCTTTTCCCTCGTTGCATTCATTCAGGCGTTTTACCCCATTGAACCGTCTTTCTAATTTGCTTTGTTCGCCCACAAGAACAAAAGTTTTTTTTTTCTTTGTTCCTTTGTTCCTTTGTCTTGGTGTTTGACCTGCATAGCAAAGCGCGCTTGATATTCCGTCTCTATTTGAGCAACTGACTATTCCTTGGGCAAAGCGTTGTTTTCTCGGTATGTCCTCCGTTTAATCAGTATTTACTTCCATTCGACAAACACTTACCCTTGCATCTAGGTTTCATATCCGAGGAAATGGGTCCCAGACCAGAAAGGCCGCCGGCTCAGTTGAAAATCCCAAAGGTCCCAAACTTTCCCTTTTCGTCTCCAATCACAGAGGAAATCATGACCCCAGCTTCCTGCTCGTCGGATGATAGAGACATGGAAAGAAACCGCCCCTTTGAGTTTCTCTCAAAGATGTCAAATAGGAACCTAGCTTTTTACAAGACAAGGTCGAGTGGCACTCAATTAGTGGGTGGCCAGAATGTGTCTCAGACTCCGGGGCGACAAGGGAACATGGAAAGGCCCGCCGGGCTTAATTTGATTACTGATATTTCTCGTTCGACCCCTCAGGTATGTACAGACAGGGCACCCGCCCCGTTTGTAGATTTGAACGATCTTAAAGTTCTTTCAAGGGAACGAGAGGAGGAGAGGTCTGCACAGGGGATTAAAAGCATCTTAAAGAAGGGAAATAACGAAGGTTTTCAAAGAATTCCTGATGATCCTTTCGAACTTGGGGAGGATGGAGGGACATCTTCATGCGAACCTGTATCCAAGGGCCCAAAAAAGAGATTCAAAGACGACCTATCTCCGTCAGACCGGCCAATCATGATTGGACTGACTGTACCACATAATGAATATCGGGAGGAGCTTGACAGTGCAGGAACACAGCAAACTCCATTGACCCCGTCTATTATTGTGACACCAGCCAAGGAGGACGGTTTTTGGACGAGACTTCAACCACCAAATAGCCGTTCCAGAATAGCCTCCAGTGTTTACTCCCAGCCGACGCCTTATCTTGGGAACGACTCTGAGATACCTCCTGTGCCTGCTATTCCGTCCTTTCGTCTCCCATCGAACAGCGAAGGGAAAGGCCCGGCCTCACCTCACAGACTATCTATAGCTTCAGTGCGAAAGCGTCGCTCGTTTTCTACAGGTGCAGTAGGCGAGAAAGAGGAGGGCCAGAAGCCGGTAGTGCGCCCCCGCTCCTACTCGAATGAAACTCTCGAACAAGTTCCCAACAGGCTTAGTGTTAACACCCAGTTGAACGGACGAGCTTCTCAAGGGTGGTGGAACTACCTCCTCTCCCCTTTGTTTGGTCGTTCTAGCTCGCTACGTAGTCGATTTACACCAAGCGATTCTTCACCCCCTCCCATCCCCAAAATCAAAACCCATTTAACTGGCTCGACTGACACGACTGACGAATGGTGGGAGGAGAAAGAAAAATCATACTTTTCGCCAGACACACCCGAGACAACCCGAAAGACGACTAGCTGGCAAGCTAACGATAGAAACCCCTTTGCAGACTTCGACTGGAGCATAGACAATCAGTCCGAAAAATCCGGTCAACGCGGGATACCATCCCCCACGTTCCCAGGGAGTGGAATTCAAGGAGAGGCGGCTGAATACTATCAAGCATGCGCTCACGAACTATTCAGTGGGAAACCTTACTTTGAATGTATTAATCACGTTTGTTCGATTACTCCAAAGGACAAGATAGCCGCATACAACTACAGCTCAGGCTCACCTACTGGTGATACCCATGGAGCGAAGGGACTCCTCATAAATGTTGATGATATGCCAAGCCCTGAAAAAGACGAGTCGAGGAAATCCGTGGCAGCAACAACAATAGTGGACTCCCCCGAGGAATCAACTGCACGCATCGGGGGGTTTGGTTCGACTGATGATGGCAAGATTGGCACCCCAAAAGCCAGCTCTGAGATCCCGCGTGGAACTAGTGACCCCCAGGAGTCAGTTACATCTTTCGAGAACCACTACGAAAAGCAAAGCACCAATCCCTTTTTCCAAGCCCCAGCCACTGTCCAACCACCTGTAACCCATGTTCATGTCCAACCTGCAGCAGCAGCAGCTCCGCCTCCCTCTATCGTGTATATCCAACAACCTAGAAATCAAGCTCCTAGCGCAGCCCAAAAGTCAGCCCTAACGCCTTTCCCTGACTCAACGGACTTTACCAATGCTCGAGAAACAACGCCCCCGCCGCTAGTTTCCATGCCTTCCCCAACCCCAATGGGCCCTACTCGTTCTCGTGGTCAACAACCAACACCACCGCCAGTTTCCATGCCTTCCCCAGACCCAATGGGCTATACTAAATCTCGTGCTCAACAATCGACAACCCCGCCACCAATTTCAATGCCCTCCCCTGATCAGATGCCTCCTCCTAGATATGGCGTCCAAGCACATTCTCCTTACCCTCCATCTCCAGGTTTGCTCCAGGCAACTGAAAGAGCCGGGTCTATTCGTCTAGATAACATGCCCGCCGGTCCCGCGCCAGCATATACGTCATATGACGATAGCTCTGTGGCTCTACCACCTCGTATAGCTGCCGTGCCGATTACGCGAGGAAATATGACACACCCAGTTACTGAAAGGGAAAGAATCGAATATCGACGAAGGAGACACGAAAGAGAGGATGCCATGGCAAGGAAAGCTGGTGGGCTATGGCGCGGCAGGGGCCCTTTTAGCAACAAAGGATGCTTCGGCCGGCCAGGTCGAGAGGGAAGGCTAAGACGCCGCTGGTACTTCGTCATTCTAGTGTTTTTCATTATAATAGTGGTTGGTGCCGTTCTCCTTGCCATATTCCTTACTAGGGCCGGCGATAAAACCCCGGTTCAGTCACAGTGGCTCAACCTGACTGGCTATCCACCAATGCCCACCGGCATCTCCACAATTGCTGGTCCTGAGCCTCAGGTACAAGAGCCAGGATGCATCCCTCTACCGTCCCTTTGGAGCTGTGCTCTACCGAAAGAACAACAGTCCGACAACCACCCTTACGCTCCCAATCAACCAAACTTCCGCGTGGAGATCCGCTTCCGCAATGGAACCTATGACAGAAGCACGGAAATTGCCTCAAGATCTACCCAACTCCTAGCTTCCAGAAGTGATAATCAGTTATTCAATCCAACACCATTGCCCCCCGATATGTCAGAGCAGTCTTTTCTTGGGAATTCAACGGATAAGAACTCAGCGCCATACTCCGGCGAAGAGACGCCATTCTACATGACTATGCTGTCCCCAGTCCCGCTGTCATCCATCAAGCTAGCTCGCAGGGCAAAAAGCAATGATACCAGTGCCTTCCCCGACATTGGCTCCCTCATCCCCTCACCAGCGGTTGACTCTGATGGAACTGCCGCGCCCGCAGCATTGTACCCTCTGCCTGAATCGCAGCCAGTCCGACTTTACAACCGAGGCCAGAAGGACGAACATTACGGTTTCTACACCTACTTCGACAAGTCCATATTCCTTGAATCCTCTTTCCCGCTATCAGGTATTAAGGACGACAGCACTAACAAGCAAGACGCCAACGGAGGCTCCCAAAAAGAAAACGCACGCGTCCGCTGCACCTGGTCGCAGACTCGCTTCCTTGTCCAGATCTGGACCAGACCAGATGAATCAGGGAAATACCTTCTTGATAACAGTACGACGACGACACCGTCGTCGTCCATGTCCCCATCCCCAACAACGACCTCGCAAGCTACTAGCTCTTCATCAGCAACGGATTTCACCCGCCCCGGCTCTTTCCCGTACCCTATCACAATTACCGTGGACCGACACGGCGGGAAAGTCACCGAGAAGATGGTGTATTGCTATGGCATGGAAGCGGACCAGCATATCAATGGAACCGAAAAGAAGTTTCAGGTTGAGAACCGTGGTTTCAATGGCCAACTATTCAACCCGGCCCCAGGATTGTTTGAGACTGGTGGTGATAAAGGTGACTCGAACCTGGGGGGGTACGATGGTGGTAGCGGGGGGTGCGCTTGTAAATGGACGAATTGGATTGGCGCGGTCTGAAAGGTGGTTTTTTTTTTTTTTTGTTCACTCCTATAAAATAATGAGGCGTTATAGTAGGTTTTTACTCTTAATATATACTTGGTACCTAGGTACGTGCTTATGTCTTCCCGCTTGGGTTAGATACTTTTGTACAGCGAATTCATAGAGTTGTATTGCTATTTCCCAAAATTCGCCTAAGGTAATTATTGAGGCTAAGACTACATAAGTTTAATAGAACAATGAAAGAATAAGTAGGATGAACAAGTAGAATTGTATGACTACCTTGAATTGAAAACCAAAATATAAAAACAAAATAGATCGGTTAAGATATCTCACGCCTCAAAACAATAATGAGAAAGAGAGGATATTGGAATGATCAAACAAATAGCGAGCGTGATGACCAAAGAAAAAACCAGAAACTAAATATAAAACGCAAGCAATGTCATATATAAAGCAAAAGAGAGCCAGAGAATCAAAAGAGAGGAGGGGGTGATTAAATCAAGGAAGAAAAGAAAATGACTAAATGACTATACCACCGTATTTCTCACCATGCTTTCTTTTTTCGATTAGTAGATAATTAGAGTCGGTTTAATTTCAAGCCATGAAGACAAGTCCAAGGGCGATGGCGGCCATGCTGGCAAGACCTGGAATGATGAGCTTCGAACCAGGGTTCTCAGTAGGGGCCTCAGTGGCAGCAGGGGGAGGAGGAACGTTGCCACCACCATGTGTAGGCTTGCCAGTGCTAGTAGCGGTGGTCTTCTGGGCAGAGCTGGACGCAGACTTGCTAGGAGTAGCCTTGGAGGAGCTGGGGGCGGGAGCGCTGGACTGAGGGGCGGGGGCACTGGACTGAGGAGCGGGAGCACTGGGTTGGGGCTGCTTGTTGATGACGGGAGCGCTAGACTGAGGAGCAGGCTGTTGAGCTGGAGGAGCAGAGGCTGGGGGAGCTGGGGATTCCGCAGGAGGAGCAGGGGACTCGGCAGGAGGAGCAGGGGACTCGGCAGGGGGGGCCGGGGATTCAGCTGGGGGAGCAGGGGATTCCGCGGGAGGAGCGGGAGACTCGGCTGGAGGAGCGGGAGACTCGGCTGGAGGAGCAGGAGACTCGGCTGGGGGAGCGGGAGACTCGGCTGGGGGAGCGGGAGACTCGGCTGGGGGAGCGGGAGACTCGGCTGGGGGAGCGGGAGACTCGGCGGGAGGGGCGGGAGACTCGGCGGGAGGGGCGGGAGACTCGGCGGGAGGGGCGGGAGACTCGGCGGGAGGGGCGGGAGATTCAACAGGTGGTGGCACAACAGGAGCCGGGGTCTCGGTGGGGACCTCCTGGCAAGAGGTTTCGTCGCAAACTGTCACAGTGGTGCTCACCCAGGTGGTCGAGGGCTCAACCGGGGCAACAGGGATTGGGGTGGCAGTGGGAACCTCAGTGCAAGCTTCCTCGTCGCAAACTGTGACGGTGGTGGTCACCCAGGTGGTCTCCGGAACGGTTGTCGTTTCTTCGGCGCATTCCTCACAGGGAGCAGGGGTCACAACTGGGGGTTCAAAAATGGTGGTGGTCTCGCAGATAGTTGTGACGAGATCCCTCTTCTCAACTGCACGAGCACTGGCGGTGCTAGCCGCAAGGGCCAAAGCGGTCATGGCATGGGGCTTGGAGAAATGCATGATGAATGTGATGCTTGCTGCTTAACTTGTTGGTAATATAGGAAGAAATTTGGTCCAAGTCCTGTTACAAATGCTGCGTTTGGTTTGCTAGGGGAGAGCAAAACGCGCTTGATTGGCCCTTTTAAGGAGGTAAGAGATGATTGAAAGCTGAACGAGCTGAATGAATGATGATGCTGATGATGATGGAAGAGATTTGGATGGGATCGAGAGGGAACTTTATAGCCCCTAAAGCCTCCCAACTCGGAGTTGTCTTGATCGCTCGTGGAGTGATTCATTGCTAAGGGATGGCTGCTTGCTTTCTGCATGTCTTCTATTTTCAAACGCAATATCTCTGGAAGCGGGAGTATGTTGAGGGGATAATGTTGTCAACTTTCTGCATCCGGATACCATTGTGGATAATCCGAAGCTGCCCCGATCACCACCAGAAGCCCGAATCGAAGCCTTGAATAAGGCTTTCCCCGTCCCCGTCCCCATGATCCAGCATTCCATCTGGGGGCAAGGTGGATGTCACGTGATACCACGATTGCAGGACCAGGATCCCCAAAAGGGAGGGGATAACGGCCCGCAAACAGGAAATTGGCCACCAGGAGTAATGGAGATCCATTCTTGCCGGTGCGGCCTCGTCGGATGACGGACCCAAATGGGGACGAAGATTGGGGGGGATCCGCAACGATATGAAGATCGGGGTTCTAGCTACAGGGGGAAGGACGCAAACACAGGGCAGGTTACCCATTTCGGTCATGATGCGCGTAGTCTTCATACATAACACTGCCGGCTTGCCACAGTAGCCACTGGTCAGGCATATGACTTATTGAATTTTGGTTCTGAAACGTCAATATTAATATTCAGAGCATATGGAAACGAGGAAGGTTTGGCCAGGGAGGCTTCGTTCCGGACTCGTCAACCAAGATCGGCTTGGTTTACTTGTTAGGAGCATGGATACGCCTCACGGCCGACTTCCATTGTTGAGCCAGTCATTAAGTGAAATACAACGCGTTTTAGTTGTCTTATGCCGTTGAGCCTGTTAGATTTCCACCATGGTCGGAATCCCACCAGGATGGAAGTCGCGCTGTGTGGCTGCAGCCGCTTCCTGGAGCCAATTTCACTGCTCATTTTGAGGCGGGGGTCTTGCAGTGTTTACCACTGTTAGTAACATTATTTTTCATGCTGTCGGGGCTCTGAGTAAGAGCGGAATGATGGTTTGGGTGAAGAGATGAAGGAAGTTGTTGCCTTCTTTTAGCTTCGATCGGCCCGCAAGTCCGATCGAGAACCAAGAATCAATCACCATCCATGAGTCCCTCCCCCTTTTCCACCTCATCCTTCTCGATCTTTCTCCCACCCCCGTCTTAGACGATGAGCTCATTAGTTTCCCATGTCTTCAAGACGTGACATCCCCAGTCATTCCCTTCTTTCCCCGGGAGATTACGATGACGATGCAGAGTCTCTGCGCTCCCCATCAGAGCAGGACTCCGACTCTGAAGACGATGAATTCCTACGCAACTCCCGTACCACCCTAGAGCTCACCCAATACGATAAGACCGTACTCGATGATGAAGAGGAGACAGAAAAATTACTTACCAAAAGTGGCCCGACTCATGGCCTCCGTCGCATTTTTAGCCCCAGTAGTAGCAGCGTGAAGATTGGAAAGAAGGCGCTCAAACAACAGCGGAAAAAACAACGGAGAGATGGACGCAGAGCACGCCGTGAGAAACAACATGGATCGGGTGAAGTGGGCGAGGAGATGTATGAGATGGAGGAAGGCCATCGGGATGATGAGAGCTCCCTGCTCAGTGCATCGTCATCAGATCTGGATGAGCGATTCAAGGAAGAATACTATGTCCAGGTACGCCCAGGGGGCCTGCCTTCATTCTTAGGCTATTATGTCCATTTTCTAATTAGTGTTGCTAACTTTCTTGTGTCCAGAAGCACCAAAACACATCCTGGAAAAAATTATCACTCGTTTTCTCCGCCATTTTCGTTCTCTTCCTTATCCTCCTCCTCGGCGCCTACAAGGCCTCCGCTGGCTTTCGTACTTCTTCTACCTCGACACGATTGCTATCGAACGGTACAGCATTATTTGGGCCCACAACTATACTAATTTCTCTCGATGGCTTTCGGGCGGACTTTCTTAACCGCGGCTTAACGCCAACCCTGAATGCGTTCATCGCCAACGGCGTCTCGCCGAGATACATGTTACCCAGCTTTCCGAGTGTGACCTTCCCCAACCACTTTACGCTCGTGACAGGGTTATACCCAGAGAGCCATGGAGTAGTGGGAAATACATTCTGGGATCCCGAATTACAGGACCAATTTTACTATACCCATCCGGATGCTAGTATGCAACCAAAGTGGTGGAATGCGGAGCCTCTTTGGATGACTGCTGAAGATGAAGGCCTTGCTACCGCCATCCACATGTGGCCAGGTTCGGAGGCGCATATTGGAGGGGTGGAGCCAACTTATTTGGACAAGTATAACGGGTCGGAGGCCCTGCCACGAAAAACAGAGCGTATCTTGGAGCTACTCGATCTTCCAGGAAGAGAGAGTGAGGAGCTAACCGGCCCCGGGCGGCCACAGCTTATTGCTGCGTATGTTCCCAACGTGGACGCGGACGGACACAAGTACGGCCCCAATAGCACTGATATCAGGAGCACCATCTCTCAAGTCGACACCATGCTGGGCAACCTTTTTTCAGGGCTACAAGACCGCAACCTCACCGAAATCGTGAATATTGTGATTGTATCTGACCACGGTATGGCGACCACTGCCACCTCGAGACTCGTTCAACTAGACGATTTCATAGACCTTGATTTGGTCAGCCACATCGATGGTTGGCCGCTGCGAGGGATTCGCCCCAAACGGCCAGAGGACCTCGATACTCTGAAAACCCAACTTGAGAGTCTCAAGTCCTCCGAATATTCCGAAGGGGTTGAAATCTATACACGCGAAGAGATGCCCGAGAGATACCATTTCAAGAACAACGATCGTATCGCTCCTCTTTGGGTCATCCCCAAGACGGGATGGGCAATTGTAGAGCGGCCGGATTTCGATGCCCAACAGGCTCTCGAGAACGATGAAGTCTATCATCCCATGGGCATCCACGGTTACGATCACGAGCACCCATTGATGCGTGCCATCTTCGTCGCCCGGGGTCCCGCGTTTCCTCATCCTCCCAACAGTCGGGTGCAACCTTTTCGTGAGTCCATGAGCACCACCGTAGCCCTGAAGAACTTATCAACTAACGAGAGATAGAAAACATCAACGTCTATAATATTCTGTGCGACTCGCTGGAAATTAATCCCCAGCCAAACAACGGGACACTGCGGCTCCCTTTGAAACCCGAGGGACTCCATTCCGACGAGAGCGCACCTCCACTTGACAATCCTTCGGATCCCCCAGTGACGACAGTGACGGTAACAAGCAGCGCGTTTCCTGCGGCAACTGTGCCGCCGGAGGGTCCTGAGTCTCCATCTCCTTCTCCATCTCCAGACACTAGACCTGAAGAAGACCCCGACAATGGGGATGACGAAGATCAGCCACAAAGCCACGGCTTGTTGGGGGCGATTTGGGATGAGATAAAGGGAATGGGGGATTGGGTCAGTGATTTAGTTGACTCCATAACAGGATAGTTTCATGTGAACAGCCGCAGCAAGACGTTTTTCTTTCTGGCTGTGTGTTTTTTATTATTTTTTCCTTGAGCGGGGAGGCGCAGCAGTTGCGTTACACCTAATTAACTGGAAAGGCCGGTCGTTGGCCCAGACAGGGCTGGAGGAAATGTACTAGCTAGTTTAGCTTGAGATACCCCAATGAATTGATTTTGAAGGCAGCTGAAGAGCGGGTCGGTCGATCACCACCGCTTGGCATCGGCCGCCTTGCTCCATCCACGCCCAATAATGACTCACCTTCAGCTCCTTTTCAGGCTCCACGGTGAATTATGGAGAGTTGCCGTCTCCACTCCACATACATTCCGCTAGTTCGTCTTTGCTGTTCATGCAACAATTGGGACCGATGGATGCCTGTTGGGTTGGGCTTTGGTGACGGTTTCTGCCTGCTCAATGAGGCTCAATGACGAACACTCCTCCATCCTATATAAGGCGCCCACGACCATGGTATCCTTTCTGTCCATCCTCTCCGTCCACCATCCTATTCCAGGGCTCTCCAGAGCTTGTCAATTTCATTACAAGAGGTGCCCAATTCATACCTAATCCCCTCCCGCCCAGTCCTTGACACCGCCACCACCTCCCCTCCTCCGCATTATCCTCAATAATGGCGTTCAGTCACACCCTACCTAATCTGGGGAATTTGATGAACCCCTCCAAGATCAACGGCACCGCCACCATGAATTCCACTCCGGTGCTCAACCCCTCCGACACGGCCATGCTGGAGGCCTTTATCCCCGGCTACTCCATGCTCTCACGCTTCCTCGTCACTTACTTACATATCGACCCGTCCGTATACATTCCCTACATTTTAACCGCAACAGTCTTTGCGGCTGCAGGGCGATACATCTTCTACATGGCCAAGGGTTTCCTGGAGAGTTACTGTGTTTCCACCGCCGAGATCCGCCGCGAGGACGAGGTTTACAACTATCTCATGTTCTGGCTCTCCCAGCAGGCGTTCACCAACCGCTCCATTCAGTTTGTCGCGGGCATCCGCATCTCTGGCTCCTCCTACTACTACGATGAAGACGAGGATGATGACCACTGGGGGGAAGCAGACGAGTACGATGACGACGGAAACGTTATCGTCGATTTCGACGAGTACTGGGCTCGCGCCACCGCACGGGACAAATACAAACGCCTCCGTTTCACCCCCGCGGAGGGCACACACTACTTCTGGTTTAAGGGTCGCCCCCTCGCCTTCGTCCGCGAGAAGGACGACAACAACAATAACGGCGGATACTACATGCGCGTCAACGAACGGCTCTACATCTCCTGTCTCGGGCGCAACCCCACCATCCTCAAGGAACTCCTGCTAGAAGCCCAGCGTCTCTTCGTCGCCCGCGACAGCAACAGCACCGTCATCTACCGCGGCCAACGCAGCGGTGGCTGCACCGACTGGTCCCGATGCATGGCCCGCTCCCCCCGCGCCCTCTCCACCGTCATCCTCGACCAGGCCCAGAAACAAGCCTTCATCGACGACATCAAAGAATACCTCCACCCCAGCACCCGTAGATGGTACTCTAACCGCGGAATCCCCTACCGACGCGGCTACCTCCTGCACGGCCCCCCGGGCACCGGCAAAACCAGCCTCTGCTTCGCAGCCGCTGGACTCCTAGGACTAGAACTCTATCTCCTCAACCTCAGCTCCAAGAGTCTCGACGAAGACGAACTCATGTCCCTGTTCCACGAACTCCCGCGCCGCTGTATCGTCCTCCTCGAAGATGTCGACTGCGCAGGTATGTCCCACAAACGCAACGAAGAAAAGGACAACCAATCCGACACCAACACCAATACCAATACCAACAATACCAATAGCGGCACAAATGAAAACAAAAAAGACCCCAACAAATCCGACGACTCTTTCGATAAAGCCGGCGTTTCCCTCTCCGCTCTCCTCAACGTGATCGACGGCGTCGCCGCCTGCGAAGGCCGCATCCTCGTCATGACTACCAACCACCCCGAGAAGCTAGACCCGGCCCTCATCCGCCCCGGACGGGTGGATCTATCCGTTGCCTTTGGCCACGCCAGTGCTAACGACCTCATGGAGCTCTTCTCGGCCATCTACTCCACACTGGAGGGGGATCTGCGGGCAGACCGTCGGGAATCCGAACCCAGCAACAAGAAGGCCCAGAATGCTAAAGTGAAGGCCATGCAGCGGTTCGTGCGAGATCCAAGGAAGGCAAAGTTCTCGCAGAAGGATGTCCGGGATATGGCGAGGAGGTTCTCCGAGCAAGTGCCTGCGGGGGAGTTCACGCCCGCGGAGATCCAAGGGTTTTTGCTTAATTATAAGGCGGATCCCGAGGCAGCGATCAAGGGGGCTGAGAAATGGGTTGATGAGACGAGGGCAAAAAGGGTGGAGAAGGAAAGCCCGAAGGAGAAGAAGGATGTGAAGGAGCAATCTGGAGAAAGCTCCGGGGAAGATTCTGCAGAACAATCTGCGGAAAAGCCTGAGGCCTCGAAAGAACCTGAGTCTGAGAAATCTTAAATGATTACCAGAAACGTATATGCTTACGACTTGCATAATAGATGAAGATACCCTAATTTTAAACTGATTTAATGCATGAAAAATGAAAAATGGTCGAAATCTCTGCTCTTAATCCTGAATTCACTCCTCTAAACTTATGATGACGAAGATATGTACTTCCGGATTCAAGTATCAGGACTCCACAAGAATGTTTACTACTAACTATGCGGCAGCGGTAAAAAAAGTGAAGGCATTTACATAAAGGTTCTATGCGCATGTAATATCCTGTGCAAATGGTAAAAGTGTTTATATAAATAACACTCGCCTATATATGTGTAGTTGAAGCGAGCAAGAATATCTCTCGATCATAAAAGAAAAAGAAAATGGTGAAACGAATGGGAGTAGCATCACCCCAAGCCACCTTACGCTAATGAAACATTATCGCCGTGGATGGCGATGTTTGCAGCATACGTACATCTAGCTTCACCACAGAAACCATGGAAGAGGAGCTTGTCGCCGCACCCACAAACTGTACCTCCACCTGGCGACGTAAGCCCAAAGTCCCCGGTCTTGACGAGCTTCTTCCCGTTTTTCACAAAGGGTCCTGTGATCGACTTCGATGTTGCGTACCGGACGTCATACAGGGGATCCGTGAAGCAGTGTGTAGAGTAAAAAAGGTAGTATGTATCGCCCTTTAAAATGATATTTGGGGCTTCAACCAAGGGTCCATCAGTATCATCGCGGTCAAGAATCGTGACCGCATCCCCTACGGGAGTGAATCCATCATCGGCTACCCTTTGTAGGAGGATGGGAGTTGGTTTTAAGGGCGCGACGCCGTTGTTGCAGTCTCCACCGTTTCCAATGCTGTTGCCATCAACCTTAAACACGACGTAGCGGCTACCATCCTTATCGAGGAAGCCGGATGGGTCTATCGAGCCACCCTGATCTAAACGGCATGACAGCGGTTTCGCATTGGGCTTGTAAGGTCCTCGAGGGTCTGTGCCTTCCGATACTGCAACGCCAACGCAGTGGTGTCGCACCATTTCTTTGGCCTCGCCCGAGTAGTACATGACGTATCTCCCGTCATGCTAAGCTAGGGTTAGCAGTTGAAGATATGCAAATATAAACAAGACTTAGGAGGTAGCGCGCTGAAAGCTTACTCGTTTGATGACGTCCGGGGCCCAATGGTCTATCTCCGTTTCCCACGGCGCGAGTTCGGGTAATGCCTCTACCTCAAGGCGTTCCCATGCCTTGAAATCTTTTGAAACGGCAACCTGGACACGCTTCCCGTTTCCATTTGTTCCAAAGGCATACCAGAGCCCATCATCGCCCTGAACAAAACTAGGGTCCGGGAAATCGG
Organism: Aspergillus biplanus; assembly: GCA_027569045.1. Taxonomy (NCBI): domain Eukaryota; kingdom Fungi; phylum Ascomycota; class Eurotiomycetes; order Eurotiales; family Aspergillaceae; genus Aspergillus; species Aspergillus biplanus. Next base: position 423,125 of record JAPDEJ010000027.1, read on the forward strand.
CGTTAATCGCCAGCCAGGGCGCTCCCGCCCTAACTTGAAGTGGGGAGGCAGAGGATGCCGTCACCAGGGCAAAGCCGACAGCCAAGGAAAAGGCGTTGGTCAGCCGCATTCTGCACCAATCGCAATCAGATTAGCAGGAGAAGAGGGAGGAATCTGGGATCGGCTAAAGGAATGCCAGAGATCTCAGGAGGCTGGGAGGCAATGTAGAAATAAAGCTTATCCCTTCTCTTCAGGACGCAATCGTGGCTTTATATTCGAAAGTCACCGACATATTAAGCGCCGCATTTGGTCCCATAAAGGTGGGATTGTTGGGTTTTTCCTTTTCGATGGTATCATCAGTCATTTGATTAAAATAGATACTGGGTCTGCTGGCCTACCCTTGGGTGAACATTGTCTAGCGTTGGTTGAGATGTGAACCAGGTGTGGGGGATAGAAATCAATGCATTGTTAGCAACTTGGCGGGTCTGACTATTGTCCCGCAAGTCAATAATTGGAGACATCGGGTTTTTCCTGACAGGGCTGGTGGAGTATGGCCGTTTTGAGCCATGAGGTGTCCATGTAAGGGCTGCAGGCCACTTCATTGGCGGCAGGCTCAACCTCCACTTGATCACTAGGCAAAGACACCAAGAAAATCCAAAACCGGCGCAATGGCTGGATGTCACGGGCAACCCACAGTCCCGGATTACTGTACTCGGGCTGGAGAAGTAGGGCTGGACGGTGAGCTAGAATGATTCCGAAAACGGCAATCAGAAGTGGCCTGTGGGTGTCGATCACCAACGGGGTGTGATCAGAACCTCGAACGGATGATACATTGTATGCTCTGCTGGCGCTAGTCTCACATTAAAAAATACAGCTGAAATTAAATAAATAAAATAGAAAGACAAGAAACCGAGCCGTAGCACAATCTCTGGGTCATTTTCTCATGCAAGGGCAACCAACGTCAACCAACAGTGCCCAATAGTTGACTCGAACGGCCTATTGGTGAACTCGTGCCATCACGACCAAAAGAGACCTAGGTATTGGCAGCTAAGCAAGAGTCCCAGTTGGAGAATCTTCATTTCAACCATTTAGTCGACGCATGTGTAGCGGTCGCATCCCGTTGTTTCCCTCTCTTGCTCTTCTAGCGGTTGTGTTTTCCAAAAGCAAGTTTGAAGCAACGGGCGCTTCGCTGGCTTGTGCCATTTCCGGAATCAGATAAGTCAACATCCACCGTAAGATTTCAGACAATCAAAGGGCATCAACGTCTTCGGAAACCTTAAGGGACTCGCCCCTCCATCCTTGGCGTAGCATGGAGCTAGTCACGCAGGGTGAATTTTGCTTGTCGTTCACCAAATTGCATCGCTTCCCCCCTTCACCTTGGTGACAACAGGTCCTTGGCTATCGTCGGCTGATAGAACACTCTTGTATATGTTTCTCCTTCTCAACTTGAGAGGTGTGGTACCCTCTAAGTGAAGCCTTAACTCATGGTTAATCACTGGTTTGGTCACTGGGTCAGTGGCCACGCCCTTGGGTCGAGTCATCCTTGGTCGCACATGCCACGTCCTAGTTGGTGCCAAAACAGTGGATAGATTGTAAGGCACAAAAAGCCCGCTCTGTCATTTTCCTATTGCAATAGTAGATCTTCCCACTTAAAAGTAGAGTACAGGGGTCAAGACCACCTCGATTAATCAACAGGCGTACCTGATGTTAATCGAGAGATCCCTTGGGAGAGTTCCCCTTGCTCCTGCAGGAAGAAAAAGTAGTAGATCCATGGTGCCGAAATATCCGGGAACTCTAGAGCTGCTTCATCCTGTTTTAACTACCATCAAGTGAAACATCAGTCGACGCGTTCTTTCGCCCCTCACATACTTAGATCATCGAGAGAGCGCCATGGCGATCATGGCGCTCCCGATGGCCCGACCGAAATCAATCGAACTTTTCCCCCGCGTTGGTGCCTGGGCAAACTCTTAGTTGAATCCCATCCTTTTGGCAAGGAAGACCGCGTGTTTCTATCAGATGAGGAGGGGCAGGAAGTCTCGTGAAAACCTTCTACACACTTTCCAGTTGATTCGCTTTTACCCCGCACCATGACGGAATCTCCAGCAAACAACATCTCCAGTTTAGGTTTTGGACTTGCTGGAGGCCGCCATCGTATCCCTTCTAATCTTTGTCCATCAGACCGCCAGAGCATGCACCTCGCGTGCCCGCATGAAGGGTTCTGCGTGTATGATTCAGCGGTCACGTTAGTGATGGCTCCCTAATAAGGTGAGCGGAGAGCAACAGGTATAATCGGGTACTGATGTGAAAGCAGGGTGGAATCTCAGTGGTTAAGGAGACAGTTGTTCTTTCCTAATGAAGGTTTTGAACCAGGATAAATGATGAATGAGCGTGTGATGCTGGAGAGAACGATGGGTTATGAAAGAGAAGGAGGCCAAGTCTAGGAGCAAGGATTGGATTGGGTAAGCCTACCGCACCTTTGGCGTCTTTTCCGACTGGACTCCTCGAATACCTTCCCCACAAGACCTAGAGCAACGTCCAATGATGATAAGAATGTAGTATTATTGTTTGTAACTCATATCTAAACTCCAATATTTGCAAAGCACCCAATAAATACAATCAAAGTCTCTTTTTACACACATATATATGCATTTCAGTCAGAAAAAGAGGGATCAGATGAAGGTGATAGAGGTTGGAGGGAGCCATTATGGCAGCACCCATCGATCAGCCAAGGGGTCTAAAGGGAAGTAAGAACCCAGGTCTCGAAATGAGTGCCACGGGGCTGCTTTTTCCCATCGTTAGTTTCGTCCAAAACCGGCTCAAATTCGCATGAAGCAGCGTATTTGCGGATCAAATGTCTCCAATAACACGACTCTGCTGCTGGGGTCAGATATCGATCCCGGAAGGTTCTTACAGCGTTGTTCGCAATCCGCTCTGCAATCTCTGGGTGATCAATGAGATGTTCGATCTTTCGGTCCAGATCGGAGAAGTCACGCTCCACTTCGACATAGTTTGCATCAGGACCCGAAGCTATGAGAGCTGCGTGGTGTGCTTCGAGCCATACAAGCTTATGCGAGACCACAACAGAGCGACAATTGAGGAGATATTTCCCACGTCCTGAATAGCTGCGTCCTTCTGTATGCGCCAGGAACATATACTGGCAATAGTCTTCCATGGGCAAAAGATTCTGGCGCACATCATCCTCATCCCCCCAATTAATTTCCCTTATGCTAGCCCAACTCTTCCTCTGAGCAGCCTCAATTAATTTGCCGCGAAGCTCTGGATTTGTAGTAACACTTCCTCTCCAGGCGAGCTGCTTTTTCTTATCCTGGAAATTCACCCCAGGAATCACTTTCTGGTCCAAGGTGACTTGGCCATCATCCACGGCCACAATTCGCCGTCGGATATCTTTATAAGGCCCGATTTTTACTTCGGGCCACGACCAGTAGCCAAAATCTGGCATGAGCCAAATTCCCTCCTCTCCACTCCGCTTCGAATATGACCAAATCGGTCCCTGTCCATCACTATAGTCGTGCGTGCTCAACACGAACTCGACGCTAGGAAGGTTGTGCCTGTCAGGAAACGCTGCCAGCGCGCGACTCAAAGAGTGCAAGGTCGCTTTGCCCCGAGTGAAAGTATACGGCATCGGCCCAAATTCAATAATATACAGCTTGAACACTCGTTAGCCACCATTATTTTCCCCCCCCTTCCCTTGTATTTCCAGCGATGCTTACCTCGCCATGGTCGATGATGGCCCGCACCATCCCATTCTCGCCCGTTAACCCATCCAGCTCTTGAAACTTAATCCGGTTTCCTTCCCTAAACTCGGCAGACTTGTCAAGTTCAACAAATAACTTAGGAAAGGCGGAGAGGCATTGCTCCTCTGACAATCCGTGGTCGTTCCCATCCCGCTCAACGATAAACTCCCATGTGGCATTGTTTCCACAGGAATGTGGGGGAGCATTCTGCCATCCCTCAACAAGGGTCTTTGGTGGAGACTTTAGAATATATCCCGTGGCTTTGATTGAATGCCTGTTCTCGAAGATGAGGAATGCAGTGAATATCAATGATATAACAGCCCCCGCGACGACAAATCGGAGCCAGGAGGATTGGGTATGCATGAGTGGCATTATATATCTTATCGTAGAAAAGACGTGTTTTGCTCTCTGTAAATATATATATAGGAGGTATATAGGCAATTATGAAGATTTTGGGCCCGAAGATGGTTTTCGATTAACCCGGTATAACCCAATGCTTGGTGGTTGGTTTCAAGTTGTGTGGAAACCCGCGGTCGCCATGTCGTGTTGGTCGACAACGATGCCACAAATCCAACCTTCCCGAACGGGCCGTACGAGAGAATGAAAGCAGAAACTGGTGTTAGAATTAATCTTTCGATATAAACAAAGGGTCGTAGATGGAAGTGATTGAGGTCGCAGTTTTGCTTATATGGTCGCCAGGTTGGAAGAGAGAGAGACTGGTAGGTAATGTTTCCATGGCAACGACAGCAAAAGTGTCAAGCATCACCTTTACCGATGGTGAAAAAGCAATTCGCTATTATTATACAACAAACGCAGCAACCACGGGAGAAAAATCCTATCTACTATAAAATCGAAATTAACTGAAAGGGCCACTGCCGCCGGCGGACACAAGGGGCCTTCCGGGTCTATGTTTCGGGTGTATTTTCGATATATACATGGGGACCGCTGGTGCTATTGAAGGCACCTGGGTGTGTTCTGGGGTATCTTGAATTCGACCAAAAAATCAATAAGTAAAAGGGTGGTGAGCGCATGGAAAGGGGAATATCGCAAAACGACAGAAGGGATTCACGACCGAGGATCAGCCATGAGAAACGAAAATGGGAATTGAAGCTGAAAGATCGACAAGGATGGAAGTGTCATCACGGAATTTCAATGTTGAAAAAGCATGGGTCAAAATAAACAACGGAAATCTGCCAGAGATTCATCCAGTATACATCAAATGCGTAAAACCGGCAAATTCATAGAGTTATCGATCGTTAATCAAAGGTGAACCGATCCCCAGAGAACTTCATTACCTAGGCCCATTAGCCATTACTCGGGCACCGTTGCTGCTAAAGTAACTTTCGTCAATCTTCAAGATCCACTCAACCTTTTGCGCTTCGGTTCGTGCCGCGAAGAGGAATGTATTTTGTGGTCCATATACCGCGAATACGTTCGGTCGACCCTTCGCGGAAGCTCCATTCTCCCCGGCTCCCTGGCCATCAAGTAGACGAGCGAAATCAGGAGCATGATCAACTCGCGCATTTCGTAGATTGATAGCGTTGATTTCGTCCCCATCGGGGTAGGAATAAATATGAAGATACGGTCGACGAAGCTCCACGAAACGTCGCACCCAATGGCTGTTAGTATCGTCAGGGGTCAACAAGTATCCTGACTTCAAAGAGGAGGTGTTCTTCGGAAGGGTTTGGACGGTCGCAATAAAGCGTGGTTTCAACGACGCCTTGTCGAGGAAAGAGTCAGAATCCTCACTCGAGGTAGGTGTCTTCGCACGAGAGGCAAACGCAGCACCTCCCGCCGGAGGCTCGGTGTTGCTTCGGACAAGGATAGCCTCCGTTGGATCGGTTTTTGACGCCCAGAGATCAACATATTTTTGCAGGAGTTTGGCTTTGCGGTCGCTGATCTCCTGGCTACGGAGTGGAGTCGATCTCCCACTTCGTGGGGGTGATGCAATAAGGCTGGTGGCACTGAGGGCCCCCTTCGCGGCATTTAATTCAGCAACACGCCGCCGTCGCTTACGGGATGTCACATAGTCTCGAACGAGGGAAGCTTTCCGAGGAGACCAGGAAGTAAGAAGTTCCTCCCCCTTAACATAATCATTCTGAGTGTTCATGCGCCAAAGGTCCGCAGCCCGCTTTGCAGATACGGGGCGAACTACCAGGGAAAACATGCGGACTGTCGAGTGCACAATCCGAGTTGAGTTGAAAAACTTAAACATCGACTGTGGCCGAACGTATGTCCGGCCCTGCACCTGAAGTGTGAGATCTGTGTCGAACGAAACGGGGTCTTGCAGGCGGGAGGAAATGAGATCCCATCGCACAGTTACCTGGACACGATACTTATCCGCGGTTACCCTATCAAGGAGGAGAGATCCATGTAAGCTCGAGTCCCATTGCCCCAGAATTGTCACGTTCGATGTCCCGTCGGCATTATCTTTCACCATGGGCTCTTGAAGAAACTTCAGCGGAACGTCCGGAGTTTGAAGGTCTTGGTCTGGAATTTTCCCCCAGGGATCAAGTAGCCGCACAGATCCCACCCGGATGTTGCTAAGATCATCCCACGGCAGGCTTTCAGTTGAGCTATAAGTCAAATTGACCGAGATCCGACGCTGGAGTCCCTGATGGAGTTGGTATGTCCCTGCATCAAGGTTGTTATTTTGCACGACTTCGACAGGAAGATATTCTCCGGATTCCGCTAGCTCAAGCACCTGGACTCTTGCAAACACATCGTGTCTTTCTTCCGAATAGTATTCAGATTCCGCAATCCGTGGCTGTTTTCGATCCTGGGGTCTCGTCTCCGCCGAGTCACGCATGTCATCCCAACTGAGAAGTTTATCAAGATGCATCTGAGTCACACGGGCATACACGCATATCTTTAGCGCAGCAGTCCGTGGGCTTGACAGTGGAAGACTCATACTATGAACACTTTCAAATCGGACAGGCGTTTCATCAAAGCCACTGATCATTTGGGTGGTAGTAGCACCCCCTTCATCGGAAATACCTGGAACAACGAGTTGCGCATGCACGTCTGTACCCTCCCACTCTGCGAATCCTACCATGTCACGCATCACCACATTGAATTTCAGAGTTGACGATGGTGCTTGGGCAGAGGAAGGCTCCAAGGATAATCGAATGATACCCACAACATTCTGCGTATATGGCGAAAGAACTTCAACAGAGAAATCCTGAACTCTTGTTTCGAAGACCGCTGTAAGGGGAATGTCGGCATCGCCAACGAGGGAATACTGAGGCGAGCAGGGCTCAGAGAAGGGATTCTCTAGCTTGAAGTGTTGGATGTAATCCGGTCGATCAATATATTGATGCAACTGGCGCATGGTTTGGAGCCTTCGTTGGAGCTTTTCAATAGACCAAAGATGGATAACACACTGTTTGAAGTCGATGACACGAACCGCGACACATGGCTTTTTAGCGTCGTCGAGGATTACATCCTCATCTCCAGAGATGCCGTTTAGTACGAGATCATAGGATGAAGCCATGTTGTGGCCATGATCGATAATCGCAAATTGGAAAACAACGTTTTTGTCCATTATGTGGCTCATTACCTGAGCCTCTTTCAACAGCGAAGCGTGCTGTAATACTTTCTCGGCCATGCGTACATAGTTTTGCTGAGACCAGTGCTGAAATACCGATTGCGCGACCTCTAGCTCCCTAGGTTCCAACTTTGGAAAGCCATTTTCATAGATCTTTGGAACTGGCTGGCCCATATCCTTCATATGAGACTCAAATATTTCCTTCTGCTTCCTCAGCTGTTCTTCGTACTCCGCTTTGGTATTTCGAAGAGCATCCTCCATACGAGCCTTTTCGGAACGTAAATCTTCACCACCTTGGTTGGAAGCCTCTGCGCTTCTCAGTTTGTCCTGGTATTGTTCCTTTTGTCGATCAAGCTGCTTCTGCATATCCTGACGTACCGATTGCAGAGTCATGTAGCTACCATTCTGGCTATCTTCTTCAGGCTGTTGTCGAGGAGTTCCAGGCATTGTAATAGCAGTATCCAGGGAGAAGTTATCGATGGTACCATTGGACATGTATTTGTCTCGTACGGGGAAGGAGCTAAGTGAGTCGGAGTCTTCTTCATTTTCCATCAGGCCACGGCGTGTGGCCCTCACCTTTTGCACATCCTCGAAGAGAGCGTCCAACTCGTCATCAGGCATATGGGAGATGTGGTCAGGTCCTAGCACTGCACTCACAGCTTCGCGGCGCGCATAAAACCAATCAGACTCCCTCCCCCGTTGGGAAGGCATCGGCGAATCAGCCCTGCTCGAATCCCACTCAATGTCCGAGCCAGCTTTACTGAGATTCCTATCATGGGTTTTATTCGGAGCTGGGGAACCGAGCTGGCTTGTAGTAACAGAATGGCGCAACAAGCTCTGTTCAACCCGTTCGGCACGAGCTTCTTGAGGATGATTGAAGCGGAAGATATGAAAGTCGCCAAGAATTATGCGGAACCCACTTTTGAGTCGAGTTGGTTTGTCGATGCGCAGCCCGTTCACCATAACGGGCGCACCCTCACTGGGAACAATTGTCACAACATTGTCCGCGTTTTCAAAATGGCAGTGGTTAGCAAGAATTTTCGAACCATTAAGTCTAATTTCCACGTTGCTTCCCTGGTCCATGTTGCCGACAACCGTATTTCCCGGTTTGATATTGTAAACAAGGCACTCGGCTAGGAGAGGGTCATCACTCAGGTTAACCAAGTGCGGCATTTTCTTGGGGGTACTGAGGCCGATAAAGCCTTTCTCAATGCTAATCCCAAGCTCCTCCAATGCAGTCTCACGCTCCTTGTGGATTTGTTCTGTTTTGGCCAATTTTTCTTCCCAGGTTTGATTAAGATCTTTATAGAGTTTCTCACTTTGGTTGAGCTGCTCCACAATTTCCGCCTTGCTAACTTTGGTGACAGAGCCATCCGGCTGTTGGATAGACACCATTTGCTTTTCTAAAGGAGTGTCGGGGGGGTATTGTTCCTCAACAATACCACCAGCTACTGCTCCTGCTGCACCCCCCGGAGCCGCTCCACCACCAAGCTTAGCTCGAAGTTGTGCTAACTCCTCCTTAAGCTCTCGGATCATACGGGCATTAGGATCTTCATTAACAACAGCATGGTTCTTGATCCGTTTGGCGGAATCCGCGTAGCGTAGAGTACTCAAGGTCTCGTCGAAATTAATATCAGCAGGCGAGATAGCAGCAATCATCGCCGTCATGGAGTTGCCTCCTAAGGAATCCTTCAGCAACCATGTGAGAACGGAATCACGATATGGAACCATCGAAGCATTCTTTTTCTTGCTAGAGGTCAGGTCGGCTAGGGCCGCGATCACACGGCCAAGGGTTGAAAGGGAGCGGTTGATTTCGGCTCCTTCTTTCAATCTAGCTCCAGTTGCGCCGGTGGACGTTGCACGCTCTGATCCAGCAAGATCGACTAAACTAATCCTCGACACCTTTTCAGTATCCATTGAAGTTTCTGCGTCATGCCGCTTCTGTGTAAGGGTCAAGGTAAAGACGGCATGCGATCGACTGGAGGTTTCATTCATGTTCGTGGCGGCCACCGTTCGGGCTTTGTTTCCCTCGTCCATCAGGTTCTCGATCTCATCGAAAGAGCGTACCACAAGCTTAGCAAGGTCCTCCACGTACGGACCTGTCGACGGATGCTCGCGGACTTTGAGATTCCCCTTGTTTGAAGGATTAAGCAAGTCGCGAACCCTCTCATTGTAAATTTCGAGGTATGAAACCTCTACTGTACAGCCGAGGTTCTTGTCCTGTTGGATTGTCGCAATACGCTCGAACATGGACTGACAAATCCTCGGGATAACACCAAACTCCTTTCCATATCCCATCATCGAATAGGATTTTCCGGAACCAGTCTGACCATAGGCGAAGATACAGTTATTATACCCCTGGAAGGCATTATCCAGAAGCGGAACACCCAGGTCTCCAAAAAGATTGTCCTGACCCGCATAATTGGGGGCAGCTTTGTCAAAAGACCAATATGACCGATCGAATGCAAATGATTTTGGGCCTTCTCCTCCAGCTTTCCCTCCAGCTTTCCCTCCAGCTTTTCGTGATTTTTCGTCGGCACCGGGTGGGGGGATAAGGACGGTTTGGTTTCCTTTCATTTGCACGATACATTTTGCACCTCGATCGATTTCTGATTTAGGTAGTAGAAAAGTTAGGGGCGTTCAAGAAAGTCAAGGACCGAAATATTCCGGACTCACCTCTGCCGTTAAACGGACGCACTCTTACCACCACCTTGATATTTCCTCCACCTCCTGGAGCCATTTTGACCTATGCCCCATATACCCGGGGTACGTCGCACCACAGCAACCGCGATAACCGTCAAACCTTCCTCCCAGCTCAAACAGGAATCACAAGTTGCGAACGCCGCAAGGAGCGCCGCCGTAGAGTACCACGCAAGCTAGTAATATCCAAGCCCGTCCACTATCAGTTCCAGGTTATTGGTGTTTCCCCCTCCGTGCAAAGTCTCGCGAAAATTGACGCTTAGTGCCGAGTGTCAACAAAGACGTCATATATATCGAGGCGTGTGTTGAGAGTATTGTGGCGCGTCTCAGTAGTCAAATCGCGGCAAAAATCGAGGTCTGTAACCTTCAAACCAATCTGTCGCGCGACCTGCTCAGTATTCAGGCTATCTGCAAGAGTTTGGTTGAAAGGGAGAGGGGATGATTGAAACGATCGACCCGACTGGAGAACCAGCCCGGCTCCCACCCCAGGCACCGGAAAAAGCCACATGAGATACCGACCGTCGGACCCAATCCGGATTAGATAATCCACCTTGAACCAACTTCCAATCATCGTCGCCTTCAGGTGCCTCATGGTTGACCCCGACCAGGTACTTGGAAATCGTCCTTCCAAAAATTAGCAATTTAGCATAGCAGTAGCCGTTGGCACTATTTTTGACCCGGCACATGAAGAAGCCATCAACATGCACCTTTTCAGATGCGCCCATATGCAGGAATCACTTCATTTATCATTACCTCACTTCGCTTACCGGGCTGAATGTAAAAAGTACTAGGTAACCTACTTCCAAGCCCCAAGTCCCCACACCCATAGGAGCGTTGAACGTCATTGTCGCTCAGCCCTGATAGCCAGAGCAGAGCATTCCTTTTTCTTTTTCTGAGAAAGACCAAAACAACTCTCGCATCAACACAGGGTAACCGGATAATATGGCCTATTTAAAACGCAACAAGGTATCCAAATATTCTTCCTAGTGACCAAGCGGCCCATACCAAATATACTAGATCTCGCAGGACTCTCGAATTATCCACCAAGAATTGCAGCGTACAGCTATGCCGAAGATGCATGAATACTGAATATATCCCCAGGAAAACTTTTACAGAATCCATACACTCCGGCAACATTATGTTGTTGTTGCATTGCACTGTGCGTTCTAGTATCAGGATGCCATTGCATCAATGCAAGGTTTGCATTCTTTGTTGCTCTCAAAGTAGTGGTGGGAAGCTTATGAATCAATGAGAGAGACCCCATATATTTCCTTGGCTTCATATAGCGAGTCCAAACTTGTTGATCTTATATCTAGCCCGTACAGCTTGTATCAACGTTCATACTTCTCTCAAACTCTAAAAATGTTTCTAGGAAACTCTTCGCTCAAAGAAATCGCACCGCCGGGGGGAGGGAGAGGAGAAGATTCCAAGCCATACCCCCGTACCTGACTATGTTAGTTATCGCCCCAAAAAATTCCACCGTGCACTGTCCCCTGATTACGTTCAGACCACCTCCAAGTGCCTTCCTAGGGATAAACTAGACCTTCCCCATCATCAAGAAGGATAAAGGCCCAGCAATCCTCACCGACCCCACACCCACTCCGATTATAATTTTATAAATCCATCCCCTACATCGCTACTCGAAATTTGGGAGACGACGGCAAGGAGGTCAGGAAAATCCCATCGGCAGGACGGAAGGCGAAGAGAGGCAAAGTGATCCCATCTTCCGGAACGAAGCCTTGAAGACATCGGCACGTTATCAGGCTCAACTCTCTCTTCCCTTTAGATCCCAGTTAAGGGAACTCCCAAATGCCTGGTGTTTCTCCCAGGCATTCCTAATGTACTCGAGAATTGAGTCACCCAACCCAAAGGGTGGCCGGGAACACGCCGCTTCTAAACCTAGTCTGAGATGTTTCTTTTGTTAGGGGTCCTTCTCAACAGTAAGATCAGTCAAGTAAGCTGGAGACATAGAGTCATACCTCATATCCTAATCAGGACACATATCCGGACTCAAAGCCATTACTCGATCGAAGCCCAAGACCCATTCTCATGGATGCAAAACAAGCCCTCTCTCACCTCATACAGTCGCACACATGACCTCACTCCATGGCTCGAGGTGCAACCTCATGATTATTCATGTGGGTGGTGGAAGAAAGAGACAAAATGTCTTCTGAGTAAGCGACATGGGATCACCCTGATTGAATGTACAGCTGGCACTCCTCCTTGTAGTTCGGGGCATTTACACTGACCAGTCACCGGCCTGTCAGAGACCGACATGTAGCATCATGTGGGAGCGAGAGGGTAGATGCTACCCCGCAATGAACACAAAAGAGATTGTAAAATTTTTGGGCTTGGGCGTACGGAGTAACTTTGGCTTATCTTTCTGGGCCAACCCAGGGCCAGAGTTTGAGCGAACTTATGATAGCAACTCGCCGGATTGATGCCCAATCGGTTGCGACATCGTCAAGAGGGCTCAGCCCCAAAGGGTAGAGATAAAAAGATAAAAATATCTAATTCGTTTACTCTATTCTTGGGATATCTTTGGAATATTTGAGCAGCTATTTCGAATTTGAGCCCTTTTTGTAAACATAACGTGTTCTCGTCGAGAATCAAGGCTACTTCCCTTACTCAGATCGGGTATCAAAATACATGGCCTTTGCTGTCCAACATGCGCGACTTGTTTCCGTCAGTAAAATTCTGATTGACTCGAATTACATTATACGTGCAAATTTGTTTGATGCAGATATTTACAGAATAAAGTGGGTCGTAGAATGAAACACTCTTCTCCAAGCCCTTGAAGAAGTAGGATGATGCAGCAAACAACAGGCGCAAAGACGGCTGCCTTGAGTAAGCTGAGCGCTTTATTCGGTCAATTCAAACATACTCCGTTTATTCACCCACATGGAAATGGGCGTGTACCAGGCATAAGAGGTAACTCCTAGCGAGTGATGATGATCATCTGAGAAAGGGGCTCCTTTCCCCAGGTAACAATACCATTCCGTCTCAAAAGCGCCGATAACTATGTCAAATGAAAGCGAAACTACCTATCAGAAGACGAAGCGGAGTGGCAGTGGCAAACGATACCTACTATTGCTTTTATAAGTATAAGGATGCTCCTTCAGGCCTCGAAAAGCCAATAGAGTGGTTGTGTTTTTCAAAACCGAGGCCGCACACTGCCCCATTCAAATCCGAGATGCTAGATGGGTGGTCCGATTGGATACTGAATTCCAGTGGGATCTTCCTCGCCATACCTAACAGAGGTCTTGACATGGGCTCACCCTTCATGAATCGAGGAGCTCTGGGCCTTGGCCTGGGTGCGAGCGCCTATTTGCGCTCCTAGCTGATCACCCACGATACTGTGAGAGACAAATGTGACAACAAGTTGAGTGAGTGTGATACTGGGTCCGCAGCCTGTCCCAATTAGTAACAATGCAGGCACGAGCTACGCTTGCGGAGCAAGCCACGTCAACCACTAGTCGCCGTATTCACAGTCACCAAATGATGCTCTATATTCCAGGACCAGGCGTGATGGGCCATAACTAGTCCGCGCTTTGCGATAGTTTCTCTTCCGCTGAAAGCAATCACGGGGGATAGACTTTTCGCGGCTTGCGTCTCATATGCCATGCCGTTAGTCAATCGATTGGCCACCCTCCCATGGCGTTCACACCTTAATATCCCTACAAAATGATCCAGAGAAGGAGGTTGGGGGCCCGGAGAGCCTAGATTGAAACCCCCTCACGCATTCCACCTCCATATTTTGCGGATATTTATGTTGTTTGGTTCGCAGGAACCGAATACAACACCTATAGGCGGCAGAGGATGCCATAGAAGATCCCTATGATCTTCCGTAAGGCCATTTTCCAAGCATGATGTAGCGAAACAGGTCCGCAACCTGTAAATTCAACAAGTACCATGATCATTTGTAGCTATCATTGCCTTCCTCTTTCTCTTTCTGTATAGTATATGCTTTTCTTTTTGCAAGATAACCTCCGTATGGCCACTGCATGTAGAACCACTCTAAGCTGTTGGCTAAATTCTGGCAACCTTCGTCTTCTAAAGAATATGATTTGAACAGTCAGTCAGCCAAAGAAACTTAATTCTGATCATGAGTGGTTATGGTAGCAGAAGACAGTTTTCGGTTCCACTTGTTGTGTTACCCAGACAGTATTTGATGCTTTATCATCAGAGGAGGAATTCTCGCATGGCTGTAATTTGCATTAATGAATGGGGTTTCCGGGTTTCGAGGTCGAGTTTCCAAATTCAGTACACCCCAAGCCAGCGTAGCCCCTGACCAAACGGGTCGCATGGCGCAAGTTGTATGAAGAACAATGGGGAAAGCACAGTTAGAATTCATATTTTCCAGGTCTCAACCAGACGCCGTTACCTGACATTCTTCGAGGTTTAAATCCGTTAAACTGTCAATGCGGCAAGAGACCGATCAGGGATTGAGACAAAAGGGTAATGAAAGGATAAGGAGTTCAAATGAAAGCAAATTTGATGACTTTTATGACATTTTGAGGCATTCCAAGAAAAGGTTCCGTCAAGTCCCTTAGGCCGAGTGCAAAATCGGTGTCGAATCGTTGGTTCCTTTGCTCAAGCTCACGGCAATGTATACCGATCCATGGTAAAATAATGACACGCTTCGTAGATTATTATTAATCAGGTAGGGATCAACGTTTAAATTCCTTGAGGGAGCACGACAGAGTACACCGAGTACAGCCTATCAACACTCAAAATACGCTCAAGATGCACAAAAATAAATGGTTTAAATTTAAAAACAATTGAAACAATCAAAGAAGCACAGAAAGGGAGATGACAACAATAAAATAAAAGCAAAGAAAATGAAAAATAAAAAAGCAAAACAGCCCGCAACTCCTCTGAGTTGTCCCTTCCCAATCTTGTTTTTTCAACTCCGTATTTTCCTCCATTTCTTTTTTTACGAAAAGCGGTGTGATGCAAATGACGGTACTGACGTCACCTTTGTTTCCAAAGAGTGGGCGGAGCATTTTTTTTAATACAGTGGTCATGCTGGTGTATAGTATGTTACCGTTTCCTTTTCAATAATCACAACACAGGAGACCATAAGCAAATTTCATGTTTTTGAGGGGAATTATCTTCGTCGAAAAAGCTGTGCCTTTTCTCCTATATCCTGTAGGTGTCGCCTTGACTTTGTCGAGGTCTAATTAGAATATTGACAGCAACCAAACGGAGGATATCTAGTTCAATCTGGATCACAAATCAACAATCAGCGGTCAAGCTTCCACACGTGGTGTGGGACAGATCGGCGCCAAAACTGCCCTGCCATCCAGACAACTCCGGACAAAGTGGTTCTCGGTGATTGAGGATTGCCTGGGGAGCTTGTTGATTAAGATTTCTGGAGCAAATATTTGACAATCTGAGTGGATAATGCAAAGTATGCACCCACCTTCGGCGGCTATTATCGTCCTGCCCAAATTGCATCATGAAAGAGGGGAAAGGAGTCAATGACAACACTCACCTAAAATCTATTATTATTTCGTCTGAAAAAATACAAATGGAGCTCGTAAATGGGCCATAAATACAGAGCCGCGGGCCCGTGTGGCTGGGGCCGCTGGGCACACAAAGAAGGACTGTCGTGTTGGCACAGGGGGGGATGAATAATTTCTCGTATTTTCAATCACCTTCTCCCCAGACCAGGATTCTTCTTATTTCAAATATCACTTGGGAAAAAAAAAATATCAAAAAATATCAGGATCTGGCTTGACCGAGTTGGAGGAGGTTGGAACTCATATCAAATCACGAAACGTATTCAGGTATTTTGATCGTCATGTCTCAATCTCGATTCAACCTCTGGCAGTCTTTATTCAGCTCCTTGTATTTCTCTCGAAGTGTACTCGCCTTTTTCCCTTTTCTTCTTGCTAGATTGATTCGGGTTTCAGAAGCCTCAAAACCTGAAATAATAGGCCAGAAAATAATATTAATAATACGACTCGTGCACCCATCAAAAAGGCAGGGGTAGTGAGGATATGCGGTTGCTGATATCATGACCATTTCGGCAAGGTGATGCCTGTATTGACATGTTTGTCCGAGGAAGGTTCCCCAAATAGGGTATATAACCGAGCCTGGGCACAATAATAAGATTCGGACAGAATCGAAATCAAATGTGAAGCCCGACTTTCCCCATCCTTTGGATGCGTCAATGACAGCGGCAAAAGACATTTCCACGAGGAGACAAGCGTTCATATCATGTTCTGGTCTGGATATCAAATTCCATCGCGTGCACAACCCCAAAGAGAACCAAAAACCATCCCAAATCAGAGGTGGAAGAGCCAGTCACAAAATTTCAAGTCCAACACAAGTCGTGATTCGTGCAAGGACGCCCAAACAACCAATGAGGTGGCTGGTCGATGTCAGTCGGCCATTAGTAGTAGTTTTGCTCTTCCCGAGGACAGTTCTTAGGTTGGGTGAGGTAGCAGCCTGAAGCCCCACACTGCATTGCACATGACAAGCGTCACGAATTCGGGATGGCCGGATTTTGTGCATTGGAGGGCTTTGACTCTTGACAAGAAAAAGAAAATAAATCCATTATTTTCCCCCTGCACTTTTTCTCCTTGACCCTATCAGATATGACAAACCTTTTTTTTTTTTGCGATGGATATTGACCGTCTGCCTCCTCAAGAAGCGTTCTGGACACCGAAGTGATGATTTGGCAGTCACAGGGGTGTTTTACTTTTTTTCAATACAAAACGTAAGATATTCTAACATCATCAGGTTTACAGGCCAACACATCGAGGTCGTACAACTTTGTAATACTCGGTATTTTCCCCAACTTCGAGTTTTAGGATAAAAATAAAAATAAAAATACCACTCACACACCAACATCCAATGCTTCTCTTTCATGCCATGTGGAGAAATAATCTCAGGCTCAGATATGGATTTCCTTCCTTCTCTCACAGGAGGAGACTGAGGTTTTGTCGAATAATAATAATAAAATTTCCTTCTTCCATTAATACACTAGACGCCAAGTGGGGCGGACCCTTGGGACAATACGGGACCAGACGGCGATGACTACTGTTGGTCTGATTCACTGCCGCCTTGTCCGCTAAACGAGCTGTCGAACCAGTGAGCGGTACAAATGCCCCATCGCCCGCCCCTTCTCGTCGCAGCGGCCTTCTCTCTCTGCTCTCTCTCGTTGGTCATCCAGCCTCCATTCCTTGCGTTCCTCCAGTCAACAACACTGTCCTCCTGGCCGCACAGAGCCCATTGGCCTTTCTGCCTTTTCCCTTTTTTTTTTTTTTTTTTCCTACTCGTTCCTCGCTGGGTTGGCTTTTAGATCACTGATCTTCCTTGTCCAACCGAATCGCCTGTTGCCTTTCCACCCTATCAATTTTCCCCTGTGATTGATCACTTCTTGGTCTTCTTTCGGCATTTTCCCACAGTTGTGGTCGAATCACCATTCTAGGTATGTGGAATACCTCTTGTTCCCCCTTACTCAACGTTGTACCTACCACGTATTTTTATGCCATTTTATGATTGCATACTTTTATTCCCCTGTACCCAATCCCGTTACACCCTGTCGCCCTCCGAAGAGGGCCCAACAAATCCAATCACTTCCTCCCCTTCCCTTCTGTATCTGCATTCTCCAACGATCGGGCGCATTTCCCTCTCGTTGGCTTCCAATCCGTCGGTTGTTTACCCAGCGCCCAACCACTCTCCATATTCCTGCCCCCATCCCTCTTTCCACAAATCATATTACTTTGGTTCATCCATCAACCCATATCCCGTTTCTCCCCAATACTCCACTCTACCAGTCTGGTGGTTGTTCCTCGCGCCTATCGTCGCCTGCCTCAAGTCACGGACCAACCCTGGCCCGACTGACATCAGCGGCAGCAGCCCACAGTCGCGCAAAGAGCACGGCTTTGGTTGGCAGAGCTTTTGAGTTCTTGTTGCCTTCGACGAAAAAAGGGTGACCAAATTACCGCGCTCTTTTGCTTAATTTGTCCTCCTGTCGCGAAACTTCTGCCTCCGGCGGAAAATAGCCACCTGTCAAGGTAGTTTAGATTTTCTAAACCCAACCTAAACGTGTTTTACTCAACCTTGGCTTGGACCACCGCGGCCCGCAGACCGTGACTGTCATCCCCTCGTCCCCTTCACCCACCCAAAAAAAAAACATTGCAATCACTGTCACTGAACGTGTTGTCGCATATGTTCGAGGAAGACAAGGGTTTTGGCCTCAAATCTTCCTTGTTTTCCAAAACTTTGTTTTTCGTCCCTTTTTTGGCATTGTATACTTTTGTTGTGTTCCTCGTGCCGTCGCGTCCCCGCCCTCTGTGCCCAATCAGCACGCGTCGAACTTTCCATCCTTCTTCATCTTTTTTCCATTCTGACCCTTTTTTTCTGTGCCAGGGCTGCAGGTGTTTGAAATTGTTGCAATCTAGAAATAGTCCTCTTGGTAGGCTTTTTTTAATATTCCGCGCCGCTGCGCAGAGAGAGGTTACCCTTGTTTTGGGTGGTGCGTCGCATTTTGACAAGGTATGTCGCCGGCTGCATCATGATTCCCGCTTGCCAACGCATACATCCTTCAGCCCTGAATAAACTAAACTGCCACGATATTGGCCTTCCCCCATCCCCGCCACCATGACAGTCTCCTCATTATGACAGCGCACAAATCAAGTGCCGAAAGCTTTCAGTTAGTGGGGAAAGAAAAACTGACGATCATCTGTAGTCGAGTTCGCCGTGAGAGCCCTCCCAAGGCGCATTCTGACATCAGTCTCAGAATTCGCAGACTTAAGGCCGTGTACCAGGATACACTCATCCACTTGATTCCGGAGAAACATACAAACCGTACTTCGAGCACCGCCTCATCGCTCTTCCGCGTCTCTGCCTCATACGGACGTGGTCAAACAGCCTAACCAATTCAGGGCCCGGAAAAAGGTAGCCTGCCACTTGTCGCCTCAAATATACTGTGTAGTTCCCACACCCTCCGTTCTTTTATTGATTGTTTTGCGCCAGCGATAGACAATAGCGCATCTTTATCAAGATCGCGCTTTGCCTGACAACGCATCAAGTGCGACATCCTGCCGAGGGCACCTTGGCTCGCTGCATCAGAGCCCAACCACGTTACACTTCAAGGTGAAAGTAAAAAAAAGACAGAATCTCCGGAAAAGTGGTCAGAGTGATTCTAGCAAACGAGCTTTTTTTCTCTGGTCAATTTCATTGATTCTGGGGAGTTGAGAAGTTGAGAGAACTTACAAAGCAAAACCACTGGTAAGCGCCCAGCCCAAGCTCACTCCGTATTCATCTCAACCCCACCAACAATCCAGTGACCGCCCAAAGCTGTACTCCTGCTGACACCATAGCAAGGCTTGCAGACTCGCACATCTTCCTCGTCAAATCATAAGTTGCAAACAACGTCCGCTTTTGTAACTTTCCATCTACGCGACTCTGATCATTTGAAGCGCGTTCTCTCTTATCCTATCAGGATTCTTAAACCGCTTCTCCTTGTCTGAGGCTATAATAGCTCTCTACCAATCATCTATCTTCATTGCTATTATTAGCCCCGGTTGGCTTGTTCCTGGCAGCTAGGTAGCTCCAATCACAACACTACTACTTGAAGCGTGACGGGGTGAACCCTCGCAGCTTCATCATGGAATATTCCCCACAATATCAACAGCCTCACGGCCAGCACCCACACGCCTCGTCCCATATCACTGCTCCATACCAAACAGCACCACAAAACGCAGGGTCAGCAGTAGGGTCAATGACATCTCCAACCAACCCCCAGGCGCACATGCAACAGGGCCACCCAACGCATCAAGCTTCACCCGTTGTTCCGTCGCAGCAACACTACCAGCAAACCCAAAACACCCCCGGACCAGTACATCAACAGATGAATTTCCCTCAATCCTATGGTGTCACAACTGCTATGCCACAAACCTATGGCATATCCCCCACCCAAGCAGCTGCCGCTATGGCCACTGCCGCGGCGTCCGGACAGTTTTACCCGCTCCATCAAGACTCGATGGCAGGTCAAATGCAGCAAGGACCTCGCGGCTCCCCACGCATGGCTGGCGTGCAGGTGAAACCCGATAGGAATCCTCGGTCGCCACCACAAATTCCTGGCCAAATGCCTCCGATGAGCTCGCAGGTACAACTATCACAAAGCGCACAAATGCAGCAGCGGCGCATGAGCCATATCAGCAGTCCACATGTGCAGAATGCTCAGCCCGTGATCAATCATGTTGGTCGGCCTTCGGTGCCTCCACCCATGCCCCCTCCTCAGCATCCCGCTCAACAAAACCAGCCTTCGCCGGACATGGTTGCTGGCGCTGCAGAGGAATCTCCGTTGTACGTCAACGCTAAGCAGTTTCATCGTATTCTGAAGCGTCGCGTTGCCCGCCAGAAGCTGGAAGAACAATTACGACTTACATCGAAAGGTCGTAAACCATACCTCCATGAGTCGCGTCATAACCACGCAATGCGACGCCCTCGCGGCCCAGGGGGGCGATTCCTAACTGCGGATGAGGTGGCAGCCATGGAAAAGAAAAGTGCCGGTCCAGGAGGGTCTGGACAGGAAAATGTGGACAATAATGTCACAAAGTCAGTTGGGGAGAACCCTCCCTCTGCCCAAAAACGCAAATCTAGTGATAATGACGACACCATCAATTCCACTAAGAAGGCCAAGACCGCGCCGAAGCCCAGCGCAGATGACAGTGAACCAGAATCTGGTGGGCCTTCTGACGAGGATGGTTGAGCACCCAGTGAAATCTTCTCCTTCCCCAACTCATATATTACCACGTGGTGACCCGGAGCTATACTTGATTCTATTTCTTCTACCCCCGTAGCAAGCGATGTGTATTCACTCTAGCATGGGTCTGTGAATTTGCCTTTTTCCCCCTTCTCTTTTGTTCATTTCTCCCATTCAGCCCCGCTCGATATTATGTCTGTTTATATTGTTATGCTGGCACGAAGTTTCTTATCATTGCCTCAATGATGCTCGGTTTATTAGGACTGCATGTATGATGTGATTATGTTTTTGCTTTTATTTCCTTTTATCATTTATATTCTTTTCTTGGGAGGATAGCCGATTTGAATTTCTGGACTGGCATGATTTATACCCCGTTGATACTGTGTGCCAGGGCCCTACCCCGTTCAGAGGATCGGAGCGCAAATATTACACTGACACCAGGATTATCTCAACACACAAACATCTTTCAATGCAATATGACAGCACCGCTCATCGTCGCGTCGCTGCTCTTCTACTTCTTTTCTCTTTGACAAAGCATCAATTCCCTCGTTCCAGTTCGTTTTGAGTTGCGGGATTATGGTTGGGATTAGAAAGACCTGTTTTTTGATGGTAAAATAAACATACGACGTCCAGGTTGGCCTGGGGAGGCTGAGGTGGCCTTTGACTATCCTCGAGCGATGGAACAGCGCGCTACCAGCTGTTCGTCCCAGTCGCTCCCTCAACCCTTCCTGGGTATCCTTGGCTACGTATATGTTGGTGTTTCAGCATGGATATAGGATTTTGAAATTCTGATTCTGTCTTATACTTGCCCTTCTTTGATTTTAGGCAGGGGTGAAACTGATCCTTGGTCAGGTGGCTACCAGTTAAATTTTTGGGTCTCCACCTCATCAGCAGCGACTAGCCCTCCTGACGATCGCCAATCATCATACATCCTCCTGTTCTATCTTATACTTTGTTTCTTCTTTACCCATGTTGTTTACTACTCCCATGTGATTCCCACGGATGATTTCCCCCCATATAGCCATGTACAAATATCAAATCATACCTTTCCACTGAGTTATCTTTCGCTCCAGGCTGCCCATTTTGGCACCATCTTGCCGTTTCGTGAATGCTGTAGATGTTGTAAATACCGTTGGGGTATTATAGTATGATTGGTGCATGAAGACTAAGTAGTATAGCCTGAAAACTTACTACTACTGGTACCTAGGAAATAATTGTGTTTTGGGAGCTAATGAGATCTACTACTACTAGTAATCCATAAGACCAATAAATACCGTAACCATGTACGGTGCGCTGTTGTTAGACCCATTGTGAAGAAGGTAGGCAGATATATATTTTTCGTTGGTTGACGAGGTCCTTTCTCCGGCGGACAATAGCTCGAACATGCCTTGAAATAAATTAACCCGGCCAATTGACCTATCAGATACTACAACCGAAGTTTCTCCTCTGTAGTCCTGCAGAGGAAAACTGGAGCCAAACTGGAGCCTCGAGGAGTGACAGCATATGGGGGAGCTTGCCCTCGCAGACCTTCACCTTCGTGACTGACTGACTGTCCCGAGCTGCAGGACCCGCTGCGCCACCCCGTTCTGGGACTAGCGGCGGCAGCCCTCCAGCTCCCGTCTGTTCCTTTCGTTTCCGTTTCCTGACGGCACCTCAACTCTTCTTCTTTCTCTTGCTCTCCCTCTGCCTGCGAACTCCCCCTTCTACAGCATCGTCTATCCGGCTCTTCTCCGGATTCTGCTCTCTCATCTTCATCTGAGTTTATCGGATTGGATGTAGTTTGGGATCGTGTGCTCACCCATTGTATTATTTCATACGCAAGGCTTCTTGTAGGTCGCCTACCTTGGTCATCTTCTTATCGTGTTTGCTCGAGTCACCCACCCTTGTCTCTCTCTTCTTCCCCTTCCCGTGCTCAATTTTTATCGCTCTCCGCCGGACTATCCCACCCTTTATTCTATTTGATCCCCTAATCACTTTGATCATCCTTGCTGGTTGCTGTTCTAGACCCTCCAGGAGTCCTCTAGCCATCGTCGCGCCGCCACTGGCCCTCGAGACCCTTACTTCTCTTGCTCTGCTTTCGTACCTCTCTCTACCTCTTTTTCTATGGCCGTTGCCGGTGTCCTCCCTCTTTATATTTCAATTTCCGGGTTCCCTCTTCTTGTTTCTATTATGACATTTTCTTTTCTATTTAACTCGACCGCCATGCGGCCATCGTTCTTACTCAGTCCTTGCCCACCTCGTTCCCTTCATTTTTCGTCCACCTCCAAATGAACAAAGATCATCACCATTATTTTTTTTTATTTTTTTTTTTTTACATACCATGAGAAACCTGCTCTAATGTGTGATGATGTCGGACCTTAGCTTGCTCTCCGTCGTCTTTTGCTCTCACGGGAAACGTTTACCGGATATCTCGCCTAGGCACTAGCCCCGGATCCCGCCCCGACGTTCGGATTTGCGTGTCACCAAAGATCGTTCCTCGAAATTGGGAACTTTTTCACCTATGGATTCGTACGATACTTACGGATCCCCAGGGAGGAATCGCGAAGGAGGTGACCCTTATATGCCTAGGGCATCATTGGATTCCTACCGTCGCAGATCACCTGGTAGGCAATCAAATTTTTTTTTCCGGCCTGGACAGTGGCCTTGACTTACCTCGAATTGTAGTCTCCCAGGATCGGCGGCGTGGACGTGGGCGCTCTCGCTCTCCCGTTATGATTGATCGATACGAACCATCGGACCGTCGAGCTTCTCGAGATGACTACTACACCGCAGCGCGCGAACACGCCGGAAGGGAACGAGAGGATCGCCGTCGCGCCCCATCCCCCAACGTTGCGAATATCGATCGATATGTGCCTGGTCAAGATGCAGGGAAACGGTCAATAACCGCAAACCCGCTTCCGAATCCCTTAAATCTCGACTTCCAAGTTGGGTTCAACTGGTTTGCTGAATGGTGGCGAGCTGAACAATCAATTAGGGAAGAAAAGGATCGTGCAAAGCACGGTGGACGCCGGCCTTCTGATCGTGTCAAGGGGGAAAGAGAGGCTCGCGAAGACCGGGAGAGGGAGAGAGCCCAGATTCAGGCCGCCTACGACTCTTACAAGGTAGATCTCCAAATAAAAATGGCCCGGACCTTCGTGCAGCATCACCGAAGTGAAGAATGGTTCAAGGAACGCTACATCCCGGAGGTCAGAGACCCGCTTCGTCGGTTGCTGATGGATTTTCGCATGAATTCCTACCAGCAGTGGGAGCGCGATCTGGATAGTGGTCTATTCGACGAGTTTACACTAGAAGGAATTTACAAGAGCGAAAGCGATGGTGCCGGTGGTGTGATCGAGAAAGAAGAAGGCGAGGCAACGGCTGTGGGAGAGACTTTAGGGGTTTTGGATTTGCTCCCGGCTCGAGGAGGAGATCTGCGTGATGAAGCTTTATCTCAGCCCGCTTTGCTTATCAAGACATTGGCACCTAATGTCAGCCGCGCAAAGATCGAAGATTTTTGCAAGGAGCATTTGGGAGAACAAGATGGTGGATATAAATGGCTCAGCCTTAGTGACCCAAACCCCTCCAAAAAATACCATCGTATGGGGTGGATAATGCTGCATCCGGCTCCGGATGTTGCAGTTGTCGAAAGGGGCGACGGGCGGGAGGAAGAAGGCGAAGAGATGGATCAGGATAACATGGGAAATGGAGCGGCTACTATTACTGCTGCCGAAAAAGCCCTCGAGGCTATCAATGATAAGACGATCCACGACCCTGTTCATGGGGATTTTGTGTGCCACGTTGGCGTTCATGCCCCACCTTCCCAGCTCCGGAAGAAGGCCCTTTGGGATTTATTTTCCTCTCCTGAACGGATTGAACGTGATTTGGAGCTAGCTAGGAGATTGGTGTCTAGACTCGACTCCGAAATGGGTCATAATGCCGATGGTTACTCCAAGATTGAAGATAGGGTTGAAGAGCTGCGCGGCAAGGGGTGGCTGCAGCCACCTGTGACGGGCCCTGTCAGCGTCAAACGGCGAAAAAATGATTTTGATAATGATGATGTTGATGAGGGTGAGGCAGAAGAAGGAGAGGAAATTGAAGAATGGGAAGATGACGAGGTTGATGATGAGGAGTTGCTGGCGAAGAAGAAGAAATTGGATCTTATGGTTGAGTACTTGCGGCGGGTTTATAACTTTTGCTTTTTCTGCGTTTTCGAGTGCGACTCGGTTCATGAACTCGCTCGAAAATGCCCTGGTGGTCATCTTCGCCGACCCCGAGCTGGTCTGACCACACAATCAAAGGCCGTAGCAAGGGCGAGCGCTCTTGGACAGCCGTTTCCCGCTAAGAAAAAGGAGCCAAGCGAGGAAGGTGAGGAACAACAGTCGCCCGTGGAGGAAAAGCGGCCCCAACGATTCAGCTCCAAGTCAGAACAGCAGCTTCAACGTGCATTCAATTGGGTTAGAACATTCGAGGACAAATTGTTACAACTCTTAGAGCCGGAAAATGTGGACATTAGCAAACTCGGCGGTAAACCTGTCGAAGAAGCATTGGAAGAAGAACTGGCGAAGCATATCAAGCAGGAAGATGAATCAAAGTACCGCTGCAAGGTACCAGAGTGTACGAAATTGTTCAAAGCCGACCATTTCTGGCGCAAGCATGTTGAAAAGCGCCATGCAGAGTGGTTTGACCATATCCGGAACGATGTAAGTGATACATGGCCTTTTCTAACCTTCCGATGCTAGTGGTGATACTGATGATATAGCTCTCCTTGGTTAATGCTTATGTGCTTGATCCCGCTCGTATAGCACCCTCTCGGTCCGACGCCAATAGTAACGGCCATTTCCCACTAAGCTCTGGGCAGAACCAAACCGGTACACCTCGCGGGTTCAGCTTGGCCACAATGCCATCTTACTTTGGAAATAATTCCAACATCCCACCTGGCTTCCAGACTGTCCCGGGAGCTGGACTCCCTGCACTTATGGGGCTTAATAACCAGGCATGGAGTGGAAATGGAATGGTTCAGGGTGATCACCCTGGGTTGCACCAGCCAGGTGTTGTGCGCCGTGGTGGGGGTCGGTACAACAATCGATCCGGACCATATGACAGACGCGGAAATCGCCATGGGGCATCGGGTATGGGGGGTGGTCGCTTGAGTCCAGTTCGTGGCATGCCAAATATGCATGGGATTGGTGGTCGTCTGCCGGCAACTACAGGCGCCCCCTATATCCCTCCTGGCCACCCGGCTGCGGCCGCATTTATGGGAGCGGGTGGATTTGCTGATAGTATGGGCTCTGGTACTGCGCAGCAGGCTATGGGACCCCGCGAAGCTGTTCAAGGTCGTAGTCTTAAAAGTTACGAAGACCTTGATGCAGTTGGTGGTTCTGGGAGCGGGGAACTGAACTACTAGACTTGACAATTCCCTTGTGTATTGTTCCAAATCAGTCGCGTCAACGGTTCCTCTCCATTCGTCTATTCGACAAGGGTCTAATATTGGAGTCGGGTTTCTTTTTCTTTTCATCCTCGTTTTCCCCCTCTTTCTTTCATTTTGCGAAGGCGCCTTACCAAGGGGGAAAACAAAACCAACCCCCCTTACCCCCCTTTCAAAAAAAAAAAAAAAAAACCAATAAGCACTTTCTAAGACACATTTCCACATTTTCTTTTTTTTTTTTGATCTTTTCATTCTTTGCCAGGGAGGGACGCGTCTTTTAACAGTCATGTGCATTGTGCATCATTTGTACTCCTACTCCTACTCCTAGTTGGTCGTCCTCTACAGGATTTCAAAGTGCGGCGATCTGGAACTGGCATTATTTGAATGTACCATAGTTTCTCAGCCAATGAATGAATTTATTTTGCCCTATCTGTTCTGCTGCACGGCTCCGAATGGGCTCGAGGTTTGTAAGAAATGGGATATACTTGTATATTCTGGATTTATATACGTTTACTAGCTATGGTCTATATAAGGCTCGCATAGGATTCCTTAAGGCATTTGGACAATGACGATATCGCCGCCGTCCCGCCATTGGGCTCCCATCTTGCGAATGCGTCGTTCACTCGCCAGGAATAAGAGTAGATAGATATGGCAAGCGGTTTCGCCCCATGCGTAAACCTTCAGAGCTACATGTTGGGGGTTATTAGGAATCGTGCCGGTTTCCCGCGAAGGAGTTCCTCTATCGGGGGCCACATCTTCTAGGATGCACCAGACCCCCCAGCCCGCACGGCCGTCCTTCGATATAAAGTCTGAGAGGAAGGACCAAAACCGAGAGAAGAAGGATATATCCCAGTGTGTGGGATCATTTACGATATCTGTGTGGGATCTGTCGGCCTTATCCCGAGAGCCGCTTCCATCAAGACCAGGGGCGAGGACTGACGACGACGATGCATTCGGGTGTAGGAGATTTATTCGGAAATACCAGTATCCTCGTTCGAGCTTGTCCAGTTCCCTTGTTTGCTTAACCGGGTTGTAGATGCGGGAGGAGTTTAATCTTTTAGCCAGTATGGCTAGGGTAGGAGTGATGTGGGTTACGAATTGCTCATTCGAAACGGGAGGTAACGGCGGGTGAATTTCCAGGGGAAGACAAGGGAGGCAGTCTTTTGGTTGCTGTAGTGGCGCTTCTTGCTCATCTTCTAGGTGGGCGGAAGGGTTGGAGGCTACGGGGGTTGGAGGGTCGCGATTTGCAGGAGAGGTATGACGTTGATCAGGATCTGAAGGGAGAGATGATGCCTGAAGAGCCCCCCGATCGAATCGGGGCGGTGAGTGGACCCGGCATCTTTTGGATGGAACAGAGGATGGAGGGGCTCCGGGAGAGGCTGCTGTTAGGGAGTGCTCCCGAGATAATGGGAGGAAGAGATGGTCGCGGCTGATGTCGTGTAGGGACTCATCTGCAGCGTCTGGGTTTTGGGGTTGAGAGTCAGGGATGACACTAACGGGACTAGCGAGAGAGTCATTTTGGGAGTTGTGTCGTGGGGTGGGAGAAGTGTTGGTTGTGGTCGGGGTCTGGGTATGTGGTGAGATCAATAGAACGGTGGAGACGCGGGGTGATGATGGTGGTTCCTGTTGCAGCTCCTGTTGCAGCTCCTGTTTTCGGTCTTGTTCCTGAGCTTGTTCCTGGGCCTGTTCCTGTTCCTGTTCCTGTATCTGGGCCTGTTGGAGGGGACTGCCCGCTGCAGGGGGTTTATTGACCGAATCTGTCGTCAGTGGGATGACCTCACGTGAGCAGGATTGCCAGTTGAGAATAGCCTCAACCTGAGCACAATAGCGGGAATCATCGGCAAGCGCACTCGGCGCAGAGACATGGACGAGGATTTCCGACTTATCCATGACACCGCGAGGGTGTGCATCGATAGTATGAACAGTGGAGCCCGTCTTCCTTTTTCTCTCCCCTCCCCTTTTCTTCAACTGCCCGTCTTACTCTGAGTCCATGTTATCAGTGGCAGGACCTGATCAGGAGGATCAACAGAAAATTTTTTTGTTCTTTCCCTTTGCCCCTGCACCCCGAGTGGACGGGATTTCTTGCGTGTACTGAGAGGAGGAGTTAGTGAGGAATTAGTGAACCACTAGGGGAAGCAAGAGCAACACGACTGGCACCGTGAGCGAGGGAACCGCACCGTTGCGGATCGCGGTGCTCATCTCCAGCCAAAGAGAGGATGACAGCGGGGTGGGGTTGCGTCCCGATTGGGATGGGTTGTGGCCTTAGGCGAGAGATCGCCGGCGATAGTTTCAGCGCCGATCGAAGGCCGGCTGTCCAATCTCTTCACCATGAATCGACCAGGATGGGGATCTCGATCGGAATTCCAGTGCCATTTCCTGGCTTCCCCTGTCCAGTCTGATTGTTGCTCAACGTTATTATTATTTATGACTATTGTTCCTCCCCGTTCCTCGTCGTCTTCCTCTTTTTGATGCTTCTTCTGGGGTATTTGTAATAACCTGCCATGATGTGACCAGGCTGATCAGCCGTCTCCAAGGCTAAGGCTCCTCACATCCCGCTTTCTATTATTGGTTCTGATCGTGGAACGTGTGTATCCGTGGCTGGGAAATGCGTGCGGGAGACCCCGTGCAGATATTGCGAGGTAACACGGCTCAAGCACAACAATCACACCCGTCACCCCAATGCAGTACAAATTTATGACTTCTAACAATTACTCTAGGGGAATGACCTCAACGATATAAAAAAAAATCGGAAAAAGAAAAGAAAGAGATATCTGAGGGAGTCGAGAAATAAAGAAAGAGGAAAATGATGAGATCATGGAAAATACCAGCCAAGTTCCTCGCTTGGTTCATCATTTCCCTTCTTGAATTGTTAATGGATCGGGATTCCCCTTCAACTAACTGCAGGGCACATGTGGTCGGGTATGTGATGCCAAATAATGCAGTAGCTCCGTCAACTTCAACTTCACTGGGACACACCCTACTTCCCCCCTTCTTCCTTGGCCAATTAACTCCGCGTGAAATGGCGCTGTTCAAGGACCTGCGACCTTGTCACACCCGTCCGGGTAAAGAGCGACGGAAACTAACCCAATCACTTGGTCAGAGTGTTCCAGATGGCATTTGGCTCCTTACGTATGAGTCCGGGAACACCCTCTACTTTATGGCTTCGGATGTAGGTACAGTGTCAGCTGGAAGCTCAAGATTTTGTGATTCGTGAGGGCTGTGTGGGAGGCATCTGTGTGTGCATAATCAATGCCAAGGCGCAGGCTTTGGAACGTTGGGAGAGCATAACACCCCGGGAACACTAATTAATATTGATGTATCCTTAACTCCATCGGTGCCTAGCACCTTTGCGGACCAGGGTACCGACCACAACCCTCGGAGTGGCGGGTGGAGACAATGGGGCCCAAAAGACTTGGGTTTGACTGGAGACTTGAGAGAAAACAATGAATGGTGACGCAGGGTGACCAGTCCAAACGTGAATCCTCTCCGAATCATGGCAAATGGGGACAAGGAATGAAGCCCTGGATAGTTCATGTTACACAAGAGTTTCGTGTGGTGCAGTTTATGAGATGTCGACTGATTATTCTATTTCCCTGGAGCGGCAACCGTTTCGTCCTCAGTGGGAGGAAACTACGAGTCCTCCATAGTTCTACTTCTTGCCTTGCTTCTCGTAATGGAACCCCAGCTGCCAGGAACAATTAATAATAACTCTAAATCATTAAGATGAAAAGAAACAAGTAAATGGAATTTGTACTTGCGATTGACTGCGTTCGGCAATAATTTCCTTTCCTTTTCTTATTTTATTTTATTGCGTTGAAGGCTTCCCAGGAATCACAGCCTCAAGTCAGGTACTCCGGAAGGGCGGAGGAAAGGGCGATATTATTACTCGGGGTAACATTTTTAGGAAAACCCTATCGGGAAGATGATTTGAAATTGTTCTCCTCCCCTTCCTCCCCAATAAATCCCTAAAGAGGAGAGACGGCGTGGAAGAAGCAAAGAGATCACGAAGAGGTGCTCGTTTTCTGAGCCCAGGGTGTGTGCATGATCAAGTGTCGCCCTCCACACACACAGGTGGACACATTCTTGCTTTTTCCTGATGCAAGAAAAGGCAGGAGATTCGGGAGGAATTTCTTTTCCATTTCTTGAATTTCTGGATTGATGACTATTTATTTTTCTTTTCTTTTTCCTTTTTATTTGAACCGAGGTGAGATTCAAAGAGGAAAGACGCTCCGTCTCGCTCTCCGGTGTCGTCCAGTCAGTCTCTGTTGCTTGAATTAAGCGATAGGGGAAGCCAACTTTTAGCTTTCTTGCTTCGCTCTTGCTCTCGAAAATTATTAATTTTTTTTTGTTAATTCTTTTTTTCTTTTTTTCATCCTTGCCTCTTCGAAATTATGATTATGAATTAATTAATTGATTGATTGACTGATTCGTGTTCTTATTCCCCCTCCATTTGCACTACCAACTAGTGGGCGGAAGAGGGTCCAATCCATCCGAATCGAATCGATGGTTCACCCGGGCTTATTCGTCACTAGCTAAGCCATCTCATCGAGATTGCACAAAGACCAGACCAACTGGGGTCCCTGAAGAACGGACACAGGAACCAATAATCCAACGGATAGCCGTGCGTTCTGGGTGCAACAGACTCCCAGCTGTGAGTTTTGGGCCGCTTGGCAGACTTGCAATCGATATAACGCGGCTTTGTCTTCTGCCACTTCAGCCATCATCCATCCATGATTCCACTCTGAGCAGCAGCGGGAGTTGCAGCATCATCATCATTGCTCATTGATTATTTATCACTGATTTATTAACTATTGTTCCGTTTCGCTCGACTCGACGTCTGTCTTTACTCCTATCGGCCATTGTCTTTCCCTTTCCCCCCTCACATCGCTTACTGATCATCCCCCCTCCATATTAAGCAACGCGGTAACAGCTGTTCCATTTACTGAGTTTCCACTATTAAAAGGAACTCGTGTGGTGTCCAACTCAATTCTCCATCGACCCGTACTCCGCGTACTTTCGGGGGAAAGAGATCCGGTCTGCCGGTGCGTATATCATTCACTAACGGCGATGGCGCTTGGACAGGAGAGGAATCCACTTTGTTTCAAGTTGGCTTTCCATTTTAAGGCTGACAACGGTCCAGATGTTTATAACATCATAAATCCTTATAGCTTTCCCCCCCCCTTACCCTTGAGAGTCTGATTCGATACCCGATCGGTTGTTTGCGCCCGTTTTATCGCTCCCTGTTTCCCGCGCCAGCCTTGCCTCTCGCCGTCCCGCCGGTCGCAACCAACCTCGCATTCTGCTGGCGAACACAGCTACGATGTCTTTGAATGGTGGCCCAATGCCTTTGGAACAGGACGCGATGAATCGCCAAAGTGTGCAGCAGGGTACCGGTAAGCTCACCATGTCATTGCAAATTGCAGTTCGATTCGGTTCACACACATGCCCAATCAATTTCGTGTTGGAACTTTGATAATTTGCTCGAAGGGCTTCTTGTGATCGTTGATCATTTGCTTCTCTGCATTATTTTTTTTAAAAGGTGCCCCCTCCCCGTTCTTATTCCCCTCGTCTTTTTTTCGTCTTGGTCTTTTCGCTAGCTTTGTCGGATTGGGTTGCGCCTGTGACCGGACATATGGACTCGACTGGTGATGATAAACGGGCGCATGTACAGCGTGTATACGTACTCGAATGTCGTCATTGCTACCTCCTTTGCATGCCACCGGATTTCTTGGGTTTATTTGAGATTTCATTGTACAGGAAAACTGATTGCTATTGTTGCAGCGCAACCCTCTCATGCTAATTTGAAAGGAACGATTGGTACCGAGTTTTTCAAGTTTTTCGGCGGAGGAGGAGGAGGAGGAGGACAGAAGAAAGTTACGCGAGGTTTGTGATCTTGGTGGATTTCTTAGCAGACGGCCGTCCTAACTGACCTCAAAAATAGATGGACAGCCAGCAAAGCGGAGGGGTCCCAAACCCGATAGCAGGCCTGCTCTTACAAGGCGACAGGAATTAAATCGCCAGGCACAGAGGTCGGTAGAAATACAGGGCTATCCTCCTTTTTCTCAATTCAGCCACCCTAACCGTATTCTGGGACAGGACGCATCGTGAACGGAAGGAACAGTATATCAGAGCTTTGGAAACCGAGGTGTCACGACTACGAGAGGCTTACACTCAGGAAATTTCAGGCGCCAACCTAGCCGTCCACCAGCACCGAGAAATGGTTAATTCCTTAACGGAGGAAAATAGCATCCTGAAGGAAATCCTTGCAGCTCACAACATCAGCTACGAAGCTGAATTCGAGCGTCGCAAGGCTGAACGGCCGAATCAAGGCTTCCACTCGAGTCCCTTTACAGCCGGCAGTGTTGGGTCGCAAACCGTAGTCGCCTCCTCGAGCAGCAATACCTACACCACTCCACCGACCACAGTTTCGTCCGGCTTGAGCCCGCGCGCCAACGGGGTAGACCAAGTCGACTTTTCTTCGCCTACGCAAGACATTTCGCCTCCTGGCCAGGCGCTCGCCTCCGCTCCATGTGATGCACTAGCTTCTATTGACCGTCGAGCGCCTGTCCAAGGTGGAGGAGTTTTTGAAGATGACCCCCAGCTCCAGATTGACTTCATATTGAAGTATGTTTGTACTCAACTTATGCTTGGATTACTTCTAACTTCAGAATAGATTGGAAGGACCTTGCCGTGAACACACGGATTATCTTTGCCGACGGTCGATCACGGAGGCGGAAGATGAAGATATGCCATTCTCTGGACACGCGTTAATGGCGACTTGTCCTCCACCAAGCTATATTTCAACCACAACGGATGAACAAACATACCCACACAAAACTTACGACCTGCCGCACGCGAATTTGACAACGCTGCTCAATCTTAGTCGCCAGCTGGTGACAGAAGGACAGATCACTCCCATCATGGCCCTACAAGCATTGAAAAACCATGAGACGTACCCTAAGTTGAGCCGAGACGATGTGAAGCTAGTCATGGATACCCTCGAAACTAAAGTCCGGTGCTACGGATTTGGGGCCGTGATGGAGGACTTCGAACTGATGGACTGTTTCAGCAGTGTTCTTGGGACCAAAGTCGATCGAGGGTTTTCTCTTTCCGCGGATGACATGATGTATTCATGAGTGAGAGACCGTTCGTTTACCATATTCCCTTGACTTTTTCTTTACCGATTTAATTCTATCACCCTCTTGGTTCCACCCGGCTTCTCTGGCACTTTTTTTTTGTTTTTTCATTTCGCAACTGGGCTTGGGAGATTTGTATATAGATCGCTCCGCGAGCATTATCCCTTCGATTCATCTACGATCTGTGTCGGCGTACCGGATCTTTTCTTTAATTCGCCTGTTTCCACTCTTCTTTCCGCCCGACTGAGTCTTGTCTCCATCTCTTGGCTGCGTCACTCTTCTCTTGCTTTGATTTTTGCTTTCCCCATTTTGTTTTTATTCTATATATCCCTGATTTATTTGTCTCAAGACGAAGTTATATTGGTTGGTTTATCAATGACGCAGATAATATCGATTGCACGGTCTGTAAAACAGCTAGACGTTATTTTTAATATGACTCAAAACAAAAACCCCTTCTCCCCTCTCCATTCTCAATCCATAGTCTCCCCCCTCGCCATCTCCCTCACCGACTCCCCGCTCCGAATCCTCTCTACAAGCTGCTGCGCTACATCCCATGAGCCCCCCTTCAACCCTAAGTACACCGCCTCCAATTCCGCCATTTCATTTCTCTGCACGCACTGTTGACCCTGACCCTGACCCTGGCCCTGGCTTTGGCTTTGGCTCTGATTATGCTGCCCGGCCAATTGGCCCCGTAACCGATTCCTGGTCGCCCTCAACTCCGTAATCATCTCCGCCTGCGCAATCGCCTGCCGGTCCTCGTCTGTCGTGGTGTAGATACATTCGTGTGCTGCGCCGCGGGTAATGCATGTACTGCAGGGTGAAAGACGGTCACACTACAACCAAGCCCGAAATTAAAAATTATAGATATAAAAAGCATACTTCTACCTTTCCCCCGTCTCGAAAAGGAGGGTTGCTATTATTACGGTGACGGTGGTGGAAATACATACTTTGACCTTTCTGGAGCGGCAGAAGGAGCAGGAGGCGATTGGGCGGGGTTTGGATTTGGGTTGGGATGTACTCATGGTTTCCCCTATTTCTCTCTTTTTCTTTTTCTTTTTTTTTTTTTTTTTTTTTTCAGTTCAGCGGGCTGTGTGGTAAGTTGTGGTGAGGCAGGTACGTAGAACAAAAGTACAAATCGGTGGAATAATAGATTAAATTGTTCGATGAGCCGGGATGATCGATGTCGATTTCGCCTTGTCATATACGAATCCCCAACACAGGAGCCTATATTAGAGAGGCGATATTAGTTGGGCTCAATTAAAGTGGGCATCGTGTGTGTGAAGCTGAAAACGTTGAGTGTCTTTTCCTGATATAGTTAACACTACCTCATTCCAGTTAACTAAGGGCGCCAGTGAAGCGACGTGAGGGGACGCTAGGAGTATTAAAATTGGGGAGATTAACGGGGAGGGGGAGAGGAGGCTGGCTGGACAGCTTTTTCTACTTTCTATTTATTTAATTTTTTATCATGGAGGGTATTTAATTAAGAGTAATATCTTCGAGACTCTGATGAGGATTCGATTGAAAGGTACCTTGGAACTGGAAAGTTGACACAGATCGATAAGAATTCTCCGACGATCGAAGAAAAGGGTGGGTCTTTGTGATGGATCATATTTTCCTGGACGAAAGAAATACAGAGAGAAAAAAAAAAAAAAAAACACCGAGGGTTGTCGGGAGCATGTGATCAAAGGCCGATTTGCAAAAGATATTATTGTCTTGAATATACACTGTTTTCTTTTCTCCTCTTGAGTATGTGCATTTGGAATGTATGTGAATTTGTTCAGGTGATACAGACGAAGAATGCTAGAAGGAAAGGAAAACCAAAAGAAATTGACAATCATGTTAATCAATTAGAAAGTTGGTGACCTGCACACTTTCCCCACGTCTTGGTTTCTTTGCCTCTTCTGTCTGAGATGTCTTTCTGACCCTTACTCGAGTTTTGAGACCAGGAACTCGGTGGCGTCACCAGTGTCACTGCCATAGGTAAAGTGTGCAGCAGTGACGATCAGCTGCCCGTCACAGACCAGATCGCCAGTGGCGCAGTAGATCTTGATCTTATCTACCGGGAAGTCGGGGATCTGGCTATCATCCTGCTGGTTGCGGGTGTCGCCGAACAGAACCACGCCCTTGATCTTATCCTTGATTTCGTCCGAGAGTGTGGAGATGGAGGCGTGCATGACGGCCGTTCCTTGGCTGTGGCGTCGTTAGACATTGAGCATGGACTGAGAAACAAGAAGGGCACGCGGGCTCACCTGTAACCACCTGCCACAATTTGGGTATCGGGACACTTGGTCGAAGCCAGTTCGAACAGTTCTTGTGCCTCCGCGATCGCCTCGTCAGATGTTCCCTTCGGCAGGGCGTTGTCAGCTAGGGTTGCCTGGTATTCGGGTCCGACGCCCTGGCAAGCCGTATCAAAGCTGTCCTTGAGGCCGGAGCAGACGGCTGGGCCGAGAGATCCTCCAAGTAGACCCTGTTCGGTGGAAGCGCGCGCGAAGATGAAGGTCACGGGTTGGCAGTCGCCGTCGCGCAGTTCATCTCCTCCACTGACTGGGTGGTTGTTAGCTACTGGCATTCAAATACTGCAAAAGATGAAGCAATCATACGCTGACGGTTCTCAAGGGCCACGGGGGAAGCGGCGGCTAAGCCAGCGAGAGCAAGAGACACAAGCTTAAAGTGCATTGTGAAGGATTTTGGAAGACTAGGAACACCTTTCGGGAATGTAAATAGAAACAGGGGGGGTTGAAATAATTAGATATCAACGAGGCAAATCCTGCTGGTTTGACTAGGATTCCTTTCTCCGATGAAGCCCGACACAGAGAGGTTTATATACCTTTGGTCCTCTTCCTCTCTCTTCCTCCTTTTCATACTTCCGTATACCTTGCCAAGTGCTTGTGCTCGCGTTATAGCCTCCAAGGCGGTCCCTGAATGGTACCTTCCTCCAACGATCGCAACATTGCATGTGGGGGTTCGTCTGGGGTATTCAGTATGATTCTCTGATAGGCGCGAAGGAGAACTATGAAACCGCCTGAGAGAATGAGATGATTGCCGTTCCTCGGTGATGAATTCGAGGTGCAAATGCCGGGGTACCAATGAGAGGGTATAAGAACGACGATCAGTTCCCAGAGTTGATGGTTTGGCGCTGAGATAAATCTCGACAGTGCAGTAAAAGCACTCTCAATTCTTGCCCGTGCCTGGGGGGAGCGGGACCAGCGCAGTCCAAGACCACCAAGACCACCAAGACCCACTGGAGCCTGGAGAAGGCATGCTGGCTCTGTTGGGGGCGTGGAGAAGCAAAGCAACGGTTGTTCTTGGCTGTTGTCGATCTCTTCTCGATGAGTGCACGAAAAGGTCATTCGACTCTCAAGCCCAGGCCCAGAGGCTTTAGCACTCGGCTATAACAATACTCTGGCCTTCGTTATTTAGATGAACCGATGTGATCTGCACTCGGGTCCTCAAGGGAGAGGTTAGGTTGGGATCATCGCAGACACCCTGTTTCAAGATTCAGTCGCAGAAAACAGAGTTGTGCAAAGGGGTCACGGATCGAAAGAAAGGCCGAGGATATGCCGTTAGTGAAGAACGAAATACCGGCCGCCCAGTCACCAGACACGAAGCTTCGCTCCCATAAGTGCAAGAAATTTCCCCCCTCTTTACCCCAGATGCCAATACAGCAGGCCAAGACTCCACTCTGCCCGCAACCTGGCTCGCGGTGGGTGACGCACGACGGACAATTTCCGGTGACATAGGATCATGGAAGACGAAGGAGCACTATCTCGCGAGAAATCCACTCAATAATGAAGTTTTATGAGGAGGGAATCGATCTAGTTATGCGCTCGCTTTGGAAAGGCATTTTTTTGTCCTCTTGCCCCACGGCAAGGAGTTTAATTCTGCTGAGAGCCGGATACGACGAGTTGTTATTATCCAGCTGACAGGCTTGCGACAGACTAACAGACGTTATTTCCCCTATGAGCCTGGCGGGGCAGTGGAAAATAGGGGAGGGAAGATACTTGAAATACTCTTCAGGGCATGCTCCTGCAAAGAGGAAAGTAGGGGCTTAAGAAGATCTCGAACCTCGTTTCTTGACGGACCTCCTATAATGCAACAAGAGAGGAATGATTTATGGATGGAGAAGATAAATTCTGGAGCGGTTGACGATGAAATGAAGTTGGTGGGGGCCAGAGGTTTGTATAAGAGGAAATTCTACAGCTCTTTGAAACCCGAATAATCGTCGACATCAAATTCCTGAGTCTAAACAACTTTTGGCATATGCATAGGGGGGAAAATAAAATCATCAGATAAAGTTAAAGAAGACAAAAAAAAAAAGAAAAAAGAAGACATGATATCATATCATCCACGGGACGAAATATTATTAGGCCGTCCACACATCTATGCTTCCTCCTCCTCTTCTCCCTTCTCTTCCTGCTCATCAGCGCCAGTGGCCTCATCGTCATCCTCGAACGTGTTGGAGGGCACACTGTACAGGCGGAGGACAGGGCGGTTGGGGTCCTTGATCAAGATATACTTGGTGACCTTGTCCTCCTCCTCTCCGGCGTCTAGGCCGCGGATACGGTCGACAATGGTGCGCACAATACCCCATCCGTTGCCCAGGTTCAGGTTCATCTGAGCAGCAAACTCGCGAGGCTTGTAACCCGCCACGCCTAGGATGACGTGCCCGGAAGCAGAGCGAGGGTTGGTACGAGACACGAAACCGAGCTTCATGGCGTCGGCCTTGGCAAGGATAGCCTGTGTGGTCCAGCGGGCAAGCTTGCAGCTGTTGTTCTTCATCTCAGTGGCCACGACGGCACCACGTTGAGAGTACAGCTTGCTGCGCCAGTCCAAGGAGCCACCAGAGCCCTGTGCCTTGCTGTCGAACTCGTTCAGGGCCTTGACAATCAACTGCTGGTCCTCGCCGCTCACGGGGTTCTTCACGACGGCGTCGACTTCGGTTCGGACAACCAGGTTGAGGGGTTCCTCGTCACGCTCAAGGGAAAGGTCGAAGCGGCGGTACTTATAGCCCTTGGATGCAAGAGGCTCGGTTTCCTCGGAGGCGTTGTAGAAGGGGTTGGGGTTGCTCAACTCCACCTTGGAGTTCTCAGACTCGACAACGGTCTGGAGAGCGAAGTTGTGGTTGATGAAGGTGGCCTCCATGGCGAGGGCGCTGGGGGTGTTGATTGACTCCTGCTTGCCAGAGGCCTCGGCCATCTCGAGAGGTGCATCGGCGGCGTTCTCGTTGACGGTCACAAGGTCCAGGGAGGCACCCTCACGCTTATCGAAGTAGATCTTGTTGCCCTGGTGCACGATAACAATATCCCACGAATAGACACTGCGGGGGGCGCACATGAGCAAGGAAAGGATATCGGAAGTAGCGAAAACGGTGGCTTCGTTCTTCTCCGCCAGTTCCTGGATGACGGGATCTTGGGAAGTGGTAACGTTGTAA
This sequence comes from Aspergillus biplanus, assembly GCA_027569045.1. NCBI lineage: Eukaryota > Fungi > Ascomycota > Eurotiomycetes > Eurotiales > Aspergillaceae > Aspergillus > Aspergillus biplanus. The sequence goes on from JAPDEJ010000027.1 coordinate 461,803, forward strand.
GCAGCCCGGTCGAGGGATTGCAGTCGGCGCTCGGCGTTCTTGACGGGGGCCTTGTCGTAAGAGCGGTCGTAGTAGTACATGAAACCGTAGGTGTCGACATCCTCGCCATCAGGAGTATCCAGGTTCAGCTTGGAAAGACGGCTGAAGTCCACTTCCTCCAACATAGTCCACTCGGGACGGATGGTGACAGAGGGCTCCCGGGTCCTCTGGGGCTTGTCATAGTCCTTCCACCCGAAGCGGCGACCACGGTTGCCACGAGAGCCCCGGTTGTCGTAGTATCGGTCACCACCCTGTCCGCCACGGCCAGCACCAGCACGCTGGAAACCAGCACGACCGCCCCTCTGGCCGGCACCGCCGCGCTGGCCACGACCCCGGAAGACGGTACCACCACCCCGACCGAAAGGACGTTTCGTAGAAGTACGGGTGTTGTCGACCACGGAGAAGGAAGATTCATCTTCAGCTACCTGAACAGCAAACAAGCTGGAAGAACCGGCACCGTAAACTTGTTGGTCTAAAGGTGAAAAAAAATTGGTCAGTTCAAGAGCCTATTATTAAAGATCTCATTTTTGTTTGGGTGCCATCTCATAAATTCGTACCTCTGTAGTTGCGGTTGTAGGCCTGGCGACCCCCGCGCTCTCGGTCTTTGGACTCCGCGGTCCAGTCGGCCATGCGTCCAAGCTTGTCACCCTTGGAGAAAGGAGCATATGGGACACCCTCGAGCATGTTATCGCCAGAGGTATCGGGGCCCCAGGTGTCGTCGGCGGGGAGGGCCGCGACAATGTCAGCGATGGAGATGGGAGCCATGGTGGGCGGGATTATATGACTCTATCAGAGAAGTCTTTTCGAGAGGGGAATAATGGCCAAGAGAAAGCGAGTCAAATGAAGCCCTCTTGCGGAAAAAAAGGACTAGCAAGGCGGAGGTCTCTCGGGCGGCAGGATATTGAGAGAATGCACAGAATGCAAAGTTTTGTGTCGCGAGTGCGGTTGTGGCTGGGGGCTTGGCACCCATTCGCCACATTTCCTTTGCACCGCCACATGATGTCTCCCCTTCTTCCCAAAGCAGAGAGATGAAGAAACCGCAAGCACACCAGGAAAGGTGCCGTGGATGAGAATGAGAAAGACAGAATGAGGTCTCAAAATATCTGGGACATCCCACCAACCCCTTCCATCCAAGATGGTATGGAATCCAGTGGCAAAAAAGAAGAGATTGAGAGAGAGTAATCGAGCGCCTAGGTAATTCTAAAGATTGCGATGTGATAACCTCTCTATCTTGATGTAACGCTAATAACCATCATCATAAATGTCTCACAATCTGAAGATGGCATCTCAAAATTTGGAATTCGTGATGTGGGGGGAGCCCTATACGAAGAACGGATCTGAAGGATTTGGGCTAGTATCTGGCGAGATGTATCCTATCTCAACCCAAATCCCTCGCTTACTTCCTTCTACCCGAGCTTCCGAAGGGAGGGCGATCAGGTCAACCAGCACCGGATCTATCGATCTATCAACTTGGAGGGTACTCTCAAAGATAACACCCGTTCACTCTGCCATTTACGTAAAAATCTTAGATCAAGAGTTACACTAAACATGGGGGATCTGAGGGGAGTCAGGGATTCGAAGGTTGCTCAAAGCCTACCAGATTCCTGGGAACCAACTAAAGTCCTAGCAGAGAATATGATCAGCTTCTCACCGAGCTTCCCTTTGGGCTGGCACACGGAGTGCCTTTCAATCACCCCGGGCTTCATCTGCAGTCGGTACCTTACAGAGCACACCTCAAGCCACTCTCGGTTTGCATACTCCAGAAAAGACATTGATGACAGCTGTGATTGGTGCTGGCTTTGGTTAGAGAGGCTGTAGTCAACCAATAGTGAGGGGTGCTTCACTGAAATTCTAAAATTCTTTTAAGAGAATTGATCTCCATAGCTTATCAGTTTCAATTAAATTTTTGTATTACGGAGTACTTATTCTTGCTTTCACTTTGTCACTTCCCCTTTTTTGAGGCTCCTCCGCATTTACCGCACGATCCATGTATGGGTTGTGGTGGGGGACGAAACCAACTAATCCTGAACTACTGAATCATTAGGGTGCTCGGCAATCGATCCATCAATGCTCAAGCGAAAAGTAAAATTATGAATGCCATTCATGACAATGATTGATCGAATTTGGCTCTGGTTCGGGTTATGGCTGGAAACTTGCTTTTTTATGCGCAGCTGCTTTGAGGTTCTCTCAACTTAACCTTGGGTCCCTGGCCGCCGATCCTCAACTACCCGTCGATCTGATTCGATGCCGGATCAGTCTGTCGTTGCTGAATGAGTTCCACAGATAAGGATCTCGCGGATGACAGGTGGAAAGACAATGGAAGAAGCCTTGGCCAAACCCCATCCTCCGAACTAATGGCTTTTCAGAGCAAGGAACCTGACTCCCAGTGCCCTATCTCGAAGGGAGTGTTTGGTTTCTCTTCGCCTCCCACCCAAGACTCTCCGTCGTCATCCTCCAAGCTCATCCGAACTTCGGTTCCCTCTTCAGCTCGCCCAGGAGATTATCTATCGAATCACAGCTGCCCGATTCCTCCCAGACGCCCCAGAACAGGGAACAATCAGTCCGTGAACTCCACCATCCTCTTTTGCCTTTGAGGTTGTTCCTGCAGTAGATCAGCTTAGTGCCAAGATCCATCCCACTGGATTTTCGTCTGATGTCCACTATTGTGATGGACTATTGTTTGGGCCACATCAGACAGCATCATCGCCTCTTCGAATGTGTTCCAGGGAACGCCTTATCAGCACGGATATAGTTTGCGCAGATCTATCTCTTGTTTGGGAACCCGGCCTGGTCTTGGATGTCTTTTTGGGGAACTTGCCATGCTCTGAATCCGTCTCAATTGTGGTTCGCAAGCTGAGGGGAACCTCTTCCATCGGCTCGAAGTCATGTTTCTGGAAATTGTTATTGGGTCGATCGTTTGTTCTCCTTCAGGAAGGGGACGAGATGATCAGATAAGTCCTCATGATATGTTTTCGTTCACACTTCAGCCATGACCACCGTCATCAAGGATATAAAGAGCCTTGAAATCCCTCTCGAAATGACTTCTATCCTCATCAGCATCACTCTCAATCTCAAACAAACCAAGAAGCCTCTCTTCTCCTCAATCACCTCTTAATACCAGCCTTTTCCGTTCCTCGAACAAAAACTCCAAATCTATCAAGATGAAGTTCAGCACCGTCTTCTCTGTCCTCGCCGTTGCCGGCTCTGCTTTCGCTCTCCCCTCCTCCCTGGAGACTCGCGGTGATGCCGAGTGCATTGCTCCCCTCCTCTGCTGTGGTACCCTCACCACTCCTCTCGACCCCATCCTCGACCCCATCGTCCTGTCTCTGGGTATCAACCTTGCCGAGGTCGTTGGCTCCGTCGGTCTCCTCTGTATGTTTACCTCTCCAAAAGCCTGTTCCCTTTCCTCCATAGCTTTTTAACTGACTCTTGCTTCCCCAGGCCACGCCTACGATGAGAAGTGTACCACCACGCCTCAATGCTGTACCGAGGCCAATCTCCTGGTAAGCTCTTTCCCTCTAATCACACAATTCAGAGCATCTTTCCCATTAACAATCAAATCTAGGGTGGTATCGTTGCTCTTGGCTGCGGTGACGCCGAGCAGTAAATACTTCCTATTCAACCTCGACTCGATTGAAAAAACTTTCCACGAATCGCACATCCTCTTTGCTCGATAAGTTCCGACTTAGAACTGTATAGTAAATGCATGGGTCAGGAAAATGGAAAAAAGGGAGTGAGGAGGATCGGACGGTCTTGGGGAAAATTCTTAATACCTTCTGTGTGGCTGGCAGTAGACAGTCATATCTAGCCCTTGGTTTCCCATCTTACAATCTTTTATAATGTACCTATTACTTCAGACGACCGAAACCTTTCATTATGTCTTGTGAATATCTAATATCCTACTTCATAATTGCTTATGAACTGAATTCCTACAGTTATAAACCTAATCATCATTAGTATATTAATGAGTATTTCTCTAGGGTTAACGAAGTTATTCTAGGCTCATCTATTTCACTGCGGTTGGCAGCACAGAAGGGTTTGACTATATAAGGTAGTTAAAACCTGTTGGAGTATTGGGATTGACGCATAACGCTTGTGTTTTGTAGCCTAATGGTATAATTCAGGAATTTGACAAAACTTTAGTGATGATATTTGCGGAATACTGAGTGATAGAAGCATACGTCCGTTTTGGGTGGTTTTCACCTGATTACAGATGTCTTTGGATTCGTAGCTGTAATATTACACCCACTCCATATTATGCGGCTACGAGCATGTACTTTTTGAGTCAGTGCGGCCTATGTGTTAATTATTAGATATATATTGTTAAATTTTATTCAAACTCAGCCAGTAAGTTTCTACGATTGAAGGATACATCCCGATGACCTAATATATATATATACATGTGTGTGTCTATGTTAAAGGTGGAATGGGGTTCTTCTGCCGCGGACAGGTAGTGGTAGTATTCTACACGGAAGTATCTGTCTATATACAGACCAGATAGCGTGCATTAGGGTTTTTAGCTTAGATACGACAGATCTTCCTAGTAACAGCTTAAAGGCAGAACTATTTTGTTGAAAAATGTTCTCGAAGCGTTCAACGCACGGCACTGTTAGTTTTCACCTGCCATGTTCCTAGGGCTAAGATCATCGAGTCGAACGTCAAGGTTAATCAAGCAAGGGAGATTACTACTTGGGTTTCTCTATAATTGTTGTCGACGGAGGTATTTTGTTCAGGAGCGGCCTCAATCTTCATTGATTTGTGGGCGCCTGGTGCGAAGGCACAAGACGAAACCGTGTGCTTCGAGATATACTCGTGGAGGGCTACTTTGGCGGGTTCTGGGTAACGTATCTCTAAAACCAAGACTGTCATGGAGACATTTAAGGTCTGGAGGACCATCCAACGCCGTAGTAGCTCATCTTGCTGCCCGCTGCCTCTCCCTCGTTGCCATACTTTGTGGGTTCAGCCTAGTAACCACACGCGATATCTCCCATTAGTGAAGGCTCTATTAGCATCTGGTGCTATTTTGCTTAATCTTAGATAAGTGGCCTGCGGGGGTTTCGGTGGTGTGGAGGCGGCAATTGCTAATCTCTTGCGTGGTCTTAACTTGCTTTGCGAGGCCTAGTTTGAACAAGCTGAGGCCATGCGCATTGAGACTATGGCCTCTCCTAGATCCTGGAAAAAAAGTATATCCCCTCGGCCGCAGTGTGCCGACTTTGGCTCCTTTGCGGCATCTCAAGAGCCGACCCGACGAGATTGGCTTAGATCCGACCGGCTTCATTGTCATAGAGTCGGTGGAGAAGGAGTTTGGCATATCTCTGCGACTTTATGTGCCGAGAAATATCTCATTGGGGCTATATCTGGATAATCCGATAGATGCACCGACCCGGGACTGGCAGATATATCCATCCGATTGAGCAGTGGATGTTGGGAGGGGAGACTGGGTTCGGGTAAAAATCTGTCCGGGTTCAAGTCCCAGCAGCTTCACACTTAGAAGCGTTTCTCTCCGAGAATGGCAAGTATGAGATGGGAGTGTCGGAGCTCTCGGTCGAAAGTGAACGGTGATCCTTTATCCGGTGAATTATGGATGAAGGTGAAACCAGGGGGAGTTCCTGAGCTCGTCGATCTTGGCGTTTCATAACGGTCCAGAAACCCCCCAACTACTAGTACCTTGTATATTATTACTCAAATCGAAATTATTTCCCCCCCGCTTGGAATCAGACGGGCGACGAACAGGCAATAATAACCTTCATCTGGAACGATCGCCTGTTTGGTCTTGTTTTGACCCATGGTAGAGAGAGCCTGCTTCAAGTTTTCCCGAGCTTTAACCTGAAGGAAGGGATTCCTGGAAATATCGACTATAAACACGGAACAGGCTAGCCCCATCAAGCTGCAAAGCAATTTGGGTCCAACTGCCGTGGTAACCACTGCCTTGTCGGTATATTGTTGGGGCCCTATCTCTCTCTTCCTTGGATGGATGGAGTGTACTGGTTACCTTGGTAAGACGTACCTAGGTGCAGGTGCAAAGTGTGAAGACTTGGAAGAGGGGGTGTGGGTGGATGACTGCGGGATACACCATGCAGTCGATATGGAGTAGAAGATCCAGGCTGGAACTAACCAGACTGCATAGTTTTCTTCTTTCACTTTCCCCGGAGATACTTCTCCTTGAAGAAAACAAACAGGGAGGGGGCCTGAGAAGGAAGAAAGTGAATGTATCACATTTTCGCTGTTTCTTCACATCTGGCGGCTCAGGATGATGATCATGTGCTCTCATGACAGGCACTCGAAGAGAAACTGGGGAGTATCTCTTTGCTGTTGGTTAATCAAAGTATTCGTATATTTTTGTCATGGAAAGGGATGGGGCGCAGATATTACATTTCCATGTTATAAAATAGTAGTAGTAGTAGTGCTATAGTCTGGAGTGCTATCTGATTGTCTAGTTATAACCAATAGTCAGCTATAATAACAATAACTGATGAGGATCGAAAGGTGGTCAGCCCCCTGAGTCTGAGGAAGAAGTCCAGAAACAAAGAATGAAGTCCTTGAAGATTTGAAGGAGGAATAAAATCCAACAAAAAAAAAAAAGAAAAGAAAAACACATGAATGCAGCGCACAGACAGGGACATGTTTGGTTTTTCCTTTTTGCTTTTTCCAGCAGGCTTTGCTTTTTTGCCTTTTTCTGGGCTTGCTCTAGAAGGCTCCATAATGAGATACATCATCTTGAATCTTGCGATCTTTATTTTTTGGAAGAAAGGAAAAATTAACCCGGTTCATTAAAAATATTATTAGAAATTACATTGTTAACTAGTGGTCTTGTCATCTAGGCTGCTTCAGTCGAGATATACTTAGTCAGCTATAATAATAACTAAAAGAGTCTGGATAAAAAGATGGGTTGATCGTCCAAGACGAGACGAGACAGGACCTTATTATTGACTGGGCCCGAACGATGGTTAAGGATCTTCGGAACAATTCACTGGTCCCGAGTTAGGAGGGAAAAAAGAAGATTGGGACAAGACTCTCATCTGGAACGCCATCGGACCAAGCACCCTATCGGAGTTGTCGTGAAGGAGGAAATATGTACTCTCGTTGTGGGTGGGGAGAGACTGGAGTATTCTTCCTTCAGTGAGAATGGGGAAGCGAGTGGGCTTTCGTTTTTAATGATGTGGGGGGTGCATCGGACTAACCGGTGCGACGACTAGGGTACAGATACCGGTACACATCAACAAGTACATACTCCGTACATTAAGGACATAATGGCAGCTCGATTGGTGGTAACTGGCCTGGGTTTATAATTCTTATTACTCGCTGGAGGGGAGATTCAAGAGGAGTGGCCTTGTATATTGGGTACAAAAGAGAGAGAGCTGTTGATCCAATCCAACGGTGAAAAGAGATTTGAGGAAAAAGGATCAACACTGTTGGGAGGAGGCGAAATATGGATGTGCAGATCCACAGTATCTTTTTTCTTCTTTTCTTGTATAATTTCTGAGTGAGGGAGCAATTGCTGACGGTGATTTAAATGAAATTGACACGATGTTAATTTACATTACAGGACGGAGAGATACGTAGTGTTCAAGTTCTTTTAAAGGAGAGATACTTGAAACATCTGCTCCAATATCAAGATCAAGGTGTAGCTCTCTGGTACTTCTGTCAGAGAAAGAAAAAAAATAAATACACTACAAGCCAAGGAATTATGTACCATAGTATGTGTACTTTTGGGGCAAGGATCAAGAGAAAGACACAGCGAGAAAGACGCCTGAAACACCAACTTCGATGCAGCTAATACTCTGGTGTGGAAGATCTGCATGCTCCTATCTTCATCGGTCCACTGGCCTGCGTGGAAGGCCAACTCTGGAGGCAAGGGAGATGGATAATCAAAAAATATCTTTCCGAGCCAATCTCATCAGCCACCCTCATGGCGGGGGACCTTTTTTTTCAGTAGGTCTCTGAGTTCGTATTTTAAATTATTTACGGAGTAGAGCCCCCCAAATATCGGTTAACAATGATGGTGTCGCAAAAATAGGAAGAGCAAGGCTGGCAAAAAAGGGTTCAGGACTCAGGAGAGTTGGCTGTCCTCCAGCCCTGATGATGCTGACACCAACCAAAAGGCAACTGCGGCTGGGCAAAAACGTGGAGGCCACGAGATGTGCCACGCCGGAACAAAGGAATCATAATTTACCTGCTGAAGTTAAAGTGTTCATAGTCGACGAAGCCTTTGCAGAAGATATTCAAGAACTCTCTCATGCTGTTGGAAGGTTTCGAAGCAGGGGCTGGCCCGACGTTTTGGAACCTGTCCTCTATCCTGGAGTTACACCGCTGGCTGGGGTGGAAAATATCAGATTGATTATTCCCAAGAAAAATAGCGACAACGACAATCATCATGATGAGGTGACAGGTCAGCCACAGATTGGGAATGGGGTGCATGTGGGAGAGGAGGCCATGGCCCATGAGTTCTGTGTTGTTTTCTGTTCATCGCATCATGCAGCTGTAGGGATGGGGAACTGGGTCATGTTTATCAAAAGCATTCTTAGCTCATTCAAAGAGATTATTCGAACAGATGATTCCACGAGAGGGAGATAGAGAGAAGATACAAGTCTTGTTCGTTCGCTGTGCCCTCGTGGGTCCAAGCGGTGTCTCCGTACAGCATGTTTTTTTGTGGTTTCTATTGATCCCCCTTTCTTTGCTTCTTCATTCTGCTTCCCTCCCCAGATCCAAAAAAAAAAAAAAAATATAAGAATTATAATGTGAGCAATTACAACAGCCTGGGACCCTCCTGTCGTAGCCTTCACCGTGGAGATTTTAAATATCTAATTACTATTGATAATAGTTTAGGGAATAGACTTCTGAACTGTAGACAGTGTTCCTTCTCTAGAAAACCACAACTAAACTCAGGCCAAGCCAGAGCGCTTGATTCCTGTCAGCTGGGCTCAATCGTTCGTATTATTTATCCTGGTATAAGATTACTCCTGCGATTCCTTTCTTTTCTCTTTGTTTGAGTCTTCGCCTTTGTTCCCATTCCCGTCTGTTGTCTCGGGACTGTTCTAGAAGAAGCCTCAAAAAGAAGAAAAAGAAAAGAAACAGTTTCAAAACCACGCCCCAATAATTTCGAACCGATCTACTCTACTCCTTCATTTTGTTTTACTTTGTTTTTCTACCACTTTTTCTTCTTAAAAAAAAGTTTTTTTAGTTTGAAGGGTGCAAAATAAAAATAAGAAACTCTCGGTTCCTTGTGACTACCGAGTTGAGTTAGGTGACTGGAGTAGTAACAGCGGGCCGCCTCTGGTCAGAATCTGGTTCTCCATCCCATTTAACACCTCGACAACTACGACGCCTAGCAATACTCCCGACGACAACTACGGTTTAGGGGTTCTCTCTCTCTCCCCTTCTCCCTATCCATCAACTCACCTTTCACCACCACCACCGTGGGCTATTGTTTTTTCCACACAATTTGCCTGGCCCTCTTCTTATCCTCCTTGAGTCAAGGCGTGGTTTTGCTTTCCTTTCTCCTGTCTTTGGCGTCATTGTATTTTATTGGGGTAGGTTTCACCCGCCAACTGCTCCGTACCCGCGGAATACCCAAATGAACCCCTCCGCCCACGTTTTTTTTCTCCATTTCCTTCCCGGATTCTACTCGGATAACTGCAGTTGGCCGGCCGGGCTCTTTGTCCTTTTCGCTGGGCTAACATTCAGTCGCGTCGCTATCTAGATCTGCATGTGTGAATCGCGCACCGTATTCCCTATAAACCCCCCGTTCCTCGCCTGGTGACGTCCGCCGAACTCCCTCCCGCGCAACGCCAAATCAATCCTTCCTACGACTTATCTTTGGCCACATTTTTGCTCTCCGGACAGAATTATCTAACCCGCAGAATCAACCACCGGACCAATACCGAACGAGCCTGATTGGGATGTTGTCGGGGGTGACGCAGAAGAAGGATTCCAGCGTCTGTTGTTACACGGATTTCTAAATGGGGAACTCACAAGGGAGGCAGGTGGCCGCCTCTGATGAGGGTGTGTACCTTTGCTCACAGATCCCCTGGTCCAAGCGTCTCAATTGCGCGTGGATCATTCTGAGAATACACGGTGGAGACTGAAACTGACAATCGGGTAACAGTGAACTTGAACCAGTTTCGACTGCTAAGAGTCGTCGGAAAAGGTGCCTTCGGTAAGGTTCGTATCGTAGAGAAGAAAGATACCGGTTTGGCTTTCGCTCTCAAATATATCCGGAAAGAAGAAGGTGTGTCCCCCTTTCCCTCCCCTGGAAGCGTTGGTTTTCCTGGACTAACCTTCTGGTGGCTTGATAGTGGTACGATCGGAGAGCGTTCGGAATATTATCCGTGAACGGCGGATGCTCGAGCATCTGAACCATGCGTTTCTCTGCAATTTGCGTTACAGTTTTCAGGATATCGAGTACATGTGCGTCCATGCCCCCACTCTGGTAATGCGTACAACTTTTGCTCGATCCACTAACGATCGATAAGATATATTGTGGTGGATTTAATGAATGGTGGTGATCTACGATTCCACATCTCGCGCAAGTGCTTTACGGAGGAGGCGGTACGGTTCTGGGTTTCGGAGCTTTCTTGTGCTTTGCGGTATATTCACTCGCAAGGTATTATCCATCGGGATGTCAAGCCAGATAACGTGCTATTGGACTCGGAGGGACACGTCCACTTGGCTGACTTTGTATGTCATTTTCCTCGTTGATTATCGTGGGCCATAAAATATTCTGACTCTGTTTCCCATTTTGCAGAATGTTGCGTCGGATTTCCGCCCAGGCAAGCCCCTTACGAGCAAATCAGGAACGTTGGCCTACCTTGCTCCCGAGGTATATGAGGGAGGGGGTTATTATTCCGAAGTCGATTGGTGGTCGCTAGGGGTTACCTTTTACGAATGCATTTATAACAAGGTACGAGAATGCCCCCCCCTGTGTTTGGGATAAGATACTAATCGAGCTAACTCGGTCCAGCGACCGTTCGAGGGTCGAAGCCAGGATGTCTTGAGCGAGAACATCAAAAAAGCATCCCCGAAATACTACGTGACGAATCCCGCGGTTTCTGTCCCATGCTTGCGAGCCATGTCGGCACTGATGGAAAAAGACCGCAGCCGGCGGATCGGTGCTGTTAGCTGGGAGAGCCTTACCCAGCACCAATTCTTTGCTGAGCTCGACTTTGGTGCCCTGGAGCGGAAGGAAATACCGCCCGTGTTCACGCCTTCTAGCGACAAGACAAACTTCGACGCTACTTATGATTTGGAGGAGTTGCTGCTGGAGGAGGCGCCACTGGAAGCCAGAGCCCGCCGACAGAAACCGAGAGCGGAGCTCCGGGAGGACGCAACGGCAAAGGAGATTCGGGAAGATGAGCTTCACCGTCTTATAGAAACGATGTTTGAACCATTTGATTACACCATCGTGAATTATCGAGGGTAAGGCTAAGACTCTTTGCTCATGGATTTAACAACATTCGCTGACCGTCTGTCTATAGCAATGCTGCCGAAGCCATTGCTGCTGCCAAGTGAGTACCTTCCCAACTTTGGATTCCCCGATTTTTGCTCATAGTTCCGTCAGAAATCCAGAAGACTGCCTTCCCCTGGCGGCCTCGACGCATTCTCGACACTATTCGCAGCCCGATGCCTCGAGGGGCTCTCCGCCTCCGGGATCAATCTCACGTTTGACCCAACCGGATAACCAGTCCTCTATTGGCGATCCTATCGAACCTCAGTACTCGGCAACGAGCCAGCCACCTGCCCCGTCGTCCCAACCACCGCCCCCGCCCCCCCCTCCTCAATCCTTTTCTCGTCCCTTCGTACCTCCCCCTCCCATGGCAGCGATGCGTCCCCGCGGAGCCACCCGCAAGGCAAGCAAAGGGGGTGGGGTACAGATGGTGTTGGAGGAAGCGGGCAGCTGGAGTGAACTCGCTGACCATAGCTCCACGCTTCCGGCGGAAGGCTTTGATAACACCGGGAAAGGAAAGGCGTCGAACAGCGGTATGCTCAGCTTTTTGAATCGCAAGAAGGGCCGCGATAGGAGCCCCAAGCCACAGGAGCCCGGTGTCCTTGGCAAAGAAGGCGCCAGACAGATCATCAGCTGAGTTGGTTGAGAGACACATCTGGGTGCCGTCAACATTTCGTATCTGCGAGCCGGCGCAACTGGATAGTTGGTGACATTATCGGCAGGGTACAATTATTTTGTTATGGGCGGTGCAATGGCAGACTCCCCGCCGACCGCAGGGTCTATTGCGCGCTTGTCTCGCCGATAACGATATTGGCTTCGAGATGATGCAGCCAGTCGAACGAGTAGCGACTCATTCGGACCAGACTCAAGTATGTCTTGACTGGTGAGCGTTGGTCGTTGGGTGGAGATCCAGACTTTTTCATTCATCTTGGCGGAACTCAATCGCAACATATTGCTCCGTAAACAAAAGTATTGGTCGATGGTTTACATAACCATCTTGAATCGGTCAACCCAGCGAAAAGCTGCGAGCAGATAATAAAAGAAGTTTTCTTAATTTTGGTTTGATATTTTCCGATTCCCCTGGATGCAACACTGATTTGTATCTTGGGGGATTTTTTTTTGTCGACTGCGGTTGTTTCTGGAGTTTTACAGACTGGGGTGGTTGGTGACATAGCCTACATAATCATACCACGCGAGATCTATTAGGCATATTGACGTTCACTTAGGTGTATTCTACTCTTTTTTCTTTTTTTCCCTGTCCCGGCGTTTGCATACCCCTGTCGATATTGAGATGTTTATGTGAGGCATGCGTCGCCTGATTGAGAGCAGATGAGGCTGGATACTTTCATTTCTTGTTATTGTAATTAATGACTCTGGACTATAGATCTTCTTACATATTGATGCCCCCCAGAGTATTTGAGATTCTACTTAATCTAAATCCAACAGCAGGCTAAAGTTGTAAGAGCAGTACATAGAATCCTTAGAATTTGTTAAGAATCAAAAAAATGTATTATTGAAGGAGCTTTTTCAAACTCATATCTCGCCAAACACCACGCCAAAAACAATCCAACATAACATTACAACATGTTATAACTCAAGTGATATAGTAAAGTTGGTATAGTAAAAAAATAAAACGTAATTTTAAGTTGTTGTAGTTTATCGTCGATCCGCAGGTAGTTCCTGCACCCCGGTCGAATTACTCATCATATGCGCCGGTGACGACCCCTCCGCCTCAAACGGTTCCGAATACCCTAACTTAAACGGCGACGGATTCGCCAAATCCGATACGGGCGGACTGCTCGGTGCCTGATGATATTCAAATCCCGGCGGTGGATGAGGTAGTGGTTTCCCTCCCATTCCTGCTGACATCCCTCCAGCGGCGGTGGCACGCTTTTTGCGGAGGTAGAAGAAGGCAGCGACGCCGGCGAGGGCGAGGAGGGGGATTCCGAGGCCGAGACCGACGCCGAGACCGACTTTTGCGGAGGAGGTTAGACCGGATGATTTTGAGGAGGGGTCTGAGGTAGGGTTTGGGGTTGGGGAGGAGTCGGGGTTTGAGCCGGGGCTTGAGTCGGAGGAGTCTGTTGGAGAGGGAGTTGGGGAGGTTGTCGATGTGGTGGCTGTGGTGGTAGAGGTGGAGGAGGCGTTGATTTTAAAGTAGGAGCTGGAGAAGAAGCGTTCGCCCCCTTCGTTGACCCAATTCTCGTTCCAGAGGGTGAGGAAGAAGACGTCATTCCAGGTGAGGTCGACGGGAGGGGTCATGTTGTATGTCATGGAGTTGGGGGGGTTTTCGACAAAGTCTTTTGGTTCATTAGCCTTTGACCCCATTCTTCTAGGATGGTATACAAGAAGAGTATACGGGATATGTAAGGGGAGGAGGGGTTACCAAGGAGTCGGATAAAAGAGGCATTTTCATTTTGATAGAGGAGAAGACTGATGATGGACCAGTTTGTATTCCAGGAAAAGAGAGTCAAGTCGCCCTCTTGATAAATGGGATAATCGGCGGTGTTGTTTCCAGACTCGAGTTGGTCTGCTTGTGATCCGGGGCTGATGAAGAAATTGGTTTTGGTCTTTTGGGCGTGGGAGAGGACGGAGAAGAGGATGAGGAGGACGAGGCGTTTCATTTTGTCGTTTACTTTTTTCTCTCTCTCTTTTTTTAAATGTCGTTTTATTATTATTATTATTATTGGGCGGTTGCTAAATACCGGGCTTGGTGGACAATGAGGGCATTCTCAGGCACAGGATGAGGGAAAAGAAGGGAAAAAAGTAAGACTGACTGCGCCAGAGGCCACGCCGGGAGTATTATATTCGAATCAAATCATAAAGAATAATTACGAATCATCATTAATGCGTCTGTCCCGTTAGTAATATAAGGGGAGGATAATAATATGATCATGCAGCTCTGCCCCCTCGTGGACCCTGTCTGCTGGAGGATTACGCGCCGCCCCCGACATGGGGGTCAGCAATCTCAGCATGCAAATGAAAAGAGGCATCTTCGCCTTAGAAAGTCTGAGAACTTAAAATTTTCCGATGGACTGGGCTGGGCCTGATGATAGACAACGCCTTCATCTCCTCAACGTCCCCTGCCAGCTCGCATGCCAATCATTTTCGGCGGCTCGGAAGGGCTGAGCGAACTGATTCGCACGGGTAGTGGGCTTGCGGTCGCTGCACTTCGCTAGTGGTCACTTTCTTTTGTTCCTTTTTCTTGTCGAGGCACTAAACCGCTCGAGATGCCCCGAAGCAGTTAGCATTGAGTTAGAAACCCAATTTGTGGCTCTTACAAGCTGCGAGGAGGATACTTGTAATAATCTGGTGGTTGTTCAGGCTTCCATATTCTTTTGGTGGTAACTACTCTTGTTTTGGTTCAGCCAAAAGCGGGAGCTCCCAATGTTTCATCCTCACCTTAATCCGGTCATCTCAATACTACTGCGACTCTACTCCATCAAACTCTGTAAATGCTATCTCTTCCTTCGTGTCTTTCTTTTCTTTTCTTCTCCTCATCTGCATATACACCATGAAGCCCTCCGATATTCTCTTCCGTCCGCATCCGCGACGAGCTGTGGGATTGGCGCTGGTCGTCTTCTGCCTGATGAGCGCCATGCTGCTTTTCTTTTACCGGGGAGCCCCTGCCTCATGGAACAGCCACAATGATAATTACGACCCTAATAATAATAATTTTAAGGCGGATGAGCCTCTCTTGGCCGACACCAATAATAACGACGAGTTAAGTTCCGATAGCGCGCATTCTGGGAGTGGTGATGATAAATACGCCACCAATAGTGCTAGCCCCCCGCCTACCGACCGCCGCTGCCAGGCCTGGGCCGATCCCGGCAATGTGCTCTTCATCATCAAGACCGGCGCTACGGAAATTTATGAGAAGCTCCCCACACAGCTGCTCACCACCCTGGGCTGCGTCCAGGACTTCCTCATCTTCTCCGACCTCGACGAGCAGATCGGCCCCTATCGCGTCCAGGACACCCTCGCCGATTTCAATGCCACCCTTAAGGCCACCCTACCGGACTTCGAGCTGTATCGCCAGCAGCAGGAGTACCGGCGTACGGGACAGGACATGGCTGACCTGAAGAAGGACGGCGGTGCTGCCTGGACCCTCGATAAATACAAGTTCCTGCACCTGGTCGAGAAGACCTGGAACGAGCGACCCGGCATGGAATGGTACTTCTTTATCGAAACCGACACCTACGTCGTCTGGACCAACCTCGTGCTCTGGCTGCAGCGCATCTCCCCGCCGACCGACCCGCTCTACCTGGGCTCTGCGGCCTACGTCGCCAACGAGCCATTTGCTCACGGCGGCAGCGGCTACCTCATCTCGGGCCAGTTGTTGGAGCGCTTTGTCGGGGAGCACCCGGGCATGGCGAACCGCCACGACGACGCCTTCTCCAACCAGTGCTGCGGTGACTTTGTCCTCTCCCACGTCATTCGTACCGAGCTCGACATTCCCATGCACAACCACTACCCGCAGATTAACGGCGAGAAACCGGCTACTCTTCCATTCGGCCCGATGCATTGGTGCCAGCCTGTTGTAACTATGCACCATCTCCATCCGCGTGAGCGGACGGCGATTTTCGACTTTGAACAGACCCGTCCGGACCTGACTGTATTCCCCCACCCATTTTACCCTACTCTCTTCCCCCAATTGCAAGGATAGAATATAACTAACCAAAAATGTGTAGCAACCCCTCCTCTTCCGTGAACTCTCCTACCTCCCCTTCCCCGCCGACGCCCTCCGCACCGAAGAAGAAGACTGGGATAACCTCGCCAATGTCCGGATCGAATTTACCACAAACGACACCCCCACCTTTGAAACTTGTCGCAATGCGTGCCTAGGTCTAGACGAATGTTTCATGTGGCGCTACAGCAGCGCAGGCACGTGCGACGTCTCCACTGATTCCTTTAAACTGGGGTCGAAGCGCATGCCCGAGGAAGCCACGCGGTGGTTCTCCGGGTGGAATGTGGAGTATATTCAGCGATGGCGGGAGGAGCATCTTTGTGAGGGGGTGGAATGGGTGGAGTGGTCCGAGTAGTCTATCATCTTCTTTTTTTCTTTCTCGCTCTTGTATTTTTCTTTCTTCTTTCTGTTTTTTTTTTTTTTTTTTGGTTTTATTTGGGATCGGTTGACTAGAGTATATAAATAGTCCAAGGGATGGGTACAGGGATAAAGGGATACGGTTAAAGAGGGATTAATACGATAGAGGGGTTGTCTTTGTCTGCGGGCGGACGGGGCAATTAGTTGGTTGGTATTTGACTTTATGCAAGGGTTAATATAATGACAGGAAGAAGATAAGAGAGGGGGGAAAAGTAATTTAGAAAAATTTCAACCCATGAAATCGCCGCGCTCATACTAAACGTTCTCTTTATGTACAGAACTGTATACATGCTAATCATTAAAAAAAAAAGTCGAAAAGAAGAAAACCTAGCCACAATAGATATCCGAGACAGTGTAGATAGAAAAAAAGAAATGAGGGAGGAGATAAGTAAGAGGGACTGGGACTAGCCATGAGAATTTGGCTTCCCATCCTCGCCGCCCTCATCATTTTTCCAAGACCCAAAGTAATGATGCGACACCAACTCCGGTCCCTGATCCTTGGGATGTCCGCCCTGCAATCCTGCAAAGGCCGCTTGTGGAAGCACCAGGATATCCCCAAGTAACTTGGGCTCCTTTAGCTGGTCTAACTGCTGTTTGGTGAAATCCAGTCTGGTCTCGTCAGAGACACTCTTTAGGAGGGCCACGGTCATCGCCTGTGGACCCGTGATCTTCACAACATCATCACACATTGTCTTTGTGATTCCCGAAATCTCCACATGATTCTGCTCGGCGATCTTCCGGAGCTCGCCCATGATATACTCAATGGCAACCCGGAAGTGGTTGAGGCGCGGCTTAGCCATGACAGTCCAGCTGGCGAACTGCCAGGCGTTGAACTCGATGCCCACAACGACGTTGATGGGTTTGGTCTTTGTGTTGTCGAGGAGTGATTTTGGGATCCAGTCGGTAATGGGGGCAAGGCATTCCACATCGAGGTCATTCCAGATACCGCCGTCGGCGTAGAGAATGAGCATGCGCAAGAAGTCGGCTTTTAGGATGGGTACGGTGAGGGATTGGTAGAGCTCGTAGGCTTCAGGCCAAGAAGAGGCATAGTTATCCAGCACGTATTGGTCGGCGCTGTCGTCGGTCAGGACTTCGTGGCGGAGGTGCGGGTTCAGTTTGAGCCAGCCGTCAATGTAGCCCTGCGATTGCTCGTTGATACCCTTGTGGCCGCATTTTTGCCAGATTTTGGCGGGGAAGGAGGTGGAGGACGGTGTTTTGACGTTGGAGGTATCGGGGGAGACGGTTGCGGTGGTGGTTGCGGTCGCGGTGACGGTGACGGTGACGGCCTCTGCGGTTGTGGTAGATTTTACGGAAGTAAGGGGAGCCGCGGGGCTATTGTTATTGTTGTTCTTATTGGGGTTGGGGTTGGGATTTTGGACTGGGGGGGATGTCTCGTAGTAATCGCTGTGTGGACGGAAGGCACTTTGGAAGAAGTAGAGGTTAAAGATGACAAAAACCACGATAATGGCCGCGACATAGCGGCTGGTGCCCATAAGAGCACCCATGGCGGGCAGACAAACGAAACGAGGGAATCGATGAAAAGAAGGTAAAAAAAAATTAAAATAAAACAACAGAAATCTAGAGGGGGAAAAAGAGTGAGAAATAGGGGGAGAAAAAAGAAGGTGTGATGAGCCGGAAGATTTTAAAAGAACAAATTATCAAAGGCAGCAGCGGAACATGGCTGAGCACTTGCTATCACCAAAACGAGACGAGGCGCTGGCTAGAATCCAACGAACTTGGGCAGGGAAAACGAGGTGCTGCAGGGGCCAGCACTAAGCAATCTGTCGCAATATACTAGTGTGTTCCAATCTCCGTGGCTGAGCGTGAGGACTGAGCCATCCAAAATGACACCACTGTTCGATTTGTCGGAGAGGGACAAGAGGCCAAGTTGAACCTGATCCCCAACACTTGGAGCAGTCTCATGAGAAAAAGAAGGAGACTTGGAATGAACCAAGAAAAACCAACAGCGCGAGTGGCTGCCAACCGTAAGCCGCCACCTGGATCTCTGAATGTTGTTTTTTGGCTTTCAGGGACGGACCCAAATGGACCCAAATTTAGGCGGCGACATACCTCACTCGTAATTTTGTGTGGAGGAGTAAGCCTCAATAGGTAAGCCTGAGGGGCTTCCGAGGGACTAGTGGTCCTCCAAAGAATGGTTCGAGATATTATTCTGAAATATTCTCTGCCTCTGAGAACCTGGTCTTTCGATGAGGCTAGGTTGAGATGGACCCTGACTGATTGGCCAAGTTTTTCAATCGCCCTTCGAAGACCAGCCGGACAGGCATGAGGGAACCTCTCGTCAGACCGAAGAGGTAAGTATGGTTATTACTGGCCTACTCTGGGTCAACCGATTTGGAGCATGATAGGCGACCCTGCCATATGAAACGGTGGGGCATCCAAGGGAAACTTTATTGCATGGTCCACTCACAGCCTCGGATCCCCCACCACACCAATCGGATGTCCCCGGTCATTGGCTGGGGCCCTGACTAAGAAAAGACAAAGAGTACCGTCACAGTATCGTATTGCCCCGAAACAAAACATGGCGGAAGGTTTCGGCCCGGAAATCTATTTCACATGTTCCACGCCGGATCCTGTAACACCAGCCACACTTTGGAGATTCGGATGGGTCTATACTGGACTCGGAATATCAATGGAGATGTTGCAGACTATCTCGGTATCTAGGTAGGCACGGAAATGACTGTAATCTCTTTCTGTGGATGCATGAGTTTTAAACAAAATTTGAACTAGTTTGAATAGATCTTAGTGATCAACCCAGCACCACTGTACCACCACCGTGCAAGAGAGCATGGAAGAGGGTTTATTCTGCCTAAGCTGTCTGGGCCGGATTTCAAGTATATCAGGGTTGCAATGCCTTAGTTTGGGATGCTTCCGGAGTATTGTTGGAGTGTGCATCAAGCTCAGAGTAGAGCAATAATGATCACTTTCTCTCCTCATCTTTATGGCTATACATCTCACTCGTTTACAGACTAGCTTGACGCTATTCCCAAATCCACAACTTCCTCGTATTGCTCTATCTCAACCAGGCTCTGAGATAAAAAGCGGAGATGGCACTCTATATATCCTTTCCCAAGCTTCCCCCGCTTCAACCATCCCGAACTCCTCCATAAACCACCATCCAAAATGCTTGACAATGACTATACCCCTCAACCAAACCCCCGTTCCCCCGCCATCCTCCTCTCCTTTCCCCCAGAACTCCTTCATCTCATCTTCCACCAAATCCTCCTCGAAGGCCTCTACACCACCAATGGCGTCTCCACCCGGCTTTCCTGCCGCACCCTCCACCTCCGCACCTTCATCAGGTCCACCAAACCTATCCGCGCCGTCTGTCCCCCCTGGGCCCGCGCAATGCACTCCCTCATCTTCCATGGCAAAGAAACCCGCGACAACATCCTCATCCGGCTCCCCCGTCTTCTCGACCCCCCGGACCTCCACACCTTCCCCGCCCTCCGCGACTGCTTCATCAAATTCGGCTGGCCGTACTTCCTCCGCGACCTCTCCGCCCTCAATGAGCGCCTCTCTACCTCTACCATTCCCCTAACATACATAACCGCCGTAGCCTGGCGTGAAGACGAGCCAATGGACATCATGCGCAACAAAACCTCCCACCTCGGCTACGGCCGTCTCGAAACTGAACTTATCACAGCCTTCACGGACGAATGCCACGCTCTCGGTCTGGGGGTTATAGATGAGCGTGCCCGCGCTCCTAGTGGGTACAAATATGGGCATCATTCGGAACCAGGGTATAATAGCAAGGGGAGGGATGAGGCATGGACGCGGAGCGCGCGGGCCGCATTATCTGATTTCATGTTTAAAGAACTTCTAGCGTTGTGGTATTATAATGCGCAGATTGCACGGCAGATTCTGGGGATGTTCCCGGCGCTGCAGTATGTGTCCTTACCGAGGTTTTTGCATGTGCCGCTGTTAGCCAAGATGAAATGGTTTTTTCCGCAGTGTGGGGATAGGAATAATGACCCAGCGGGTGAGGAGGGGGGAGGGGAGTTCGGTGCGATCAGCGGGTATCCGCCGCAGATGTTGGGGTATTTGGGGATTGTCTATCGGGAAGGAGGGCGGCCGTATAAGGACATCATGGCCCAAGTTAAAGTTGTGGAGGTGGGGGCCTTGTGTTATAATCCGATCCTGGCGCTGTTTAGCTGGTGTGGGTACAACGGGTGGAGGGTGAATTGGGCGACGTATTCAGTTTTGAGGATGAATCGGTGGCAGTGGGAGGGGGACGATGATTTGGGGCGCGTGGTTCCGGAGAGGATCAGGTATCAGATTAGGAAGGCCGTGGGAGATATTCCGGCGAGGACGAGGGAAAGAGTGAAGCTTTTTGAGGTGGAGAGATTGATGGACGTTATGCGGGATTATAGGGATGAGGATTCAGATTAATCTGGTGGAAGAGGTGTAATTTTAGGGCTTGGTTTAGAGGTGGCTAATTTGTGTATATTGGGTATGACTGAGGGATATAAAAGATCATAAACAAAACATTACGTCCACGCCTAGCATGGAAGAAAACATCGCATATCCTTTACAATTCGCAAAACGAGAATTTGGGTAAAATCCTCAACTAGGAGGTACCATAACCATGCTGTCAGAGGGAAAGATGAGGGAAAGAAAGAAGGATCAAGACCGGTTAAAAGAAAAATAAGAGCTCCACCCCCGAGCACTGCGCTCAGAACCCTGCTTCTCATCCGTGGTCTCCCGCACCGCATCCTTTTCCGGGTCCGTCTGGCTCCGCGGCGGTGCTTCTCTTGCCCGTCTCTCCCTCCTGTGGGTGTCGTCTCGACCACGGGTAGGCGGCCGGGCAGATCTTGCAGACCGTGGGAATCGAGGGGTAAGGGGTGTCTTGATGGCCTCGACAACGCGTCGGCCAGAGCGACGGAGTGCCTCGCGCATTGCCCACTGGCGCTTTTTGGCAACGTAGAAGAGGATGGCGGAGCTGACTATTGAGGAGTCAAAAAGGTTAATACTAGCATATATCGATGAGGTACGTTGGCTGGATCAGGGGTGGACGAACTTCCAATCACCACCACCACGCCAACGATTGTGCAAAGCGCGATGATTCCTGCATTGGAGATATTTACAGAGCCCGTGGACGGACCGGCCGCCCCCGCTTCGTTTGCAGCTTCCTCGTCATTTGGATCGGTGTAGCCGTACTGCGCGGCTGTGTGTGAGAAGAGAAACCCAATGAGGAGGGTTTGATAGGCTGATAAAATGGCCATGGCGGGGATGCTGGAAAAAAAGAAGAAGAAGAATCCGGGTTAGATCTAGGGTGCTATTGACGTTGGTAGACCCTGGATGAAATTAGGGCTGCCATGGTCGATTTTCAAGGGGGGGGCTGAAGCTCGAATCTATATACTGAGCATGGAACAAAAGTGGATTTCACATTTGCACCAGTTCTTCAGGCAGCTGCAGGAGAGGGGCAGGGAAGTAAAAATCCTGTGTGCTATCGACCGCATTCGAGCGAGATGATAGGCTCCGGGCATTATCATCACAAACTCTGAAGGCGCAGCTTGGGACTGTCCGCATCGTGGATTGGTATGAGGCCTCGTCTGCAGGCGCGTGGGAAAATCCAGGGAACGAATCATCCCCGTCCGATGGCTGTCACTTTGTGATGTTGGGGCTGGCTTGTGTGATAAATGTCTTGGCTGCTGGGGACGCTGGGAGGATTGGTTGGTGCTGGCCAATGATTCTCGTCCGCCAGCCGCTGGTGCAGATCTTCCCTGCTATCTTTGCAGGGGCACGAATGCCGACGAGGATTCCAAGCTGTGTGAAAGTGCTTTTTCTCTTGTTGCTGCTGATATTATTTCTCCTGCCTTTCTTTCTTGGCTTTCCAGTGTTTCCATGAGGAGGATTTGTTGGGTGACTATGCGGGGATTAACCTTATTGTTTATTTTCTTCTCCTCTAATTTTCCGCATTATTTAATTCTGCCTCAGAAAATATGAGCCTGATTCGACTGTGACCGTGTTGCATGCATGATAGCGGCCATATTAATGTGCGCCGCTCCCAGCTTCTTCTTGCTCAAACATTTGATCTTTTTATGCACCTTGATTCCAGAGTCCCTGGAAACAACCTCAACGCGAGTGACCCAATTACAGTTTCGAGCACTGCCTCCTTTGGATATCTGGTTCGTTTATTGACTCCAGCCTACAAAAGCAAGACGACCGGATGGGAACATCAGCCACAGCCAACGCGACGTTCAGCGGCATCTGAACCATCCGCGCCTCCGTCGTCCGTCCAAGTCGCATCATGCATTCGTAGTATCCATGCAGTGCCCAAACATTGTTTGGATGACGACGGTAGAGAACGAGCCCGTCACTAAACCCCAAGTCTTCCGCGTAGACCTTCGCCGCCTCTTCCACGTGGCCCTGCTCCAGCAGAAGCGCCGCGTAGGCATGACGTGTCGGTACCATCCAGCTCCAGGGCTCTGCGTATAGAAGCTTATCCTCATTGTCAATTGCCTGGCGGAGACAGGCAAATGCTATGTCGTAGTTTGCTCGTCGGTACTCCAGTTCGCCGTCTAGCATGGACGCTGCCACCTTGAATACATCAACGGCTCGGTTGTGGAGCATCATACGCGACGGTGGAACGCGCATAACTGCCATCCCAAAAAGGTCTTGCTCCCTCCTGGCCTGCGGGATTTCTCCGCTCGCTGCCCAAGCAATGGCCCGGCCATAATGCACTATGGCCACGCTCACGCAGTAGAGCTCCTTGTCCTTGGGAATAGGCATATTCTTCAGCTCCTCCCAGCGACCGAACCGGATGAGGACATGCACTCGCACCGACTTGAAAGCCTCAATCCAGTCTGCCATAGGAGGCGATTTAATCCGCAATAGATCTTCCGTGATGGCCAGCTCCATGCGTGTCGTTGCTTCAAGCGCCACCTCTGACTGTCCCGCAAACATAGCGGCGTAAATTAGAGTGTGGTAGTCATGGATTCGGTAAAGACTGTAGAAATTTTGTCCTCCTCGATGCTCGTAGAACTTATCATCGACGAGGGTGGCCTTCATGTTGCAGTCAACAGCACGGCGGTAATCCCCAAGAAGAATGTCCAGGTGAGTGGGCATGTGACGCATATGGCCCGAATCGGGGACAAGATCACGGAGGTGATCCGCGGGTCCTAAGGCGGCCTGTGGTGTGTTCGACATCTCCATTAAGTGAATATACATGTGTAGAATCCCCGGGTGCTTCTTGGCCGCGGATAGCATTAGCGCCTGCTCGAGTAGATCCTTCACCTCTAGGACTGCCGTTTTCAAATTCGGCTTTCCGGTACCTGACTCAAACAATTCCCAAGGGCTGACGTCCATCAGTGCGCTGATAAAGAGAGCAACCACATCTAGATTATCCTCGCCAAACGTTTGGAAAACCTGTCTCATTGCGGTGGCATAAGCTCTGTTAATGACATCGAAATCGTTCAGGGCACCATTGGTTGGGAACCGCTGCTTGATGGCCATGAATAGGGCCCTTTCTAACGCGGGCACCTGCGAGAGGTGCTGCTCAGCAATATACATTACGTTATGGGCCCTTGCGAGGGTGCGCTTCAGATCCGCCTTGTCAAACGCGGTCCATTTTTTGTTGTAGTTTGGACCCAGCGCAAAGGCAACCCCCCAATAACCCATCACACAAGCCGGGTCATGGGCAATCACCTGTTGAAAACAGATTTCTGCCTCTTCGTGGTTGAACGAGTACGCCCATATGAGTCCGCGATCGAACCAAGTCTGTGCGTCGATGCTATGGGTGCGGACCTTCCAACTGTAGGAGCCTAGGTCATAGTAATCCTTAGCAGCAGGGATTGGGTTGACCTTAATGAATTCCATTTCTGGCACTACTATTGGGTAAATTATGTTCAATCAGGTTGTCCTTTTTCTTTGGGGAGGACGTCGTATGTTAGGCCGCACTTGCTATTGTACAGGGGCGGAAACAAGTTGCGAACAGTTGTGCTGACTGAGACATTACAAATCACTAGCATGCAGGTCACCGGACAGGGGATCCCAAGAGAGCTTCGTGATTGGTTTGCAGATAGGTTGGAGTCTTTAAAAAACAAGGCATCGGAGCAGGAGGCAAGGTAGGTAGGTACTCGTAAGTTCTGAAGGAAAGTGTTTCAATGAGTTAAGTTGATTTTTGTTGTGGTGTTTGAGTGTCTCTGCTTATTATTTAGTTACGTCATGGAGTTATTCATCAAGAGCATAATTTACACAAACCAAGCGAATAACTATAGCAGAAGTTGAACGGCAGAACATAATGTTTATCGACGAAGATGGCCTTATCCTTGAATTAATTCTACGTGGATAATTCCATGCAGACATTTATCCTTGCCTTAACCATTGGCTGGTGGTGGCTGTACAGCATCTACCCATGTTTGCTCCCGGTGCTCATTAACTCAAATATTCTACAGGTCTTGATTATAATTGAGCAGTGCAGCGTCCATCCACAGTGTTATTAGCTCTACAGGTAGGTAGCATCGGAAGGTTGTCGGTACCTAGGTAGTTGCCAAAATGGTTCCTGCTGCTAAAGCTGAGGCCTTTTGTTCCTTCCCATTTGGGGCAATCCCAGGGGCGACTTCCTTGTCGGCCGTTCTCATCCCCAACCGTCTTCTCCTCAAGAATTTTCCTTTCTTTTGGTCTCATTCTTCAACTCTCATGGCAGCCAGATCACTGCCGGATAAGGGATTCTGATGTCTCTCGGGGGACTCGAGTCTGATCTTGAGTTTGTGCGTTATCCCATTCAACTTCAATCGGCTTCTAACCCTATTACATTGAACGCGGTAACCAGAAACATTCATAAATCCTGGCCAAAATGGACACTCAAAAAAAAGATATGCCCCCCGGGGATTCTTTGTTAGTCTCTGAGTTCGGCACGGATGGCAACGATGAACTGCTGCTCCTGCGGATGTTAGAGGGAAACAACGACCCTAGCTCCCCTGCTCTTAGAAAAGTGATGGATGATGGCCCAAATGTTGACTGGATTACCAGACAAAAAAACACCCCGTTCCGCATGGAGCGTCCGCAAAGCTCTGGGATCGATATGTCGTCCTTCACTTTCGCGCGGCCAGCTCAGCATGGAAAACCATTTTCACTTCAGTTATCAACCTCGCAATCGTCTTCCACTACGGTGCACCAAGAGGATGCAAGTAAAAGCGACCAAGGATTCACAAATATCTTAGAAGCTATTGAACAGAATGGACTCAACCGGTAAGTTAGCAAAATGTCTGTCGAGGCTTGGCTGACGTTTCTATTTCCAGAGAGAGCAGGTCTACGCGTCCCAGAAACACTGAAGCAGGGACCGCTCATGATATGGATACCGCTAAATATGTGCTCGAGAACCAGACTTTACGTGCCGTACCGCCGGAAGAGGGGGTGATTAGGAATGAACCGGGAACGGATTCAACCATTTTAGATTGTCAGACGGAGCTGCCTTTACAAGCTGGCCCTTTACCAGAGCTTAGTACCCAGTATTTTACCCCGGAGTGTGACAATTCAGGTGTGTGGGAGCTGTTCTGATGCTCTGTGCCTGGTTCTTCCCTGCTGATCAATACCTTGCCATGTAGTACCCCAAATACAACAAGGGCGTTCTACAAACCCATGTGATGAAGGAAGCACTGAAAAGGAGAATCCCAATCCATGCTTAGCATCATTCTCAAAGAATGGTGAGGAGGTAACAGGGAGGGTACACACTGCCGAACGTTCGGCTCAGGCCGATGATGAGCTCCCTGATTCATGCCTGTTGAAGGGCCAGTCGAGACCGGCAAAACGACGCCATTCAGACAGGAAGAAAGACGAAAAGAAAATTCTGCGGACTTCAATAGATCCCAGAGACACAAATCTACCGGAAAAGGTATTGTTTGAGCAACTCATACACAGAATCAAAACCCGGGAAGAAAGCGAGGCCGCTGCCTCTGACCTTAAGAGAGAGATGGAGGCCAACATATCAAGTCTGACGGAAGAGAACACCGCGTTAAAAAACCGACTGGACCTCTTCAGCTCCAAGCTACGGCAAAAAACATCCCAGGTTGAAGAGTATAGATTTCAAACCGATAACTGGAAGAAGAAAGTTTCCAGGATCAAAATGTTTTTGAATGAATTTGGGGCTGATTATCAAAATCTCCGGGGCGAAGCCATTCACCTTAAGGCAACTAGAAGATCTCTAGAAAACGAGCGCAGGGAGATAAAAGACAGCATTGCGGGGCTTACATTGCATTTATCTGAACTTTCAAGGACCTCTGATGACAGGCAAGGCCTTGTTACGCAATCGGAAAATAGAATTAGAGTGTTGAGTCAAAACCTAGCGTATGCGGAAGAGCGAAGTAAATATGTTCAGGCGCAGCTTGCGGAGGAAAAGAAAAGGTCAAGCCTTCTTGAATCATACATACTAAACTGTTCACATTCTCAGGATGTGAAGCTTGGGCGCGTTAGATCGGACCAGCTTGAGATAATGAAGCAACTAGGCGCAGTGGTCCAGACACTCAGCCAGCACACTGAAGCTTCCCGTACGGAGGCTTATGGCGCATTCGGTTCTAAACTTGAAGGTTGCATAACCCTTTTCAGAAGCTTGGATGAAAAACTTTCAGGCGATAAGGTGGAGCTACAACTGTGGAAAGAGACTGTTTCTGAGTCCGCAACACGGTAATTCCTTATTTTTCCAACAGTTTTTGAGGTGAATAGGCTGACAAACAAAGGATGAATGATATTGTACATCGCTATGCAGCAGATATTGAGAACAACTTCAAACGTACCGAGGCTCTGACTCGCGGCTTGGAGGAGCATCTCCAATCCGTTGGACAAAATGTTGGTAAAGAGTCGACTCTGCTCATGCAGCTTTCTGAGAGTCAAAAGCAATGCAGCGGTCTGAAAAAAATACTCGAGGCATCAGCAACAGGGTTCGAGAGACTTAGTTCATCCGTCCTATTGATCGAGGAGAAGGAGGTTAATCTCTCCCAACAGATAACAAATCTTGGAGCGAGGCTGTCCGAAGCTAAATTACCCGAAAGATTCAAGGATACATACGTCCACATCTCGGAGAAACTTGCGCTCGAGTATCGAATGCAAGAATTATCGTCTCGGCTAAACCTAGCAGAAGATAGTGTTAAAACTCAAAAGTTGGACAACAAAGAAATGAGCATTACGTTGCTCGAAATGACAACAAAAATCCAGGAAGCAAACTTCCAGTCGAAAAAATTCGAGTCTGAGGCAATCTCATGGCAGGAAACGGCCAGAGAGATTGAAATAAAATCACAAGAAGAACTCACAAAGGCAGTATCTGCCTGCCAGGTTCGGTGTCAGGCTGGATTCGAGCAACAGCTTCACGACACATTGGAGAACAAGGACAAAGTTGAGCAGGAAAATCGAAAGGCCAGGGAACAACTTGTCGAAGTTCAACGAATTCTGGTGAGCAGTGCATTGGGATGAGTTTACTAAGAGCACGAACTCACTCACAGTGGATAGGCTGAGACAACAAGCTCCGCGGATAAAAAATGCGATGAATTCGAATCACTGGTAACTACATGTATCCCTAGCGTACAGAGAATACTTCTTCTAATCCTCGAAGCTCAAGGACAAAGAACTCCAAATCCAACAATACGAAGCAACTCTCGCTGAGAATACCTCTATACGAGCGCGGCAAGAGGTAGAAATCGAAAGACTAAAGCAGCTAGAGACGAACAAGACGGACCAACTAACTTCCTTGAAGAGCCAGGCAGATGCAGCCAAAAGCAAAGCAGACACCCTTGAAATTGAATCAACAAAAATCGTGGCGGAAAACGAGCGGTCACTACACGAGTTACTCGAGACTCTAAGCACTGTTAAAAGAGACCTCTTAAAAAAGGAGGAAGAATACCAAATAATTCAAAGAGAGCTCATAGAGGCTAAGTCTACCATATCTAGCCTTGAGTTTGATAAATCGAAGTCCAGGATTGAAGCTGAAGGTTTGCTCCGAAGAGTCAAGGATTCCGAACAATGGGTAGAAAGGGCGGAAAAGCTAGTGCACAAGACGGGCATTTCAGCACCACAGGAGAAATTTTCGGACGCGTGGTCTAAGTTGGAGATGGTTGTGCAGTCAAGAATTATCAATAATTCAACAAGAACGACGCTCGGTAAGATCCGACCGAAAACCCCGGAAGCATCGACGCCCCACACTGGTTGTGGAATTCAGGAAGAGGATACACATCGGGTAGAGTCGACATCTAGAACTCAGAGTATCCAGGATGGCTCTTGTCCCTCTTCACACCAGGATATCTCGAGAAACAGAGATTCCGACGAGAATAAAGAGTATTCGGCTTTGAAACCATTGAGCAATATCGTACCGTTTTCAAGCGTGCGTCGAGGGTTATCGGCCACCCCGTGTCCAAATATTGAGAAAGAGGACTTTGAGTTTACAGCTATGCTCATACTAACACCCGATAAAAGGACACCTATTCTGGACCCTGCTGGGCTATGTAAAAATGACACCTCAGTGCCTTCACAGCCATCCAAATCGATAAATAACGGAGCGCAAAGGGTCAGTGAAAGCAAACAGCTGATCCATGAGAGTACGGATCAAGCACAAAAGGCTAGCGGACCTCCAACGAGCAAATCCAAGGGAAGTGTTACAAGACATAAGGTATCGTTTGGCGCTCGAGTTCCTGCAGCCAAAATTGAAGAGGATCAGCCTTTTAACAAAAATCCCAAAGACGATGAGTTTAACATCTTAGAGAGGCCACTGATTGAAAACAAATCAACTCGTGCCAATCGGCACACATATAGCAAACGGAAAAATGACTTATCGGCGAGGTCGCAAGGCCGGGTATCATCCCAAAACAACTTATCATATGGAGAAGACCCTAAAGTCGATAATGAAGTATGGTGTTCCGATAAGAACAAGAAGGCGAAGCTATCCGAGAAGTCTCCCTGCCCCGGGTCCCAGAGAAGGATTTCGTCTGACTATTTTGATCGCAAAATAAGTCCAGCCAAGCTGGCTTCGGGGAGTAGTCGAACCCCGACTTCTACTCGAGCTCTCTCAAACCCAACATGCCCGACCAAGAGAACTAGAACCACAGAGCGGAGGGCGCAAGGTAAGAGCATGCCTGAGAACAATGGGCAAGTCAATACTGACCATTCAAGGTGACAAATACAATGCTCGGTTCACCCAAGGAGCACCTACCTGAGGCATGATGGCAGTTCACCAAAAAAAAACTTCAAATGAGTTGATATGATCCGAGGCCAGAAGCAGGAACACTAGGGACAATATATGCAAGATATCTTACTGATTCACATGTTTAAGAGCAAATTTTGAAAGGCGAGTATCAAGAACCAAATTGAGAGGAGGAATAGGGTGGATGTATTTGCACCAATATAATGACTAACCCAGACTGCAATGCTATAACGCCAGAATGTAACACCATAATACTTATACAGCTTAGGAAATAGTATAGAACATCAGGTAGCCCCACAAATTGCCTGTGCTGTTGCGTCTAATATACATAATCGTTCGTTCGAAAACCAGGGCGCATCGGCTGGTGGGTTCAGCCGGAGAGGTCGATTCATATCTCGGCTGCTCCGAGTAAGGTATCGAGCCCTATCATGATATCTGCCGATGTGCAATTCTCCCGGGCACCTGTAGTTGGGCTGAAAAAGAAAAACTGCTTGGGGCTTGTTGGCGCGGTCATTTCGCTCTTCCGCCCTTTGTCGCCTCGAGGAACAGCACCTTCTTCTTGACCACGGGGTCATATTTCAACATGCTGAGGGGACGATGAGTACGGGGCCGTATCATTGTGCGGTAGAAGCCGGTCATGGCCATGGATATCAGGCGAACGGTGATGGTGCGGGATTTTGCTGCGAAAGATGAAAATCAGCATGAGTGTCCGGTCCCAGCCTGCATGAGCAGGTATAATTGGGCAGTAATGAAGTAGGTTTCACTGTATAACAATTGTCAAGGGATTTACACACATTTCTTTGCCATGATGGCGGCTAGAATCCAAGATATATGGAGGGAATTCTGGTGATTTCTTGGTCATGAAATTGATATCCGCGGAGTCGCAAAAGAAGTTTGGTCGCGTCGCACGTGATTCATATACTAAAAGGGTATAGCGTGTACCGGCTCGACTACTTTTAACCACCAAGCCTCCTTCATCATCGCGTTGTTAACAATCCATTTTATTTGATTTTTTATTTTTTTCTTTAGTGAAATCTTATTTATTCAAGGGTTATAGTCCGGTTTACCCGGGTTAAAATTGTCTCACCCTCAGGGTGGCCTCATGGGAACTATTTCCCAGCTGACCCGCTTCACACCCGCCAAGCTTCCTTGATAAACCTTGAAAGCAGTATAGGATCGAGAGCAACGATGAAGCAGAATACGACCTGGGGGGAACCCTCCTTTTTACGATGTGGGTGAAGCTATGATGGAGAAAAGTGTCTTTCATATTTTCTGGCCAGTCAAGGGTGTAGCCTGAAGAGTGTATCGAATCCAGTCGGGGAACATCTGACTGCCCTCATGATCACCCTCTGAGTGACGAATCCTGGCATCGACAGAGGACGGGTGGTCTTTCCTCTGCTTTAGTGCCGGCTTCATCCGCCATACGCGGGAACTCTGCATGAAATTGTGTAATGAGGGAGGGCAGATCAGATCAACCTGCCTTCCTCCCCTACCCTATCCGCATTTACTTTGCTGAGGATCGGGCAGCAAAGACCAAGGAAATGGTCACATGGCTCCGCTCTCATTCGAACGGGAGGGTAGCGAGAGACGATATCCGGCACTGGCAAGCTGGAAAATGAAGACGCCTGCACACAAGTCCGAACCTTGTCTCCCCCCCTTCTATCTCCGATTTCAAAGCAAAGAGTGTCCCGAACCGGCCGCTAGGGAGGCTATGTGCGGGGTTTCAGCTCGCTTCCTCTCCGAACACCAGTCACCATCGCGATTATTGTGAATCATTCATGCTTCCTTCCCCCCTCCTTTACCTTGCAAGGCAGCTTTCTGTTTGGCTAGTCAGGCGACCCGTGCGTCATTGGTTGTTGATCGATCTCGGATAACCAGTTCCAGCCACAGTTCCAAAACCCCACGCAGGGTTAGATTATTTCCACAGCGCCGAAATGGGGGTGATATAGTGTTGGTCATTATGAACCAGCCAATAAGAGAAGACTCAAAATCTTGGGGTTTGCCTTTTGAAGTATAGTCCTAGGTGACTCTTGTGCTTTTACAGAACCTTGATATTGACTCATGTGTATCCCATCCTTCTCCCTTCTCTTCATACCCCAAAAGGCAAAGGGGTGTTGGTCCAAGGTAATCTTCGGGGGCAAATTTTGCACCATCACCTTCTCGGAAGAGGGTAGCTTACAGAGTCCATGCCTCACTTAGCCGATAAGACGGTTATATACATATACGGTGATGCACAGGTGCGAATTCGTATGAACAACGAATGAGAGATGTGCATGGCTCTAGGTGCGTTGGTTCATTTAGCATTCCTTATGGTATGGTACAGAACGAGAGCCTCGAGCAAGAGTCATCCTATACAAAATATGAATACGCCTAATACGCCTGGTATAATTACAAATCCATTACTCAATGTTCACTGAGAGCCAGAGATGAGCCAGGTGCCAGGCCACCAGGCTGTCTTGGTTGCATGCCAAATCCGCAATCCAGCCCCTAATGTCCCAGATCCTGTTCTCTTGGTTGCTTCTTTCATCATTTATACCCAAACCAACGCCGGAACAAAAATGAAATGACTAAAAAATGATTTGAGCGCATACATAATTAAACTCCGCCAATCATTCATGTTTGATATCGGATTTCGAATGTGCTCCGCGGCCGAGTGCTTTCCCTGTGCTTCTTTTTCTGCATGCCCATACCTGTGGTGTCTCGATCACGGGAAGTACTACGGTCATGTCAGTAGACAAGCATTTTATCTACCTAGAGAGTCAAGTACTTACTTATGCGCCTTTGACGAGGATATCTTTCTGGGCGTCATGTCCCATGGCCGAGAGTTTGGATTATTTATGTTTGTTGCCTGATTTATAGCGATGTGCCCACGATCCTGCATCCAATCCCTTATCCGCCAACTAGAGGAAATCGGCTCGACGGAGCGAAGGTTTTCATGGTTAAGGCGTCCGGGTTTAGATTTTGGCGCTTCATCTCGACGACTGAAGATCTGATTTCTCTTAGACATTTTTAAATGGTATAGTCTGAGGTTTAGTCTTTGCTTCGTGGGAAGGTGAAAAATAGTGTTTGGAATGATGGATTCCTATTTTTGTAGAATAGACGTGGAGGTGAGAGGAGAAGAGGGTTCCTTTGAATATTTAGGATGCTTCTGAGAAAGCTATTAGAATCCCCTAAAAAGAACATCTTGTTCCTTTAATATATGATGTTTGATCTTGGTTTTGCAACTATGAGGGCTCCAGGTAGACAGATTACATGAGGCTGAGCAGAGTGGCTAAGTCTATCTCCAACATCATCTCCCTCTTTCTCAGAGTTAATCCTGTCCAACGAAACTCTGCGGTTCAAGTGAGTATTTATTCCCAGTCCAGTATATCCTTCGAGGTGGCATCTTCTATGGCGGAACCAAGAGGTCAGCTTCTGGCTGACCTGAATCCTCTATCCGGAAAACTCAGCGAACACTATCGGTACGGCATCCTAGTACCTAGGTAGGTAAACGAGGAATCACCAAGCACCCACAGCAAGTACAAGGAACTCCTCGAAAATCAAAATACATCCGTCACGTAATTACACCAGTTTCCCCTCACGAAAGAGGAAGCCGAAATAGGCACCGTGGGCGTCTAACAGGGACTCCTCTCACGGAGGTTTTAAAACCTCGCACCTATTCTGTCACCCTCAAAGAATTTGAAAAAAAAGTAGAGAGATAAATGATATTTTAGGCAAAATACCGATTCTGCCTTGTTAATGAACAGATATTGAACCCCTCAGGTAAGATGATATGATGATCGACACTGGAGTATATTTTCGTACATCAAGGAGGGTATAACACGCATGCCCTAAGGTTGACATTTTTGATAATTCAATGTGCGATCACGAAATATTACCCACCTTGAAAATAGGACGAGGAAGATTCGAGTCCGAAGAAAATACCATGGCAAAAAAAAAATAGAAAGATGAGAGATGGAAATAGGAGGGGGAGGACACCAGCTGAAGTAAAACAGAAGTCTGCCTTGCACCGCCGCCACGGCCGCGTCCTCCACCCACTCCTCGTGGACTCAAAAGTTACGGACCCCAAGTCTCTTGATACGAAACCCTTACTGCAGAGTATCCTCAAGAAATAAAAGAATTGGAAGAAAGGAGAATCACACCGAGGCCAAGACCCGAAACAAGAGAAACTCCCAGAAAGCAAAAGAAAGACAAAAAAAAAAAAGAACCCGTCCTTTCCTTCCTGCATTATCTCGGGATGACTCTTTTAGTTTTGCTTTTTCTGGATGAGGGTATGATGTAAAAGCCGCATTTCCCAGACCAGTGGATTGGATTCTGCACTGCCTAAGGTGGATACTGTGCCTAAAACCTGAAGGTATCTGGATCTTATCTGCAGACAAAAGTAAGATAGTCCGGGCCAG
Organism: Aspergillus biplanus; assembly: GCA_027569045.1. Classification (NCBI taxonomy): domain Eukaryota; kingdom Fungi; phylum Ascomycota; class Eurotiomycetes; order Eurotiales; family Aspergillaceae; genus Aspergillus; species Aspergillus biplanus. Next base: position 495,933 of record JAPDEJ010000027.1, read on the forward strand.
TCAAGGTTCCAGTTTACCTCCGGCAACAAAGGAGGGAGATGAGAGGGTGCCATAAGGATGGATGCATATGTAGGGCGTATCACAATGTCAAAAATTTTTATCATGTTATTATTCAATTAATAGAGGGAGGTCTCGAGAAGGAGGGACCTTTGTTTGGTGAGTCATGATAAGAAGGGGATGGAGGAGAGGAGTATTCAATTTTGTATACAGGTTCTGTTCTCAAATGTGTTCTTTTGGGATAAGGAGGGGGGTATCAAAAAGATACTGGATTTTGAGTACCGAGATACCATGCTTAGTGGGGAAGCGGAGATGACTGAAGCCTACGAATACCTTAGGTTTCTAGGTAGGTATGGAAGATTTATCCTACAAGAAGAATGTGATAGGCAGAAAGAAAGGAATCCAGGCATCATCAAATAAGGAGTGTGATAATTCTTGTGGTATGCATAATGTTATCATTTCTGAGCTAGACACAAAGGAAACTAAGGCATAAAAGACAGTGATCATATCCAATAGGCGTAGCAGACTTGCTCTACTCTTCATTGATTTCTCAATCCTTCATGCGGGGGAATCTGCAAGAGTGACTCATGCCTAACATTCCATCCATTCAGAGGGAAGGAAAAGTCAAGAAAACCGAACTTTTTTTTTTCTTTTCAGAATTTTGTTTTGTTTTCTTTTTTCATCTTGGTATTATCAAGTTTGGTTTTTTCCTCTTCTATTGGTGCTTCATGATATTTGGTTTCCTTTTTTTTTCTTTTTGCTTTCTCAGCATTTTCTCGGTCCTCTGAGCTTCCCTGCTGACGAAAAAAGGAAGGGAAAAAAGGAAAAGAAAAAAAAAAAGCGCAGTTCAATAATCCATCAAACAGGTATAATTGCGCAAAGAAAATGGATTTTAGGGGGCAGGGGGTATCCCCGCTCCTTTCTTCCAAAGCGAATCAATCGTCTAAGAGTAGTTTCATTCGCTGGGGAAGGGACTCAAACTCCGTAAACGGGCGAATCCAGTTCGCGCTCATGGTGGTAATGCAGCCAGGGAGCGAGATCCGCTCTGATGCTGCGGCACTGCCTTTGCGAGGGAAATTCGGTGTGTATTCGGGGAGAAAACACCTGTTATTGCCCAGCAGGTATTGGTGGGGTCGTTTTGTCGACAAGAATGGAATGAGGAGCTCGTATAGGTGGATGAAGAACGCAAAGGCTCAGCGGTAGTACTCAGCAGGGCGGAAGATGCGCGAAGACTCCTTGACACGCTCAACACGGTCAGCTGCATCAGCGTCATAGAGCGATCCCCTGCTAGGAGAGCCACGAGGCGAAGGGTAGACGATGACCCGACGGGTCTTCTGAGGCTCTCTCTCAATGATCTCATTGTATGTAATAGCCTGTTGAGGGCGACGAGGAGGGACGAAGTATGTTCGGTCGTAGCTGATGAGAGGGGTATTGGCCCTAGGAGGAGTGACGGGGGAGACAGGAGCCTGAACTTTCTCTTTGCGCTGAAGGCGTAAACCATCCTCGATGGCAAGGAGGAGTCCACGGGTCGCTAAAGAGTCGCGTGGGATCTTGACCAAGGTAGGCTGGTTGAGGTCACGGTCGACCACAGAGTATGCCTTTCCGTTCTTGCTGTACAGGTAGGTGGAGACATCGAGAGCGTATTGGTGGCCACGGTCACAGAGAGATCGATCCAGCTGGTGGACCTCGAGAGGGTCCATACACTGGTAGCAGTGGCTTGCGTGACGCTCAAAGGCATCCATGACATATTGCTCGTCTGCCCCGAGCTCACGCACGGGCAGCACAGGCTCACCAACACTTACGAGAGGAGCAGGCATTGTGGCAGACCGTCGCAAGCGAGGACGTATACGACTTGGGAATCGACGAAGTCGAATAGTCTCCCTAAACGTGGAGACAGGAGGCCAAGGGAAACGCGACTGTCCGGTTGAGGGCGACACCGTGACAGCTGTTACAGGCGACAGAGGGAATGCGCGATGTGTGGAAGCAGGACAGCGGTGGCTGATAAGCAGGGGCAGCGAGAACGACAACAACCAAAATAGTAGGAGGCTCAAGTGTTTGACAACACGAAGCAAGTAGAGTGAGTCAGTCGAGAGACTGGATGTGATCTGAGAAGCAAGTTGGAATGTGAATGGCAATGAAGATGAGAGGAGGAGGAAGTGTTGAGGAGGGGGGGTTGAGGGAACTATATAGATCGTCGGCGGAAGGCATCCATTTTGAGAGCTTAAGCTGCACGAGAGAGGGAGGGGGACTAAAATTGGAATGACGGCATTGGTCACAAGAGAAAAGTGCACTAAGACAAAAAAGATTGTAATGGATTGTAAAGGAGGGCCGGGTGGAACTGCAGGTGATGGACAGGATAATTCAGTACAGAGTAGAATTCAGAGAGTTCCTACAGTAGTGCCGGCGGATGGCTGCCTGGGGGGCGGATGACTCGATGGCGTCCTTAGGGTCGTTCGACTAGTATGGATTAGTGTCTGCAGGCAGGCAGTGCCGTTGGAAGGGCGTCTTCTGCAACACTAACTGCCACAGAAGATCGCTCTTTGGAGGGTCTTCTGGCCCTCTGATTGGCGCGCAGCTCTTATTCTGTCGGTCAACTTCTCTCCAGTTCTCCCTCTTCCAGTCACAGAGGCTCATCACTAGCCTGCTTGGAGAAACTCATTTTTCCCATTTGGGGAGTCGGGGTCCTGAGGAGTCATTATTTTTGAATGCTGTCCTTGGATGCACTTTGAAGTCCATCCCCCTCAGATGGCGCGTACGTAAAACAACGGTCTGATGATGGCATAACTTGCATGTTTTTCTTATTTTTTGTTTGATTATTGTTGAAGTTGTTGCTCCAAATTATTATTAATGTGCTCCGATCTCAACCTCTACCGTGTGGCTTGACCTCGTATCCCTGCGCCTCATTCGCCCTTTTGGTGACACAACTGCCACCACAATGCCCTGGTTCTTACCACTTTCCCTCCTCCTGTGCCACACCTTCCCCCCTCTCCAAAAAATGATCCTGGTATGTGATCGGAATCCTGGATCGAGACTCTTCCCTTCAAGACACTTGAAATTGTTGGTTTCCTTTCACGCTCGTGGGGCTTACTTTAAGCCGCCTTCGACCCTTGGTACACTCCTGTCAAAGAACACCGATCCATGTCGCAGCCGCCGGACATTTATCTGAGACAGTAACTGTCACGAACCTTTCTGTTGGTAACCAACAGTTATTCCTTTGCTATTTTTGTGTGCTCGTTCACAACCAAAAAAAGAATGATAATCATAATTAATAATATCGTCTCCACAGGGAGCGAAATTCGTTGCTCCGAGCGCCAGGACGACGAGAAATGGCTCAGACGAGAGAGGGGTCGAGCCACCTTCAGGGGCCAACACTGGTCTCAGCCTCATGTCATCATCCACAATTCCCCAGCCTCTGAGGCTTTGCACTAACGGGGTATGGTTAGAGACATGTTATTTTCCGACACAGCCCCAGTCATAATCAGGGAAGCAGAGCACTGCTTGCTTTTGCTCGTGTTCTCCCACCATCCTCGTGTGGTTCCAGCCACAGGAGCCTCCAAGGCCATGATCATCAGTGTGCTGACGAGCACCTTCAAGCCTCAGGCTAAAGTTGGGATCACTAGCTCTTATTACGAGGTTACGAGCGATCCAGTCACAGACCTCACGGTTTCTTACCTACGCACCTCCACCCCCTGATCCGCGGGGTCCTTTCGTGTCCTATTTTCGGGCATACGGTTTCTTGACGCGCGGGAGCGGTCACTTCAACCTCCAAAGTTGTCGAAGTTCTCTTCTCAAAGAAAGGAGCTTGGCAGGCGCTAGGAAGAGGTTTCATGATAATGCTCTCAGGAGGCTGACGCCCAATCCACCTGTCGCTCTCCAGTTATATCTCCGATTGAGACAGTTCCGGATATACATTCGGCGCCAACACCAGAATCAGAAGCACAATTCTCGAATCAGCGACCACACTTTTGATCCTCATTCTAAGCTTCAACCGATGAGTCTCTCCCTTGGATGATCGATCGGAAATCTCGTATTGGACGGAAAAGACAATGAACCTCCTCTCCAAGATGGGGAACAAATGCAATCTGGTCACATCTATAAATATCTCAACCACGGTCGATCTATTAATTCCGTCCCCCCCTCTTCCGCTCTCTTTCAATTTTTTTTCCTTCTGGTCCAACGACTAGGCGCCAGAATTTCTCGGTTCTGCATGGCGAATCGCAGACCACCATCTCAAGACACCCTGTCCTCATGGTGCTCATTGTCCATCATTATCAAGGTAAGGGTTCAGAGGAGCATAGCTCTTTCCGCCCCGTAGAATGTGTAACTGTATCCTGTCAAGGCTTTCAACAGCATCTGCCTCGCTAGCTCAATCGGCAGAGCGTGAGACTCTTAATCTCAAGGTTGCGGGTTCGACCCCCGCGTGGGGCTTTATTTTTGCTTCTGAATTTCTGAATCAATGATGTCGCATTGGCGACGAAAACTTCTTTTTTTGCGGCTCGGAATGGACTCCTCGTGTGCTCCGCCCGGCTCCACCCGTCGCGATCAGCACATGCTTCCTTAACTTACGGACTGCCCGTTTCTTTTGGCTGTTGTACGCTTTTCATTCCAAGGGAGTTGGTTGGCATTATTTAATAACTTCATATATCATGTCTGTGATTGTACTCTTCGGTTCTTAGCGCCTTCCAAAAGATTAGGTGTGGTGTATATTGAAATGGTGTAAAAATAGCAAACCCCGTCCGATCGTGGGTTTCACGCCGCCTTAGTCTCGCTCGACGCATGCAAAATATATCTCGGATGGAAACTCTATATATGGATCCAAAGTTTTTTTCTTTCTTTTTTTGGTAGCAGAGGAACAACAGTTTACTTCACTTACAACTTTTAATTGTACGAGGAGTTATTTATTGCAAAGCGTCTTACGTACCTAAATCAAGTGAGGCCAGGGCAATTTACCCAATAGAATCACCTCTCTCTAATAATTCCTCTGACCTTTCATTTCAGTCTCACACTATTTCTGCAAAAGGGAATCGATTTCAAGGGTCTGAGCTGGCCATCCCCCAACGTATGCTAAGAATATATGACACCGGAACTGCGGCCGGTTTACATCATGGATTCTTTGTACAATAATCTGGAAAAGCAACTAACTTGCCTCCTCTAACATTTGCCCCACCCGCAATGTTGAATGCGAATGAAAAGAAAGCAGAACTTCTCCAGATTGCCCAGATTGCCGAGCTCATCGGCAGCGCTCGACTCCCCACCCAATCAAGCAATGGCTTTCGATCCGGCTTATCGGCAACGCTGCCAACATGACCATTCCCTCCTCCTCCACATTTGGTAGATCGGCAAGCAAAGAGTTGGGGCATTAATGTGTCCCCTCACTCGAGTTGTAGCTCGATTTAAGAATCACTGATTGCCCCCTTGAACTGCTTAATCGTTTGGTCTCATCTTCACCAGTTTCTCACCCATACGTCGTTCTCACAATGCAGCTAAAAGGTGCGCTTCGTGATTCTGGTCGTCCCATCGAGGAAATGAGGGAATCCTACTAACGTCGAGAAACAGCCCCTACCGACAAAGGCCTCCAGGCCATAATCGACCACCACCGCCCCGACCTAAAACCCTTTGAAGAAATCTACCGCCAACTCCACGCCGCCCCCGAACTATCCGGGCACGAAGAAAAGACCTCCGCCATTGCTGCCGAACACCTCAAGCATCTCGGATTCGAAGTCCACACCCATATCGGCGGCTATGGCATCGCTGGCGTCCTCCGCAACGGGCCCGGTCCCACAATCCTCCTCCGCGCTGACATGGACGCCCTCCCTGTCGAAGAGAAGACCGGCCTGCCCTACGCAAGCCACAAAACCGTCCGCAACGACGAGGGGCTTGAGGTCCCCGTGATGCATGCGTGCGGGCACGATTCCCACGTCGCCAGTCTGATGGGCAGCGCGGTGCTGCTTGTTTCTGCACGGGCCCACTGGGCCGGAACCTTGATTTGCATCTTCCAGCCGGCCGAGGAGCAGTTGAGTGGGGCGCAGGCGATGCTGGATGATGGGCTGTATGAGAAGATTCCGAAGCCGGATGTGGTTCTTGCGCAGCATGTGATGCGGATGAGGACGGGGACGGTCAGTGTTCGATCGGGCCGGTTGCTGACGGCAGCGGATGCCTTTGATGTGAGGATCTTTGGGAGGGGTGGGCATGGGTCGGCGCCGCAGACCTGTATTGATCCGATTGTGATTGGGGCGGCGGTGGTGACGAGGTTGCAGAGCGTGGTTAGTCGGGAGGTGATGCCGGGGGAGATGGCGGTGGTGACCTGTGGGAGTATCCAGGCGGGGCACGCGGCGAATATTATCCCGGACTCGCTGGATTTGAAGCTGAATGTGCGCTCGTATGATCCGAAGGTGAGGGAGAGGGTTATCACGTCGATTAAGCGGATCATTGAGGCGGAGTGTGAGGCTTCGGGCGCGGTTGAGAAGCCGCTCATCAAGTGTACATATTCGTCACCGCCAACGATCAATGATGACGCGACTGTGAAGGCGTTGCAGGGGTCGTTCGGGGCGTACTTTGGGGATAATATGGTTGAGACAGAACCGGCGGCGGCCAGTGAGGATTTCTCCTTGCTGGCTACGGCTGTTGGGGCGCCGTATGTGATGTGGACGTTTGGTGGCGTGGATCCCAAGATCTGGGATGATGCTGTCGCTAAGGGCACCGTGAATGAGCTACCGAGTAACCATTCTCCGTTCTTTGCGCCGGTCATTGAGCCGACACTCTTGACGGCAGTGGATGCTATGGCGATCGGCGCACTGACTTTCTTGCAGCGCAAGGAATAGATGCTCTTTTTGATGGTTACGATTATTCAATGTATATAAAGCCCTTCACGATCAAGATTGAATGACAAATACGATTTGATTCGTACACAAATTATGAGGGAGTATAATGAGTAAGAAAAAGGAAAAGATATTAGAAGCGGATTAAGGCTTCTCAGAGACGTGAATGATAATCTTGCCCCTGGCCCTGCCAGAACGTTGCCGCTCAAACGCCTTGACTGTATCCTCAAACTCCCAGACCGAGTCAATCACTACTCGAATCTTCCCCTCCTGAATCCATTGTCCAATCTGCACCAGGTCCTCTTTACTATTCTTCATCATCAGAGCCACAAAGTTCCTCGTCCCCCCACCTAGGAAACGCGGCCTGACCAACCGATCCGCAATTTGCACCATCGACCCCGACCCAACCTGCACAAACGATTTTCCCGGCAGCAAGAACAGATGGCTCTCCCGGTATAGATTTCCGGGAATCCCAATATGATCCACCACCAGATCAAAGACTTGTCCCTTACCCTTAAGCGTCTCCAAAACATCTTGCATCTTATAATCAATCACCTCATCCGCTCCTAGATCCTTACAAAACTGCACATTCGCCGTGGAACAAGAGACGGTGACATGGCACCCCAACGTCTTTGCAAACTGGATCGCGAAAATGCCACACCCCCCCGAACCCCCATTAATAAATACCTTTTCCTCATCCCCCGCGGTCACATACGGCGCAATTGACTGATACGCCGTTCGAGCTGCAACCCCCACCGTCGCTGCATCGTCCGGCTCTAACCCGTCCGGCAAAGCAGCCAGGTTCGCTGTGTACCCTAGGAGATACTCTCCTAGGGCCCCAAACTGGCGTGGCATCGCCAAACACCCGAACACGAGCTGGCCGGGCTTGAACTCTGTCTCTCCCGGTGCAGTAGCCACAACCCGTCCGCAGAAGTCCATGCCGGGGCTGGCGGGGGTGCTGGCGATGAGGACTTTGCCGGCCACGGTGCTTTGCTCAGGGACTTTGTAGTCAGCTGGATTGATGGAGGTGGAGATCACTTGAATTATGATCTGTCCTTTTGCTGGGGGTGTTGGGGGAGTGCGGGCGGAGGGGTCGAGAGTGAGATTCTTTTCTAGGCCGCCGGTTGTGGTGCTGTAGAGCCAGGCTTTCATCATGGAGGGGAGGTTGGCCATTGTTTTTTTTACTGTTATTATTATCTTCCTGTCTTTTTGATGACGGAGAGGTGATTGGTCATTTGATGTAGTGGATTACTTGGGTGATGTTTGAAGGAGAGCCAAAGCAATGGCTATGTCTTGATTGAGTATGGAGCTGTATTTGATGGAAGAAGGTTCGATGGTTGAAGATGAGGTTGGAAGTGGGTGGCCTGAGGCTTGCAGTCTCTCAACCCCGCTGCTGACTGTTTTGTTTCTGTTTAACTAAACTTTTGTTAAGGGAGGAATAAGCACTCAAGTACTACTGGCACTATCAATAATGTAACCCAACTTGCTGATACTCTAGTCTTTCTAGAAGGTTGAGGACTCCGTATTCCGCACATGCTATGACGTATATTTTACCTCCCTCATTAACTCGTACGATCTGGCCGGAAATTTATGCTTCAGGCAGCAGCGATAACACGTCCCTAGCTCTGGACAAGCACCTGTCAGGTGGAGATTCCATGGATAGCGTGAGATAGGAATTCAACTAGCTGTTGGACCCTTGTTTCTTAAATTGTTATCGCGATTGAGTTTTGTTTGTTGAGACGAGTGGAAGGACAGAAGTCAATGGAGACTGGGACTTCCTGACTCCATAAAAAACCGCCCCTCAATTGATCAACAGAGAACATGCATATGGAAATTGGAGGGAGAGGGATTTGACACGTTTAATTATGAACCAAGAAGAATAAACAATGCGTCGTGCAGAATCTTAGTCTTGGCTTGGATCCACTAGGCGGAGTTTATGCGCACAATTTAACCAGTACGTATGTACTTTGCTGTCCTTTCAAACCATGTTCATACTCCAGTGGTTCAACACGAGCCACGCTGAACTCAGGGCCAGCTCGTCTTAATTCTTGGACTAGCCTCTTCTCATGCTTTTCCTGCGCTCCAGCAAATAACAACTGTTGTTCGTCCCATCCGCCCGTTGGGTGCATCAGGAGAGTTGAATACGAGGGTCCAACTTCCCACCAGTGCCCACAGCGGATGACATCACATGTTTGCGACGCTTATTATTTCCCCCTGTGATGCATTGATAGAATTTGTTTCTTCGCTACCGATTGCTGGTGACGATGATTCCGGTGATCCTCCCTCCATCCTGGCTGCTCTGAGGACCAGCTTCTTTCGATCATTCCAGCTTTCTTTCTATCATTCCTCCCATTTGCTTTTTCTTTGACTCTCTCCTTATTAATTTCCCCTCCACTCCCTCCCTTCTTTCCCACCTCATTCTCCACCACCGTTTGGGGTCCAATTTCTTGCTTCTTCTCTCTCATTTATTTTTATATTACTATCCATCTATTCCTACGGTAGATATGCTTAGACCCCGGAACGCCACCATCTAACACTATCTCCCGGATCAATATGGCGCTGAATAGCATCGCATTGGGCGTTTCGATGACCCCGACGGTCGTCTCGACCCTCTTCTCTCATGTACGTCGCCCGCTCTCCAACCACACCAAAGGGGCCCTGGTTCAACTTGGTAGTTGTTGCTCCGTTTGTTTGATTTTTCTCCTCAATTATCCTCTCCAAAATTCTCTGGTCCCTGCCAATTGACATGAAGTTTCTCTTGTGTAGTACCTACATCGCAAAACCCTTCACCATAAGCCAACCGTCCACATCTCCTACGACGAAGGCATATCCATTGTCCGTGAATTCATCAAATATTCTTCTAAGCGGCCCATTGAGTATATCCAGGAGTTCACCGGCCAGCGTGTCCCCGCTCCGCACTGGGTGAAGATCCAGAAATTGACCATACCTGCCGAATTCCTGACCTCGGCTGCGACCGCCCTTATCGACGAGCTGGGCCCGAATGGAATCGATCGCGTCGGAGGCAAGGACTGGTGGCAGTGGCGTGGCCCCGCGGACGAGCTACGGGGAGAGTGGATTGAGATGAAAGACGACTATAACAAAAGAAAGCATGCCAGTCGCGATGACCCCAGTCAGAAGCGCATAATATTGTACATCCATGGCGGGGCGTATTATTTCGGTAGTGTGGAAACGCATCGGTATCAGCTGCAGCGCCATGCTAGAAAGTTGAAGGGAAGGGTTTTTGCACGGTATGATCCCTTGTAACTTCTTTCCTTTGATTCGTTGGGGGACGAGCTAACTTTACTGTAGTGAGTTTATCGGTCCTGTTCCAACACTGTCCGTCAAATAAATTTCCCCAGGAATGAAGACTGATCACCATTTAACTTCTAGCTGAATACCGCCTGGCTCCGCAATTCCCGTTTCCCTGCGGCTTGCAAGACTCCCTCGCTTCTTATCTGTATCTTTTGCGCGATCATGCGCCAAATGAGATAATTTTCGCAGGGGACTCGGCGGGTGGAGGGATGATACTGTCGTACGTTGATTAATTCATGAGAAGATGATCTGTTGTTGATGTTGTAATAGCATGCTTGTTATTTGTCGCGACCAGGGAATTCCATTGCCAGCTGGGGCAATGTTGATATCTCCTTGGGTTGATCTCAGCCACTCCTTCCCAAGTGTGGCAAAGGAGAACCCGGGCGACTATATCCCGGGGCATGGTTTCATACACAAGCCGTCCGCAGCATGGCCCCCGCCAACCGAAGATGAGATTCGCGAAATTAAGAAATCAACAGGAAAGGTTGAGGCTGGAGGGTCTCTGCGGGACAATACTCAAGCCCAGGAAAAACACATTTTTGCCGACGAGCCTGTCCGAAAACCTGGACGTCCTCCACTGTCAGTTGTCATGAATGGCAAAACCATGGAGGTGAAGGATCAGATTCACATGTACACCACTAATGATCTTCTGTTCCATCCTCTGGTTTCTCCTATTTTCCAGCCATCTCTGGGCGGCCTCCCCCCTATTCAAATAATTAGTGGTGGAGGTGAAATGCTCCGGGACGAGCAATTCTATGTTGCTCACAAGCTCGCTAACCCTACCGCGTATGCCCCGGGGGATGACTTTCTTGATGAATTTGACCCCCAACGTACCATCCTCTATAAATACCCCGGAACCTACGTGCAGCTGCAGGTGTGGGATGATCTTTGTCATGTGGCCCCTATGCTGAGCTTTACACGACCGGCTAAGTTTATGTTCCGGTCGATTGCCCAATTTGGAGCCTGGGCTCTTGCGTGTGCCCAAGAATCGGAAATCGAAATCCTCAACGATGACGAAATCTCGCCGATTTCGTCCAGTGACTCTGACAGCCCCAGTTCGTCTATCAATGGGGATAAGGATATCCAAAAGTCTCCGGTTGCCTCGGTTGGAAGGGCTGGTGACCCGCTACCAGCGTTCAAGGACCGCATGATACGCCAAAGAGTAGGCAAGAAGGGTTATATCTATCCGCTTGACCCACCATCTTCCTATTCGGTGCTGCAGATACCGGGCTCCTCCGTCGGTACTGTTAACCCTCAACTTCTTCTGAAGTGGATGCTGGCGAAGGAGCACTGGGACCACAAGTTCGTGAAGGAGAAGACCCGTGTACATCAGCAGCGGCTCCAGGACCTGGCAACCGGTTTCCAGGATTTCAACGGCGAAACGGCGCCACCTAGCTCACTCGCAGCGCGACGTGTTGTGCCGGGAGTACTGCCACCGAAGAGCGAGCGGAAGAGCTACCCCATGATGTTCTGGACTAGCATCGCGAGTAAGCACGACAAGAAAACTATAGAAAGGGAACACCAGAAGGAGAGTCGCTCTCAGAGGACTAGCGTCGAAGCCGGACGGGCTGGCGCCTCAATCAAGGGGGCGGACGATGACGCAGATGTTGCCCAGCCTCCGTCCCTCACATTTGACCGGCAGCCGAATGGCACGACACCTGGTCAACGACCCCCTGCTCTCAATATCGTGAAGGCGAATCAGGACCATTCATTGGAAGAAAATAAAACTGGATCTGCTCCGCTCACACCGGCCCTTAGCCCGCTAATCGTCCTGCCCAACTACGAAGCGGGCAAGTTTATTGACGACAACGTAAGCACCAGAGCACTGTTCCACGCTTCGGGGACTATTCCCCCGATGTCTGACCCAGGCTGGCCAAGAAGCAGTATGCAACGGCCATCTTCCCATGGCGGATCTGCTACGATTCGGAGTGGGTTTACTTCGGACCATGCGGATGATACCAGCACCATTGGGGACGAAAAGTCCCTCGCGATTACTAGCAATGGTATTGACGCTGCCAGCACGCGCGCCGTGCTCAATGCAACCGGTGTGGTGGGGCTGGTAAATGGTACCTCTGCTCACCAGTCGGTTGACAGTTTGCCCGTACTTATTTCGAGTGAACTCACCAACGGAGATGGTGTGCCAAAATAGGAAGTACTATATTTTCATCTTACATACATTGGGCACTTGGATTCCCATTTATTGGTCCCCTCTACACTTTTTTTTTTGGAACCTCCTTCCCTTTCCTTTCTATTTTTTGAATATAAGCCTATTTACTGGATGCGGTTGATACCTATACACGCGGATCTTTTACTTTTTAACTTCTTTCCACGCATGTCTTTATATGCCTTTTCTTGAATCTGACTTAATACCCGATTTATATCTCTAGTTAAAATTAACTTGGATTATGTGAAACCTTTTATTGAGTAGATATCCATCATGATTGACTTGGGTATATAGTAAATAATAATATACATGACAACAAGACTTACAAGTACAGCCAACTTCTAGTCCCAAAAGGTGAAAATCACCACTCAACCCCAATCTTCCTCGCCACCTTCTCCGCAACCCCCATAAACGCCTCTCTCCTCACACTCCTCCCCTCCCCTCCCTCCTCCGCCACAACCGTCGGCATTCCCCGATCTGCATCCTCACAAACCCTCGCATCAAGCGGGATATCACCTAGAAACTCAACCCCCAACCTCCGGCACTCCGCCACAACTCCCCAATCCTCCTCCCCATTGCTGGAACACCCGTGCCCATGCCCAGAAGAATCCCCATGCGAGAAAATCTTCGTCTGATGCCCACAAGCGGGACACGCAAAGAAAGCCATATTCCTCACCATACCCAACACGGGAATCTCCATGCGCTGGAACATGCCGAACCCGCGCACGGCATCTCGTAGCGCGATATCCTGTGGTGTGGTGACGATCACGGCGCCATCAACGATGACCTCTTGCCCGATGGTGAGTTGGACGTCGCCGGTTCCCGGGGGGAGGTCGAGGAAGAGGACATCCAGAGGACCCCAGGAGACGGAGTGGAGGAGCTGGTGCATGGCTTTGGTAACCATGAGACCGCGCCAGGAGATGGGGGTTGTGTCCATGGGAATGTTGTTGGAATTGGGGTTGGAATCGGCGGGAGGTGGGGGAAGGAGATAGCCCATTGACATGGATTTTAGACCGTAGTTTGTTAGGGGGAGGAGGCAGTTATCTATTTTTTGTATCAGATTTAGAGTAAGTAGAATAGTTTTGGTGGGAGGGGTGGATATACTTTCGTCGAGACGAGGTTCGCCGGAGAGATTGAGTAGGGTTGGAATTGAGGGACCGAAGATATCTGTATCTAGGATTCCGGTGCGGATACCACGACGGGCAAAGGAGAGGGCGAGGTTGACTTGATTTTTGTTAGCTTTTCTTGCCCCCCATGTTTGGTTCATTGTTTTGAGTCGTGTGCGGGGGAAGTTCCGGAGCATAATCTTGGAGATTGGGAGGGACGCACCTGCAATGGTGGATTTCCCTACCCCGCCCTTAGCGGAGGATACGGCAATAACCTTCTTCACATCACGGATCTTGCGCTTCTCAGGGAGTCCGCGACGACGGGGGAATGAGGGTGGAGTGCCGGAGCGAGGGAGACCCTGGATGATTCGGAGGTTAGTTGCAGAGTTCTTCTATCTTTTTGTGGAGATGTTAGGAGAAGGCCGTACGAGAGGGTTATCATGCTGCAAGACACGAAACGTGGAAAAGAATCTCCTCTTCATGGCCATTGTGGAACAATGATGTGCGGCTGGATGGAAACGACGTTGAAGCATTTCCCACTTCCAAGATCATACTGTTGACGCCTGAGGCTCCAAAATGCTGTGGAAATTATACTGCCGTAGATAACTTCTCACCGCCCGCTGGATTTGGTTGCTGCCGGAGCTGGTACTTCCTATTTAGGTTAGGTTTTCTCACCGCGTTCCTGATTCTTCGAAACTTAATGGCGGCAGAAAAATAATTTGGAAGAAAAAAAAAAAGAGTAAAAAGGCATTAATTAAACAAATCACCCACCACAGGGAAGATAATAGAAATGGCTCCCAAGTCATTAGCAGAGCAGATTGCCGAATTGGATGACCTTACTCCGAGGGGTATGACACTATATATATCATTCCTTTGCCTCATTTACTATTTAAAGTTGGGTTGCTAATATGATCTTGATGTGACAGATTTTGATCCCGAAGATTTGGATCGTGGTGCGCAGGACAGCGACGATGAAGACGTCCAAGTCGACGCTGATGCCGGTAGGGAGCATTATCAGGATGTAGGGTAGGCTTTCCATATCGCCAATAGTTTGTTTGAATTACTTGAACTAAAGCTCGAGTTAATGGTGCTGATTTTCTTTTCTCCAATAGAAAGGCCAAACTCCGCAAAGAGGACCCGATTAGCCTGGGGAAACAATACGCTGGATCGCGGGTTAGTAGGGACGCACTCGAGGCGGAAAGCGATGACGACCCTTTCGCCGTACCTTCTGGCGACGAGGACGAGGATGAGGAGGGCAGCGAGGAGTCGGAGGAAGACGAAGAGTTAGAAAGCGGGGGGGAAGACGATATGGAGGAAGAAAGCGAGGAAGAAAAGCCACGCAAATCGAAGAAACTCCAGAAAAAGACACAAAAGGAAGCAGATCTTGACGATATGGATACCGACGAGTCCGAGGATGTTGAGGCGGACGAATCGCTGGTAGACTTTGACGCGGACAGATTCTCTGATTTGGATGATGACTCTGAGGACTCTGAGGACTCTGAAGATGACGATGAGGAGGAAGAGGGAGACTCTGAAGACGACGATGAAGAAGAATCCGAGGAAGAATCCGCGCCCAAGCGCCGCGTCAAATTCGACAAAGGCTCCAAAACGGACGACCGGGAGGAACTCCGCCAACTCATGGCCACCGACCAGAAGACCATCGCGGCCACCATCTCGCAAGCTGCCAAAGCCGACGCAACCAAAGGAAAAGCCGTTAAGCAGCAACGTGCAACTTTTGACGCCCTGCTCAACACTCGAATCAAGCTCCAGAAGGGTCTCACCGCAATCAACCAGCTCTCAATTGCCGCACAGGACCCCACCACCGTCGATGGCGAAGCTATCAAGTCGGCCGAGACAGCCGCCCTCACCCTCTGGTCGACCCTCGAGGATCTCCGACTCGCCCTGGCAGACGCCCAACAGTCCCAAGACGCCGCCGACGGGTCGTCCAAGAAGCGCAAACGCCCGTCATCGGCCGCGGTATCCCCGACGACATCATCCGCCTCGTTGTGGAAACGCATGGTGGATCTCGAATCCGACTCGGTCGCTCACCGTCGCGCCGTCCTTGATAAGTGGTCGCTGAAGGTCCGTGGATCGAACGCCAACCTCCCCAATGCCCGTGGAAAACTTCTTGGGTCCAGCGGTGGCCAGCAGACCATCACTGCGGTGCTGGATGCGCATGTCGCCTCGGAGACGGGACATCGTGCCACCAAGCGTGCCCGCAGTGATGCCGGCGCTGATGGAAAGGAACCGCTGGTTTACGATGATGCGATTTTCTACCAATCGCTTCTTCGGGATCTTGTTGAGCAGCGCATGTCCTCCTCGGATGCGATTACGAATGGCCTTGATACACTGCATCTCCTGCCATCGAAGGATGTTCATCCGGTTACGGGTATGCGTAAGGATAAGGTGAAGAAGGAGATTGATACCCGTGCGTCGAAGGGACGGAAAATGAAGTATGATGTCCAGGAGAAACTTCAGAATTTCATGGCGCCGGAAGACCGTGGGGTCTGGACTTCTCATGCGAGGGAGGAGTTCTTTGCTTCGCTGCTTGGCAAGACGGCGAGTGGGTTGTTGAGGGAGGAAGACGAGGAGGATGGTGCTAGTGAAGCAGGGGATAGTGATGAAGATCGCGAGGAGGGTGGACTGAAGCTTTTCCGAAGCTAGATATTACTTTCTTGCGCTGGGGCATTTTTACTATAACCTTACTGTATGTGATAAAAAAAACACGAGGATTGTTGGAGTATGGGAGTGTTTCTTCATAAAACCCATAGAGGCACGAATCTCGAGGCAGGTCTATATACCAGCGAGATGCGAGAATTGTAGCGGATATCATGAACAATTTGTCTCTTGCTAATTCTGGTCATCATCAAACGTATCGTATCGTAACTCGTAGCTCATTAAATCACCAAAGCCTTGGATGTTAAGCAGCATGCAAGACGGGCATCCCGGGATGCCCATGGTCAGAACACGCTTGAAGGTGGGTTGGGAAAAAAGGATGACACTAGAAGAGTTGCTAGGCAACTTGTTGTCTGTGTCGAAGAAAGTACATACATAGAGGGACAAGATCTTTCGACTTCTTTCTGCTTGCCATCCACCAAGTTCCTATCCTGCTATATTTTCCTTTTCACCTCTTCTCCGTTTGTGGCATCAGGAGCTTACCCGAGTGAGGGCCGTGGGGATGCCTTGTCTTTTGCAGGTGAATACTGCGGTAACGAGGCATGATGTGACTGTTCCCAAATGAAATCTGTCCGCCGAGGGAGCCCTAGCATTCTTTCACGAACTGCAAGCTCCAGTTGCGCTTTCCTCTCCTGTTCCTCTTGGGGTGACAGGAAGCGCGGATAGCCGTCCCAATCCACTACCACCGCACCGCTCACATCGTTGTAACCCGGAAGGGAAGTAGCCACGGAGGAAGAAGAGGATGCTTGACCGTCCTCGTTTATCATGGTGGTGGGTTCGACTTCGAGACGTTTGTGTTGCTGGACCTGAGAGTAACCGTTAAGGAAGGATGTCCGGCTAAGGGAGTCGAAAAATCCGGCAGGAGGGTCGATATCTTCGTAGAGGAATTGTGTATCTTGGGATGGTGAAGCAGTACACACAGGGTCTTCTATTGATGCCTGACGGACTCTGGTTGGTCGGGTAATGCTGGTGGATATTTCTCGTTGGGAGGGTCGACAGTGGATAGATGAGCGCACTTTGTCACTTAAATAAGCACGCAGGGAAATATGCCTGCCTGCAGACGTGTGTTTACCGTCAGACGAGGAGGATGACTGAGGAATAGCTGGCTTGCGCTTGCCGAATAATGGCATATTGTATGACGGGAATGATTTGTAATTGCTTCAAAATGTATGGGGTAATTGCAAATAAAGATTTGTTGTCACCCCCCCCGAAAGGTAAGCAGATTATGGGAAATTAAAAAAAATGAGATATCCGGGAGATAAGCTTCCGTAACAGACGAAGACAGCCAATGCTCAGAATGGATGTGTTGTTGTTGAATTGGCGGGGTTGTCTTGAGGCCCAGGGTGGTCGATATCACACAGGAGGTACGCTGGATCCTTGTCAAACTTCGGCGAATAGCCGACTCAAGAGTGTAAGGCAGCAGGTGCGCCGAGATAGAGATATCACGAGACGATTCTAGGGGAAATTCGTTGACATATCCGATGGTTACACGTGGATAGGGTATAGTAGTTGGGCGAGGCGTTGTACTGACAGACGGAGGGTGATTTGCATTTCTAGATTCTCCCAGATCTCGCTTCCTAAAACCAGGAAATCTGGGTGAATGGGGATACTGGGTCCAAGCTTCTTGCTAATTGCGTCCTATCGCAACTAGGAGAGTCGTGCTGCTCTATGCCCTGCATCATGCAGATAGACTACGCTCCGATGATAGGTTGTCAGGTTGGTGGTGGACAGCAGAGCATTGCATGCGCCTAGTGTTCTATTATCGTAAATTCGGATTTTGATGGGCTGCCATTGGCTTCAACTTCACCGCTCCAGTCAAAACGGTGTGCGCGAATATATCTGTCTTGTGGCGCCGATCGGAAGGTCCCAAGTGACTCAGAAAACCTGCAGATAGATGCAGCACGACGGTTTTCGGAGATCGGATCTCGCACTGGGATCCTAGAATATCATAAGAAGAAAGGGAGAATACTGACTTATGCAATCGAAGCTGCTTCACGTCGACCCACAGGCCAAAATTGCTGAAAATACGTAGAGAGTTTTATCATGAATGGATTTAAGATGGGAAGGAAGGAAGAAGTTGAGTTTTGGTTTTGATGCCTGAAGAAAACAAACGACTTGCTGTTGGGTTGATCATGTGCAGGCACTTCATCTCATCAGCAACTCAACTCAAGTGTTTGGCAATGATGGCACAAGTGGGAAAAAACTACCATGTCTCTTACTTAAATTCGTTTCTTTATCTACGAATCCTTGACCTTGATATTCACATGTCAGTCTCGAGCCTAGACAGAAACCCACCCAATCAATGACATGTCAATGTGGCATCCAACTTGAATCCGAGGCTGGGAATAACAAATACAGGCTGGCTGCATCTGGGAAATTGCATGCACGGCTGCTCCCAGGGGGTGAATTTGTTGTAAGCTTCCAGGTTGCTTTGCTTATTTGTTGTACATGGATTAAATAATTACTAAGATAATGCCCCTAACATATCCCAGGAAGGGTATATCCACTCTGTCTCAATACCCCTCCGATTCTTTTACACCCAATGTTTCTCCATAAACCAGGCGATAGAATTAGACAGGGCTAATTATGGTGTTAGTCTAGCCCCAAAGATTTTATACCTTTTCTGGTATTGAATTTTAACTTTAGGATAGATTTACATTAAAAATGGCGTGAGGGCCTCTTAAACGAATTCTATAGATGACAGGAAGAAAAAAAAATCAACATTCTAAATTAATCTAGTTTAAAATAGGACAAGAAATTTATATAGACCAAGATATCTAGGTATTATTCTTCGGTAGAGTGCAGGTACAGGTCCTTTTGAGAACCTTTACATCCGGGTACACGCCTTCAGAGTGTTTTGAACTATAGTGTACTTGCGTTGGAACTCGGCCCCAAAGAGCTTCATCTTGTCTGCGTCCAGGGCTTGCCTGGCTTCTGCAGCCTCCGAGAATGCTTTCCGTGCTGAACCCCCAGCGCGGATACTGGCTGCACTTCCGATCACACCGAGGATAGCGAACCGGGCGGATGTCGGGTTATCAACGATTTCAACAATGGATAGGGCAATGTTGCCGGCCTCGCCCATAATAAGAGCGGCTCATGCAATCATAGTAGCACCACCAATGGCAAGGGCAGCTTCGCCTGCGAGCGGAATCACGGTGAAGACAACACTCAAGATAGTCATGATCAACTCCTTCTTCTTTGCCTCCTTTGCTTGTCCGCCAATGTCCTTAATCTTGTCGATTTGGCTGGCAGTATCTTCAAACATAAACACGGGCATGCTGAAGGCCGTTGCGACGTCATCGTAATCTGCACTCAAGCCTCCGAGGCGCATTTCGATGTATGTGTCCAGAAGGACATCAGACAAGTCCTGTGTGCTGGGGATGGCTTTATCAGCAACGTCCTTAGGGTTTTTCACGTCTATCTTGTCGCCATCGCCGGTCTTTTTAGGATAGTTTTTGTACGTATAGCTGGTGGGATTCATGCACTGTGGATAGTTGGTTGGAACACCACCAGGGCAAGCACAAGGCAGCAGGTAGACATATTCCTGCTCCAATTCTACTCGTTATAAGATCGGGGGTTTTTCTACAAAAATATATGATGCAAAAATCTCAATCCAGATTCAATTGCGCCCATCTCGGCTGTCTTCTAAAGCGACTTACTCAACCTTCACAATCTTCCCTGTCTCAACCTCGTACACATACCCCGTAATCGGCACATCCAGCACCAACGGACTATCCTTCAACGCCCGGACATCATCCAGCACACTCTGTCTTAAATCTCCAAAGGGCAAGAACGCAATATGATCCGTATTCTGGCCAAGGCCATCCCGAATCTTGCTCCTGATAACCTCATCTGTGAAGGTGAGCATCCCACAGTCCGTCTATTGATTCAAGTCCATCCTGTCAGCAGGTCACACAGCCCCACAATTTCGAGGCCGATTAATTCACAAAAGAATGGTTGAATTGAAGACAACATACGTGATGCAAAATGACAATCTCCCGCGTCCCTAGTAGCTGCTGCGAGATGATAACACTTCGCAGCGCATCTGTCACTCGTCCCCCGGCATTCCGGATAACGTGCGCGTCACCTTCTTCTAGGCCAAGAGCTCGAGCTGGGTCTATATGGAATAGTTAGGAATACCTTCTCTCTTGCAGCCGTGAAGGGGAATCATGCCAAGGCGGGCGTCCATGCACGCTACGATGGCGACCTTGCTAGAAATGAGTGTTAGACACTTGTCGAGGAAAATACTTGACAGTGCGCAATGAGCCAGATACGATACTTACCGCTGGGGAGGTAGTGCCAGGTTTCCCTTTGCGAAAGCGGCTGCGTACTGAGTATTAGCAGCTTCGAATTCCTGTGCGACGGACATGGCGATGAGTGGCTACGGGCAAAGGTAGAAGAGGAAAAGAGAGTGTGAAAAAGAATTAAGACCGGTGACGAGCTGGGCTCTTTTATAAGAGGCGTCCCACGTTCGGGATTGCGTGATGGAGTACTGATAGAACCCATCACGAACGATGGGGGTTGTGGCTTGATATCATTGTATCTGGTGTTCAACTCGCCATTTACCCCGCTCATGAGCTGATCAGGTTATACTTTCCTTCATGAACCAAAATACTGGAATAGCTACTGGTGCCTATTATAGTATACAATACGCACTAGGATGAAAGTCCAAGAGGCGTCTTTTTTCCATGTCAGCTACCTACCCAAAACTAAGGGTCTACCAATGACAAGCGGGAGATATGAGACAACCAACCATATTAATAACATCGCAGTATAGATAACTAACTCGATCTAGAAATAGTTAAGCAAAGCTACCCTTGCAAAGACCTCACCCATGCTAATATCCGCGGCCCAACCTCATCCCCCTCCAGCCCCATCGACAACGCATAACTAATGTGATTATGTCCCTTAAGCACCTCAAACGGTGGTAATCTCCCCATCGCTCCCAAATATGCTTCTAGAAACATCAAGTTCCCCTTCACAATCTCCGCTGCATCAAACTCCCCTACCGTCATAAAGATATCCGGAAAGTTGCTGCTATTATCCCCTCCCCGGCAAAACTCCTTAAATAGCCCCAGCGATGAGCACGTCAGAATTTGGTCCCTGTCCTTAGTCTCATAGTAAGCCTCCATATTTTCCCGTCGCCGCTCCTGCTCTAGATCGTACCAGAGCGGCGCGCTTTGGAGCATAACCCCCCGCGGGATAACACTGTGTTTTTGCAATGAACCCGAGAAAAGGGCCATGGCTACGTGTGCGCCGCCTGCGCTTTGGCCTAGAACGAAGACGTTTGAGGGCGAGCCTCCGTACGAGCTGATATGAGTCTTGACCCAGGTAAGTGTAGCGGTGATATCCTCAATCCCGGATGGATACTGGCAATCAGGGAGGAGGCGGTAGGTGGCTAAGATACAGATGGCACTATTTGAGGCAAAATATTTCGCTGGATGGCTTGGTTAGTTGTAAAATGCCCTGGAATTTTACGTAAATATATCCCTGGTGAAGGCATTGGTACCAATATTGCTGTGGATATGAGGTGAAATGTCATTGTCTCCTGCCCGGAAACCCCCGCCGTGGAAAAAGACGATTACAGGGAGATTTGTGCTGGTTTCGCTGGTTTCGTCTGTGGCCCCTTTCCAGTAGAGCTGTAATAATTTCAGAAACTAAGCACCCGCCCAGTTTATTTATCGAGTTTGAAGATTGATTGACTGCTTACATCTAATCTTTGCCGTGGGTGAGTTCCGTACTGAATGGACTTCTCGAACTTGAGATCGGAATGCGGGGGACGGGCTGCCTGCAGGGGATCAAAGAACCTTTCACAGGCAGAGTTCACCTCGAGATTCCATTTATTCCCGTACTGGGCGACAAAATCTTGAATTTCCCTCGAGAGAGGCATTTTGAATTGCTTCTGTTACGTTAGGGGTGAATTTGGAGAGAAGCTTGAAAGAAATTTAGTTCGTTCGTGATTCAGTCCCGAGGAGATTCGATCGGGATATCCGAGTTCTCCAATTGAGAGTTGAACATGCTCGGATCTAGCTTCCGAGCCCCCAGCTGTGAAACGGCAATCGAGGTCTTTAATACTAACGCCCTAGATGCCCTTGCGTAGTGTTCATGCCTCCAGTGGATTGGTGGGAGGTAAGGAACGGATCGACGGACCGGTGCATCCGGATGGTATCGATCAGTTGTATAGAGTTTAGTCTTGATGCAACTGAAAAAGATTCTCGCTCCCAGTAGACATCGTCGTTAATCTATCAAATTAATATCAACTCAATTACTATCTTGAGCCGTACACACACGCGAAATATACAAAAGAATGGGCATCCTTTTCAGCAAACTCTCTTCCCCAACACTCCCTCAAAGGGAATCCACAGCTGATCCCCATGTTCTGATCTGTGGTGCGGGAGTAGTAGGTTTGGTCCTGGCCCAGGGACTTCGTGAGGCAGGAATCCCATATACCCTCTTTGAACGAGATGGAACTCCCTCAAGTCGATCACAGGGATGGGCATTAACGCTTCACTGGTGCTTGGACGCGCTGGAGCGAACAATTGGCACGGAACGGGCTGCGCAGTTAGAGACGGTAGGAGTTCTATATCTATATGAGTAGCGGGAAACAGCCGCCCTGACAAAGAGATAAACAAAAGGCAGTTGTGGATAGTTCCTTGCGCGAAGATGAAGGCAACTTTCTATTCCTCAACGCAGCAACGTCCAAACCGAAATATCGTATTCCTCCATCAAAACGACGCCTCAGATTGCATCGACAGAAGTTACGCAGCATCCTTGCATCCGGAATTGACATTCAGTATGGAAAATCTGCAAAGTCATTCCAAAATCTACCTAATGGGAAGATTCAAGTCATGTTCAATGACAAGACTACTGCCGTTGGGACACTTCTAGTCGGGGCCGATGGAAATAACAGTGCTAGTATGCTATCCCCCGGCCCCCGGACATATTGAAATCTAACTATGGCCCTCTCTCAGTTCGCCACCAGCTTTGTGAACAACCAACCCTCAACAAACTACCCATCAACCTGGTCGGCGTAGTCCGACATTTCACCTCAGAACAAGCCAAGGCTGTCCGTGCCATCGATCCCCTGCTCTTTCAAGCCCTCCACCCAGACACGGGAAACTACCTCTGGTTCAGTATCCAGGAATGCAACCCCGAACCAAACGGCGAAACCTCATACAAGGCACTCGTTATCATCAGCTGGCGTATCCATGGTGACGAGGAGGCGAAAAGCGCCATCTCGCCAACCTCCCGTGAGCGTATCCGGATGATGAAAGCCCGAGCGGAAGGCTTCGCAGAACCGCTGCGTAGTATCGTCATGGATATTCCCGACGACGAACCTTTTACTACGCCCCTTAGACTCGGGGATTATGTTCCGGATGTCGAGAGGAAATGGGATAATATGCACGGGAAGGTCACTCTAGCGGGGGATGCGGCGCACGCGATGACTATGTATCGGGGGGAGGGGGCTAACCATGGGATTCTGGATGCGGCGTTGCTGGTAGACTCTATGAAGGCGGTTCTGAGGGGGGATAAATCGCAGAAAGATGCCGTCGACTCGTATGAGGAGGAAATGTGTAAGAGAACGAGGGACGCTGTTCTGAAAAGTCGGCAGGCGGCATTGGATGCCCATGTTTGGGAGCAGGTGAATGATGAAAGCCCATGTATTGGAGCGAGAATCCCACCCGCAACGGCGTAACTGGAGACTGTATAGGATAAAACATAACTTTATGATGGAAATAACGGAACCGTTGTCTCTTCATTCATCGCAACGCACTCGGTGGGCGGGAACTTAGTATCGGAACATTCCTCGCGGAAACTCTATACAGAATAGCATTTCTTCTCTCCTTTCGTCTTCCCTCTCTAAACCTGTAAACAATCATGAATTGGAGCGGATGCACACTAGGAGTATTACTGGGCATGGTCACGTATAACGCCTTCCGCTCTCCTGAGTTGTCTATACACCGACATTAATGCTAGCCGAATGCTTCCTTTTCCTCCGCTGAATATTGGATCCGACGTCTCATCAGCAGGAAGAATTTGCCGATTCGTTATCATTTTAATCAAATAACAAAAGTATCAACCCCCCCCCTTGTTACACACACTAGCCCAAATTAACGTTCCCATAGCTTATCAAGGCTGCTCTGATTTCGGATCGTGCTATCCGGGAACCACCAATCGCCCGCAATACTCTATCAAGGGAGCATTACAGAGAGGCTGTATTTTGGGTATAATAAATCACCGGCGGAGGAAAAATATCAGTAGTATCCTCCCCTTTCGTCGACCCCAAACGTTGGGGGTAAGTGGTTATTGTGCTGGCCTCGTTTTTCCCCAGTCAAAATGAACCTCAATGTTGAGAAATTTAAAAAGCACCGAGGGGCTTTCCTCGTCTCTGCGGTCTCGAACTGTGCTTCGATGCTCTTTGGCTTTGGCGCTGGGGTTGTCGGTGCTGTAGTCGCCCTTCATAGGGAAAGCGCACATCCAATTTCCATTGTTTCTCTAGGGGGTGCTAAACGGACAACATTGAAATATTAACTTATAAAAATAGTTTCCAAGTAGATTTTAACTTGGAAAGCTCAGTAACTCCCAAATTTGCCGCGATCTCTTCGAATCTTGTTTCCCTTCTCAATGCGGGCTGTTTCTTCGGAGCCCTAGTTCCAGCTCTCTGCGGTAATGTTATTGGTCGTCGCCATCTGCTCTCTCTGAGTGCCGTGTTCCTTCTGGTAGGAGGAACCATTCAGACAGCTGCGCAGCCCCCCGACTTGTCCTGGCTATATGGCGGGCGAGTGATCTCCGGGTTTGGAGTAGGAATGGTTTCTACCACGGTCCCTAATTACGTGGCTGAGTGTTCCCCGAAACAATATCGCGGGCTCCTCATGGGCTTCTTCGAGATGTTCCTTGTAGCCGGAGGTGTCCTGGCTTACTGGACAACCTATGGGACATCCGTGCACCTCGAGCCAACAAGCAGGCAATGGCGAGTTCCTCTGTCCCTTCAGATTGTCATCGCCTTTTTCATCTTGGTCGGGTCATTCATCATTGTAGAGTCACCACGCTGGTTAGCAAAGAAGGACAAGTGGGAAGAGGCCGAGAAAACCCTCTGCTACGTACGTGGAGGGCACCGGGATGACGAAGAAATCATAAATGAGATAGCTGGCATCCGGGCTCAACTTGCGCGGGAACGTGCCGCCACTCAGGGGCGCGAAGTCACAGAGTTACTCCATAACGCAAACCTACGGCGTCTTTTCTGTGGAGTTGGAGTTGGAGTTGCCTTCCTGAGCATCTGGACTGGGCACAACGGTATCTTGTACTATGGACCTACTGTCTTCCGACAGATTGGATATCCTAGTCAGAACGCTGCTTTGCTCGCGTCCGGTGTCTTCACAATCATCAAATTTGTGTGTACGATCTTATTTCTGGTGACTGGAGTCCAAGTGTTCAAGCGAACATATCTTTTAGCGATGGGAGGCCTTATTATGGGCGTGCTTCTCTACGCCCTCGGAGCTACCTTGAAAGTGCATCCCCCTGCTGATGGGACTGCCGGATCCCCCCCTGCTCAGGGGATGGTAAGTTCTGTGTTTTGGTCACTTAAATTGTTCTGAATAACTGGATCACCCATATAGATGACTTGTATCTACCTTTACGTCGCAGCATACTCCTTCTCCTGGGGTCCTTTGAGCTGGATTTATATCGCAGAGTATGTGGTTTCTCGATGTCTTTAGCAGGTGGTATTCTGGCTCACATGCACAGAATATTCCCCATCCGGATTCGCGATTACGGTATGGTCATCTCTGTTATGGTAATCTGGCTCATGAACTTCATTGTATCCAGTAAGTCCTCTCGTAATTCACAAATCGGGAAGGTACTAAACGGCGAGTATAGAGGTCACCCCTACCGTTATTCTTAATATTGGCTGGAAGACGTGGATGGTAAGGTCGACCGGAGCCTACTCTTGATTTGTTTGTGTTAACTTGCCGTTGGTGTTTGGTACGTTCAATATTGCGGGGTGTCTATTTGCCATCGCCATCCCCGAAACCAAAGGAGTTGCCCTCGAGGCGACGGATGTCCTGTTCGGAGTAGTGAAAGATGAGGAAACTCCCCAGAAGGACAACCATAATTGGGAGAGCGGAGTTGGAAAGGAGGAACACTCCTCAACCCCATCGAATCACTGATAATAAGCCTCTTGGTCTAAAGGGTGTGGAGTCCCATCCGGCCAGAGCTTGCCGCTTTCGCTGACGAAACCTGAGTTTGGCTGTTTAAAATCCCAAGATCATGGAAATAGTTTATTTGGTCTGTCACCCAATATCTGCATCCTGCCCCATTTTTGTCAAACTCGTATTTGTGACGATCTTCCCGGATAATGTAGTTGGAGAGATCAACCACAGTCAAACCGGGGACAAGGTCGAGAGAGAACTGGGCCTGTGAGTCGGGTGGCAGAGCATATTCCAACTCCGAAACAATCAGAAAGGCCTTTGAACCCCCTTGGAGAACTGTACTAGGGAAATTATGGCTTGGTTCGCAGTCCAGCTGGATAGAGTTGGTCGGAGTCACTGCAAGATAGAAACACCAATGATTCGTGCTAGGCTGCTGCTCATGAGCCACTATGAGAATACGCGACATAGGATACGCGAGGATTTTGACCACCCGTTTTGCAGGAATGAAGTGAGTGGGCTGAAAATCTGCCATTTTGCGGGTCGTGATGGTCAGCTACAGAGGGTAAGATTTCGGAAAACGCGCCCGACAGAAGGAAAACGTTTTGAGGGTTTGGGAAGATCCCCTTGTTGGAATGAGACTGTGCGACCGAGTCCCGACAGCTTAGCGGTCTGGGGAACGATCGTTTGGATTCTGGGGAGCCAATTCACAGGTGCTCAAGTCTTTCCCTCAAAAGGACTTGCGAGCTGTACGAGAGGAGCGATTTTCTATCCTGAGTCGCAGGAGGCAATTCTCTCCGTCTTCACCAACACCTGACGATTATGTCGGATAACCGACGCCCATTGCTACGTTTTCCATCCATCGGAACAAGGAACCCGGTTGGATCTGTTAGGTAAGGGACGGCGATGGAGCTCAAGAAGCGAAAAGCTATAAAGCTCCTTGGGGGTTGAGCTGGTCGACTTGATTTCAGCGCCTAACAAGCGAAATATCATTGGACGTTGAACTAGATTGCATTACTACTCTCATAACTCTTTGTATATTTTCCATCCCGGTATATCCAAGTCTAAGGAAAATGTCTGTTCAAAAGCTCAAAGTTGGGATGGCTGGTCTCGGTCGGGTTGGCAAGCTCCATGCGAACAACTTCCTGCACAGTACTCCCCGTGCTGAGCTTGTTGCTGCCTTTACTCCCGATCAAGTTGAGCTCTCATGGGGTTAAAAGAATCTTGAGCCATATGGCGTCACAATCTACGATAACTACGAAAAGATGCTTGGCCACCCAGGGCTGCAGGCTGTGGTAATTGGAACGGCAACCCCAGTGCATGCGGAGGAAACAATAAAGGTGATCGACCATGACCTTCATGTTCTTTGTGAAAAGCCTCTGATGTGGAAGTGGTATGATCCTACCTTGCCACCTAATTTGATTTATTAAGCTTCTTTCACCATTGTTCTCCCTGCACAGCTATGACTGACACCCGACAGTGCAGGAAAGTAGTTCGAGCAGCTCAGGCCAAACCTCATCTAAAAGTTATGTGTGGATTCTCCCGAAGATTTGATGAATCCTACCGTAAGGTGAACGAAAAAATCAGCCAAGGACGGATTGGACGACCTTCCATCATTCGCAGTCAGACCTGTGACAAACACGATCCCTCGGGTTTCTACATCGCGTACTCTGCATGGTCTGGCGGTGTCTTTGTTGACATGTCTGTGCATGATATCGACCTCACCCTCTGGTTCTTTGGAGATGACTCGATCCCAAAGAGCATTTCCGCTCACGGGATTAGAGCTGTCCAGCCAGAACTGCAGCAGTTTAATGACTATGATAACGCGGTTGGATTGTTGAATTCCACAACGGGAAAATCGCTTACTACTACTGCTCTCGAATGATAGGTCACGGTCAGGAAGACACAACCGAAGTTATCGGCACAGAAGGAAAACTGTCCGTCAATACGAATCCCCAACGTAACTTGGTCAATCACTACCACTCGGCCGGCATTACGCGTGAAGCCCCCGACAACTTCATTGGGCGTTTCGGAGCCGCGTGTGTGAAGGAGGCGAATGAATTCACTGCCTCCTGCCTGGATAACACTCCACTTCCTCTTAAGTTAACTAATGCAATCAAGGCTGTCGAGATTGGTGCATATCTACAGGAGGCCCTGGTTACAGGAAAACAGATCCATTTTGACGAGATTGGGCGAAGGGTGGAGAAACCCCGTCTCTAGAGCGATATGCGCCTGAATGACCCTGACGTACGCTGGCCGTTCGCCTATGAGGGTCTTCTAAAATACTGTTGGATTCTATAAAATTTGTCAATTACTATATTAATCTATAATGATCCTCTGACATGCATCGAATTTGTCTGCTCGAATGCCTTATCAATCTCTCCTTCAGCATCGTATCCGTAACACCACATCTGTGTTGCGGGATCGCTCCATTGGTTCGCACTGTGGACGAAAGGAATTCCTTGAGTTTCTGGCAGCATTGAGGAGTCTCGCGCTTGCTGCAGAGGCCCATCTGGGAAATGCCATAGCTGCCCGTTTAACAGACTAGCATCTTGCATCATCTTAGTCCTTTCCATGCGAACTCTCTCGAAGATCGAAAGCGCCTTCGGGATTTCTGCCCG
The DNA here is from genome assembly GCA_027569045.1 of Aspergillus biplanus. NCBI lineage: Eukaryota > Fungi > Ascomycota > Eurotiomycetes > Eurotiales > Aspergillaceae > Aspergillus > Aspergillus biplanus. The sequence continues at coordinate 524,772 of JAPDEJ010000027.1, forward strand.
GGATGATATTTTCGATAGGGACCTAGCCAAAGCTACACCATCTTCCACGGCCATTGCAGCGCCTGTTGTACGTTTTAGTGTCATATTTCAACATCGCGCATACAGCCGAGAGGAACTTACCTTGAGACATATATGGGAGCATTGCATGTGCTGCATCTCCGAGTATTATGATCTTTCCCGAGGTCCATCGAGACAAATGCGCGGCGCTCACCAAGGGCCACTTAATAGTTTTCTCGATGAGTCCAATTATCTTGGTGAGCCTATATCATGGATAGTCAGTATTACGACAGGTTATATTTGTTCAAAGACCCAAAGACTCCCGTACCTTGGATCCCATTCTTGGAACTCGCGCCTCATGTCACTTAGTGCCGTGCTCTGGTCCCAGGTAGCTGGGTCCCTTTCATCCCAGTGAGAAAGTACCATGTTGAAAGACTTGCCAGCACCAATGGTGTACGTCATAACATGGCGTTTATCGCCAATCCTACAAGTTGAACCGGTTAGCGCTGTGCAAAAGGAGCCATGTCCTGTGTTATACTCACCAGAGATTCAAGGCTGGCTTCTCCAGGAGCCAGGCAGTCTCAGGATCATTTTTCATGAGGTTCACATCAACCGTAGCCCGGTACGCCGCAAAGCTTAGGTTCTCAGGTGGCTTTTCAATATCACTGTGCAACAAGTGCCTCGCAACCGACTTGATACCTTTATGGTGGATTAGTATCCGATAATGAGGATATGGGTTAAAATAACGGACCATCAGCTGCAACAACAAGATCTGCCGCGAAAGATTGTCCCGTGGCCAGTGTTATATTTGGCATGCTTGCATCATAGTCAATGACTCGGGCCCCGAGATGCACCTTGATACCCAAACTAATAGCACGCTGATGTAAAGCAGAATGGAAGTCGGCTCGATGGATGACCCAGTACGGGGCATCAAATGTCTCCCGGAAATTGGGAATTAACTTCGTGAACCCAATAACCTTTCCATTTTCCCAACGACGAAAGGAGATCCCCTCTGGCTCGGTGACGTATTTTTCTAGATAAGGTCCAAGTCCCATTTTGATTAAGAGACGTGCTGAGTTGGGCGGTATTTGGATGCCCGCACCGACCTAGTCACCATAGTTAGCCTGGAAGCTTTTCTTGCGTATTTTGGATCTTTTTTCGGTACCTCTCCAAGCTGTGGTGCTTGCTCGAAGACAGTCACCTTATGCCCGTAAGTTGCGAGTGCCACGGCGGTAGACAAGCCACCAAGCCCTGCTCCAACCACGATGACATTCAAACATGTCTTGCAGGCAGACGGAACTTTATTCTTCTGGAGATCCTTCAGGAATTCAAGACAGTTGCTTGGATACGTTGTGCCCTAAATTTTTTTTCTCATCAGCGTGGGTCGTCTATTGTGTGTGTGAATATTGTTGCGAACCTGTAGGGCGGACAGTTGCTCCCTTGTGCTTTCCATGATTTAAGACGAGTAAGTCGGTGAATCTATATTTGTTATTCAGGCAAAACATGCCTTACAGACCGCAGCGAAACTTATTATGCTTAATATAGACCGGCAGTTTTTCGGAGGAGAGCTCCGCCGGGGAACTGCGTCCGACCGTATCCGACGTATCCCCGGCCCCTCTCCCCCCAGTATTAATAATGGAATTGAGTGAGTGCATATATAGAAATGATGTAACGAACTATCATAAAAGGAGTAATAAGTGAATTCTCTCCATATCATACCTCGAAAACCTACCATAACCGTCGCTCAAATGTCGTCTACAGTGGAACAGTCCGTCGAGGTGGACACGGCGGAGAAGCTGCTCCAAGATCTCGAAGGAAGTAAAACACTTCCTTTGTGGATGCAGATGACCCGACTGAATCCTCCAGCGCCCAATCCTACCACTGTTCCCTTCATGTGGAAGTATCAGGACATCCGACCCAACCTGCTCCGCGCAGGCAAGCTTATTACAGAGAAGCAGGCTGAGAGGAGAGTACTCATGCTGATCAACCCAGCTCGAGGTTTGTTTATTAAATTCCCGCATACTTTTTTTTTCACCCCAGGAGAAGGATGATGGTGGGAACGGGCGCTAATTTTTGCAGATGCTCCCTATACAACAGACACTCTATACGCTGGGCTCCAGCTAGTCATGCCAAATGAAACCGCCCCAGCCCATCGACACACAGCCTTCGCCATGCGCTTCATTATTGAAGGAAAAGGAGGCTTTACAGCCGTGCATGGCAAGCGCATTAAAATGCAGCAAGGCGATGTGATTCTAACTCCCACGTGGAACTACCATGACCACGGAAAAGACGGTTCTGGCCCAATGATCTGGCTGGACGGTCTGGACCTACCAAACTTTTGCCATTTCCCAGTACATTTCGTCCAGCATTTCAGCGATCCGCGATATCCAGCAGAGGAAGCGGATAGCAGCACCTCCCCCATCGTCTTTCCATGGAAAGACATGAAGGCCCGGCTGGATAACGTGTCTGGTGACTGGGCCTATCAAAGATATTTACGCACTGGGGATCGAGAAGGTAAGCCTTTTACCTACCTACTTATACATCATTCTTTGTTTGACCTAAACATGCTTAAAATATCTCTCTCTTTCTAGTGAGTCGAGTTCTTGGTGGCTGTGCCGAGAGATTGAACTCCGGTAGCAGCTCACCATCTCGGCGCGAGACCACTTCTGCCGTTTACCATGTCATCACAGGAAGCGGGCACTCTATAATCGGTGATCAGAAACTGGTTTGGACAAAGGGTGACACGTTTTGCGTTCCGTCGTGGTACAAGTATCAGCATTTCGCGGACACTACCGAGACGGTCTATTTGTATCGGTTCGACGACAAACCTATGATTGAGGCGCTTGGGTTCTATCGTTCGGAGGATATGGATGTAGAAAGCATTGTGGCTGAATAACTTAGATTTGGGAGCCATTTACAGCTATACTTTTCTTTCTTTAGCCATGATAGGGAACGGAATGTATCAATCATGCAGATAATCCCGCTATACTTACCTGGGAGTGCTTATAAAACCATTTACTTTTCCACTGTGCCGGTAGATGGTGGCTCTCTAGATTTATCAATAGTGTCTATAAATATAGGACTCTTTTACGCTTGAATGCCTCAGTCAAAACCACTATTCCACTTTATATTTTCTCGATTGCGCAGAAAGGAAATAGGTGCCTATTTGGTAAGGCATAAAACCGATTCCGATAGCTCCCCGGCGTAGCCGAGGGCATCCGGTCCAATCATCACCCGATCATCTCCCTGAAACTCCCCCCCCAAAAAACACAGGATCGCACAATGGGGTGGCCTGACACGGCGACATGGAGATGATAGCCCATAATTTAGTACTGGCTTGCTTGAACTAATATGGAGACGCAAAATAACGCGAGTTCTTCCCCACAGCCAGCGCCGGCAGTCAAGCGTCGTCGGGTGGCTCTGGCCTGTGATTCTTGCCGGACTCGGAAAACGCGGGTTCGTAACAGCATCAAGATATATACTGGTCCGGCACATTGCTGATGATTTATTTTAACACTTCCTGCCTTAGTGTGATAGTGTTCGCCCAAAATGCTCTTCATGCAATGATCTAGGGTTCGAGTGTGTGTATACACCTCCAACGTCTGCTTCAAACGTCATAGTTCAAAAGGAGTAGGTCGCTATCCCGCTTAAGATGATCTAATAGAAGCTAACGATGGGCTAGTTATCTCAATGACCTTGAGAGTCGGGTTAAACGTCTGGAGGAGTCACTTTCCACCGTTAAGAATGACCTAAGCGGGTTGTCATCACGGGTTGACCAGGGATGGGACCCGAAGAACAAGCCCAATGAAAATGTCCAACAGGCGGGGTCTATACCCGACCTTGTTGGTACGGAGGACTCTGTGGATGCCATGGGGGCGATTACCCTCGCGAACGAGGAAGACTCGGGATTTTTTGGTGCGTAAAATTGTATGATGTCTGACATGCCCCAATTTTGACAAAATCAGGACCATCATCAAACGTTGCATTTCTGCGCCACCTCTCAAGGGCAATCGTGTATTCGGGGGCGATCCATGGGAGATTTGCGCCGCTTACCCCAGAGATGGTTGCCTACGATGGCGGGTTTATAAACGCGTCCCGTCCACCCAGTCCTGAAGCACAGCGGGGAAAGCATCAGTTCAACCGGACCAAGGACAGCCTATTTACGCTACCTCCACAGCCGGAAACTCTAAAGCTTATTTGGAAGTTCTTCTCCGATACGGGACTTCTCTTCCCATATATACATCCCCCCACCTTTCTGGAAACATACGATCAAATGGTGCGTGAAAATTTCACCAAGGTACGCCGGACGTGGCTCGGGCTGCTCAATATGATTCTGGCCATGGCGACTATTACCACTACCCCCGATAACGCACAGGCTGATACGCGAATGGCTGAGTCAGATGTGTTTTATCAACGTGGTCTAGGGCTATGCGGGAATGAGATCCTCCGCGGGACGACACTAGAAGTTGGTAAGGGCTCTTCACTCTCTATTACTTCTATCCGTTTTGTAATCTAATCCGAGCACCACCTACAGTTCAATATCTTCTTTTAATGGGGCAGTACCTTCAAGGGACACAGAAGTCAGTGCAGGCGTGGACTGTGCATGGCTTAGCTGTGAAGGCTGCTCTGCAGCTAGGGCTACACTCCCGAGATGCTTCACAAGCATTCTCTCCCTTGGAACAAGAAACGCGAAAACGTACTTGGTACGGATGTGTCGTGCTAGATAGGTACGCTATTATACCATATCAACATGGCTTTCCATCCCGTCTAACCATACACAACCATGTTAGAACATTGAGCATGACTTTCGGTCGACCGGCTGCTATTCCAGACAGCTATGTGAAACTTGAAATACCTTCGGGGAATGGCTTAATTGATAAATCGGCCGTTGTGAACGAAGAAATCACCGCTCTTAGCCTGTCATTCTTTAATGCGACAATGTAAGACGGATCAAATATCTATAAGGGGCATTTACTAACAAGCAGAGCAGTACCCTCTACAAACAGATGTGGAACGTCCTGGATCTTTTGTACGGGCAGAATCTCGGATGCGATGTGCCGTTGAATGTAAGCCAGACTGTTGCGCATGTTTTCTCTTTAGAGCAACGCCTTTTCTCCTGGGAAAAGTCTCTCCCCGGCTCTATGCAATTAATTACTGCGGCCAAACTTAAACATGGAGGCCAGCTTCCGGACGCAGATCACCATTCTATCTCCTGTAAATTTCGGGTTATACTCTCACTGCGTTATTTAAACGTTCGGGTTCTCCTACACCGACCTATTCTTGTCAAATTCATCGATGCTTGTGGGAGCCCACAGCCGGATGCCCAAGAGTTAGGACTACTCCAGCAACTCGGGTTGAACAGCCTACAGATATGTGCAGAATCGGCCATGGAAATCATCGACATAGTGCACGAGGCCGTTCATGGGTCGGGGAATCGACATGGTTTATTAGGAGCTTGGTGGTTTTCGCTCTACTACAGTACGTCGCTAAGAACCCGCGATCCTAGGCCTGCACCCTTTATCAAGCTAATATTAACCACGACTTAGCCTTCAATTCCGCCCTTGTCTTGCTTGGGGCCCTCTTGGTGTGCCGCGAGGAGAGTATACCCGGTCAGTCAATGGCTCAACTCAGCGACAAAGTCAAATCATATCCTGCTCGAGCCGTGGCCGCCCTGCTTAAACTTGATTCCGGCAATCGAATGGTCGATCGTTGCCGGCTTTATCTCGAGAAATTCATCACCAGCTCCAGTATACCTGGTAAGTTATGGCCTCTCCGCATTCCCCATTTCTTGAACCTTCTCAGGCTTGGATCTAATCGGAATGTACAGGTATGGAAGAACTGGCCTCCAGTACAAGCCTCACGCCGTATATGGGATTGGCAAACCATGAAGTCATGCCACACGGAGTCGATTTCAATTTTTCTCCTCTCGGTATGGAATTTGGAGAATTCATGGTAGACAGCGAGGTTTTTGCTTTAATGGGTCGGACAGATGTTTTGCCTGCGGGCTCTAGGTAGTAGGGACTGCGGATAAATGAGAGGTCCCAGACGAGCGCAGATCAAATAACGCGTAAATAATGTTTTTAAGAACTTGTTAAAACATTAAATATTGAATTTAACACTCGTTCGACGAATCTAGTTCTTCTAACTCTCATTTGATTTGTCAGAGTACAGCTCCCCTTCCCGGGGAGCTGTTCCGACGATTCCCCGGGCCATCCCCGCCAGAAGCTATATCTAAACCCGCAACCAACCCCCACTCCTAAAAAGGTATCAGTCGCATATGAACTTACTGCACCAATTCACCATGAATCTCCCCTGGAAACGCCTCATACGCTTCCAAGCCACGGATGGCCGAATTCTTCGCGGCGAGCCAATCCTCCCCGCCGACACGGACATCGGCCTCACCACAGCGGCGGATAAAGTACAGGCCCGTGTGATTGCCGGAGACGATATTTATGACACAACCGGCAAGACGGTGGTGACGGATGAAGTTGTCACGGTCAAGACGCTTCTGGGTCCGTTAGCGAGAGAGGAAGTCCCCATTTTGAGATGTGTTGGACTGAATTATGCGAAGCATAGTGAGTTCGACTATCTATCTTTAAAACCAACCCTTAAGGGAAGATCTTGATTGACGATAATCCTAGTTCGAGAAGCGGGACGAACGCCGCCGCCATTCCCATTTATCTTCTTCAAGCCTAATACCACCGTTCACGATCATGGGGCACCAGTGGTGATTCCGAAAATCGCCCAGGATGATCAGGCGGACTACGAGGGTGAACTGGTAGCTAACCCTCTTTATTCTAAATCCCGGTTCTTCCTTGTTGGTGGAACTTAATGCTTATGATATATTACTTAAAAGTGCATGGTCATCGGCAAAGACGCCAAAGACGTATCCGTCGAGCAAGCCCTCGAGTATGTTGCCGCATACACCGTCGGCAATGACATCTCGTCTAGAAAACTTCAGAGAGATCCCGCACTGGCTGGTCGCGTCCCGCAGTGGGGTTTCTCAAAGGGTTTCGATACCTATGCGCCTCTAGGTCCCTGCCTGGTCGCCGGATCGCAGATCTCAGATCCAAAGAAATTGCACCTGCGCACCACGGTGGATGGGGAAGTGCGACAGGACGAAAGTATTTCGGATCTACTGTTTGATTGTGCGTATCTTGTCTCGTACTTGTCGCAGGGAACAACGCTGCAAAAGGGGAGTGTTATTATGACTGGCACGCCTGGGGGTGAGTTATCTTTTTCCCTTACCCACCCCCCCAAGCTTTGTTTTGTTTATTTGGCTGGAGATTGGGCCGTTGCTGACGCGATATAGGAGTTGGTGCTGGCTTGCAACCACCTAAGTACTTGGTTCCGGGCACACAGATGGAGGTGTCGATCTCGGAAATAGGAACATTGAGGAACAATGTCGAGTTTGCTTGATTTAGCGCGGTATTTAATCATGATCGTATATGTATAGATGGCGTGTGCTATCCATAGACCTTGTAGCTGCAAACAATAAAATAATAGTGGACTTATTATTATTCTCAAGAACTGATGATGGAAAGGAGAGAAAGAGAGAGGGGCTTGCATGATCAACGAATTACTCCATTTTCCATCACATGCCCCACCCAAATGGTCGATCTCCCCAGGGCCAGTCAATCGAATCTCGTTAACGGACTCGTTGCTTTTGCGGCGCACCACTATTATTGATTTGGGAACAAGGATGCTCCAGTTGTTCTGCTTGTCATTGGCAATGTGCTTCCCTTGACCCCGCATTCCATTTCCCCTTGGCAATCCAGGGTTGTCTGGATCTCACGCGTCATATGGAACAAATCCCCCCCCCGCATCGCCATGGCGTTTTCTCCTCATGGTTATATTTATCTCCATTTTTATCTCCACGGTTTCTATCCTTAGCTCATTGAAGTGCCCGCTTTTGGTTGTGGTCGCACTGTGGTGAGTGCAAGCTGGTTGATCTGATACATGCGACGTTCCAGAGCTGCCCCCAATGACGAAATAAGCGCTAATAATAAACAGGATCGACATTACCAGGCCTTCACCGTCCGCTCCCTCTGTCCCCAACTCTTTTTATTGACCTTTTTGCTCTATATTCCGAGTATCGACTCCCTAAAACGCGTATATTCGTGCTTCGAATGGACCTCCCCTAGCGCGGTTTAGTTCTGCTATATATACTTCTACCGGGACCATCACTACGAAGATACCGGAATTCTTACATCATGCACCTGGAGCTCAGGAATTCCCTAGGGGTTACTTCATTTGCAACATTAGTGCTCTCCGTATTTTGTCGTGAGCGCAACCTCGTCGACCATCACCCAACGCAACCTCCTTCCTACCCCTTAGCGGTAAGGAACCCATACCTCTCAACATGGATGCCTGGTGATCAGGTTCAAACCCTACCATATGCGGAGCCTCAGTTTTGGGCTGGACAGAGCCTTACATGGTCTGTTATGGCCCGCGTGGATGATCAGGCATACAGTTTGATGAGCGTCAAAAGTCCTGGAGACAATATCCGCCCTGCCGTTGTCCTTGGGGCGGAGTATACAGCCACTCACTCGATTTTCACGCTCTCTGCGGGTTCTGTGAACTTCACTCTGGACTTTTTCTCCCCTATATCTCCTTCCAACTACCTCCGACAGTCTCTGCCTTTTAGTAAGCAAGAAGATTTTCAGTCAAAAGTCCTGATACCTGGTGGTCGGAAGCTGATCCCTGTCTATTCTAGGTTACCTGACGGTCACGGTTTCCGAGGCGTCAGACAACGATATCCAGATTTACTCAAGCATTGACGGACGGTGGGCCGGAAGGCCCCAGAAGACTGCTCGAAGTTTCCATAAGCAAGGGTCTACGTTGGCCTACGCTCTGAAGGTCAAAAACGCCGTCCTGTATGAAGAGCAAAGTGACATGGCCACCTGGGGCGAGGCAATCTTGGGATCTCGTCCATCACGATCGAAACTCACCTTCTCCTCCGGGAAGCGCGGAGAGGTTCGCTCCCAGTTTGTCCGGAATGGGAAATTGTCCGGTAAAGATGAGCCTTGGGTTCCGGGGGGGATTGTTGCGTTCGCCCACGATTTGGGCACTGTGGCCGGCGACCACTCAGTGAGTTTCGCTGTTGGGTATGTCAGAAAGGAGGCGATCAACTACCTTGGAATTCCGTACACCGGTTATTACAGGTCTCGATTTCATGATACCTATACGGCGCTATCGTATTTTCTGGACGACTACCCGGAAGCTCTTCGTGAGTCGCTGGTTCTGGATTTTGAGATGGCTGAGCAGGCGAAAGCCGTTGCGGGCCAGAAATACGCTGACATTGTCACTTTATCGGCCCGGCAGGTGTATGGAGCGATGGACTTGACCATTCCGAACCACTCCTTGGACACGGAAGATGTGCTTGCATTCATCAAGGAGCTCTCTAGCAACGGTAATCTCAACACAGTGGATGTTATCATGCCTGCTTTCCCTATTTACTACGTTATGGATCCGGACTACATCCGACTTTTGCTAGAACCGATGATGCGGTACCTTGCGGCTGGCCGCTGGAAACAACCATATGTGATCCATGATATGGGTGCTCACTACCCTAATGCCATCGGCCACGACAACCAGATAGCGGAGCCAATGCCAATCGAAGAATGCGGCAATCTAATGGTTCTAGTCCTGGCCTACGTCCGTGCCACCGGTGACATAGCCTGGGCGTCTCAGTACCTCAATCTTATGAAGGGTTACGCGGATTATCTAGTTGATAACAGCATTGACATTGAAGAGCAGCTGTCCTCCAACGATGCCGCGGGACCTCTCGCTAACGAGACCAACCTCGCCATCAAAGCAGCGGTCGGATTAAAGGCATTTGGGGAACTGAGTGGCCTCGCCAGGTATTCTCGAATCGGAGAGGAGCGAGCCAACTTGTTCTTCACTCAGGCGCTTGGAACCGACGAACAACAATCGCATTTTGTGCTACAATATCCCGACAAGCCGGAGTCATGGAAGATCCCGTACAATCTGTACCCAGATGTGCTTTTTGATCTTCAAACATTCCCGCGCGAAGCGTACCGGATGGGAGATGAGTTCTTTAGGTCCATCCGGGCAGAGTACGGGGTGACCCTTGATAACCGACAGGATTGGGCCAAATCCGACTGGAACATGTGGCTGGCGGGCACGTTCGACACCCCTGCCCGCGATGAATTCGTCGACGATCTTTGGGCCTTCATGTCCAACGGCAAACACAACTGGCCGTTCTCCGACCGATATATCGCTACATCGACCAAAGGAAACATCCCTGGGCACCCAGTTTTGTGCCGCGCCCGACCCACTGTTGGGGGTCATTTCGCCTTGATGGCGCTTCAAGGTCCCCGCTGTCTCCAGAGTGCGGTGTCGAGCAAACTCGAAGGGTCAATGGATGAAGATGAACCGATGAGGGAAGAGCTGTAAGAGTAACGGGACACGATTTGGGACGGTCTTTGAGCCCAAACCGCATCTGTTTATATATATATAGCCAACCCTGTATGTATCCTGGTAGACATCCACCTAGCTCAATTTGTGTTGGGCTGATCAGGAAGAGCCTCAGGACAACAGCAATCCATTGGGATCTGCTGTTTGCCCATCCACAACCAACCACCGTAGATCTTTAAATTTTCGCCCCCGAAATCCACGCGGGACCAATTATCCATAACAAATAAGAATTTCTCATTTGCCGTGAAAGTGCTCATTGGCCGTATCTGTAAGGTTCTGCGGTGCAGGAGCCAGACGCTCCTCGCGCCCCCTGGAGCTTACATAAGCGATGATTTCGTTGTTTCGCTCGCCTTTCCTTCTTTCTGCAAACCCGCTGGTTTTTGCTGTTGCTCTTCGTCCTCCATCTTCTTCACAGGCGTCTTTTTTTGCTCCTCCTACCTCCCTCGCTTGTCGCTTCATCATCATTCTCGACCTTCCTTTTCTCCATTCTTCCTCCGACAGTTGAATCACATCCTCCCCATGGCTTCCGTCGGTCTCCCCTGCTTCCTCCTCCACCCCAACACACCACCCCCCGTCGCTGGCCCAGATATGAGCTTAGCTGTTCAACGTCATCCCTCCACCCCCGACCCCAACGACGCGTCTGGTCACCCCAGCACGCGCAAGTCTCTGCACTGCTGCTTCTGTCTTGCTTTCGTTTTCATTGCTAACTTCCTTTGGTTTCGTCATGCAGCCCCGTCCTCCACACAACTTCGCTCCCCAAGGCTATCCTCTCCCTAACGGTGCCACCGGTCCTGTACCTGGGGCCACCCCTCTCCTTCCTAACAATGGCCGAGTTATCCAGAATGGTCCAGTCAGAATACTTTGCATTGCAGACGTGCGAGGTAAGTGCATACCGATCTACAATCCGGACATGATTATTATATGAGAATCGGGCAAAAACTGAACTAACCTGCCTCTCTTTTCTTTTTTGCTTTTTCTGCGCACAGGGAATTTGAAGTCGTTGAATGAGTTGGCCAAGCAAGCCCGTGCAGATCACATCATCCACACCGGTGACTTCGGTTTCTACGATGACACTTCGCTGGAGCGGATTGCAGACAAGTAAGAGCGGCCTCTCGGAATATCCATGAATCGTCATACCTGGATTTGGACAGCTTTCCGCCCTGGGTTTTTCGGTGGGGCTGAATCGATTTACTAACATCATTTGAAACTCGCTTACAGAACTTTGAAGCATGTGGCTCAATACTCTCCCCTGCTGCCGGAAAACGTGAAGCGCACAATCGCCCAAACACCTCCCCAGCAGTCCATTAAGCAGCGGTTCACTCCTGACCAGCTACCTCTCTCAGAACTCCCCATGCTCCTTGATAAGCGGCTCACTCTCGATGTTCCCGTATACACTGTCTGGGGTGCTTGTGAGGATGTCCGGGTGCTGGAAAAGTTCCGTTCTGGGGAGTACAAGGTGGATAAGCTGCACATTATCGATGAGGCCAACTCGCGGCTATTGGATATAGGCGGTGTCAAATTGAGATTGCTAGGATTGGGAGGCGCTGTAGTGATGCACAAGCTGTTCGATAACGGTGAAGGCAAAACTACTATTGCTGGCGGTCAAGGAACCATGTGGACGACCCTGCTACAGATGGGAGAGCTGATCGACACTGCTAATCGCGTTTATGATCCATCGGAAACCCGTATTTTCGTGACTCATGCTTCCCCAGCTCGCGAGGGGATGTTAAATCAACTTTCTGTCACTCTCAAAGCTGACTTTTCTATCTCCGCCGGTCTCCACTTCCGCTATGGCTCTTCTTATAACGAATTCTCCGTGAATCCCTCTCTTGATCACTACCGAGGCAAGCTGGCCGCATCGAAGGCATCCTTCAACGATGTGTGGGAAACTGTACGAGGCGAAGTCGAGGCCGCCATCTCTTCCAACGAAGCCCAGAAGACCCTTCTGGACAACGCTCTAGATGTGGTGCAGAAGATGCCTACTGTCGCCAACGGCGGCAACCCATTTGGTGGGCCCACCAATCCTGGGAGCGCTAGCGGCCAGGTTGACGAAAGCGCTTTCAAGAATATGTGGAACTTTAACCTGGCAGATGCGGCCTTTGGCTTCCTGGTTCTTGAGATTGAGTCGGGACGTATCGGCACTGAAATGCGCGCCCAAGGCTTCAATTTTGCTCACCGTAGCGGAAAGCCCCAAGGGCCCGGAGCTGTCCAACCCGCTGCGCCAGTTGCTGCCGCTGCCCCTCCTAGCATTGCTTCCCCCGCCAGCGCCACTCGCCCTCCTAGCACGGTTACTCCTCAGTTCGGCCAGGCTCAGCCAGTCCCTGCACGTGCAGCCCCTACCCAACAGCCACAAGTCAAGACCCCAAATGCTGCGCCTGCCCGCACTTCTCCCGCCCCTGTTATTCCCAAGGCTCCAACACCACAACCGGCGGCGGAGTCTGCCGAAACCGCGGCCGCAAACGAAGCTAACGGAACCGCTCAATCCGAGAAGCCAGCAGAGTCGCCTATAACCAAAACCGAGAAGAAACAGAGTAACGCTCTTTTTGTCTCGAACGTCGACAATGAGCAGGCAGTGCGTGACCTTTTCCCTGAGGAGGACAAGGCCAAGCTGGTCAAGGTCGAGAAATGGGGAAAGTATAACCACGTCGCTACGTTCAGCTCCGTCGAAGATGCCAAGGCCGCTCTCGATCGCCAACCTGCCGAACACAAGAAACCCAGTGGTGGCCCTGGCCAACCCCGGAAGCCGAATGTCAAATTCTTCGAAGACCGTGGCAGCCACCGTGGCAACGCTGGTACCTGGCAAAGCAGCAACCGGGGTGGGGCCAGCACATCACAACGTGGATATCAGAGCGGAGGCGCTAGTGATAGCGAAACGGGTCGCGGACGAGGATTTGGCGGACGTGGTGGCCGTGGCCGTGGAGACCGTGGGGGACGAGGTGGACGAGGTGGCCGCGGCGGCTTCAACAAGTCAACAGGGCCCTCTGACTCCCCCGCTCCTTCGACCCCTTCCGGCGACAAGCCATCCGGTGATGCTTGAGGCATGATTTTGATCTATTAGCCCGTTTTGTCTATTTCATTCCGTGCCTTTATTTTCTTTCTAAATCCAAATTCTGGTGTCGAACTATTTCTTTTCTTTGTCTCGGCCGTCTCGTCTTCCCCTTTCCCTCGAACATTTACATTTCAATGCCCGCTATGTGTTACAACTAATTTTCACGGTCTCCAATATCTTAATTTCTATTCGTGTGATATTTACAAAACCAAAAATTTCGTTGTTCATCCTTCCTCGTCTCGCTGTTTCGTCTTGTCATTTATTTCTGAACGAAACTTACTGGACGGATTATCTTTTCTTCCATTTTGTTTTCACTTACCACTTGTTTTTCACCCGAGTACGATTGTGGTTCATTTCGACTCTTGATCGCCCACTACTACAGAGCGGTCGGGGGATTCTCGGAGCTGGTGCAGAGAAAGTTAGAAGAGGAGCAGCAAGAGGGGAGGAGAGGTAGTTATGTGATGAAAAGAGTTCATAGGAGGAAATGGACATCGATGACAACTAGAGAACACTAGCTATGAGGGAGAGAGAAAAAAACATGAAAAATAAACAAGACGAAAAAAATGGGACGAGAAAAGGAAAGGAAAGGGACGCCACCTCGGCTTTTTGTATTCTAAATTTCCTACCACGCACCAATATCGATACCCTTGTATGGAGTAGCTTCCAAGAGTTTTTTACGGCTTTGGAGTATCGAATTCGTATTCTTTCGTCCTTCCGTTCAACCCTTTTCTTTCCGTGGATGTTATGTATGAGGAAATATGGTGATAAGATTGGAGGTAGTGCCTTATCAAGATGTTGCAAGTTGAACCTTGAATATTTTGTTCAAATTATCATACCTATAGGCATATAAGAATAGATATGATGCAACACTGAATACTTATATAAATGTGCAAATTGAATCATAAATACACCCCCTAGATATAATCCATACACCAGAAGGGGCCACATGAATACATAAACAGTCGAAGGGGGGGGAAAATTCGAGCCAAAACTGTTAAGATATGAAGAAGACCAAAGCGCCAGAGGCATCAGCTCCAACCTCCCGTTCAAAATGTAGAACGCAGTTGCGCCTATTTTCCGATTCCTGTTCTTGACTCCGGTTCTCCTGTGTATTTTCCTCCTGTAAGTTCAAAAACAAAGCCAAGTTTCCGTTATGTTGGTGCCGTCGATGCATTTCACGAAAGCGTGATTTGTGATGCTGATCCTTGGTGTACAATTCTCCCTGTGAAGTGGCTGTGCTGAGCCATGGTCCGTGTTCACCCTGATATCGACTCAAGGCAAAAAAAATAAATGTGGCAAGTCAGATCCAAGTATAAATGAGAGAAAAATGAGAGAAAAATGAGAAAAAACAAGTCGCTTTGACAGGTGCATCAACAGCGGGCTTTCCCTGCATTGTACCTCTTCCAAATAGATATTTGAATGAGGAAATATACCTTTGTATGATTTTGATTGCTTTTGCAAGGGCAAAAAGGAGAGATTAGAAGAGAGAAAAAAAAGGTAATGAAAGAAAAGAAGGCCCAGTCCTATTACTCCTCCCAATAATGTCAATAGTTGTATCGTATCGTAGGGTATTCTTTTCGGTAGTCAAGAGGTCAATTCGTGCTCCGTGGCAATTGCCCATTATTCTTCCCCCCATGTCGACTAAATGGCGATCAAACGCGGCGGATAATGTCATCTACATCCCTTTGATTTACCACAACCCCGCCCTCAGAACAACGGGCCTTTGTCCGTAATTCGGAGCAAAGATTATCAACATCAATTTCTCCATTGCGGAACTTCTCCATGGATTGCAGACGATCCCTATCACTTTGCAGTTAGTATAGTTAAAGGTTGGTTTAACTTTTGGTAGAGCGACTTACCAGATCTTATTACACGACAACATTTGAGCTTTGTCTTCACCGGGAACCACCTCCTCATCCATCTTGCTATCAATCTCATCAACCAGACTCTTTTTGGGTTGATGGACCCCTGCCTCGCTGAGATTGTGTGACGGGCTTCCCAGATCCGGCAGTGGAAAAGCATCATCGAAAAAGGTTCCAAAATCCTGCGACAGGATCGCTTCCTGGGGCTCCCGCCAGTCCCCGAACAATAATGGGTCAAACTGACCGCCATTTTGCTGGGCTAGGATATCAAGTCCCTGGGTAGGTTCACCATTGGAGGGCTGACTCGGCGTATTCGAGGTGCTTTCGTTCTTGTGTCTCACAGCTGGGATAGGGTTATTGATGTTGCCGCACGCCATACCAAGTTGTGCGCAAAAGGAGGCCTCACCGTCAATGGTGGTATAAGTACAAGAATGGTTCGAGTCATTCGGCTTGTTTGCAGGAGATTGGGCACTAGGCTCAGGCGAAGTCCCACTCGAAGACAAAAACTGGCTCTGATGCGAGTCTGAAGATGATGACGGAGAATCCGAGTTGGATCCGTCATGCATTGATGTGGATTGCCGCGCCCCGTAAACTGACGGGAGCTTGGAATTGCGGTTTGCAGAGGCGACATTTGTTGTGGAAGCTGGAGTAGTTGTGGCAGACTTTTGGGGTGTAGGTCCTTGAGAGAACGGGGAAGATGTTTTGACAGGAGAACCTGTTGTGGATGTTGGGCTAGTGAGGTTTTCCCGGTTCAGAACGCCAGGGATCTGGGTTCCTGAAATGCTTTCCTTGGGCTTATTCTGGTTTGCCTTGGCCATAGGACTGTTGTTGAATATGCGGCCACCGGGAAGATCGCCAAACTTAGGGAAGTCAAACAGAAATTCGTTATTTTGGAGACCATACAATCCTCTAGAATGGGCATTTGGCACTGAGCTGACAGCTGAAAGCCCATTCCCACTTGTCACCCAGGAAAGGCGCTTGCGGTACTCTCGAAGCTCAACCTGAAGACGTTCCACCTGCGCTCGGAGCAATCCATTCTGTTGATTAGCATTATCAGAGGACTTTTGTAGTTCCTCTACTTTAGTTTCCAAGTCCTTCAAATGTTTCTCCTTGCGCTCGCGGAATGCCCGCTGCGCTGCGCGGTTCTGAGCCTTTCGCTTCTACGGGGCGATTAGTGGGATCCTGAGCAGATGCAGATACACTGAACGAAGATATCACTTACCGAAGTTGGCTCTGAAGTCAAAGGCTTCCTACCTGGCTTCTTGGCCGTCTTATCATCGCTCTCCCTGCGCTTCTTTCCGGATCCTTCATTCTCATTGTCCGAGAATCCGTCAATATCCTTTCGTTTTTCACCACCCTCATGCTCTTCCGAGGGAGCGCTCCCTGGTAGATCGCCAATAAGATTCTCAGAGCCTTGAAAGTCGAAATCAAAATCAGCATTGAAGTCGAGGAAAGGACTTTCATCGTCCCCATAGCTAAGTCCTCCGGCTGAGCGATCGAATCCGGGAGAGGTACTGAAGCTACCGGAAGATGCGTGGCCGGGAGTATTCTGAGGATCCATATCGGACTTAGGCTTTGGGGTATTTTGCTGTTGCTTCGAAGGATGATTGTTTGATGAAAGGGCCGCTAGAAGGAGGTTTTGTTCTCCAGGGGATAGATAAAGGCCTTGTTGGTACAGGGAATTGTAGTCGGCCATTATAACTGTGGGGTACCGTCTCGAGATCCAAAGTATATTTGGTTTGGTGGTTCTGGCCAGAACCTGGATATCAGGAGGCTGGGGTAGTTTGTGAGCTGAATCGGTATTTGAATATGTTCCTGGTTGTCAGCCAGTCGATATTAGGGTCGGGCTTCCCGCCCGTTAGCCAAAACGATATAGATGTCAGGATCAAAGGCGGTTAAGCACAATAGATGTTGTCGTTGCAAGGAACTGGTATAGATATCGCAGATGACCCGAGATTGAAAGAATGTAGGAGAGGCTATTGCTGACAACGTCCACGGTTATCCAGCAGTAGTAGCGGAGAAAGCGGGGAAAGACAACAGGTGTTTCCAAATGTTGAGCAAGGTAGTCAGAAAAGAGCAAGGACTGAGGCAGCAATATCACTGATCAGGGGGAAATTATATCAATGGATGGTCCGTGTGATTCAGAGTTCGATGGTTGATGAAACAGGACGAGAGTGAGGGAGGCAAAAAGGAAAGGAAAAGGAAGAAAAAGGAACGGAGAGATGTCGTCACAGCTTAGATTGGTAGGGGGGAGATAGTGCAACTCGGTGGTTGGCTGGAAGATGGGAAGCAGAGCCAGTAGCCTCTTTCTCTCTCTCTCTGCCTTTTTCTTTTTTCCTTGGACAGTGCCTAGTGGGCGTGGATGAGGGAGCCTGGAGGATGAGGAGGAGGAGAGGAGGGGACAAGGCAAAATCACGAGATCCGCCATCGGATGCCTTAAAGCAGCCCTGTGAAATCCTGGCAATTATTGGGCGGAGTTGTCTGGTAGTTGGTAGACAGCCAATAATAAAATAGTTTTATGGGTGCTGCTTTAAAAAACAAAAACGGTCGAGCTGCTTAGAAATCAGGTGCGGCGATCGATTCTCCCGCCGCCGACTTTCTTCTACGAACTCTCTGGAAGCACGAGCTGATAGGGCCACTGATAGGCCTCCATCTCCAACGTAATCCTTCAATTTCACCGTCTCCGAGCAATCTCGGGCCAGCCGCTTTCACTACGACGCTTGTACGAACCGTCCTTTGGTACTTTGTTCTCAACCACCCTTCACAGTACACGAGCTAGACTCAATTTGAGGCCATTCCCATGAGGCCAGGAAACAAACCCGATAAATCCTTTTTTTATCCCACGAATTATGACGTTAATTTCTTAGTTGGTTCGGATATATGGTATGATCCTTTTCATAAGTACCTCCGTATTTCCTTACCAACAGCCGCTGGCACCACCCCCCTCGACCACCAATAAGGCCAACATGCAGCGAGCAGGCCAAAGGCAAAATGAGGGGAAGAATACCGGGCCACGGGTGCCTATTTATTGGGTCTGAACAATTGTCAAATGCCAAACTCCTTGGAGATTTGTCATGGGAGGTGGAGTTGAGGATCTCGATCCATTCCATGATGCTAAGGTTTAAACTCTGTGGCTGACTATCGGACGGCTCGCCCCATCAGAGGCGTCCGTTAGTGAGCCTGTTCCAGCTATGAGTCACAATTGATACTCCTTACCCCATCTCACACCCCGTATCCGGATCCGATGCGATTATTCCTCCGTGCGGTTGACGCCATTTCCGGAAACCGAGGAATCTGACGATCTGGCATTTTCATGAGATAGGAACACGAGTCTGACTATCACAAACAAGAACTTGAACTTGAGTGAGGGGAGGGGTCAGAACCTAGAAGTGGGTTCCATTCTTTGCCAAGAACTTTCAGGTCTGATCGCCTATTGGCGCCCGTCTTATCTCCATCTAAGACTTCCGAATCGACAAAACCATGCTATTTGCCAGGTGCGTCACAACCGAGCCTGAGATGCATCTCCTTTATCCTCATGAAACAACGATGAAGAACTAAGCTGAATCCCTAATCAGCTGCTCAAGCACTCACTACCCAAAACAAACAAATCCTAACTTCCAAGAGCATCAAGTAGGGACAGACCACCATTATTCTAAGCTCCATTGCCCATAGAAGATCTCCATCCTTATATATATGTATCTCTACTCCGTACATCCTCCAAAAATAATTCTAGCTCGATTCCAGGCCAAAGCTCGGCTTTTACAATTCCACTACACCTACTGAAAGGTAAGCATGCGTTCGTGGTGCAGTTGGCAAATCCCTTTTCAATTGATCTCTCCCCTTTTAGGAGGGGAGCACTCGAGATACATGGTGTGAAAAAATAACCCGGTGCCACGATTCCCATCCCTTGTATTTTGAAATGAATCCATCTTGCACATCTCATCCAATGGTGAGACTTGAGATCCTGGCGACTTGATACAATGACGTAAAGGCAAGGCGGTAGGCCGTTTTCATCACGTGAAGAACTGCCAAATTACCTAAACCATCAAGTATTTTGCGATCGTTAAGTTATCATTTTAACCTGATGATCAGCTCAAATTTCACCATAAGCTTGCTATTTATTTCTAGGCATATCAAAGCAACTCCCAACCCATTGTCCTTAAATTAACATTTTCATAACCTTCGCACCACCTCTTAAACCATGGGAGACGTAGCAGCCTTGGAGGCCGAGGTCAAAGAATTCAAGCTTCAGGTATTCAAATCCCTCTTGTGTTCCACCCTCGCGCCTGCAGCCTTTAACAAGCATGTTCTATAGCTTGAAACCGTTCAATCTAGTTTGCAGGTAGACCCAGAAAATGCAGAATTGCAGAGTCTCAAAGCTGAGCTGGAAGAACTTATAAACCTCACTGAAACCGCCATCGCCGAACTGAAACCGGCCGCGAAAACCGCCTCCCCAACGACGAAAGCCCGAGGAGCAAAAGACAACCAAGGACCGAAATCCAGCTATCGTACACCCACCGTCGAACAAGCCGACGAACCGCCCGTTCCAGTTTCATTCTCCGTCAATGAACATGTGCTAGCACGTTGGGTATCAGGAGATAACTCATTTTACCCAGCTCGCATAACCTCCATCACCGGATCATCCAGCAACCCTGTTTACCTGGTTTCGTTTAAGTCATACGGAACGGTGGAATCACTCACCGCAAAAGACATCAAACCCATATCCAGTGGTGACTCGAAAAAGCGCAAGGCTGATGGAAGCCCAGGCAATTCCTCATCACAATCTCCTGCTCCCCAACCTCCCCATGCGAGCGTAATCTCTGCGGCTGCGGACATCAACCCCGCATTAGCTACCCAGGCACGCAAGGAGCCGAGCAAAGTCAGCGATGGACCACCACGCCCATCGAAGGCGCCGCGGAAAGTAAAGGCCAACCGGGAGCTAGAAGAGGGTAAGATGAAATGGAAAGATTTTGCCAGTAAAGGCAAGTTTGGACGCAAAAAGGATAGCATGTTCCGTACTGGAGAAGGTGTGAATGCTCGAGGTATGTCCATTGCCGCCTCTTGGAACGAGTTCAGTAGGGGAAAGCTAACTGAGTATTTAGTGGGTTTCACCGGATCTGGTCAAACCATGCGAAAGGATCCTACCCGAACGCGACATGTCTACCAGCAGGGCGAGGAGGAAGGCTATTGAAATGAAAGAGAGGCGTCGAAAAGATAACATTCGACTGTTATCCCGCGCTTTAGGACTTTCATCACGATTCACGTCCCAGTTTTTCTTTCTATCCTTTTTTTTTTTAATCTACTCCGTTCATATCAGTTCCTTTCTTTTTTCCATACCAATGAGTGTTCTTATTGCTAACCGAGCCATTGGTAGCAGATCTAGTTCTCATCATGATGTTCGGGCCAAAGAGTGTTTCGTACATAGTCCGCTTGGAGTTGGTAATATGATCCTATGGTCGGTTGAGCTGTTGTTTCTATTTCACTGTCTTCTAATACACCTTTATAATAGGTTTGTTGATATATACAAAGCGCCTAGGCTGTAATTTAGCATTTCGCAATTTAATCAGCACATAGAACACGCAAGTTAAACAAGACGAATAAAAACTCAAATGACCGGGAGATGCTGATCCCAAAGATCAAACGCCCAATTTGATATATAGATTTTCTTGATTCACTGTCAAGCTCATAGAGCCATTCCCAAGAGTGGGCTTTACGATCACTCTATCATCACCTCATCACAGGACGCGTGACATAGAAGTACTTCTCTCACAAGCTCCCAATATTTCCCTTCATCAATAGACTCATTTTCTCGTCTCTCCCGCTCATTTTAAGTCATGGGCTCTTTATTCCAAAGCCTATTCACAACGTATACAGCTCTTGCAAGCAAAGAATCATCATGAATGCGCTGGAAGAACTCAAGAAGACAATTCCATGGATCCGGCTTGGAGGATCCGATCAAACCTCACCTCCAGCACCTTTCCTGTACTGCTGAGCAACGGGCTACTTTGAGATTCGGAGTCAGCGGAAATGCTGCGTGTGGGTGCTGTCGGTAATTCTTCCAAAGTAGTGACTGATGTCCGGCTTTGACTACCAGGAACTGGAGCAGTGGTGGCTTGGTATTTTGAATTAGCATGCCCCCATGAAATAGGTCGAGTACAGATGGAAGACCATTTCTATCATTAGAGTGGCATATTACAATGATGCGCGCATTTGGAGCTACCAGAGAAGCTTTCCGAAGTTGATTATTGAGATATGGCATTGACTCGCCCGCTACAAGCAATATAACTCCGTCCACGTCTATCAAAATGTATCTTTTCCTATAGGGAAACTCCCGTGTAAGCCGCACCATCCCTCCAGATCACGGTCTTTTGCCCATCCTTTACTCGATAGACACTTCCTCCCAAATCTCCAACATACACCTCACCATTGACCCCTAGCTTGAGGCCAATAGGCTCGCTGAACTGGCGCGCCAAAATCTGTTTCTTCCTCTGGAGGTCCTTAGGATCCACACATCCTCTCAACTCGACACAATTGAGCGAGCATCCGGTAGGATGTTCCCCCCGATCAGTCCAGTACAAGCGCTGAGAGCTTGCATCCAGCTCCAAGTCAATCGGTTCAGGTAACCCTTCAAGCAGCAACTCCACATCCGTTCGATTTTCAGCTGTCTCTCCAGCGGGAATATCAATGCCCGCGCGAAAAATTCTTCCCCGTCCTGATTTGCTAGGCCCCTTTTGCGTCCAGTACACATAGCCACGGGCCGTGTCGAGCGTGATTCCCACACACCACCGTGTCATATCAGTGCGTTCTTCCGGTTTGCCCGTCTGCACCAAAATCTCATGCCGGGAGCCGTCGAAATTGCACCGGTGCACACCCATTCCTTCCCTGTCGCAGAAGTAGAGTCGTCTCGACGTGTCATCCACCACCAGCTGTTTAGGCGTGTGCACCATTCCCGGTGCCAGCAAGGTCTGGACATCGGATCCGTCGAGTTTTGCAGAGCGCACTGAGCCATCGCAGGTCGAAACTCCACTACCCATGTTCGTCCAGAAGAACCGACCCGTCGCCCGCGACACATCGATCCCATCCGGAAGTGGCTGGCCACTAACCAGAGTCGACATGGTTCCCGTACCAGGCTGGAATTTCAGGATTCGTCCCGTAGTCGAGACATCAGCGCCATTTCCTGTATTTGAGCCCAGGCCGACATCTAGTAGATATAGAGTCTGTTCGGATTCAGGTTGCGTCACCGTCTCTGCTGGGGGGTATAGTCCTCCCTTTTCACTCTTGAGTCCGACCCGTCCCTTCTGGAGATAGTTCTCCCGCAGCCAGTCGACCGTCATGCTCCCGTCTAGACCGCGCTCCTGGATATAGTTATCTTCGATGAAGGCCACGGTGTCGAGGCCGATCTTATCCATCAATTGACAAGGGGGCTGACTCGAGGGCAGCTGGAACATATTGGTCCAGAGTAGGTCGATTTCCTCAGCTGTGCTAACATCTTCAGCCAGGATGGACAGGATCTCACGTTTGACAGCGGCCCAGAGACGGTTAAAAATGAAACTAACACACCCACCCAGCCAACAGTCAGCACCCAAACACGAAAAAGAAAAGGGAGGAGAAGAAAGAGAAAATATACCCAGTTGACTCCCTCCTAGCCGTAACAGGCACCATCCCACAGTCCTCCAACAACCGCGTCAACTCCACAAACAGCTCCGGCTTCGTCTCCCCATCCGTCATTAACTCAACCGTGCGAATCGCCGGCGGCATCGTGAAATGCATATTCAGCACCCTCTCCCTTCTCTCCGGCCGAACTTCATCCAGCATAAGCCTTGACTTAAAACTACTGCTATTTGACGCAATGATACAGTCCGCGGGCGCGTTCCGATCCACCTCCGCGAACGTCGAGATCTTCAGAGGCAACTTCTCCGGCACGGCCTCGATCACCAGCCAGGCGCCCAACACAGCGGGCGGGATCTCCGTGAATGTCTCAAAGGAGCCACTCGGTGGGTGGGATGGAGTGATGGCCGTGAATTCAGCGCGGTGAGAGTCGATAAACACCGCAGCATCTTTGAGGGCTTGGGACGAGGGATCGCGGATATGGACTTTGTGGCCGCCGGCGACGAAGACAGAGGCGATTCGTCTACCAAGAACACCGGCCCCGAGGATGACGATTGGGCGGGTCATAGTTGTATGCCACCGAGTAACAACCAAGTAAGGTATGGTAGAATGTTTGTTAGGGCTAGAGGGAAACCTTGCAGAAATTTAGAAAACGGCGATTTTCATACTTGAAATTGAAACAGAAGCAGAAAGAAGGGCATATATATATACCCTCCGACTTATAGTCGGACCTCACATTCCAATCCCTTCCCTGGGACCCTTGAGGCGGGGCAGTCCTTGCTGATGCCGTGACCCGATCCATCGCCATGCCGAATCTCTCTCGGGCTCAGGACGGACTGGCTCGGATTCCATTCGGAGACACTTCGGAGCGGAAATCTTGGAACGGCGTGGAGTATAAAGAAGTTTTTTTTTTTTTTTTTTTTTTCCTATTATTATCATTATTGTCGCTGTAAGATTATCTCGTTATACTTTTCTCTTTTACTCTACTCCACTAATAACAAAAATCGTAGGGACTTGAAGCCTGTGCACCCGCAAGTTTCACAATATATAGTTAGTTATCGTTATGCTAGATACACCCTTCAGAAGTCTATTATCAAAATATAACCATTTCTACGAAACTATGCTAGTAATCACAAGTCCTACTACTTTTCTACCCTCTCAGAGTGAGATTATCTTGTTATTAGAGTAAAAAAAAAGCAAGGGCCCACAGGTGTGCAGAAAAAAAATGGAGCCCAGCAGTATACGTACGTCATCAAGGACAGCATAGAAGGGTACAAATAAAAAAAGGTGCCTGGATCTACGTAATTAGCACTAAGGCACGGGTCCTGGTTCCAAACGGAGGTCAGTCGGAGTTCAATCGGGGGGAGCTTGGAGAAGCTTATCAGCTACCCACGGAAAATTCCATGAGCCTCCTGGACCGAATTCCGGTTGCCGTACAGCCGATATCTGATGGGAGAAAGATCTCGAGAGGCAAACGGGTAAGGTAGATTCCGGAATTGTATAAAGTAAGGAAGGTGAAAAAAACGGCTGGGACTATGTACAATTTTCATATTATCAAACTCTATGATTTTACCCGTCTATAAATTCTATATATAGTTTTTGTTCTGGGGAAAAGAAGAAAAAGAAAAAGGACTTAAAACAAGAAAATCTGATCCGTAGCCTTCGACACAGCACCCGGCATCGTCCATCCCATCCCCACCAGCGTCTTCTTCATCGCCCCAATCATCGGCGGTGGACCACATAGTAACACCTTGTTCTCCGCCACAGCAGCTCCGATGTGCTTCTCGATCATTTCCCCACTCACAAAGCCGCGGTACCCAGTCCATTTCTCATCGGGATGTGAGAGCACATAGCGCATCCGGAACTTGTGTGGGCAGCGCTTGACGAACCCTTCCAGTTCCTCGCGGAGGAGGATGTCCGCTTCCGTATTGTTGGCGTAGAGAAGGGAGATCTGCGTCGTGTCGTCTTCATCTTCGCAGATGGCCCGGATGAGCTGGTACATGGGGGTGATCCCTGTTCCGCCGGCGATCATCCCGATCTTGCGGGCGTAAGTGCGCGAGTATTTCATTGCGCCCTTGGGACCGCGCATCTCGATACTTTCACCGATCTTCATGGACTCGAGGTGTTTCGTCATGGCGCCGTTGGGGTAGACTTTGATGACAAGCTCGATGCGGCCTAAGTCACTGTTGTTTGAGACTGGGGTGTAGGAGCGGGATACGCTGGCGCCGTTGATGGTGGCCCGGAGGGCGACGTGTTGGCCTGTTGGAAGGCCGAGGATATCATCCGCGTTGGGGAAGGAGAAGACGAGGCGGTAAACGTGGGGTGCGACTTCAATCTTGCTAGTCAAGGTGAAATTGCGCCATTGGCGGGGGTCGAGGACGGGGGCAACAATGCGTGGTTTCACGGGGAGGACGCTGCGTTTCAGCCGGATGAGACGGGCTGATGAGGCTGGCCGACGCGGAGCGTAGTGCGTGAATTCTTGCTGGACATCGAGTTTGGTAGAAACCCACATTCCTAGTCCGACCGTGAGGGAAAACTGGGCTACGCTGGCGATGCCAACGCCGGACCAGAATTGGGAGGAGCTGTTCTGACCGAGGCCGCGCGGAAGGGAGACGGAGGAAAGCAGAGAGGGCAGTGCGTGTACGAGTTGATTGAAAGTCCATCCCTGGCGGTAGGCAGCTACAGTCGCCGTACCAACGACTCCTCCCAGGCCAAGCTTCACAGCGGTCCGGAGGAGAGTCCCCCATGGTGAGGTCTTTTTGACACTGATCACAGCTGACTGGGATACTTGTTCGAAGTTCGGGCGGTAGATTTCAATGGCTTCAGCGTGTTCCTGTCTAAAAGTCAGTGATGGAGCTATGGAAAACCATATACGGTAAATCAGGGTAGGAAGTACCTCCTTAGGTAGATCCCCGACGTAGTAAGGCTCCAGCTGCTCACGAGCCTCGTCGGAGTGGCCAATATCTTCAAAGGCTTCTGTGGCATCAGTGCCGGCTACCTCAATGAGCACTGCGCTGCCACCAGGATGATCCTCAAGATACTTGGTCACATCGTATACTGTAGAAAAAGTTAAACATAGCAGTTAAGCGAAGAAAGTCCCAGAACACACCTTTGTTGTGAACAATGATCCAGACATCGTCCGGCTTGGAGTGTTCCTTGACCTGCTCGACAGTGAAGAACGGCATGGTGATAGGCTCTGGGGGTTGGTGTGGCAGACATGGCAATGACGGGACTTTTTATTTTATTTATATCTCCTTAGAGAGGGATATTGCAGACTTTGGCATCCACAGTCGTCCCTCTTCCTAGAACTCGGTCACCGGCATCCCGACCTGTCCGGACGAACTTCGTGCGAACTTCGGATTGGTCCGGCCACCCAAGATTTTGTAGATCACAGCGGGTACTCGGATGCGCTCGTTTTCGTTATTCAGATCGAGATCAGTGTCCAGATATAAAATGAACCCGGTGCCAGGCAAACCTCCTCCTTTGCACTTCAGACTCAAATCCACAGAAAGGAATCGACCACCATGAGACCTCCCATCGTACAGCGCCATTTCTATGTGGTTGGCGATGACGTTGCCACCACGCAAACAGTTGATGTTGACTCTCGCTGGAAGCTCGAGGACTTGCAGCGGGCTGTCGGGATGGTATTCCACGTTGCCCAGCCATTAGGTACGTCCGGCCGGCTTCAGAAAAGCAGCTCAATCCGGAGTCCCACCCCAAGCTAACGCAAAGTCCAGGCATCTCATTCCACACCGCGGGGAGTGAAGCCCTCGCCTGCGTTGAGGAGGTACTCTCAGCCGACAGCTCTTCCACATCCCCCATCGGTCTGCGTATCGATGGCAATGCAGTCCAAGACCCCCAGGGACCTATGGGACTTCCCCTGGTCGGTAGCTTCTACGAGATCTTCCCCGACCACCTGGGGAATCATTACCGGCTCTTCCGCAAATACGGTCCCGTCATCAAGACCACCAACATGGGGAAAACTACCTACCTCACCGATAACCCACAAGTGGCCTCTGCCTGTTTCGCCGAGTCCATCTACATGACCAAAAAGATCAACGAGAACCATCCTCTCTGGGGTGTCAAGGACAACACAGCCATCTTCATTGGCGACACGGAAACAGAGAACTGGCGTCTTGCCCACAAATATCTTCCGCCATCCATGGGCCCCAAGGCTGTGCGGCACTACACCCCGCTAATGCAGAGCTGCGCACGCAAGTCACTGCCCATATTCGACGAGCTTGACTCCCGCAACGAATCTTGGAACGTCTACCAGTACATGGTCAAGCTGGCCTCGCAAACCATCGGCTCCTTCTCCCTAGGCAAAGACTTTGGCCATTTCGACTCCGTAGACTCCCCACTGCACCCCATCGTTACCAACATCGCCGGCCTGCTCTCTCTCAACAAGAAGATCACCGCCCGCGGCGAGTGGTATCGACATCTCCCCTTCGGAGACCCCGCGCGTCTGCGCCACGTTCAGCACACCATTTACACGCAACTGCAGGAGGCCATCGACGAGGTCGCCGCGCGATCCGGTAGCAAGGACGCCCCCATGAACGACGCAGCGTTGAGCGCATCCTGCGTCGTCGATTACCTGCTGCACGCCGTCGATGACAAGGGAGAGCATTTCCCGCAGGGCTTGATCCTCGCCAACATGCTGATCGTGACGGGGGCGGGCTTCACCACAACCTCCGCCCTGTTATCGTGGCTGATATACTGCCTCGTCACCTACGAGGGTACCCAAGACCGACTCTACCAGGAGCTGGTGGAGCACGGGATTGTTGGACCCAAGGGCGAGCGTAACCAGGCCGAGTGGACCCCGGATCTTGCCCATAGCCTGCCCTACCTAGATAAATTTGTCAAGGAGACCCAGCGACTGCACAACGCCTCGTTCCAGCCCGGTCGTACTAGCAAGACCGACGTTATCCTGCCAGGGGGGTACCGGCTTCCTCCCGATAGCGTCATCGTCCCCGCGTTGTATGCCATTCACACAAACCCGAAGATCTGGCGGGATCCCTTCCGGTTCGACCCCGACCGCTGGGATAGTGACGAGGTGAAAAATCTGCACCGTTGCGCGTACGTCCCCTTTGCGACGGGGCCACGAGGGTGTATTGGATTCAACTTTGCATTACTGGAAGTGAAGATTCTGCTCTCTGAGCTAGTGAGTCGGTATGAGTTTGTGCGAGAGGGGTTGGATGCCATCGACTATGACCCCGAGTTCCAGCTAATCCGGCCATTAAACTTTTATGTCCGGGCGAAGCGTCGGGTGTGATTGCGAGAGTCCCCACATTTCCATGTAGATATATTGGTATAAACATAGACACAGACATAGACATAGACCCAAAAGATGCTATAAATTAATGAAGTGCAAAGAAAGGAAAATAATTCCATTAGCAAGGTTGAATCCCGAAATCCGAACTAAGGAAACTAGAATCACTCTGCATCACGATATATCTCCTTCAAGGCCTTCGCAGCCCGTGAGTATGGCCCGAAATACCGAACGTTGGTGTCTGCATCACACCACTCAGAGTCTTTAGCCTCCTTCTCCAGAACCGAGATTAGACGGCGCGCTAATATCTCTGGATCCTGGAGACCTGCCAGAGGCAGATGGCTCAAACTCTGTAGAGTAATCGCACAACTCATCGCATTGTGAACGAACGCCCATGACCGACAGACGCAGGTTGAGAAGCGATGCAGGTCCAGGAAACACTCTACCACCTGCATTGCTCGCCGCCTGCAGTCGGCTACCGCGGTCTCGGGGAGAGGGGAGTCGGGCATAAGGAAATCCAGATACACCCGACTTACACGGCAGATTGAATAGCCCAAGTGCACTCCGAGCGCTAGGCGCTCCAGGTGATCTTGGAGCGACGTGCAGCGCGTCCTGCTAGTTAGAAAAGGCGCTGCTGCATCCCAGACACCTTCCAATTGTCGTTTGTAGTCAAGGATACCGGAGGCGGAATCCGCGAAATTCCTGGCAGCCTCCTGCCGGTTCTGCTCAAGAATAATTTGGCAGATCGTGAAAATGCACTCCTGGAATGACAACCCAGCAGTGTTGGGCGTATAGGGGAGGGGGCAGTTCTTGGAAATGGAGCAGCTCGGAGGGCGATCGTAAGTGAAGGATAGAAATGTATCTTGCCAGACGAGAGTCCACCTATATTCCATGAATACCAATCACGTCAAGCTTTGGGAGTATTAGAAAGCATACCATAGTCGGCTTCGCTGGGACTGCTCTAACGGCGGCAAGGAACGAGACGACTCATGCAGTCCAATGCTCTGAGCTAATCTGATTGTTGCGCCTAGTACAGTCAACAAATGTGAAACGGGAATTCCAATCACTGTGGTTCATACCCATTAGAATCCACGCACTATTTGTGTCAAGGTTATTGCGTAAACAATGCCCCAGCAACGCCATTGCCTGGATTTGATCCAGATCTGCCCGGTTAAAGAAGTTGGACATTCGCAAACAATGAAAAGATGAGCAAACTGCTCTTGTCAGCATAAAAATCCTCCCATAAAGGAAGGGGGGGCATGAAACTCAAGCGAGGACTTACTGAACACCTTTGATCTTAAATCCCTCTCTTTCGTGGGATCATCCGAAAACTGCACCCCGCATGCCATAACAGCAAAAAGCAGCGCTAACCAGGAAGGATCCGGTTCATCCAACTGTCCTCTTGATTCCTGGGTAGACGCTCTCTGGTTTAAAAATGCAAATAACGACTGTCCAAACCCATCAACCGCCACCAGCACCGGATAGAACGGGTACGACCGTGTTTGATACGCCTGCCAATACCTACACACACAGTCAAACAAACATCCCGAGCATTCCAAACGTCCACTCATCCAAGAGTCGTACGATAAATCAAGGAAAGTCAACACATACCGAATAATATCCGAATCGTCCGGCAACGTCTCACAAACCTCCTTGGCACTCGCCTCCGGTCCCCAGAGGCTAGTAAACGGGTACGTCCGAGGAACAAACTGATCGATCATGGCATCGTGAAGCATCAAATCCCCCGAAATTGACGCCTCCCGACAACCCAGTGCTAGCGGAGTATCTGAGCGACTCCCTAGGAAGATCGTAGCGCCCGTGGCGCTCTCGACGACATGGCGGCCCGGGGACTTGCCGTGGATTCGAGCGCGGCTCCCGCCCGTCCGACATCCGGTGTCGGGACTCGAAACGGTGAAGGGTGATGAAGAAGCAGGGGCCGCAGTATTTGCGGCGGCTGTTGCGCGGAGATCAGCTTTGAGAGAGGAAATCTGCTCCTCAATCTTCTCTAGTCGGGAGATGATGAGGGTCGGATCTGAGGATCCTTGGGTGCATGATTCCTCCACGGAATTATTTCTGTGCATTGAATTAGATGCCTTTTTTTTCTCTTGTTTTGAGTTGTTTCAAACTTGTACACAAGGCTCAGAGCTTACAATGCATCCCAATTCACCTCGTTGGCTTGCGGCAGCGTCGGCTGTGTAGAATGCTCGGTGCTTTGTTCAGGAGCGGAAGAGGTCGGCACACGGCATAGTTCGGCATGGTTGCGTTTGACACAGCTGGAGCAGGGTACCTGGCCATCACAACGGACCTTACGATGGCGACAGGGGAAGCAAGACCGGATGCCTCGCACTTTGCGCTTGTGTTTGAGAAGCTCGCGCACCAAACCGGTGTCGTACGGATAGGTATTTTCGGACATTCCAAGCACGGTGGGGTTACCGGGGGCGTGTTCCTTGCTATATATATATCAGGGCCTGTATCGCAAGCTAGAGGTCCATGTTATCCAATTGAGAGCAATTTCAATGAGCATAGGACGGAGAGAGGCAAAGACAAGATCAGAGATTCGATGGAAGCAGAGATGATGGAACCAATGAAATCTTGCAGCTGATTGGTCCAATACCGCAATTACGACAATACCGTATGAATGCCCTACAAGCACGTGATTATGTATTAGACTAAGCCATATTGGGATATCTATATTGGTCGCATCTACACTGAACTCCGAGCTGTTATGGAAAGAATATTCCAGGGTGATGGAATTGGTTTTGGAGTACCCTATAATGTTATGTCTCTTCGTGGTGGTAGTATATTACTGGGTAGGGCTTCTTCTTGGTTGTGTTAGAAACGGCAGGACGGACCCAGACAACCTAATATATCTTCAAGTTCTACCATGATTTCGAGGGAGAATATAGAGCAGACAACGCAATCATCACCCACCTACTCATTTATATTATTGATAAATCCAGTCACTCTTTTACAAAAACATATTTTATGAGAGTATCCAGCATCATTTTCCAATGAATTTGCTCGAATTGCCCGACCTGATCGTCGAGATTATCCTGGAGACGGCCATGCAAAGTACTGTACCGCTTTGCATAGAGTACTGCGTTGGAAACCTCGAGCTGGTGAAACAAGGTATGGCTACTGAATTTGAACATGAAGGCACCTGATGCTGGACTCATTCCATTTCCGTTCTCTTAGACATACCAAGCCTCCGCGACAGGCTCCGCCTACATAGCAGCCAAGTCCCTGAACTTCGAGACTGGATAGCTATCAATGGAACCTGTCGCTCCATCCGTAATCTCGGTCGCCCAGCTTTCTTCCGCAAAAAGATAATAGCGATGCCACCTTCTTTTGCCCACCAGATACAGACATCTAGGCTAGAATATTTCCATCCCAGTGTCATCGAAGACCTGACCCGGTACACGCGCCATTTGGTCCTCTTAGAGTCCGGTCAGGGGACATGGAAGGATGACCGCATGCTCACACTGCAGAGCCACCTTTGGGCGTTTGAAGGCCTCCGCCGTTTGGATCTCTTCTTCTCCGCCACCGCTTGTTATGTCCAGCCGTGTATTCTTCTCAGACACTGGCATAGGCGCAAGCCGGCTGAGTCGCGGTTGAAGCGGATACTGCATCATGAATACTCGAAAGATAGGTCATCTGTAGTGGCTAATGTGATTTTCCCGCCGGATTGTGACCTGGGGGACTTTTGGGATCTTGATCATGAGTTTGCAGGTTCCTACTCGGACCCTGGTCCAAGCAAAATGTTGAGGGTTCGGAGACGGCGGTTGTCGATTTGAGACCTGGTAGTTTATTGTGACTACGCTACAATTACCCGTTAGCTTGATTGTATTAGAAAGAATCATAAGTAGTGCCATTTCATCCTTAAAAAATCCTGGACGCCACGCTCAAATCATTCATTCTCCTTCCCTTCCGCGGCCGGCCAAAGAAATAAAATCCCTCATTCCCAGAGTAACATGTGATTGTCGTCAACCGGGCCCATTGCAACAGTCTCACATATTCATACAGAAATACACCACGAGCCAAACATCATAATAGTACAGAACGGGTAAGCAAGCTTAAATCGCCCAGCAAGAAAGAAAAAGAAGAGGAAGGATAAAGATAGAGAGAAATAAGAACTGTAGCTTAAATCAAACCACCGATAAAAAAAAAAAGTGAAATCCAATCAAGCCTTAGTCCACATTTATTTTTTGCTCTACCGGTTGAACTCGCCCCAGATTGTGCTTAACCATCCTGTTGGAACACCAACTTCTGAAGGCATCATACCAGACAATTGCTCATACTCGCAACCTTCTAGGAAGGCCATCACATCATCTCCGCCAAGACTGGTCGCCCACAAACTGTTTGTGGGCACACTATCCATGCCATCCACCGTCACTGGTGGGGAGGCGCCTGGGGGTCCTACTGAGCCTGGCGGCGGCAGCAGAGGTAAATGATGTGCAGAAGTGGCGGTACTGATAGGAGGCAGGGACTGTGAGTAAGGAGGTGGAGCCTGTGGTCGCGAGTTCAGCCAGTTTAGAGGTTGTAAGCGATTGGATGTCGGCGGTCCAGTGGCATATTGGGAAGAAGTTGGTGCTGACGTCGTGGGAGGGGGGACACCATAGGCGCCCGCCGGCCCCAGAGACGGGAGCGTCGGAGAGGAGTTATTGTAAAGAGGACCGTCCGGATGATGCTGCAGTGAGGGAAGAGAGAAAGGAGACTGGGACTGCAAGGATCGGCTAGGGGGCAGAGGCAGACTAGGTCGTCGTTCCCCATCTGGGCCGGGAAGTGGTAATCCTGGGCTATTAACGGGCACCCACGACTCGCGCCGTCCACCAGCACCGTCCAGCGGGGCCTCACCCACATCCCCAGGCTCACTACGGACAGTATTGCTGCCTGCGTCGCTCAAATTAGTCGCACGGTCGCTGGTCCCTGCTGGGCCATCCTCGTCCCCTGCTGCACCCTCGGGGAGCTGGTCGTCGATACTGCCAAAATCCAAGAACAATTTCTCAAGCAGTTTAAGATCCTCCAGCCCTGCACCGGAGCCACCCTCGCGAATGGAGCGAATACCATTTGGGTGATGGTCATCGGGAATCATGCGAGAGTGTCTTCGGAAGTCTCTCTTGACTTTCGAGAAGTAGCTAGACAATCGATTCAAAGTGCGGAACCAACCCCGTGCCATTTTGAGACGTGGGCGCATCTCGCGAAGAATATCAAGGGCCTTACGGGCCTGGACCTGGCCTTGAGAATGACGATCACCCATATGTTTCGGGGCCAGGGCACCCTCGGAATCCATCTGAGGGAAATGGGCTGCGTAGATGCCCACGAACACGGCATTGTAGACAGCAAATCCGACTAGTGGGTTCTCTACCAACAACCCTCGGTCTTGGCAAGTCACAACCAAATCAATCATTTGGCGAGCCGCTCCGAATAGCTCGCGCGCGCTATCACGCCAGAAGCCTTCGGGCATCCCGGCCTTCTCTACCGGTTCGTCCAAGGGACCAACATGCTCCACACACCGCATAGGCAAGAAAGGAACATACGCGCGATGGAGGACGATAACCGATAAGAAGTAAACGACATGCATTATCGTGTAAGGGGGGAGGTTGTTATTCTTATTGTGAATGTAGGTGTCTGTATTTCGGGCAGAGTACTGCAGATTGCGGGAAAGCCCATCACGGAATTCCGCAAGCATTGTTCGCAGCCGTGAGAAACGGGAGTCGGGATGCCATGGGGGCAGCTGCTCGGTTCTGTAAAAGCTAGTTAGTCAACTCAATTCCCATAATAACGAGAAAGAAAGAAAAAAAAAGCAAATTGTTAGGATCACAGTACCTTCTTCCGCCCGCACACGACCACTTCGCAATACTTCCCCATACGCGGATAACACGAACAACTCGGCTCGTCACGGATTCCTCAGCCCCAATTTCCCACCGATCAATTTCGTCTTCACTTGAGTCCTTTCGCCTCGAAACCGGTGACCACGGTCGGTTATCAGGGGGTCCGTTATGGGCTAACTTCTCGTCCCCAAATCCACCCAAGCTTTGACGGATACTAGGAATCTGTACACCTTGTTGCCCGAAACTTTGCGGACGACGACCAAGCGGATCGTTCAGGCGAGATGTGCGTACGCGCTCTCCGAAGGCAAAAGCATTGTCACTGGGAAGCTGGATACCAAGATCTTTGACTCTGATCATCCGTGGACGATATTTCCCACTGCTCAGGCAGCGGTCAAGGATGAAACATGCCCAGAAAGTGCGGCGTTTTGTCTCCTGTGCAATTACATCGTCTGGGGTCTGTTCTTTTTGTTCGAGAGCGCGGCGGGTGGCGCCAAACATATCTGGCTCTGTTTTGATAGCAGGCGATCGAAGGATCTCACGAGAGAAAACCTCGTTCTCTAGTTCGAAAGAGAGACCCATAGATTGCGACAGCCGAATAGCCATACCTACATATAACCATGCGCTCTTGCCGCGGCACATTCCCCATTCGTGGAGGGCAAGCATCAACAGTGCCTGGACGCGGGTGAGATCCGGTGCAGCGAGACTGGCGCCATCAGCGCCGGCCAGCCGGCTGCGCAACGCCGTCGCATAGAATTCGGAGGCAACGAGGGGGTTCGAGGGGTTTCCGGGGGATGGAGGAGAATGGTATTGCACCAGTGGTGGGTGAAAACGAGCAGTAAGGGCGAGGACGCCAAGGGGAATCAAAGGGTTTGGTTCCAGCTTAGAGGTCTGAGTACTGGGGACGTGGTCACGAGTGGGTTCTTGGGGTGTTACGTTGAGAGTTGATGGGTTATTGGTTGAGGAGGCTAAGGCTGAAGACTGGTTCCCTGAGAGCTGTCGAATCTGGCCCATGAATGACGCGGGTGGTAGGAAGGGAAGAACGGTTCCAAAGTGTGACTGGAAAAGATCGCATACCGACTCCCAAACCTTGATGGTTAAAATAGTCGAATCAAGGGCATCGAGAGATGCTTTAGATGGGTCCTTGGTTGCGGATGACGAAAGTCCGACGGCCTTGCGCGATCTTTGTCGCTTGGGGCTGTCCCAATCACCATTGCGATCCTCCCCATCTCCCAAGGCAGCAATGTCTCGTTTGGCGGCACCACCGCTCACCCCGAGAGCCGGCGTAGGGTATACACAGTCTCGACCGGACGATTCGCAAGCGCGACAGGTGGTGTCGATGCCGGCATTAACACACTTGATCTTGCTTCGGCGGCAGCGCGCGCAAGCGATGCTGGACCGCATGGCGTCGACGGTCTTTCAGCGCAGGATGCGGAATCCTCCTCGGGATACGATACGAGTCGGGGGACGACGATAAATGAAAGGGGCGGGATCAAAATCAACGGGGGGAGGAGAGGCGGCTGGAGGGACAGGACAATGCAGCACCAACGACAGCGGTCAGCACGTGTAGTTCCTCCTCAGGCGATTCTTTCGTCCCGCCGTTTTTCTCCGGTAATATTTCCCCGGGATTCCGAGCACAACTGGGGACGGTCAAGGTCGCAAGGGACGGGTAAGGGGGTGGGAAGGGGATATGGGATGATCTATGACCGACTATTCCCACGGCCTGTCGTATTCGCGGTCAGTACGCTATCCAGAGTGGATCCACCTAACACCGATCAGGAGCACAAGATGAGCAGACTCTTGGGGGGCTGTTGTGCTGGGTATTGCTTTTTCTGCTTTTTCTGCTTTTTTTTTTCTTTTTTCTCCCTCTCTCCCACCCGTGTGGACAGTACTAGACCACAAGCAAGGAGGAAAGGAGCAGGGGTAATGGGGGGCGGGGGCAAACAAGAACACGGGAGAATAATAATAATAGGTTAAAGAAAACCAACGAGAAAAAGCAAAAAAGGCAATAAATTAAAAAGAAAGAAGAGAAGGCAACAATGGAAGAACGTGGGTATAGAAAGAATAGGAGCTAAGAAGTATGGGAGAGCAGGGGGGAAATACGCCAAAAAACAAGGCAGGTGGAAGCTGGAAGGACCATCGTCGGAGAGGAGTAATCATACCTTTTCGAGCAGTGGCAGTCGAGACTGGGAGAGACGGAATCCACACACACACACCCGGAATCAGCGGAGTGTGGGGGAGACAAGTCAGGCGTAGTGTGGCCCAGTGTCGGGGCACCGGACCGGCAACGTAAGGATGAGGAAGGGAGAAACAAACGGTCGGGCAAATTAGGAGCGAAGGAAGGGTAGTGAAGGACAGTCGAAGGAACAGGGGAAAATCGATGTCGAAGAGGAAGGGGGGGGAAGAGGGAAAGGAGAGGGAAAAGAGAAAGAAAAAAGGTAGAAGAGGAGGACGAATAATGGAATTAAGAAGAAAACGAGAAAAAGAAAAGAAGGAGGATTCTTTTTCGTCGCCGTCAAGGTCCAGCCGACAGTCGAGAAGGAACAAAGAGGCTTGTCCCAATAATCACCCAGGATAGTTAGTCAAGGCACATCCGCATTTGCGGAGGCCCGACAGGTTAGTCCGGAGGCGGCTTAGTGGCAGCAGGCGACAGTCGAGGTTCAGGAATCAGGCCAAGTGACCGAGCGGCCGGAGAGTGGGAAGGGTGGAGTTCAGTTTCCGAGTGCCGAGAATGTGATGCTGATGATCAGAATCCCAGCCTGTATGGAGGCAAGGATCACAGGTCGCACAAATAATT
This sequence comes from Aspergillus biplanus, assembly GCA_027569045.1. Lineage (NCBI taxonomy): Eukaryota > Fungi > Ascomycota > Eurotiomycetes > Eurotiales > Aspergillaceae > Aspergillus > Aspergillus biplanus. The sequence goes on from JAPDEJ010000027.1 coordinate 561,622, forward strand.
AAAAAAAAACCCAGAAGAACCCGACGGTCGGAAGTGAGGAGCAACTCGGGTGGGTGAGGAAAGCAGCAGCAAATAATAATGGATGATAAAAAGAAGCCTTCTGGCAGAGAGGAGCTGGGGTGGGCAGAGAAGAATCCGGGTAAATTACAGAGGTATGCTCTGTCTGGCCTTTCCGCCGGGACTCTGTTCCCCCCATGCCTCCCAAGGACTGGAACAGAGAAAATACTACCCAAATGATTTTGATCATCAGGGCAGAAAGTGTTTTCCCCTTCCTCACATCATCCCCTCCTTCCGGGCGTGTGATTTGCCCTGCGGAAAAAGTTGGGGTTACGATTGGGTAATAATACGCGGGCCTCGGGAACCCAGTTGGCAAGGGCAAGAGCCGACCGACGTAACGATCTGGGGATGCACATCTATGGAGCTAAGATAGAGGAGATCTGTAGCATGAAAGACAAAAAATAAAACAAAACATCCATGCATATATGCATCAAACCATATATATCTAGCCCTTCTTCCTGGTCCACGCACCGCCCTGTCAATCATAAAACCGATAGACGTGATATATATACAACCCCATCCCTCATGAGAAAAGGAAACCTAATCCTCTCCCGAATAGCGGACCGAAGATGCCGGTTACCAGCAGCCGTGGTGGAACGTCACTTGACCACGACTGCTCGCCCTTTTCTCATTACCTAACCCTGCTGTTCTTCCGGCCCATTGTCGTCGGGATATTGGCGGAGGGAAAAGGTACCTTTTTTTACCTTTTTGGGGGGGCGGATTGGGGAAAAGGAACTCCCACGAGTCAGAAAGAATAATTAAATAATAATTTTTTTTTCCAGAAAAAAAAAGAAGATTTTGCTTGTTCATTCTTTACCCTCTTTTTTCCATTTCTGGTTCACTTTTTCTCAGTCATGAACCAAGGATGATCTTATCTGCAGTTTCCCGATGCCAGGGAGACGTGGAGAGAAAGCAGCCTTGCATATGAAGGGGTAACAAAAAGGTCGGTGGGAGGAACCGCATCACTTTGCAGCCCCCAGGATCACCATCCCATCCTGATTCCTCACCAGTCAAGATCTGACAGTCGCTGCACGGAGTATAAATCCACCATCACCCCCATATGAAAGAAACACCTTTTCCAAAGGAAAAAAAAAAGCGAAACTTTAATTCTAAGCAGATCCCACCCTCCAGATGCCAACGGAGATGATGGCAAAAAGAAAATGAGGGGAAACGGCAAATCATTCTGATCCAATTTCACATTTGATCTTGACTGACGAACCTCGGGTATCTTTCGGCGAAGAGAACAAGAAGATAGTCAGGAGCTGTGACTTCACGCGTGATCGTCTTTCTTTCCGTCTCGATTGGTCTGTGTTAAGACTTGGCTTCTGAAGTTCTCATAATTCACTCTATATCTATCTATCTATGATTGATTTTGCATCTTCGGGGAGTCGAATCATGGATGCGAGTGATAACTTTCGTTTCCCTTTTCCCATTATTGCCCCTGCATCGGGTCCCCCCGCGGGGGAGGGAAACAAAGCGAGATCACAGATCAGCCTGGTCAGCCCCGACGTATCATGAGAGGGAGGGGCGGGCGCAGGAGAAGATTGGTTGGTTGCACAAGGATTGAATCCCGATCGACACGGCAAAACGTCTGGACCATCCGAGCAGGAATGGGAATCCCTAGCACAGCTCCCTGCCAATGAGAAAAGGAAAAAGCAAAAGAAAAACGATCCTTGGAGTTCCCAACTTCCGACAAATAATTTGACCAGGGTAAAAATCTTAAAAATTAAAAAAAAATCCTTTTTTAAAAAAGAAGGGTAAATCTAAATAGCATGAATTAAAGAATTTAGATAATTTATGCAAAATTCAATTCGAAAGAGTGAAGGATAATAAGAAATCAAACCCACCTGAATAATCTCCCAGGGTTTCTCAGCTCCCTTTCCCACAAGCCGACCGACTCAACATCGGAATTCCTCAACCGGCAAGTTCCCCGCGCATTTAACCGGTCGTCCCGTGGCCGCTGGTCGGGCCAACCGGGGTTTCTGATTGGTCTTCCCCGCCACCCGAGGCACAAGCGAACCGACCCCGCATTATTTTTTGTTCCTTTCCTTCTTATTTCTTTTATCCTGCTACTGGACGGTGGGAGCCCACCAAATCCCCTAATCTTAATATTCTTAGCATCGCGGGTCCTTTCTGTGTCATGAACCGTCGGACTTGAAGTCTGGTTCTGCTGGGGAATCGGAGCCGCCCGGAGGAAGTCCGATTTTTTTTTAATTCTTTCAAGGTAAATTCGTATATGAATAACAAGAAGAAAAGAAATTACTTAATTATTCGGCTGTCAATTTTGCTCGAATAAGGAAATTCAAGCGCCCGTCGGCAAAACAATATTCAAATGACTTCGTCCCTTCATCCACTTTTCTTGAACAATGACTTGAAAAAAAGGGGAGAAAAGAAATAAGAGGTAACACGACAAAGAAAAAGAAAGGTTGATCTCGGAGATGTACATATGCTGTATCTCGGTCTGAGACCAATTACCACGGTAGGGTGCAGTACCGAAGAAAACACGGCTCCCAGAGTAGTAGCAGCAAGAGGAGTTTAGATAGGTACAACAGCACGATCCCTGTCCGGAGTCCTCCCCCCGTATACCCTTTACGACAATTGTCAGGATGGAAATAAAATACAGAACACACTGGCCACCACACCCCTGGAGGCCGGATCCTCCGCCGTCCGTCCGTCCAGCATCTCCGGGTTCTGCTGCGACGTTGGAGTTGTACCAAAAAAGTGGGAGGAGCGATCGCCGACAACTACCCGTGACAGAGGACCAAAGGAAACAGAAAATGAAAGACTGAACTGATCAATAAAATAAAATAATGCAAAGGCCCTCACTCCCCGGTCTGAAGTTCTCCGCTTTTCTGGACATGTCAAGCTGCGAGTGAATCCATCTCTTGTTAGGACGGAGTAACCTCGTTGTAATTGTCCCCGAGCTTTGCATAGTGTCTCCTCCAAGAACCCATCCCTACCTTATCCTCACACCGGACACAGTCTTTCAGAGAAGAAGGATGGGAGAGAGATCGTATCAGTCCGGATTCGATTCGCGGGTTGGCGCCACCACTCAATTTTTGTTATTTATCATCACTCCTCCAGTCTAATCTAAAGTACTCCGGACGAAAAGGTCAATCGCTCCGTGCTAAATCCATATCCGGGGACGAATTTCTGGGGCAAAATGATAAAAAAAAAAAAAAAAGCAATAAAAAGCAAAAAAAAAGGCTGGATCTTTTTTTGGTCCTTCATGCTCCAGCCTCCCACATCGGTTCCAACAACACCTTCAAGAAGAGATAAATCAATCACATCCTCCGTACCCTCCAACCAAATCCTTGTGCAATAAAATAATGACAGGGCCTTCTTCGGTCTCAAGTTCCCCAGCCGCGGATCCCAGCCCTCGGAAGTTGGAAAGAGGTTCATAGCTCCCCCACTCCCCTTTTTTTGCCCTCCCTCTTTTTTTTTTTTGGCGCCTGTGCCCGAATATGACATTATTGGACAAAGCACTGCCCCTCTCCCTGATCTGGGATCGCAGTTATTTTGAGTTTTCTTCCCAAGCACCCAATTATTCGTCCCCCCTCCTGCCTTGAATAAGGTTTCTACTTTCCCATGTGTCAGAGTGGGCTTGTCAGAAACTCGCCGGAGGACACGTGAACTGACTCGACACGAGTGCGCATCTGCGTTTGTCGCAAGATCCTAGATCCTACATGAGGATTGAGCCTTGACTGGTCCATGCTCCGATCGGAGATGTAGAGACGTCGTCATTACTTGCCCTACCTAGTAACCCGTGCAGTAACCTCTGCGAAGAAGGAGGGACGGGGAGGGGAAGATCGTCCAATAACCAAAAATTAGCAGCCCATCACCGTCGTCGAAGTTTTGATGATAGATGAGAAATTTGATGGCAAGCTGTGGATGGTATCAGACTAGCTCGTTGGCATTATTCTCTCGTTGGGCTCCGTATTCTGGTACGTAGGATGGAATTTGTTCCCCGCTCCCAAATCGAGAAAGCTAGGGCCCAGGGAGTCGTCACCCGACAAGACTGGAGTAATAATAATCAATCTCACACGGGATTCGGTAGATGGATTTTCGCGCATCTCTCCGATGCGGATGTGGTTCCGTCAGGAACGGCGCGAGCTTTTTCGTTTCATTATTGCGGAGGAAAAGGTGACGACAGGGGCACTCTGGTTGGTCCTGCTCACTGTATTCTTGGATTCTGGGGTTTAATCTTACTCATTTCATTAATAATAGTATTATTGCTGCTTCGTTGGCTCTCTGCCTGGGGCATGGTTTGGAACCTCTGATGCTCCCTTTCCCCTACTGATCCGGAACTGGATGACGGAGCTGAGCATGGATAATCAGCGAATTACAATTGGTGGACATTTACGGGTTGAACACACTTACTTTCCTACGGCAAGTGTCTTCTCCGGGGTGCAGGGAGGATCCATTGTCAAGGTCCAATACGTATAGCCCCGGGGGTCATGAGGAGGCTGGAAATTGGAAGAGCCCGGATAAGGGTCCCTTTGGAGCCGTAGAATCTAGGTATGAGAGACTATATTACCTTCGGTTTATTAAGACTTCCCGATCCTGGATGCGACAGTGTGTTGCAGGGGTGGTGAGAGTTAGGGGCTTGCCTCTCCTTCATTCACTCCTGGGGTGAATTTTTTACTATTTCCCTGGTAGATTCCATGCTGAGTTTGTATGAGGTTTGGCAGGGGGGATTGCGCAACAGAGCAGGGGCTGCCATCCACATGGATTTGCCGGCCGAGGAAGCTTTGATCATTCGCATGTAGTCGGCGCTGCACGAAGCTCGGCAAAGATGGGTTTTAGCGCCAACGGATCTCCCCTCGTGCCCAAGCGTCCCCGAACAATGGGGTAGCATACTGAAAGGGTTACCTTTGTATTCCGCGTTAACGAGAAAGATGGTTGTTGTTCTTTGTATACAGTGGTTCTCCGTCCGGGTCCTGAATATTTACCCGAATCGTCTGCCCCGTTTCCGTTCGGGCGATGCCGTCGTCGGAGAATCTGCCGTAGGAACAGATCAGTTATTATGATGGAAAGAGGGGGGCTTTAAACAAGAGTACTCGAGAGGTCGCTTCCTCCCACCAATTGGGGAGACGGGCTTTTCGACTTGGAGACTGGACCGAGTTATGGCGGTGTGTTTACGCCTGATCAAAGGGCCTCAAAACCTCCGAGTCTGCTCGATCCTTGGCGATGAAAATGGTAAAACCAATTTTTTTTTAAAAAAAAGAAAAATGAGATTCCAAATTGTGTAAGTCAAAATACATTGAAGCTTGTTATTAAAAGACATAATTATCAAACGAGGGCGAGAATCTGGTGGCATTATTATTGCTACTGGCCCGCGGCCTTTTGTTTCTCCTCCTTGGTGGGATAGTACCTGCGTCCGCATGTTAGCATTGTCGTTTCTCTTATGCAATGGCGAAAAATCTCCTACCAGGCAGCCACAGCAATGATCAGGTACATCATGATCAGTAGAACCCCTTCGAGCCAGTGGGATTTTCCGTCCGAAATAAGATAATTCACCTTTAGCAGATTAGCCTCATAAGTTGAGCTGCGTGAAGCCAACCAGGAAATCTTACCAATAAAACGGCCACAAAAAGAAGGATAACCTGAAATCCGTCGAAATAGAGTGTCTATTAAAATTAGCTTCTAGTCATGTTGTTTTCCCGGGTGACTCTTTACCATATCATCGTTACCTATCGCATTCGGTTAGAGCTCGCTCGACATGCAGATTCACCAATAGGATGACTTACCAATAATCCAACCGAGAACGACAATGAGTGGAAGAACCAGGAGAGCAATTTGCATACTTGATCCTACCGCTACTCCGATGGATAAATCCATCTTGTCTTTGATCGCCACCGTCACGGCTGTGGCATGCTCCGCCGCATTGCCTACAATCGGAAGAAGAATCAAACCAATAAAGGTCTCAGAGATATGGCTCCGTTCCGTAATCGCATCAATTGAGCTGACCTGCGTTTGTTAGTATTGGCTTTGCAATATATGGTGCTGACTCGAAAAAAGGGAGAGGGGATTAATTCAAAATACCATAAACTCGGCGCACAGGGCAACAAAAACCGTGGAGATGATCAATGTCAAAACAGCAACGAAAATGCTCAGTTGCGGTTCCTCCTGTTCCTCTTCTTCTCCCTGGACGTCCATCTGCGGTGCTGCATTCGTACCAGCCATAGCTGCTGACATCTTGCCAATCTGGGCAATTCCTTTATTTGCGTCACCTTCGGTCACTTTCTTGCCTCTCTTCTCGGACTTTTGGCTGGGACGATTATACATCTCGGTGTGAGACTTTAACTGGAAAAATAGATAACATCCATAAACGATGAGGAGGATGATGCTTGTGCCTAGATTGAACCATGAGAATTCGGACGGTGGAAACTCTGAAGGTCTGGAAGCCTACCTCGAGATAACTGAGCGACTTTAGACTTGTCCGCTAATGGCCGCGTCAACTTTTATACCGTATGTATCTATCTAAGGAGGTTGGAACCTACCTTCTGACCAAGCTTGGAAAGCTGTTGGGATGATCAAACTTCCTACGGCTAGCGCAAGAAGACTCGCTGCCGTTTGCGCCACGACAGGGTTGAAATGCTGTTCTAGACGATTCACACCACCGAGGAAGAAGCTCATTCCCATCACAAGCAGAAGATTGGAGAGCATACTTCCAATCAGTGAAGTTTGAACAATGATCACTTGGTTATCCACCAATGCGATAATAGCCACGATCAGTTCAACAGCATTGCTGCGATAGGTGAGCCTCACTTCAACGAATATTGGCGGGATAAATCCACTTACCCAAAACTTGCATTTAGCAAGCCGCCCAGGGTTTCTCCTGTTCTGTGATATTATTAATAAACCTAGCCCCTCAAAACAGTTCCATAGTACGTACCGCAACGCGATTTCCTCAGTTGCATAACTCAGCATCGCCGCAAGGGGACTGTAATGGTCAGTTTAAATATCTCAGGTACATAGGAGGAGGCATACACAATGGCGATGAAGTTGACGACAAAGACGGCGACAGGATCAACATCGACATAATTCAACGCAACTTAGGGGTTGTTAGCCGGACAAAGCCCCCCTGGGGATGCGTGCAGTTACTCACTTCCAACAGGTGCAGCAATAAGGAGAATATTGATCCAGGAGTTCAGGATGGTGGCTTTGAATTGCCCCACTGCTGTGAACTTTTGTTTATCACGGGGCTCATCATCCAAAGAAACTTCTCTATCCATGTTGTCCTCGGATTTACCAAAAGCGCCTAAAATGCCCCTCCTCTTCCGAGGCTTCCCATTGAAGCTTTCCTCAGGTGGTTCTCGGTTGGTTACATTAATCGGTTCACTGCTCCGCATCGATGGCTCCGGCTCCGGTTTTTCCAAGCTCTCCATCCGGGTAACTGGATCCGTGGACGATATATCAGAAGGCATTGATTGCACATGGGCTGGGCCTGGCAGGCCCTCGGTCATTTCTCTATGTCGCTGTTGCTCAATAGAAAGGCGCACCTCCCCAGCGGTGTGGACAGGTGCCAGTCGGCTCTCGAGCTGGATGGACTCTGACCGTCGGGGTTTTGCGCGAAATTTCTTGAAGGGGTTGTGCGAAGGTGGCTCTCCATCCTGGTCATACCATGCCAGGTTTCTGGCTTCACGTCTATATCTATCTAACCACCATATGGTGCCGGTCAGTGGAAAAGCCCAAGCTAACTTGACAGGGGCTACTCACGCATTCTTGTTCTTTTTTTTTTTTTGCTTCTGACGGTCGCTATCTGTTCACTTGCCCAGAAACACGCAGCTTTTTCCAGACTATGCAAGGATCAATATCAGGACCAGGGAATATCGAGAAAGTGTTCGGACAGTGGTGTGGTTGAAGACCAAGTGGCTGGGTGCCAGCACTTGGGCAAACGATGGGACCACATCATGGGCACCCCATTAATACGATCCTTTGGGCATGAAAAAAGGCAGGTGAATGGCCGGGGGTACTGACGTGGAAACCTTGAATAAAGCGCCGAATATACTTGGAACGATGCTGCCTGTGGCTTGAAGGGACAGCTCAGCCTCAGTAGTGGCCCTGAGATTTGGAGATGGCTGAAAAAGAATAAGCCGCCTCTGGGAACGGAGAAACGGTTGGGGGAGGGATAAAGAATGATTGAAATTTTACAAAAATAGGGGGAAAGGAGTGACAAGAATTATGATTAAAGAAACCTAAGACCCTTTGTTCTGTTGCACCAAAGGATAAATAGGAAAAAAAAGGGATCAGATCAAAGAATGTGAATAAATGAGCGAACAACGCATCCGCCACGATCAGGTGAAGAAAGGAGAGAAATAAGCTTCCACACGGCACGTCGAGGGAGGGTCTGCAATGCATCAAACAAGAATATGAGACGAAGCAACGTCAACAACAGGAGCTGATTACAAGTTACTTTATTTTATTTATTTTTTTGGTTGGGCCCCGGAAATCACAACCAGCGAGTCAAATCCAAGCCACAGAGCAATAATAAACAGTCTCCTCAAGGATGTTTCCCACTTGTGAAGGATGAACTCAAATAGTAATTCCAATTGTTACTGTCATCATCCATCAAATAATAATAAGAGCTGATAATCATAACCCTCATCCTCGGGCTTTGGCCCTCGCAGATACCAATTTCCTCTTTCTCTTTGCTCCGATCATCCCCATAAATAGCCCGAGACGTTCCTGGATCTGATGAATGTGGCTCTGGAGAAGCACAAGATTCCAAGGGTCAGGGACTCGGGTGCCAAGGACCACATTATTTTTGTGACTGGCTCTCCTGAACCAAACCCACTTCAGTCAAGATTTCATGGCAAAGCTTTTCCTCTTCTTGGCAAAATAATCATACAGCCGTCATCACTCCTTCTGTTGCTGACATGATTATTTATTATTATTCTCGATCGGTTGACCACTTTCTCACCTGGGACACATGCGGATGCAACTGTGCCACTCCTCCAGGATCTGATGCATGCGCATCAGTCTCCTGTCGTGGGTGGCATCTTCGTTCCAACTGGTCCAACGTCAAACCCCATCTCGCAAGCCCCTAGCTCATTTCCTGGGAGGACAAGCCAATGTCCCCCATTGGTCGCTCTGGGCTTTTAAGGGACACCATTGTGGCTATGCTCCGGTGCTGTGGATCAGCGCTATAAATGATGTCATTCAATTTTACCGCCATTTGTCAAAGGAGATTCTCCATCAACATTTCCCATCTCCAAGGGAGGAAGAAAATTTTCTTTCAATAATATGTTCCTTTTTTCATTCTCGACCAAAAGAATTTGAGGAGTACATTGACTCTCTCATTAAGGAGCTGTTATTTATATAGCTCTCGCTATGCTAACAACAGAATACTCGCAATTTAGTGCCAGAGTTTCATGGAATAGAACCATGGTTGTGGCTAAAAAGGGAATTGACATTTTGCGCTTCGAGAATGCTTCAAACCTTCTCCGTGGTGCACCTTCGGGTTCTTTATTGTTTCTACGGGCTCCGAATTAAAATCCTAAGTAGAGTTATCGATTGCACCTTTTTTTTTTTCAATCCATGGCCCAGATCTCAAGGTATTTTATGTCTTTGGGGACCTCAAACAAAATCCGAGAACGAAATCTGCAGCTCGCTTTCTCCACGTTTGAGTGGCCTAGCCGAAAGCTCCATAATTTTAGAGCTTTAGAACTTTCGTCCTGTTGCCTTACCCTCTATGCTCACCATACCTCGCAACCGCGAGAGTATCGCGACATAATTTCCTGGTCTCCTTCGGCGTCAGACTGCGACATATGGTGCTCTCACAGTAGTGTGTGTGTCAACTTTATAGTAGTTTGAATGAGGATTGGTTTAGCCATCTGCAGATTGCCAATGAGCGCTACAACCAGGTTTCGTATACAAAGCACATCACGTAGGACTGCTTTGGGCAATATGTGCTGATGCGGTGTTTGCTTTGCTGATCCGAGCATAGAAATACAAGAATGCGTTCCCACGAAAAAGAACCCCAGCGAAGCAAGGCCTCGCTTGGAAAGCTTCTGTCGTGCTACCCTCCCAGAGAAGCACACTGGTCTCCTCCCAGTGCACGCGCATCTTTTTCTCCCTGAAAGATGTTTGGAACTTCCGATGGTTCAGACCCAGCACCCTTCCCCCCATGCAGGCCGAATTGCAGCGGAGGCATCTCGCTTGGTCAACGCCACTGTCCGGGGCTGTAGAGCGTTGATAGGAGGGTAAAGAAGAAGCCGAATTTCAAGCTTCACAGGCCCATGAATTATCCACCTCAGGGGCCCACTGTTCAAGAGAGGATAAGCAATTATTGGCAGAAGATCAAGATCACAGCCAAGATGCTGGGCAGTGATACCTAGATGTGTATGTACACTGTAATACCACAGGTATTGTATTAATGAACAAGGGTTTGTTCCGGGGTCCAATCAGAACCATGGTTCCGGGGGCTAGTTTCAGAATTCCCTTTGCGGCCGATTCTTAGGACTGTTCCAAGCGAACCCTGGTGGTCCCTTTCAGCTGCTCTTGTGATTGCTTGGCCGAAGGAAGGATCCTGATCAGAACATGCTGGTTTTCCCACATTGTCAAAACCATATTATATTATAGAGAAGGCAGGAAATGAGAGAATGCAGAGATCTTTTTTTTCCCTTTTTTTTTAAAAAAAAATTTCATGGCAACGTATTCTGGTTTACGAGCGACTTTCACGAGAGAGGATCCAGGGCAAAGGTAAATAAAGCCTCGACTCCGGATTATTGTTTTTGTATCAGGGACTTCGGACCGACTTGCTCCAAAACACCCTTGGAACCATCCTTCCTTGAGGGGCAGTGCCTGGTAATAATATGAGGTCACCCCCGTACTGAACTGGTATTACCCTCACCTTTCATCTCCAGCGGTGCTCCAATCGCCTCCTCCTTCTGGCTCACTGTTGGCTTGTCTCACTCGCTCTCTTTAGCCTCTCGACTCCTTTCTCGCCGACGTTTCCGCCTCTCCCTCTTTCTTCCCTCTCTTTCGCTCCTGCCTCGTTGTTTTCTTCGTCATTCTTTCACTTCCCTCCATCGCATCAGACGGCTCCGTGTGTCCGCCGTCAGTCACTCGTTAAATTTCGAGACATCTTTTACTTTTTCTCCCTTCTCTTTGGGGAAAAGTTCATGCCCTAGCGTTTACAGATCAACCCGATCCACCGCTCTGTCATCTGCAGATCATCCAATATCTTCTTTTCTTGACCTTCATTCGCATTAGACTTATATAGAACACTATGAAGCTCTCTCTCGCCCTTGCCGGCGCTTCCCTGCTGGGTCGCGCTCTGGCGGACCTCCCCACCGTTGAAGTGAAGGTACGTGGGCCGCTACAATCTTTTTGAGGATCGCGGCCCCTGTTGACAACAAATAGGGAAACAAATTCTTCCTCAGCAGCGATGGATCCGAATTGTGAGTTAATCAACCTTGTCCCGTCCAGAACGCTCCTCATGTTATCCAGTGCTTTACTGACTTGTTCGTCTCCGCAGTTTCATGCGCGGTGTCGCCTATCAACGTATGAGATTCGAACCCTACATATGTGAATCGATACCGTGAAACTAATGCATCAATGGTTTAGAGGAGTACTCTTCCAATGGCACCTCTGAAGCCAACGCTGACTACACCGATCCCCTGGCCGACGACTCGGACTGCGAGCGTGATATCCCATACCTGAAGAAACTGCGCACCAATGTTATCCGAACCTACGCCGTTGATCCGACCAAGAACCACGATCGGTGCATGGGCTTACTGCAAGATGCTGGAATCTACCTCATTACCGATCTGTCATCGCCGTCGGAATCCATCAACCGCGCTGATCCCATGTGGAACACCGATCTGTACAACCGTTACACCAGTGTCATTGACGCGTTTGCCAAATACAGCAACGTTATTGGTTTCTTCGCTGGAAATGAGGTTTCCAACAACAACACCAACACCGGCTCCATTGCCTTCGTCAAGGCCGCCGTGCGTGATATGAAGGCTTACATCAAGAAGAACCACCGCTCGTCCCTGGCTGTTGGATACGCCACTGATGATAACGCTGAACTCCGTGAAGATCTGGCTGCCTACCTTGTCTGTGGTGACGAGGGGAGCCGCATCGATATGTTCGGGTACAATATCTACGAATGGTGTGGAGACTCCAGCTTTGCAACCTCCGGCTACAAAGACCGTACCCAAGAATTTAAAAACTACCCTGTCCCCGCCTTCTTCTCTGAGTACGGCTGTATCGAACCTAGACCCCGCAAATTCACCGATGTCCCCGTTCTGTTCGGTCCTCAGATGAATGACGTGTGGAGCGGTGGTATCGTTTACATGTACTTCCAGGAGGCCAACGACTATGGCCTAGTTAGCGTGGACGGCGGCGATGTGAAGACCCGCGACGACTTCTCATACCTCTCCGCTCAAATGCAGAAGGTGACTGCTACCGGCGTGAACAGCAAGGCCTTTACCCCTACCAACACTGCCATCCCAAGCTGCCCCACCGTCGCAGTGAAGTGGGAGGCTAGCCCGGAGCTTCCCCCCACCCCCAACGGACAACTGTGCTCTTGTATGGAGAAGACACTGAGTTGCAAGGTCAAGGATTCTGTCGATGAAAAAGACTTCGAAGACGCCTTCGGCTATATTTGCGGCCTTAATAAAGGTAAATACTGTTCCGGAATTAATGCCGATGCCTTCAACGGCACTTATGGGGCTTACAGCGTTTGCACACCCCGTGAGAAGCTCTCGTTTGTCATGAACCAGTACTACAAGGCAATCGGTAGCAGTGATGCATGTGACTTTAATGGCGCCGGTGAGACTGTGGAGGCTACAAGTGGCGGCGACAGCTGCGGAACCCTCCTAGACGAAGCCGGCGACTCTGGAACTGGTACTGTCAACACCCCAGAGGGTGGTGTTGGCGGCAGCACTAGCGACGACACCAGTGACGATCCCAAGGATGGTGCCGCTGGTGTTTTTGCTAGCCCCATGGCGATTCGCATTGGCGCCTGGCAATTTGGAGGATATCTTGTGACCGCAGTTGGCGCTGGTCTCGGTATGATGCTGTTGTAGAGTTGAGGGGTTTTTGTATTTGCTTTACTGTATCGTAGGGGACTTTGCCTTCTTTTGCAAAGTGCGCTTGATTCCTGTGTATTGATTCGAGAAGTTAAATTGAGGTAGTACATAATCGACAGATTCTCGCTTTATTACCTTTGGTGACTGAAGTTCCTGCATAATCAGCAAGAGCTTTGTATACGAATAGGTCTTCATGATAGAGAAGCTCACCAAGCTGTGCAGTGTTTCAACTACTTACCTAGATTCACTTACCAGCCAGAAGTTGGGCACAAGCGGCGACTACTTAGGGCCATACCTTAGGTAGTAATAAAATCCCCAGATGTTTATTGGTCCTTGAATGCATGCATTCATTCCTCTTGATCTGGAACGAGTCTACTGAGGGATTTTGTGGGCTCGGGGACAGTGACCGAACCCTCGGCGAAAGCAGCTGGCTGTTTCACTGTGCAAAAATCTCCATGCGCGAAAGAAAAAAACTCGATTCGGCGACAAAACGGCATGCCGAAGACGGAAAAGAATCCGGCATCTGTGGCCATTGAGGGAAATTGAATATATAGCAGCTAGTAGAATGACTCTTGTCTTCATTATCTTTACATTTTTCACATCATTCTATATTTTCCATTTTTGGTTTCCTGACTAAAAGACTAAAAATGGACCAAGACCTCGAACAGAACGGGAGTGAAAAAAGTGGTGAAATCGCCCTCACCAAAACCCACACCCACTCACCAGGCTACGACCTCCCGCCCTGGCGCAAATGCATCATTCTCTTCGTAGTCAGCTGGATGACCCTCGCCGTCACCTTCTCTAGCACCTCATTGCTCCCCGCGACCCCCGAAATCGCGGACGAATTCCACACCACCACGGAGATCCTCAATATCACTAATGCCGGGGTGTTACTGGCCATGGGCTTCTCGACGTTTATCTGGGGCCCGTTAACGAGGCTGCTGGGGCGGAGGGTTGCGTATATCATGGCGATTTTGATGCTGTGTGGGTGCTCGGTGGGTACGGCCGTGGCGGGGAGTATGGAGGTGTTTACGGCGTTCAGGGTGTTGGGTGGTTTTACGGGCACTTCGTTTATGGTTTCGGGGCAGACGATGTTGGCGGATATTTATGAGCCGGTTTGTTCCTTCCCCCCTCTTTTCATTTTCCCCCCTTCTCCATCCTGTATATCTCGGGAGGAACCGAATGCTAATATGGGTGTAGGTGGTGAGGGGGACCGCGGTGGGATTCTTCATGATGGGCACTGTCACGGGGCCGGCGATTGGTATGTTCACGTTTCTATACCCCGATATCTACGTTAAGAGCGAAGGTTAACAGAATGAAGGCCCCTGTGTCGGTGGTATCATCGTCACCTTCACCAGCTGGCGCAACATCTACTGGCTCCAAACCGCCATGGCCGGACTCGGACTCGTCCTCTCTGTGCTCTTCATCCCCGTCATCAAACTCGAAGACAAGGGATCATCTCTCAAGAATCTCTCCGTCCGCTCCGTTCTAAGCGAGTTCAACCCAATCCACGTCTTTCGACTATGGCTGTATCCAAATATCTTCCTTTGTGTATTTATATTCATCCCCTTCCCTTCTCTCCCCCCTCAATAGAAACGAGACACTAAATTAATGATAGTTCCTAACGTGTGGTCTCCTCTCCACCTTCCTCTATGCCATGCTCTCTTCCGCCCGCGCAATCTTCAACCCTCGCTTCAACCTCACCTCCGCCCTCGTCAGCGGCCTCTTCTACCTCGCCCCCGGCGCTGGTTTCCTCGTCGGCTCCGTCCTTGGCGGCCGGCTCTCAGACCGCACCGTGAAAGCTTACATCGTGCGTCGGTCCGGTCTGCGTCTACCCCAGGACCGTCTCAATAGTGGTCTCGTCACTTTACTCTTGCTTCTTCCTGGCGCAACGCTTGTCTATGCTTGGACCCTGCAGGCGGAGAAGGGGGGGATGGTGGTGCCTATCATTGCGGCGTTTTTTGCCGGCGTGGGCCTGATGGGGTCGTTTAATAGTTTGAACACCTATGCGGCCGGTATGTCCCTTTCCCCCTGTTGTTTTTCTCTTCATATGCTTTGCTTTGGTTGTTGGGTGAGGGTGAGAAGCTAACGAGTAGAGTTTAGAGGCTCTCCCCCGCCAACGATCGGAGGTTATCAGTGGGAAATATGTCATTCAGTATATCTTTTCGGCTGGGGCGAGTGCACTCGTTATACCGTTGATTGATGCTATTGGGGTTGGGTGGACGTTTACCATATGTATCTCTCTCTCTCTCTCTTTCTCTTTTTCTCTTTTCCTCTCTTCTACATTACGCGACTAACTCGTTATACTAGGTGTGTTCTTTTCGATTCTGGGAGGTATCCTAGTCTTGATCATTGCGAGATGGGGGCTGGATATGCAGAGGTGGGTAGAGAG
This sequence comes from Aspergillus biplanus, assembly GCA_027569045.1. Taxonomy (NCBI): domain Eukaryota; kingdom Fungi; phylum Ascomycota; class Eurotiomycetes; order Eurotiales; family Aspergillaceae; genus Aspergillus; species Aspergillus biplanus. Next base: position 577,117 of record JAPDEJ010000027.1, read on the forward strand.
GAGGTTCCCGCTGGAGAAGAAATGAGATTCTCTACACATTTTTTACATTTTTTTTTGCTGCTCTTAGTTGATACCCCTTTCGTGCTAATAAATATAGACATAGATATAGAAAGATAGATGGCTTGGGATACGCTTATGCTAATATATATATATATTGATTGATTGGTTTTTTTTCTTAAAGGGAGGGAACTACATCCCCTGCCCGGTATACAAACTCTCCGCATCATTCATGAATACATCGACCGGATGTAGCAACCCCAGATCCAGGTCTGACTGCGCAAGGAAATCCTGCATGGTCGGTTCCATAAACGCCATCGCGGTTGTAAACCCACCGGATAGATCCCGCACTGCGATTCCATCCTCCGGTCCCAATCCCGTATGGTACCCCGTTGCATTATTCATGGCGAGCTCGTCCATCGACCCGAGTATGGCCCCTGTCCCATCAGTGGGAAGGGCAGCTGACGATGTGACTGTAGAGCCGGGGGTAGCGGGTGTGGCCGCTGTTGTGGTCGGTGGTGCGCAGGTCCCTGCAGAGATTGAGGCCGACGACGGATGGTAACCAGCCCCGTTTCCCCGTGCAGCAACGGCGCTGGGGTTGGGAACGGGGAGGGCACGTCTCCCTCTTGGTTCACTGCGGACGTCGGGCCGTGAGGGGGGAGTAGGTTGCTCGGCTCGATATCGACTGAGACATACCTTGACTTGTTCTAGGTTCACGTAGAACTCGGATGCGGCGAGGTTACCGTTTTCGCTCATCGACGAGAGAACTTCGAGGCCAGTTTCGAAGGCCCCTAGGTCCGCGGGACTGCCGATGGGGACAAAGCTGGACATAGCCAGGACGAGTGACGAGGAGAAGAGATAATGCGCGTGGAAGTAGCCGAACACCGGGAGGGCCCCGCTGATCCATTTAGTGAGGATGAGGGAGTGGGAATGGCGTGCTGCGTGGATGCATGCTTCGCCTAATGTAAGGACAGGCTGGGAGATGCTTTCGTGTTGGGAATCGGTTTCGTTGAGTTTGAGGAGATGCAAGAGGGTTGGGCGAGTAGTGAGAATGACGCACTTGTATGGGTTAGCATATTAATAATCTGGTAGCAAAGAAGCTGTAATATATCAAGTTACCTGGTTAAATGCAAGATGCAATGAGGTGATTGGTTTTCCATTCATTTCCGGGTCATCGACGTTCAATCGGAGATGCTCTGGTAAGGTGTCGACCCAGTTCTTAAGAGCCTTCAGGAGCTTTTGGACTCGCTGCAGGAACGTCTCGTTGTACTTGCGTCGACTGTAGAGCTTGGCAATCGTCTCACCAACGATCCGGGCCAGTTTGATGTTCGCCGTGAGGTACTCCGCATCGGAGAACTGGTCGGCGTGTAGTTGCGCTGGGAGGATAGCTGACGGCATGTCCAGGTGGATGTCGTCATCAAGGATCTGGGACGGCAAGCCCATCTTTGACCCCCACATGCGGTCGAAGATGTAGATCGTCCACCAAATACGTACTCGATGTTGGTGCTCCACAGGGTCAATGAGCTGCGACTCCGGGATGTTGTGATTCAACCCGATGGACAGCCCCAGGCGCATAGCACTCCCGATCAACACGTAAGCTGAGTGTCGTCGGTTAAGATAGTACGAAAACAGAGACTACATCCTCGTTTCAGTCAAGACGTATCGTATCACCAAATAAGGTACGGTGTACATACCAGAAGTAACAGGGTTTCCAGGTGGGTGATACTGGTTCTTTCTGGGAGTACCTGCACTAGACTGAGGGAGCGAGCAAAAAAAGACGTGCCTGGGACCCTCGACCCAGACGCAGGCTCGCTTCGCATCGAATACGCCTCCCCAAACGCAAATAGGGCAAAGAACTTGCATTGGTTAACTGTGCACTCGAACTCTCCCGTCCGGTAAACCTCCTCCAACTTCTCGAGCGTCGACTTCCGGAGCAGCACATGGTATATGCAACTGATCTGTCGCAGAGCAATCTTCAGGAGTAAACGCGCCTGGGCCAGGCTCGGCCATCGAATTTCGCTCGTATTCGCCGCTGCAATATTCTCTTCCCTGACATACTGGGTTCGAGGGATATGGGCAGTCGTACTGCTGCCCGTTAGGAATTGACGGAGACGAGTTGCAAAAGCCGTACAGGCCGCCTCACCCACGAAAATAGGGGGTGCGGAGGGGTCGTATGCATGAAACCATGGCCGGTCCCCGATAAGGGGATTACGCACGCTGGTGTTGCTCTCATCGGGCACCCCATCTGGTGGTGGTGGTGGTGGTGGTGGTGGTGGTGGTGGTGCTGCCGCTGCTGCTGCTCGCGACCGCCCAGGTTCGGCGTGATGGTTGTCGACCTGCACAGCTTCGGTCGCGCTTGCCGAGGTGCCTGACTGGGCTTTGAGGCGTCGGTTTTCGGTCAGGATCTGCTCCAAATAACTGCCCCTCCCAACGAGTCATTAGTTCTCCAAGTTCTAGACCATGGTAGATATGTAAAAGTTAAAGTCGTCGATTGGTCGAGTTTTGGATACGTCACAACCCACCTTTCTCTCACTTTGATCTGGCGGTCTCGTGAAGGATAGCAACACTCATTCGCACAGCCCACAAGGCGACATTTGGTGCAGGGTAGATCGCCTGAACATTTGATTTTATGGCTATGGCATCGTTGGCACCTAGAAGACCTTAGCCGATTTTTCTCTCGTTTGTAGAGCGCCTTTGGACACAGCGGGTGGATAAATCAACATACGCAACAAGCTTCCGTCGCTTTGAGCACTCCCCGACCGGGTCGGTGACTCTGTTAGGCCTTCTGCGGTTCATGGATCATGCTTGCCCCCGTGTGGGTTGAACAGGACTACCTAGCTCAGGTCTATAGGGCTGATCCTGTCTGACACTGGGCTCGGAGTGTTTAAAAGTTGGCGCTGAAGATGGCTGCATTCGGTGTGCGCTAAATCGGTCTTCGGCAAGTTTCGCCGAGCTTCTGCCTGAGGATTGTATGATGCGGAGACTACGGCTTTGTGACCGACGAGGCTTCGAGCCCATAAATTAATGCATGACTCAATTTCGGCCTCGGGTATCTGTATAGAGAAGATCGCTTCAGGTGAGAATAGTTTCGGTGTGCGGTTTTACCGACGTGTTCAGAAACCCGGTAGCTAGGGTCACGGAGTTAAGTTTAGGGGATGTTGGGCAGAAGAATACGGAGCCTTTAGTCGACGTAAACTTCAAGGCTGGGCAAACGAGGAAGGGTTGGAAAGATAAAATAGCAAATGATGGAGGGATCTAGACGGACTATCCTCCCCTACGAGCTCCAAACCCTTCCTCCTAGGGTCAGCATGAGTTTGCCGAGACTTTTCATTCGAGAAAGACTTGAGTCAAACAGATCGTTCTACCTATTAGTTATCATGACACCCAAGTCTGCATGTTGTTCAACTACCTAGACCTTCTTGTCACTTGACATCAATGAGAGATGTTCAAGTTAAACAAGGGAGCGCACGGCCAGACTGTGAAATCGGAAGCAATCCAGCGAAAAGGCTCCCAGGGGCACGAAAATCCGGTATTGTTGTATTAAGGAGCAGGCGATATTTTGCTTCGTTAAAAAGTTATAACGTTTTAACTCGAAACTCAACTCTCGGAGCCCTGCAATAGTTATTCACGGGCCGTGTGCGAAAGAAGTTGACAGATGCCCATGAACTAGGGATACAGAGTTGGTCGCTCGTTGAGTGTCATGTTCCTACGTGGCTTGATTTGGTTAAGAAGGGTAGGGCGACTAGCTGGAACACCGTTCCTCTTTGAAGGACCGGTCTTCGGGGCAGGTCCGGGAGCCTAAGAGACTATAAGTGCGGGAAAATCCCGATTTGTACCGTAAATCCGTGTCAGAACGCGATGAGGAGGGCTGGGTCGGTGACTTCGTGGCAGCTTACGGTCAAACTAGCCAAAATCGACGATTCTCTGGCACTTTGGCGCCCCCTGGAGGCCTATCACCAAAGAACCAAGCAAAACATCCCATGTACCTCTTAACAGGGAGAACTAACTTCTGTCGTCGCTAAACGATACCTATAACGATAGTTACACCGTGGGGCCAAGCGGGAAAATCCACGACACTATTGATACAATCCATGAAGGCGGATTCTTAAGGATGATTGAACGATGAGTTTAGACTCGAAGTGCATATTTAATAATCACGGAAGCAATTTCCCTGCGAATCAAGCATTGATGTCGCGATTGTCCGAATCTTAACCTGACGTCCCTACTCACACAGTCAAAACCTGAACCACTTTGATGCAACGACTTACCACTCTACCCTCGTCGCCGTTCCTTTGTCTTCGGTACTTTAACCTGTGGCCACGAAAAATTGAAACTAATATCACGTCGTTTTTCACTGGTCTCTCCCTAAGTCCCAGATCCAGCCCAGAGGTGTTTCCGACTTCGGGATGGGAATACTGAGGGCATAGCTGCGGAATTCTGTCAGAGGTAGACGCCCTTTGTGCGTCGACAGTGTAGACAGTTCGCGTAACCATATCGCGAAGAAAACCACCAATATCGTCCAGGAACCTTCCGGGGATGGCGATCCATCCCGTCCTAAAATACCTAGAAAACAAGTGAGAGAGCCGTTTATGCACTCATACTTAATTTTTGTCGATCTCGAGCTACTTGCTTGTCGCAGAAAGTAATACTTAAAGCCAACAGGTCTTTCACTCTCGTCGCCTTTCTGAGGATCCAATCTGAGGCTGAAACACAGTCTGAACATTATACCATTTACACCCAGGCTTAAGACGGAAGTGAGCCTAACCCATAACGCTGATATTGGTAATGTGTCGTTGTTCTGGACACAGCTTCCCAATGACACCTTGGACTGGAATTTGTGAGCAGGGTACCAACCCGCAACATCACCCAGGGCAGAGCCAATGCCCTAGAATATAATGCAGGGAGGATTGTTACGAGTTGTCCGTTTCCATGCGTGCTGGAAACCGCGTGCAGCAGAGTTTCGCCCGTAAGCCAGAAATCCCTCCACCTATGTCCAAGAATAGGACCGCACCCCGCTCGTGAGCCAGCGACAAAGCTAGCGGGGTGTGCCTAAGTGGAAGAGGAAAGGGATGTCAAACAACAGCATCAAGTACTATCTTCTTTGGCTCGTTCGCTTCGCTTCAGGTGTCTTTGGCCTGGCACCGGCGGCCAAGTAAATACAGACGTCAAGCTAAATTTGACCTTCCAGAGCCTCGCTTATGCAATTATGAGTGTCCCAATCGAGAGGTAACACTGAATCGAGCTGCGGAAGGTTGTATCAACAAACATCCTGGGAGAACTAGTTGTCTTTCTGTTCGATCGCTAGCTCCTAGGGAAATGAAACACGCGTCCAACGAAAGCTCAGCAGTTGTTACGTATCATCCCGGTCGATGTGGAAAGCGACTGGTTTTCAATCTTTATCTTTTTAGCCTCGTTTTATACAGGCCAAATGATGGTCGCTTCAGCAGACAATGCTCTCTCTGCATATTTTCCCTTGTCTCTCTTCTATTTGAGGTCGAGGTTTTTAAGTTCCTGGGGGGGAAGGATAAAAAGTCCTAAAACATTGCGAGTTTCGAAAGCTATCGAGTGTAAGCGGTTGCAACAAAAATGACACCAGAGAAAATTGAGATAAAAGCTGAAGCAAGAAAGGAGAAAAGAGAGCTATGGTTCGAACAAAAAGAAGGAAGAGAAAAGGGGCTGGTGGAAGGGCGGGGGAAGAGGTGGAGAGTGAGAAGGAGAAAGAGAAAAGAAAGAGGCAGAGAGAGAATTCAATTTACCCGGGCTGGTATTCTTTCCCATGATTTCTCCCTACAACAGTTCGATCCTTCAGCATTCGATCCCGCCGTTCTCCCATGAGCTAGACGTCGACTCGATCATTCAATTATCCCCGTGAAAGCCGCGCAAAAGCCGTTTCCTTTATCTTGTTGCTCTCAAAGCGTCGATTTTGGTCTGGGGGCTTGTTCTAGCCCAGCGAGGAACCCTAAGGGATATCTTAGGAACCCTTTTTTTACACGGCAACAAACGGCTGCCAAAACAGCCGGCACTTATGTGATCAGAGGCATATGTCAGCGACCAAGGGCTATTGTTCTTGGAGAGACTTTGTCAAATGGTTCCAGTGAGACCCTCAATCCAAACATTAAAAAAGGGCTGAAGAAAGATAACTTTTCCACGAAGTATGCCGGAAGCCTCTCAACGTGCATATTGCGGGAGTTCGGGAATATGGAACATGAGCTTCTTGGGCCGAAGCTACCACAGACAATCTCGATTCAATTTTGGTTGACCATCGCCTCCCCCCAAAGTGTGGCTCGAATATGGATGCCTCCATGGTTGGAGTCGGTGGAGAGGCGTCGGCGCTGGGTTTATTGGAGAAGGGCTGAGACTTTCCGAATTGGGGTGTGGTGGCCGGTCGGCTTTTTTATCCAGCCTACCACACGGCAGTATTACGATGGCGCTTTCTCCCCTGGTTTCCCTGGCGAACTCGCTTTCATACCCTCTTATTCCAAGATATTATTTCAACTAAGTACTTTTCATGCCTTACTCTTGCTTACATCAGGCACCCAACGCCACACTGGATTTATGAACCGTCCAAAGCTGGTGCCAGATCAAGGTTATCAACAGCACCACGCTAGCCCTCAATAATGAGTGATTCTAACTATTCCTCGCCTTTCCATTACCCCTCTTCGACTGATATTCCTGAAAATGAGGCCATCTATGGCTGGATGGCACCTTTTTCACACCCTTCTTTTGCCCATCAAGGGCAGTCGGAGATGAATCAGGGCCTCCCTGAGGCCATTCCATCTCACCCTGCCAGTCTGGACCGCCCAATGAACCCCAAAGTGCCAATTCCAAGGTCAGCAAACCCTGCCATATTAACCAACCGCGGACGAGTCAGCCGAGCGTGCGAGAACTGCCGCGATCAGAAGGTGAAGTGTAGTGGACATCGACCGACCTGTCAAAGGTGCCAGGAGTCTGGGATCCAATGCTCTTACGGCGATCGTAAGCGTGAAAAAGTGGCCAAGTGGGTAATATAAAGAAACCCCAACTGGGGTGCTGTCTTACTCTGGTGTTCTTACAGTGTGATAGGCGACTCGATGACTTAACAGCACGAATTCAATCATTTGAGACTTTGTTGCAGAACCTTTATCCTAATTTAGACACCCAGTCAGCACAGTATGTTGAGCAGGCCTTGGCCGAGGTATGAATCCTCTTTTTCTGGCTTCACACAACAGGACATCTTTAATTTTACCCTCTTCTCTCCTTTTCTTTTAGCATAATGCCGACAGTGAGCAATCGTCCAACCTCCCGGTTTTGTCGGCTGCTTCACCCCTCCTCAGTCCTGACCTAGGGCCTCCGTTAGGTTCAGTCGATTTTACCAATGAAGACTTCAACCGTGACGAGATCCAAGCGATGGGCTTTGTGGGGGGACATTCTGAGATCGCTTGGATTCATAGATTGAAGCAAGCTCTCGACTGCTCCGGAATAGTCTCCCAAGGATCGGACGCCGACCATCATTCGCTTCCGACGGCGAATTTCTTTCTTGATGACTCTGAAGTTGTTTTAATAGAAGATGTTGACCTATTTCAACGTCCTCCTATTGCAATTGCAAATCATCTAGTGGACAGTTACTTTCAAGTAGTTCACCCATCATTCCCGATTATCGGCAAGGTTACCTTCCTCGGGCAATACAAGTCATTCTACTCCGCCCCTTCTGTACGACCCGGAAAGCGGTGGCTAGCAATCCTTAATCTAGTTTTTGCGATCGCATCAAAGCATTGCCTTAACATATCGCCTGAAACCGAAATCACCGTGGGAGATCCCCACATATACTTTTCCCGGGCATGGAAACTTAGCATGCGTGATGTTTCTCTACTAGATCCTCCGAATTTGCAACAGGTGCAAGTAGAGGGCTTGGCATCCTTTCATTTAATGTCGATGGGACAAGCTAATAGGTAAGCTGCTGCTGATGAATGTACGGACTAGGAGAGTAACCTTTTTGGTTAATCTTTTGCGTTTCTAGATCCTGGAGGCTATGTGGCATCTCATTGCACTCGGCTGTCGCTATGGGGTTGAATCTGCGAAATGAGAGCACTGCAATTTCACATAGCTCGAGAGAAACGCGTTATCGAGTCTGGTGGTCACTACACTTACTCCACATTTCACTATGTGTCATCACTGGTCGACCGCCGAACAACAGTGAAGATGCTTTTACTACCCCGCTTCCAGTACCTTTTATTGAGGAGGACTTTTCAGAAGACGGAGTAGAGCAGTTAATCGCGGACCATGAAGCTCGGGCGACTTTTATAGAAAATATCACATCTGGGGTCTTGAAGTCCTCGGTGGAACGCAAACCAGGATCCCCCAGACACCTACCTCTCAGCCCTGATGAGCACCATGGCCAAACCGCGCCTGCCACCGTCAACTTTCTCCAACCGAACTCTTCCCAGCACTTTCTGCGTTTAGTCGAACTCGGATCCATTAGTCGAAGGTCTATTGAAGCATTATACGCTCCAAGGGCTGCCCGAAAAACATGGCACTACATCGAAATGGCTATCTCTGTCTTGAGTGGTAGAGCGGACTCTTGGTGCTCCAAGCTCCCGACTGAATTCCACTTTACAGAGGGGACACCAGCGTTTGAACAGGAGAGGCTAAGTCTAGCATTTCATTTTTACAGCACCAAGATTCTCATCACACAACCTTGTCTCGGGCGGCTTGTCAGGCGACCGACTGTTGAAGAGCCACCCGAAAGTTTTTGTGCTACTACAGCTTCCATGTGCATTGAATGTGCCGGACAAATGCTAGAAGCACTCCCCGACACCCCGAGCCTTTCTTGGATTTACCGCGTATCACCCTGGTGGTGCATTGTGCATTTCATTATGCAGCCCACTACTATCCTCCTGACAGGCTTATTCCTCAAGGGAAAGGTAGGAAGTATTAAAGACCCAAAGCTGGTTGGGCTGGTATACAAGGCAGTTGACTGGCTTGCCGAACTAGCGGCAAAAGACGCATCTGCCCAGCGAGCCTGGCAGGTTTGCAGCGATCTAATTTCTCGGCATGAAATTGGAATTGGCTTCGACTCGAGAAAATCTGGCTAACTCTACTACGGACCCCTGAACACCCAGGGTTTCAGCCAACCGATTTATTTCCATCCTCATGTATTTCTCTCTCTCTCTCTCTCCCGCCCTCTCTCTCTCTCTCTGAGCCTCTTGACTCAGTCCTTCCAGTCGTACAGCTGTTGAAAGGATGGTCCCTAGTATGTTATTTAACTAGTCAGTCATAATCTGCCCATCCTTATGGCACTCTCCCAGCCGCCATAAGAATTGTGCAGGTTATGGCCCTGGATCATGTCAGGACGACTTTCTATATTCTTGGCTCTGTTGCCATCATCCCCTTGTAATGGCCCCGGATGAAGCTGAACCAGATACCCCAGCATTGACGGAAATTCTCCGCCCATCTGGGGAAGGCGCCAAATTGACGATTCGGTCCGCCCAAGGTAGGCCAGGCTGCCAGTCAGCTTAAGGCGCTGCGGGTTATGGCCAGCCACATATGCAGGCATTGTAAGGACGCTAACACCGCTGCAGTGATAGCGCCACTCAAGCAAGCCAAGTAATAAAGCTGTGCTCTGGGGTTTCGAGATGCCCGGGGGGGGGGGGGGGGGGGGGGGGGGGGGGGGGGGGGGGGGGGGGGGGGGGGGGGGGGGGGGGGGGGGGGGGGGGGGGGGGGGGGGGGGGGGGGGGGGGGGGGGGGGGGGGGGGGGGGGGGGGG